>CM057456.1:1040250000-1040850000 GCA_016271365.2 Neoceratodus forsteri | reverse complement strand
CAGCAAAAGTGAGCTTGTCCAGGAGGAGCATACCTCTCAACTGTCCCAGATTTTGCGGGACATCCCGTTTTCCTGCCATTTGTCCCGCTGTCCCGAACTGACTGGCCATCTGCACGATTTTCTGCTGCCATGCGGCCCACGCCAACTTCGCCAACGAGTTGTCTCGCTGCTCGCAATAAAATTCCCCCGTCCCCATATTCAAGCTGCAGCAGTGATGCGCGCCGTGACGTAGCGTCTCATTTCCTGCCCTTGCAGCCAATGGCATGACTCCCTGCTGTCCGTTGCTGTTTTGAGCACCCCCGCCCACATGGACCTGATTTTTGTGTCCCCCCTCAGGTCCGATTTAGCTGCATATAAGGAGTCCTCCGGCGCTCTGAACTCACTGAGCCCAAGAAGAGTTCCAGAGCGCCGGAGAAGGGAAGCAAGCAATAGCCGTGATCGTCACTGGAGAGAGAGAGAGAGAGAGAGTTGCCTAGGTCGGGAGTTGGGAGTCGGGACTGGAGCGCCAGGGAGACAACAGGAGGAGACCCGGGCCGGACAAGTAACAGCGACTAGTGAGGAAGAGAGAGTTGCTGCTGCCTAGCGGGACACACGATCGTCGCCAGAATTCTAGTGCAGTGCTAGCTGCTACTTGCTGCTGCTAAATCTAGTAGTGCTAATCTAGAAAGATAAAAGAGCTAGCAGCAGCATCAGTGCTGGCAGCAGGTACCCGACTGCCAGCACCAGCACAGCAGAAGCACAGACAGAGACAACTTGAAGAGCAGCACAGAGGAGCAGCCAAGCACAGCAGGACGAGCCTCGAGGACAACGACAGCCTGAGATTGATCCTGTGTGCCAGCCAGTGTCTGAAACTGCTACAGAGAGAGACTACCAGGTCCACCGCACTACTAGTGCCTGCCTTGGCTTAAAGTAAGTAATATCATGATGTGTCACAAAATGAATGCCAACTAATGCCAAAAATGCCAACTAGTACTGCCAGTATCAGACTGACACAGACCAGTGCACTACCAGGCAGTCACTGTGTGTGTAAACAGGGAGTGGGGATAGGAGAAGGAAATGAGAGACAAGTGCTCTTGGACAGCAGTTATGTCTGCATAACTGAAGGGGGAGCCTAGCTAGTACTCTCCTCCAGAAATAGGCAGGAGGTATGAAGGAACTAGATACTGCATAGGCAGGAGGCAGACTGGACAAGGGGGGGTCAGGAGCAGGAGGGGGTTTGGGGAAGACAATAGGGGAAAGGATGACATAAGGGAAGAAAAGGTTCAGGCAAAGGATGGTATTCAAGAACTAAAAGGGGGAATGGGGGATCAAGAAGGGTGGGTGGATGGGGGCCTGCCTAAATGCTATGAGCTTAAGAAATAATATCGGTGAGCTCCAAGTGAAAGTGCCAGCCAGTCTGCCAGAGGGGAGAATAGCATGGTGGATAAATTCTTACACTGCCATCACTTAGTCATTTATATGTAGGTTCTGTCCTGCTCCGCTCCGGGGAAAGCTCATTTTTGTACTGTGAAATTTAAAAAATAGTTCAAACTTCTGTTTCTTAAAATTGGAAGAGAACCTCCATGTAACTGAGTAAGAAACCAAAAGAGATGGCATGGCACGACAAATTGAGGTGCTGATTTGATGAATGCCTATGTTGTAAAAATATTAATACAGTATACAGAAATGTTTTCTTTAAGTTTTTGTATGTAGTTGGTTCTGTGTTCTCTTCTGTGCACACTCTGTCTGGGTGGGACAGTCAGAACCTCGAACAGAAGTGTCTTAGTCATTTATATGTGAGTTCTGTCCTGCTCCGCTCCGGAAGCTCATTTTGTACTGTGAAATTTAAAATAGTTTAAACTTCTGTTTCTTAAAATTGGGGGAGAACCTCCATGTAACTGAGTAAAGAGAACCAAGAGGCGGTGGTGCTACTGTCCTATTTTTCTTCTACTGCCGTGCCTATAAATCGGAATTTGTTTAATTTTGTTGACCCAGTAAGCCCACTGGGCCTAGAAGTCCCTTTTCAGGGGTAACTGGGGAGGGGGATACAGATGATTAAGCAACTGACCTTGAACCAGATTAAGCTGTAGGTGGTATTTTTAGTGAATGGGGAAATTTGGCCAGGGCACTGGGGAAATTCCCTACACTCTTAGCATCCACCTGAACTCCACCAGTCCAGCCAGTTGGGACCTTGGTTTAATGTCTCATCTGAAAGACGGCACCTCAGGAGTGCAGCAGCACCCCATCCTCATGCTGTAGATGTGGGAACTGAACCCACAGCCCTGTAATCTCCTGGGCTCAGAGGCCAGTGTGCTACCTGAGTCACTGAAACTTCGACAATGTCTGTATTTCTGTCTATTGCTATTTGCTACTGTCTGGATGGAGTTGTCACAACACCATCCAGCTAGTAGCAATAGACAAACATACAGACTCTTTGATTTTCTTATGTTTAACCACATACTACATCTGAAAAGGGATATTATGACTCATCAGGCTGAAAGGGAGAGAGGAGAGAGAGAGAGTGTGTGTGTGTGTGTATATATATATATATATATATATTATACACACGAACACCTATTCCTCCGCAGTACAGCAGCTCATTTCAAATTTAATATGTTGGCCAGGCCTGGAGTAGAGGAGAGAACTCTCACTCAGGTCCTGTGATTGTGAACTGGGTAGGGGAGCGTTGGTTAAAAGCAGTGCCGCTACGACAAAGCCCTCCCCTGTGGGCACTGGTTAAAATACAAATGTATATTGCTTGTTTTGTCTGCCTTATGCTTGCTGTGGTTGACAAGGTCTAGAAGTTTCAGACCTGGTGGGAGGACTTTTAAAATAGCAAGCTTAAACTGTTTCAGACTTGGCAGGAGGACTTTTACAAAAGTGTGGTTCATGACCCAAACCATTAAGCTAGATCTGGCAGGAAGATTTTTACAGAAGTGCGATTCAGCTAAGTAATGACTCATTAGCAGCTCTTTATGTGTGCTAGGGGGGTGTTAGGGTGTATTACTAGGGGTATCACAAGTCGTAAGAGGGAGGTAATAATCCCTCTGTACAAGACATTGGTTAGGCCCCATCTGGAGTACTGCGTGCAGTATTGGAGGCCACACCTTCACAAGGACATTAACCAAATTGAGGCAGTC
This sequence comes from Neoceratodus forsteri, assembly GCA_016271365.2. Taxonomy (NCBI): domain Eukaryota; kingdom Metazoa; phylum Chordata; order Ceratodontiformes; family Ceratodontidae; genus Neoceratodus; species Neoceratodus forsteri. The sequence goes on along the minus strand of CM057456.1, from coordinate 1,040,846,881 downwards.
CAGAGAAGGGCAACCAAAATGGTGCAGGGACTGCATCAGAAGACATATGAGGACAGATTAACGGAGCTCAATATGTATACCCTTGAGCAAAGGAGGAGAGAGGTGATATGATCGAGACATTTAAACACCTTAAGGGCATAAACAAGGTGAAAGAGTCTAACATGTTTAAATATAAGAAAAATAGCAGGACAAGAGGACACAGCATGAGATTAGAGGGAGGCCGATTAAGGGGAATGTGAGGAAATTCTTTTTCACAGAAAGGTGGTAGATGCATGGAATAGCTTACCACAAGAAGTGGTGGCTATGAATACAGTGCAGGGCTTCAAACAGGCATGGGATAGGCATAAGGGAGCAATACAAATGACTATGAATAGATAGGTCACTGACAGAGCAAAGGCCGATGGCACATTTATAAGGTAGAAAAAGAAATGGGCAGACTGGATGGGCCTTGCGGTCCTTATCTGCCGTCAACTTCTATGTTTCTATGTTTCTATGTAGTTTGGGATTTGTCCTTTAACTAGGGTTGCCACCTTTAGATGGGGCAAAAACGGATCCTAAGCTCACTACCCACCTTTTCATAACTCATCATGCATTGTTCCTTCTAGAACTCCATTTGCTATATCAATAAAAGACAACACTTAAAACAGCAGTTCAACAAAATGTTAAGATACCGTACTGTACCTGTTAAAGTTACTGTCCTAGGTTCTTCCTAGTCATCCATTTACTTACTCATTTATTTATTGACATTGGTTTACCAAATAAACATACAGAGATAAAAGAAATATAATTTACAGATATGATCTGGGGGGAGACAAGGGAAATACTGTAAATAGCACACAACAGTATACATGGTATATAATAATACATAAGAAATTGTTTCCTGTAATGTGTATCTTATATCTTTTTCTGGCTCCATTCCAGTTCATGTTCACAGTACTATTTCAAAGCTAAAGAAGTGACCATACTTTTTTCTTGAGGAAAAATCAATTTAAAACATTTAAAAATGCCTAAATTGTGTTAGAGATGAAAATGTTTACCAGCAAATGAAAGCAGAAGACAACTGGCTCTGTTACTGTTAGAAAAGGTGGGGGCAGTTGTGCTGCTATGCTACTTTAAGATGTAGGGGAAAAGATTAGGTAAATAAGTGCTAATGGTGTAAATGGCCATACTTTACACCTCCCAGGCCGACTGCTTTCAAAAACAAAGGGCTATATGGACAGCAGAACTTGTTTGTAAGCTGGACATGCAGCTGAAACAATGGATAATATGACAACATTTGTTGCGAAAGTATATGAGCACTCAAAATGGCTCAAAAACCTGACCAGCACAGAGCAAAACTGGATTACCTGATAGGGACCCTGAAAACCTGATCACCAGGTAAAACACCTGACAGGTGGCAACCCTACCTTTAACGGGCTTTGTAAGCAACCTTCAGGAAGCTTCTCTGTTTCCCCCTCAGCTACAATCAGTTTACAGTTAACTGTGTTTAAATACCTGTGTGTTCTCTCACATAGCAGCAGTGCTAAGCAGAAGTAGCTTGGCTCAAGTAGCTTTGTCTTTCTGTTGGTAACTTTCTGGAGGTTTTTGAGCTACTCTCATCTAGGATCACATTCCAGGTACCTAATGGTTTTTGTACAGTAGATGGGCAGGAAAGAAGACACCCCCACACCCATACCCATTCCCATCCCCCCCCATCAACAGAGACACACCTATTTAAAGGTACAGGGAACATTTGGCAGCACTCTACAAGATAGGGCCTATCTGAGGATATAGGCAGCAATACAAGGGAAGAGCAGACAACTAGGTTAGCAAAGATGCTTGAATGGAAAACAGAGGGGTACTTTAGTTAGAAAGGGGAGAAAGGGAAGAGAAAAAATTAACTGAGAAGGAGGGGTGGTAGTAGTAAGCAGGTTCAGGATGATGCAGGGTGTGGTGCAGTGCTCTGGGTGTGGTGCAGCAGTCTTCAGATGAACATTCTGGGTTCTGTCCCACATGCAAGCACCTCTCTGGGCTGAAGGCGGAGGCCACCAGTCTCTGGGCCGCACTGGCAGGAGTACTGGAGACCCTCGCCCCCACCCAGAGGCCACCATGTCCCCAGTCTATGCCACAATGGCCGCCAGGCAAATGGCAGGGTGGACTATGGTGGGCTCAGGGAGATTCAGGGGAAGGGCAGAGATACATCCACCATACAATCCAGCTCAAAAAAACCTTCACTGTTTTGGAGGAGCAGGAGAGTCCTGCAGAGGAACCCAAGCTGAAACCAGGGAGGATTTGAGGGTCCTCCAGCAGGGCGAGCCAGCAATGGGAGGAAGAGAACCTCAAAGGAGGAATAAGTTACTCCTAGTGGGGAACTTGATTGTCCAGGGAATGAATCTGGGCACAGACAGGAGGGAGGAAAGGGATATCAAGTGCCTTCCAGGAGGCACAGCTCAGAGAGAGGAGAAGATCCAGAGGATCGCTGAAGCAGTGGCAAGGGGGCTGGATGTCATTGTCCATCTGAGAAAAATGACCTATGCAAGGACAGGGCTAGCTTGGAACAGGTGAGACAGGACTTCATAGGTGTGTATGTGGGGGGGCTGGGAAAGTAACAAGTCTGTGACATTTTCAGAGGTGCTGCCAGTCCATGGCCGGGATGGGGATAGGAATCTCCACATTAGTGACTTCAACTCATGGTTGAAGGCCTGGTGCAGTGAGAAAGAGTATGGTTTCATTGGGGACTGGGGTCCTACCTGGAATGATGTGACCCTGTACAGTGGGGACAGGCTGCATCTGTCCAGAAAGCAGAAAGCACCCCTCAATGAGTGGTTCAAACACTTTGCTGATGAGCGTTTAAACAAGCCGGGAGGGCAACAAGAACAGGAAAACTCTAGCAGCCCACTCCCACATGGTAGAGACACCAGAATGATGTTGCCAAGGTCATCTGGACCAGGCAGAAGGGGAGAAGCAAAGAAATCGGGGACACATGTAAAAGTTAACAGGAAGGGGAGGAAACTGCAGCAGACCAAAACCAGGAGTGGAGGGAGGACAGGAAGTAGTATTTAGAAGGCCATGGTGACAAATGCCCACAACCTGGGAAATAAATCCCAGACATGGAGGCAGTGATAGTTGAGGCAGACCTGGACATAGTAGCAATAATTGAAACCTGGTACACTGCCAATCATGGGTGGGAAGTAAATATACCAGATTATACTCTGTTTAGGCAGGATAGGGGAGGCAAAAAAGGGGGAGGAGTTGCCCTGTATGTCAAGGAGGGTATAAAGGCAACACAGATACAGGGTAGGCAGGGGGAGGCTGAGGTACTGTGAATCACCCTTGAACCAGGAAATGGCACAGCAATATGCACAGGGGTAATATACAGGCCTCCAGGTCAGGGGGAAGAAGAAGTGGACAGGGACCTTGAGGATGAAATACACAAAATGGCAATGAAAAGTGAGATTCTGCTGATGGGGAATTTCAATATGCCAGACATGGATTGGACCACCCAGGCAACTGCTTCAGCCAGAAGCAGAGGCATCCTGAATTCCCTACAAGGGGCAGGACTCAGACAGCTGGCACTTGATGCCACCAGAGACAGGGCGATTCTTGATCTAGTAATGACCAGCGGGAAAGAATCACTGATGCCCAGGCGGAGGGGCAACTAGGATCCAGTGATCACCACATAGTGTGGTTCAGCATACAGACAGGATTCAGTCAAATCATACTAGGGCAAGGTTTTCAATTTCAAAAGACTTCGCTGAAGCGGGAGAGTTATCAAAAGAGCCCTGGAGAATAGGGGGACAGGAGCTGGGTGGAAGAGCAGTGGAAAACCTTAAAGGAGCCACAGTGGAAGTAACAAACAAGCATCGGATTGCTATCAAAAGGCAAGAGAAGGAAAAAGGCCACTATGGTTTTCAAAGAGGTAGCAGAAAAGGCATGGGCTAAAGGTCAGGGTTCGGAAATATAGGAGACCCAAAGGAGGGAGGACAGAGAGGTGTACTGAGAGTGTCTAAAGGAAGCAGGGAGGGCAGTGAGGAGAGCAAAGGCACAGACTGAGGAAAGTTTAGCACGGACAGTAAGAAAGGGACAAGACATTCTACAGGTACATCAGTGAAAGGAGGAAAAACCGGGGGGGATTGTAAGACTTAAAGGGAGAAAGGTGTAAAGGACACATGGATAAAACAGAAATACTGAATAAATATTTCTGTTCAGCATTCACAGAAGAGGGAAGGGACAGGGACCACAGTCAAGTATCAGATGCCAAGGGGGAAAAGAGGTGAACAACAGTCCATTCACAGGGGGAGAGAGTCCTGCAGGAACTCACTAAACTGAAGGTGGACAAAGCAATGGGACCAGATGGCATATACCCAAGGATACTACTGGAGCTGTGACGAGAGCTAGCAGAACCTCTGGCAGCATTGTTCATTGAGTCACTTAAAACAGGAGTGGTGCCAGAGGATTGGAGGAGGGCACATGTTGTCCCTCTACACAAATCAGGCAGTAGGGAGGAGGCAGGCAACTATAGGCAGGTCAGCCTTACCTCAGTAGTGGACAAGATCTTGGAGGCACTACTTAAGGAAAGGATAATGGGACATCTGTAAGCCATCAGTGCCCAGGACCCTAGGCAACATGGGTTCACTGCAGATAGGGCGTGTCAGACAAATCTCATAGACTTCTTCGACTGAGTGATGAAGGAAGTAAATTAGGGGGGTGCAGTGGACGTAGCCTACCTTGATTTCAGCAAAGTCTTCGACACCATCCCACATAGGAGGATGGTGAACAAGATGGGTAGTCTAGGCATAGGAGACAAGGTAGTAAGCTGAGTTAAGAATTGGCTAATGGACAGGAGACAGAGGATGGTGGTTAATGGAGTACAATCTGGGGAGAGAAGGGTGACCAGAGGAGTACCTCAGGATTTAGTCCTTGGACCAGTCCTGTTCAATGTCTTCATCAGTGACATTACAGAAGGGCTGGAAGGAAAGGTCTGCCTGTTCGAGATGACACAAAGATATGTAACAGGGTGGATACTCCTGAAGGGGTTGAGAAATGAGGAGGAACCTGGGAAGCCTGAGAAATGGTCTGCAGAGTGGCAACTGAGGTTTAATTCAAAACTGCAAAATTATGCACCTGGGACACAGTAACCCTGAGGAGAGCTACAGGATTGGGGGAGTTGCTGTCACCAAGAGGAAAGAGACCTGGAGGTTACTATTTCAGAGGAAATGAAAATGTCATAGCAGAGCACAAAGGCAGCAGGGAGGGCCAGTGGCAAGCTGGGGTGCATAGCAAGGGGTATCACCAGCAGAAGGCATGAGGTAGTGATGCCATTATACAAAACCCTGGTCAGACCTTGCATGGAGTACTGTGTGCAGTTCCGGAGGCCGCACCTTTGAAAGGACATTAACAGGTTGGAGGGGGTCCAGAAAAGGGCAACTAAGATGGTACATGGCTTGTACCACAAGACTTACGAGGAGAGATTCAGGGACCTCAATATGTACTTGCTAGAGGAGAAGAGGAGAGAGGGGACATGATAGAAACATTCAAGTACCTCAGGGGCATAAACAGAGTGTGTGTGGGGGGGTAATCTTTCAATACAGGAGTAGTACAAGAACTAGGGGGCATGACATGAAATTGGAAGGTGGCAGGTTAGGAGGGAATGCGAGGAAGTTTTTCTTCACGGAGAGGGTGGTGGACGCATGGAATGGTCTGCCACAGGAGGTGGTGGGAGCAAGCACTGTGGTTGGATTTAAACATCCATGGGACAGGCATAGGGGAACTATAGAGGTTAAGTGGGGGAGGGTCAAAAGCTGTAATCAAGTACAGGACTTACGGGAAGACTGGATGGGCCTAGCGGTCCTTATCTGCCAACAATTTCTATGTTTCTACGTTCCCAGTCATCATTTTCATTAATACCTCTGTCTTTTTTTTGGTTTTGATCCTTGATTATTCCTTTATCAACCCCCCTGCCATTACCTGCTTAGGACATTTTAACTCTAGCTCCAGGCCCAAAATCTTAGCCTTAAATTCCTTAAGTTCAGGCATTGCTTACATACATATTCTGTTAAGCCTCCACTTTCCTTATGAGAGAAGTTCAGGCATTCTCTACACTTCATACGCAACTCCCTGTAACTATATAATTATCCATACTTTTACTAACATACTAAAATGCCAGCAGAATAGGCCTAACGGTCTTTCGTGTCTGCTCGTTTGGTCAGCCCCCACCCTGGGAGCTGATCTTGCTGCCCCCCTCTCCCTCTCTGGCTTCTCCCTTCCCAGTCCCGGTTATTCTCGCTGCACTGGTTTTTGCTTCCAGAACCCTTCCCCTGTAACTGTCCCACCCCCTCTTGAACCCCTCCACCGTTTCTGCCTCCACCAGACCCTGGGCAGTGCATTCCATGGCTCCACCACCCTCTCAGTGAAGTAGCACCTCCTCCTTTCTCCCTTGAATCTCCCTCCTCCAGCTTCCACCCATGCCCACTAGTTGCCCCCACTCCTTCCTTCAGAGCACCCTGACTGCTCCTCCCCTATTTAACCTCTTCATGTATCTGAAGACCTCTATCATGTCCCCCCCCGGTCCCTTCTCTCTTCCAGTGTGTACATACTTAGCTCTTCAAGCCTCTCCCCATAGGTTCTAGCCCCCAAACCCCAAATCATTTTGATTGCCCTTCTCTGGACCCTCTCCAGGTTCAATGTCCCTCTTTAAATGTGGCCTCCAAACTGCACGCAGTACTTGAGGTGCAGCCTCACCAAGCAACTATACAGTGGGAGTATCACCCCTCCTTCTGGAGGTGAGCCCCTAGCGATGCATCCAAGCATCCTGTTGGCCTTTGCGCTGCCCTCCTACAAGTCTTCAAGTTGTTCATCTTGACATCCACCACCACCCCAGGTCTCTCTGCCATCGAGACTTGTAGCATTTCCCCAGGGTGTACACTTGGCCCTGATTTCTGGCTCCCAGGTGCAGTACCTTGCATTTCCTGCATTGAACCTCAGCATCCGCTTTCTAGACCACCTTTCCACAACATCCAGGTCCCCTGGGGCCACCCTTCCCTCCTCCCCATCCACATTCACATCTTTAGTATTTACCAGCAGCAACCAGGAAGTGATGTTCCCTTCTTCTATCTTTTTAAATCCAATTGTCCAACACAGTAAGGATATAAGGTCTTCTGCTCCTCGCCTCCCCGTCTAACACGCAAAACATGCGCCAAGTCGCGCAAGTCTCTGTGTGCGGCCACGTGCATGGCTGCTCACCGAGCTACCCTGTTTAAATGTGTACCACGACCAGGAAGTGCCTCAGGGTCACGGACACAGCAATGTTCAGTTACAGTCCCAAAATATCTAAAAAGCTCCAAAAAGCCCTATTGGGCACTTAAAACGTGTGCACCCCTCTCCCAGATGCTAAAAACACAATTTTGTACTGTATTCCCTCAGACTGCAGTTCCCTCTGCTGAAATAAGGAACTACATATCCCAGAGTACTTCCTGAAATCTCTGCCCTAATCTCCACAGCTCCCAACAGACAGATATATGTTCCCCTCACAGAGAACCAGCTAACAGGCACTAAAAGAGGCTCTGACCTCCTGTCCCACCACTTTTGGCAGTCACGTAGCCTCTGTCAGCTCCAAAATAGATATGTGATCAGGACAGAAGGCCTTGCAGTACAGCAAGACCTAAACCAGTACATCTATGAGAGAGATGATGTCCAGATTGTAATGTTTAGTGAAAGTGTGAACAGGCTCCAGATTCTACCAGGAAGGCACACTGATCAGAGAACTGCTCAATTCCAAGTGCATCCTGTGGGAGGGGTAGCAGAGGAGAAAATACACACACATATATATATATTATGGTAGCACGGTAGTGCTACCATAGTTAGGGTTGAGGAGCCATTTCTATGTTAAACCCCAAAACTTTGCACCTTAATAACTTTGCAACTGTTTGATGGATTTGCCTGAAATTTGGAATTTATGATCAAGAACCATAGGCCTTGGGATCTGCTAAGTTTCGTACTGGTCGGATATACGGCTGCGGAGTTATTAAGTGTGATCTGTGCACACGTTTACGCTTTTCTGGAATTCTGTGGTCGCGCCTACAGGTCGTACGGTTTGCGTGACCGGCCCAAAATCTTCAGGGAAGGTGCAGCCAGGGTCCCCAATGTGCCTTTTGAAGATTTCGTGAAAAAATATTAAACGGTTCAAAAGTTATTCAAAAAACAGTTTCCCATTATAAGTCAATGGGAAAAGTTAACAAAAAGTTCAACACTTTCGTAAATGCATTTTTACTTTCACAAATGGGCCTGTTACTTTCGCAAATCGGCCATTTTGTTTTCAGTCGGTGATCAGAAAAATGGTTGGCATTTAAATTTGGGACCCTCTAGCAACCTAATTTTTTTGTATTCACCTAGTCGGGCCCTGAGGATGCTTGCCATGTCTTTATTTTGTGGTAAAACACCCCAGAAATATGTTTTTCAAATTTCTGGAAAAAGTACTTCAAAATTACTTTCGTGCTCATGAAAGTGTCGCAAATTTTTGCGAAAGCTTTCGCAAATTGCGACAGTAGTTTTCTAGTCTGTGGGAAAATGACAGCAATTCTTTGGCACTGCGCTGCAAAAGAACCGTTGGGAGTTTTGAGCTGAAATTTGGAGGAGCACGGCTGACATCTCACAGATGTGCCTTTCAGTGTTGTATTGAAAAAATATTACATGGTGGCAAAGTTACAGCACTCCAAAGTTGACTGTTTTTCCCATAGGATAACATTCAACGTGCCCAATGCATTACAGAAATCCTTTGTCACCCTGCTGCAAAATAACGGTTTGGTCTTTTTCCTGAAATTTGGAGGAAGACAGCCAACAGCCCACAGATGTGCCTTTCAGTGGTTTGGTGAAAAAATATCACACGGCGGCAAGTTCTGACACTCCAAAGTTGACATTTTTCCCATAGGATAACATTACGGTAGCATAACAGAAATCCTTTGGATCCTGCTGCAAAATAACGGTTTGGTCTTTTTTCCTAAAATTTGGAGGGAAGACAGCCAACAGCCCACAGATGTGCCTTTCAGTGGTTTGGTGAAAAAACATTACAGGGAGGCAAAGTTATGGCGCTCCGAACTTTTCTTTTTTTCCCATAGGATAACATTACGGCGTTCACCGCGCCTTTCAGGGCCCGTATCTCGGAAATGGTGCGAGATACGAACTTTTCGTCGGAAAACTTCTTAGCCCCCTACTGGGGCTAATAATCAAATTAGCCAGGATAGTTGTAAATAATATGACTTTAAAATTTTTTTTCTACGTCGTACGGTTCCTGAGATACAATGTATTTAGTATTCCAAGATCTAATTTTCTGCGCCAATACTCATTATTTTGCATACATTATTTGTACTCACTGTCTTTCTCAATGCAGGTTTTGGGGAAAACCAGCCTGTGCGCTTATATTACTGTTACTGTTGCCCTTTCCGCTTGCGGTTCCGTACCCGTTCACTTACGTTGGCGTCTGCGCCACCATGCGTTATCGCTGCGTTTTCATTTGCGCTTGCGTTTCTGTTATTTTGCCATTTTCTGTCTACAGTACTGTTTATCTTTCTGTTTCACTTTACATCACAATGCCCATTGACATTTCTGTTTGCAGGCACCATGTTACTATGTGACAACACATCACGTGGCGAGACCATTCCGTCTCACGCCACCATGGCGTTACCTTTCTGTTCTCATTCATGCTTGTTTACCATGTTGCCACTGTTAGCATTTCTGTTTGTGTTGCTGTACGCTGTTGGTATGCCACAAGAACATCATGTGGCCCGTGCTCCGCCACCGCATTATGCGGTGGGCTTGAGGCCAGAAAGCACCAGCGCTCCTGCTGCATTACATTCACTATTTCTTGTTATCATTCTCAAAAAGAAGGGAAATTAGAGGCAAAAAACTCAGTTTAATGCATTAGTTAGGGTTGTTCCACAGCGACAAAAGTGAGGAAATTTGCTGTTAGGGTTGAAAACCCTTGCACCCCACCACCCCAACCGGCATTGGGGTGTGCATTGGGATCATGAGTCCTAACTCTCACCTCATTCTCCTCTACTTCTGCTTTACACAGGTCATGGGGTGAGAGTTGAGGCTGATGATCCAATGACACACCAATCTCCCACGCATGTCATCCTTTGCGTTTTCATTTGCACTTGCATTCTGTTACTTTTTGCCATTTGTGTGTACCGACTGTTTCTCTTCTGTTTCACTTTGCGTCACCATGCCCATTGACATTTCCATTTACAGGCACCATGTTACTATGTGACCAGACATCACGTGGCACACCGTTCCCGTCTACGCCACCGTGTGAGTTACCCTTTCTGTTATCATTCGCGCTTGTGTTACCATGTGTGCCACTGTTAGCATTTCTGTTTGCATTGCTGCTCCTGTTACTATGCCACAAGACATCATGTGGCGTGAGCGTCGGGCCCAAAGGGCCCCAGGGCGCCCGCCACCACATTACATTCACTATTTCTCAATATCATTCTCAAAAAAAAGGGAAATTAGAGGCAAAAAACTCCATTTAATGCATTAGTTAGGGTTGTTCCACAGCGACAAAAGTGAGGAAATTTGCTGTTAGGGTTGAAAACCCTAACTCCGAATCCCCCCCAGCACCACACACACACAGACACACACACACATTCAAGTATGGGGGAGGACCAAGTCAACACAACCAATGACAGACATCCAGCAGCAGGTGACAGAAATAACAAACAATTGTCTAAATGTACTATGAGACATCCCCACCCACCTGACCAGGTACTGCATGCTCAGTGGAGATCAACAGCAAAACTGAGGCCATGTACACCAAACGTACACATCCCTGATTGCAGCTGCACACAACGTACCACACTTAGTAGTTGCATGGCCTTACCTACCGATGCCCCACACCACACCACACCACAACTGGTACTGTGCTGTTATTCAATATAAATGCTGAAGGTGCATGATGACAGTTATAGAAAGGTTTTAACACTACTGAGTATACATTAATTAAGAGAAGCACATAAATTAACTACAAGACACTAGCATGCTCAAGATAAAAGTAGTGATACATTTAGTAGGTGATTTACATAGTAGTACATTTACTGCAATGGTTTACTCAACATAGAGAGGCTGATGTAAACGTATGGAAAAGCATTGCCTGTTCAACGCTGTGAAATTGGTACTGCCAGTATCACATGCATTCTTACTGATGAAGGTGTACTGCTGATGTACATACATAGACCTTCAGTGTGTTTCAATATTAAAGATGCAGTAAGTATTCTTTGTAAGAAAGATTGTAATTGCATGGATCAGGCCAAGCAACTTCTAAATATCATAGCACTACTGAACCAACAATGATGTACCTGTATCGGACATGTATATAGGATAGATTTTCCTGTAGGCACTTACTGAGTATGTTGTACCTGATAAAGACAATCTCATTGCATCTGTGATGACTAACTTATTCAAATAGTAATACATTTGCTATTGTTGCAATGAGTGATCTATGCCACTTATGGACACAGTGTGATTTTTTAACAGTTGTTTCATACTCAGGCTGTATGCCTACTGTTTGGTTGCCACACTTCTGTCACTGATGCTATCAAAGTGATAACTATGTTAATTCTGCTACAACAGGAATCAAGTAGGTATGGTGTAGATATAAACAGAATGTCTTTTAGTATTGATTTAACTCATAATGGGGTAAATGTACTAGGACAGCAGGGGTTATCCTCTATCACTGAGTCTGTCAGTTATAATCACACTAGGGTTTCGATGACTGTAATGATCAAGTTACACTGTTCATCTTCATGAGTTCATATTCACAGCCATTCTCCAGCAACTAGACAGTGTATGGTGTAACTGGGTGGAACACTGTGTTGCAAAGCTGCTGCAGTGCCTAGCAGAGGAGAGTATCTACTCATAAAGACAATTAAGCAATAAGGCATGACCAACAGTTATGTTAAATGGTCTGTTAATCACCCTGTAGGGTTTAATGTTGAATGAGGCATATCCGAGTGCCACATGTCGCTAGACAGTGATAAACTGACCATTAACATAATACCTGGGAGTGGCTTATTGCTATCATAATAAAACTGTTTTTTAAACAACATTAAACCATGTTCATCATATAGTTAGGCTCTACATGTATGTTAATAAAAACTAAACATAAGGCTGTTACAATGTTTACAGTCAATTAGAAAGCTGCATTTCTCAAACCCTTGTTATAATCAGAGATATTATACCTGTACAACTCCTTGGTTTTGCTTAACTCTATTGCTCAGGTGGCCACCACAAGTGGTGTGGTGTGGTGTGGGGCATCGGTAGGTAAGGCCATGCAACTACTAAGTGTGGTACGTTGTGTGCAGCTGCAATCAGGGATGTGTACGTTTGGTGTACATGGCCTCAGTTTTGCTCTTGATCTCCACTGAGCATGCAGTACCTGGTCAGGTGGGTGGGGATGTCTCGTAGTACATTTAGACAATTGTTTGTTATTTCTGTCACCTGCTGCTGGATGTCTGTCATTGGTTGTGTTGACTTGGTCCTCCCCCATACTTGAATGTGTGTGTGTGTCTGTGTGTGTGTGGTGCTGGGGGGGGGGTGAATTCGGAGTTAGGGTTTTCAACCCTAACAGCAAATTTCCTCACTTTTGTCGCTGTGGAACAACCCTAACTAATGCATTAAACGGAGTTTTTTGCCTCTAATATATATATATATATATATATACACACATACATATAATGTAGGATATGATACAGAAAGTCGGTAGTAAATACCATAAATATAAATATATATATATATATATATATACACACACATACACACACACACACAGAATCTAGGATATGAACAGTCAGTGATATAACTGTGCTAGATAGTAACAAGGAACCAGCAACTAATTCATCACACACAATTGGTACAATAGCATAGAATGACAAAAGTCCGCAACAACATCATCATCATCGAGGTCGTAAGAAAAATGGGCTAGGCCCACTAGCCTAGACCTGGCCTGTGATTCTCCGAACATAAAAATGGTGTGAGCTCATACTTGGCCACAGTCATAGGTGGAGGAGAAATGCACTTTGATTAGGAAGTTGAGTTACTGGGTTGAGGGTGTGTGCTGGATGACCTCAGGGAAGGAGTTCTACACTTTAGGCATGTGATGTCTAAAAGCAGCCTGGCCAGCAGAGGAGGTCATGCGTGGCACAGCCAGGAGCCAAGTGTCAAAGTTCCTGAGAGGGTAAGCAGAAGGGGAGTGGGCTGTGATAACTGAGGTGAGGTACTGTGCTTTGACTGGGACCAGAACTTGGCCGAGAGTCTTGCTTAGAGGGACAGTCTACAATCCTGGAGCAAGGGAAGGTCGAGAGTCCGGTAGAGAATGCAGTGGTGTGTGGAGGGTGGGCAATCGAGAGCGAAACGACAGAAGGAGTGGAAGAGGGGGGGTTCAGTCTGGCCAGGGTGGACTTAGGAGTGGCACTGTAGACTACATCACCACAGTCAAAAACAGGGAGAATCATTTTCTGCACAAGTGCACTACGGGCTGGCAGGGGGATGCATCCACGGTTGCGATATAGGGCACCCAACTTGGGGTGCAGTTTTTTGTGGATGGCATCGATATGTGCAAAAAAGTCAAGGTGTTGGTTGAGCCATACTCCGAGGTATCTAACGGAGGTGCAGACTTCCAGAGTAGCACCATCCAGGGTGGTGAAAGAGGCTAGCTGGGAGAGTCTCTGTCTCGCGCCGAAGGTCATTGAGACCATTTTCTTGGTGTTAAGTAAAAGCTGATTTGCTTAAAACAAGAGCTGGACAGTACTGAAGTTCTGCTGTAGCCTGGTTGCCACCTCAGTGGTCAAAGGGCCTGTATCATCCGCATACATGTGTATGGATGTGTGTGGGCAGGCAGTGGACAGGTCATTAAGGAAGATGGAAAATAGGAGTGGTCCAAGGACTGAGCCTTGGGGGACTCCTGTGGTGATTGGAAGGGAGGTAGAGGTGGAGTTTCCAATTCTAACAGATTGGGACCTACCTAACAGGTAGGACTGGAACCAGCTAGAGGCCATGGTAGAGAGTCCAGCAAAAGTGAGCTTGTCCAGGAGGAGCATACCTCTCAACTGTCCCAGATTTTGCGGACATCCCTTTTCCTGCCATTTGTCCCGCTGTCGAACTGACTGGCCATCTGCACGATTTTCTGCTGCCATGCAGCCACGCCAACCAGCCACCGAGTTGTCTAGCTGCTGCAATAAAATTCCCCCGTCCCCATATTCAAGCTGCAGCAGTGATGCGGCGCCGTGGCATTAGCGTCTCATTTCCTGCCTTGCAGCCAATGGCATGACTCCTGCTGTCCGTTGCTGTTTTAGCACCCCCCGCCCACACGGACTGATTTGTGTCCCCTCAGGTCCGATTTAGCTGCATATAGGAGTCCTCCGCGCCTGAACTCACTGAGCCCAAGAAGAGTTCCAGAGCTGGAGAAGGAAGCAAGCAATAGCCGTGATCGTCACTGGAGAGAGAGAGAGAGAGAGAGTTGCCTAGGTCGGGAGTTGGGAGTCGGGACTGGAGCGCCAGGGAGACAACAGGAGGAGACCCGGGCCGGACAAGTAACAGCGACTAGTGAGGAAGAGAGAGCTGCTGCTGCCTAGCGGGACACACGGATCGTTCGCCAGAATTCTAGTGCAGTGCTAGCTGCTACTTGCTGCTGCTAAATCTAGTAGTGCTAATCTAGAAAGATAAAAGAGCTAAGCAGCAGCATCAGTGCTGGCAGCAGGTACCGACTGCCAGCACCAGCACAGCAGAAGCACAGACAGACAGAACTTGAAGAGCAGCACAGAGGGAGCAGCCAAGCACAGCAGGACGAGCCTCGAGGACAACGACAGCCTGAGATTGATCCTGTGTGCCAGCCAGTGTCTGAAACTGCTACAGAGAGAGACTACCAGGTCCACCGCACTACTAGTGCCTGCCTTGGCTTAAAGTAAGTAATATCATGATGTGTCACAAAAATGAATGCCAACTTAATGCCAAAAAATGCCAACTAGTACTGCCAGTATCAGACTGACACAGACCAGTGCACTACCAGGCAGTCACTGTGTGTGTAAACAGGGGGAGTGGGGGATAGGAGAAGGGAAATGAGGGAACAAGTGCTCTTGGACAGCAGTTATGTCTGCATAACTGAAGGGGGAGCCTAGCTAGTACTCTCCTCCAGAAATAGGCAGGAGGTATGAAGGAACTAGATACTGCATAGGCAGGAGGCAGACTGGACAAGGGGGGGTCAGGAGCAGGAGGGGGTTTGGGGAAGACAATAGGGGAAAGGATGACATAAGGGAAGAAAAGGTTCAGGCAAAGGATGGTATTCAAGAACTAAAAGGGGAATGGGGATCAAGAAGGGTGGGTGGATGGGGCCTGCCTAAATGCTATGAGCTTAAGAAATAATATCGGTGAGCTCCAGTGAAAGTGCCAGCCAGTCTGCCAGAGGGAGAATAGCATGGTGGATAAATTCTTACACTGCCATCACTTAGTCATTTATATGTAGGTTCTGTCCTGCTCCGCTCCGGGGAAAGCTCATTTTTGTACTGTGAAATTTAAAAAATAGTTCAAACTTCTGTTTCTTAAAATTGGGGCAGAACCTCCATGTAACTGAGTAAGAGAACCAAAAGAGATGGCATGGCACGACAAATTGAGGTGCTGATTTGATGAATGCCTATGTTGTAAAAATATTAATACAGTATACAGAAATGTTTTCTTTAAGTTTTTGTATGTAGTTGGTTCTGTGTTCTCTTCTGTGCACACTCTGTCTGGGTGGGACAGTCAGAACTCGGAACAGAAGTGTCTTAGTCATTTATATGTAGGTTCTGTCCTGCTCCGCTCCGGGCGAAGCTCATTTTTGTACTGTGAAATTTAAAAAAGTTTAAACTTCTGTTTCTTAAAATTGGGGAGAACCTCCATGTAACTGAGTAAGAGAACCAAAAGAGAGCGGTGGTGCTACTGTCCTATTTTTCTTCTACTGCCGTGCCTATAAATCGAATTTGTTTAATTTTGTTGACCCAGTAAGCCACTGGGCCTAGAAGTCCCTTTTCAGGGTAACTGGGGAGGGGATACAGATGATAAGCAACTGACCTTGAACCAGATTAAGCTGTAGGTGGTATTTTTAGTGAATGAGGAAATTTGGCCAGGGCACTGGGGAAATTCCCTACACTCTTTAACATCCACCTGAACTTCCACCAGTCCAGCCAGTTGGGACCTTGGTTTAATGTCTCATCTGAAAGACGGCACCTCAGAGTGCAGCAGCACCCCATCCTCATGCTGTAGATGTGGGAACTGAACCCACAGCCCTGTAATCTCCTGGGCTCAGAGGCCAGTGTGCTACCTGAGTCACTGAAACTTGGACAATGTCTGTATTTCTGTCTATTGCTATTTGCTACTGTCTGGATGGAGTTGTCACAACACCATCCAGCTAGTAGCAATAGACAAACATACAGACTCTTTGATTTTCTTATGTTTAACCCACATACTACATCTGAAAAGGGATATTATGACTCATCAGGCTGAAAGGGGAGAGAGGGAGAGAGAGTGTGTGTGTGTGTGTGTGTGTATATATATATATATATATATATTATACACATCACACCTGTTCACTCCGAGTACAGCAGCTCATTTCAAATTTAATATGTTGGCCAGGCCTGGAGTAGAGGAGAACTCTCACTCAGGTCCTGTGATTGTGAACTGGGTAGGGGAGGCGTTGGTTAAAAGCAGTGCCGCTACGAAGCCCTCCTGTGGGCACTGGTTAAAATACAAATGTATATTGCTTGTTTTGTCTGCCTTATGCTTGCTGTGGTTGACAAGGTCTAGAAGTTTCAGACCTGGTGGGAGGACTTTTAAAATAGCAAGCTTAAACTGTTTCAGACTTGGCAGGAGGACTTTTACAAAAGTGTGGTTCATGACCCAAACCATTAAGCTAGATCTGGCAGGAAGATTTTTACAGAAGTGCGATTCAGCTAAGTAATGACTCATTAGCAGCTCTTTATGTGTGCCTGAGAGAATGTGTTGGAGCCAGGCAAGATGGAAAACATGCATATAGATGAGGATACATTAGCAGCTCATTATGTGCACCTGGTAGAATTTGTAGGACATATGTAAAAAAAAAAAAAAATGGGGACAGCTTAAGCTTGATTTGGACTCATTAACTACTGCTTAGGTATACTTGGTAATGCATCTCAAAGGTGGACCGTGGACACTGAAGGTGTTATCCAGCGATCTAGAACTGATGCTGCTCTACCTCTCTGCCTCTGCCAAGAAATGTTATGGACTACCGTCCATCTTGCCTGAAGTCAGTGTTACATATTTTTTCTTGATTGCCGTCCTCAATAGGAGATGGATTGCGAACAGATGCTTCAAATGCGAGCTGACTGCAGTGCCAGTGGTAACTCCGCCTCCACACCAACCAAGAAGAAGAGGATTCAGTGTTCCAAAGTTCCTGGAAGACTTCCTTTGAGTGGATCGCACAGAGCAAGAAAGGGCCACTGTATGCATTCTGCAAGTCCTGTGGATGTGACATCAGCATCAGCCATGGAGGATGAAACGACATACAGAGACACGAATCTTCATGAAGCATCTCCAGAGTAGGAAGCATGCAGAAGGGAAGAAGCTGACCCAATTCTTCCAAGCACAGAGTACCTCAAAAGTTTTGGAGGCAGAGGTGGCATTTGTGAACATGTTGGCGGAGCACAATTTGTCATTTTCCTGTGCAGACCACCTCCTGAAATTTATGAAGAAGTACTGCACAGATCCAGAGGTAGTCAAGAAGATGAGCTGTGGAGCACAAATCCACCTGCATTGCCAGAGATGTGCTTGGTCCCAGCTACCAGGAGACTGCAGCTTCCTTGCCGTCGTACCATTTTGCCTCTATATTTGACCAAAGCACGGATATGGGGGATGAGAAACTTCTGGTCATCCCTGCAGGTTGCTATGACATTCGACAGGGAAAAAATGTCATACAGTTTCTTGACATGCCGGCATGCACTTCAGGGACTGGACAAGCAGTGTTTGACTGCATGATGAAAACTCTGGAGCAGCTGGACATCCCTGTAAAAAACCTTGTGGCATTTTCATCTGACAGTGCTGCAGCAATGATTGGAAAGCACAACTCTGTGTTTTCCAGATTAAGGCAGGTGAACCCAAACCTCATAAATATGGGATGCTTGTGCCATCTGCTAGACCTGTGCTCCAAATCAGGGGTCAAGGCCTTGTCCTCACCTGTTGAGGAACTAATTTCTGACATTTATTGCCATTTCTCTTCCAGCTCATTACGGCAACAGCAGCTGAAAGAGTTTGCTCTCTTTGTCGATATTGACCCATTAAAAATCATTAAGCATGCACCCACAAGATGGCTCAGTTTGAGTAAAGTTGTTAAACGAATAACTGACATGTGGCCCGCTCTGCTGTCTTATTTTAGGTCTGTGGAACCCAGAGGTGCCAAAGTCAAACTAATATGTGACCGCCTGAGCACCCAAGAAATTCAAATGACCTTCCTTTTTCTAAAAGATGCCCTTGAGCCACTGTGCAATTTTAATAAGACACTGCAGAGCAGAGAGAGCCAGCTGATGACTCTGCAGGGTGACATCAGCAAAGTCATACAGTTGTATGCCAGCAGGGTTTTGCAACCCCAGGCTGCAGTTGCCTTGTACAAAGAAGGTGTTTTGGACCTAAAGAGCGAGGCAAACTTTCTTGCACTAAAAGATGTACGTGTTGGCCCTGAAGTGCAAGAATTCATTGCAAGCAATGATGATATGGTAGGGACATCAGTGGAACTAAGTATTTATAAAAAGGCCAAATCCTTTTACTGTGTGCTGCAAAAATGTTAACAAAGCTCCCACTGAAATGCAGTGTCCTGAAGCAGGTTTCCACATTGCTGAACCCAGCACTTAAACTACACGTAAGTGGAAGCTCTGTGGAGAACCTTGCCAAGGAACTTGGCATATGCAGTTCACACTCTGACTGTGACCAGCTTTTGGATGAGTTTGGGACATACCAGTTTGCAGAAACTGGATCTGCCCAGGCCTTTGAAACGAACAGTTCTGCACTAAAGTATTAGGGCATGATGCTCTCCCAGCTATGCACCAGTGGTGACGATCTGCCCCTATTCAGGCGTCTGATGGAGACAGTCGTATGCCTCCCTCACTCCAATGCAGAGCCAGAGCGGGCCTTCAGTATGGTGCGAAAAGTGAAGACTGAGCTAAGACAGTCATTGAATGTAAAGACTTTGAACTCCATTATCGCTATAAAGATGAATGAAGAAAGACACTGCTATGAGGTAACTCATACAAAGGGAGTCTTAGAGGTTGCAGAAAAGCAACTGTGCTTACAACCGAGAGCACCTTGCAGCAAAAGACAAATGACTCTTCCAAACCAACTGTTTGTGTATAGGTACATAGGTTTAAATTTGTAGTGTACAGTAGATAGCATGATTTTCATTTTAGTATACAATAGCATGTATATGATATAGAGTAGATATGTAAAATATTGTTGCGTGTGTGTGTGTTTTTAGTATAGATGAGATAAAATATTGCATGTTTGTTTTTAGTGTAAACTATTGTAGCATGTTTTTTTTAGTATAGGGTACAAATAAGTAAAATGTGTGTAGATAGGTTTTCAATTTTAGTTAAGTGCATAGACTAGATAGCATGTACAATACTGTATATAGGTATGTAGGTTTTCATTTAATCTGTTTTGTTATATGTCATTAAATGTATGTAATACCCTATAAATAGCCCAAAATAAAGTTTTTAAAAGTAAAACTATCATGCTCTATGTTGTATTCTTAATGTAGTATTCAATAACTTTGAATTTCACGCATTTTAAAGATGCAAACCCTGTGACGCAGCACTTTACGTGGCGTGAAAAACAGTGTCCCTGATTTTGAGTATTTGTCCCTGATTTTAAAGGGTAGTGTCCCTGATTTGCGGCCTTGGAGGTTGAGAGGTATGAGGAGGAGATCATGGAAGACCGTGTAGAATGCCTTAGCCAGGTCTAGAGAAATGGCTGAGGTGACATGACTTTTATTCATACAAGCCAGAATGGAATCCATGAGCCTTAGAAGAAAAGTAGTGGTGGAGTGGGACTTCCTGAAGCCAGACTAGTAGGGTGAGAAGAAGGGGGAGGAGTTGAGGAAGGAGGAAAGCTGGGAGAGGACAAGGCACTCCTGGAGTTTAGCCAGAATGGGAAGGAGGGAAATTGGGCAGTAGTTTCTGGGGACAGATGGGTCACCACCCTTTGGGAGCGGGATAACTGTTGTGTGCTTCCATTCTGATGGGAGAGAAGCTAGAGAGAAGGAGAGGTTATAAAGAGTGGCCAGGGGGATGGCAATGGCAGGAGGAGACAGACAGAGCATTTTGGAGTCCAGGCCACAGGGGCATTTGCCCTTGGCCAGATTTAAAGCCTTCAAGGAGTTGAAAACTTCTGATGGGGAGACCTGATGGAAGGAGAAAGAGTCAGGAGCTGTGGCCTTCATGGGGGGGGGTTATGTTGGTACATAGGGAGTGCAGACAAAAGAGCTGAGGTACAATTTGTGAAAAAGGAGTTAAATTCTGTGGCCACTGGAAGAGGATCCATTACGGAGGTGCCGCCTAAGTTTAAAACAGGGGTAGGAGGCCGGGAAGGAGGGAAGGGAGAAAAGTGATTTGACCGCCTTCCAGAATTTAGCCGGGTGGTTTAAATTTGAATGGAAGGAAGCTTTGAAGTAATTTGCTTTAGCCTGACAGATTTGCCTGGTGCAGACATTGTGGAGGAAGCAGTACCTGGCATCTTCTGTGGGGGAGATGGCAGCTTTGAGTGACTTCTATGTCTGGTCTCTGGCTCTGATGTGTGCCAAAATGTCAGCTGTGATCCAAGGCAGGTGGGCACCCCTCACGCAAGACCGCCATAGAGGTGTATAGTGGTCCCAGATTGCGAGGAACTTGGACTTGAAATACCCCAGTACAGAGTTAATAGAGGTAGCCTGGGGGATAGGAGATCAATCAGTGCCGGCTAGGTCCCTTAGAAGTGAGGGAAGGTCCAGCGAGTTGTAGGACATATGTCAGCAGCAGAGATATATATTTTTTTTACTTTATCACCCACTGCCGATGGGGGCTCGGTGGCGTCTGTACTGACCGTCTGTGCTTCCTCCTTTATCGGGGATCATGCTGCATGGCAGTGGGGGCTCAGAACCTTACAGTGTCCCCCAGAAACCCTACCCATGAGGACACCAGCACAAGGACAGAAGTCCAGACTGTAGCTGTGCTGATGCATGTCTTGGACAAATGCCTGACTGCGTCCTCCCCTCCCCACACACTACTAGTTCTGAACTGCTGCCCATACATCCACCAGTAGCAGGAATGGGCGGTTTGACAATTCTCCTCCCCCCAAAGGATAGCGTCCTGTGAGATGCTTGAACCTTCTCCCCCTGGATGGCCCCCTGAGGACCAAGGCTTGCTCCTGAACTTGGGTCTTGGGTGGTAGCGCTGCCGCTGTGCCGATGGGCTGTCCCCAGCAGGAACATTCTTGAAACAAGCAACAGAAGTGGCCATACCTGTTGCAGAATGACCATGGACAGCACCAGGAAGTTCCTTACTGTACTTCCTATAACAAAACGTAATACAATTAGCAAGACATTTTTACACACAAGAATGCCCTCTTTTCCAGGGGTGAATGAAACAAAAAGCTGAGAGGACTTTCTGCAATTCTTGGTGTGATTAACATAGTATCACAGTGTTCTGTGTAGATCTTACGGAAGAGTGCCTCACCCTGGTTGGCATGTACAGGCTAATAAACAGGAAGGTGTATCATTTGGTTCAGTGTAAATTCTGATACCATCTTTTGGTAGAAACTTAAGATTTGTACATAAAGAGACTTTTGTCTATGTGAAAAATCAAATATGGAGGCTCACTCATTAAGGTCTGAAGCACAGAAATCCTCCAAGTAGAAGTCATAGCAACTAAAAATAACATTTTCCATGAGAGGAAACATAAGTGTGCTTTCAACTATTGGGCCCCCCCAATGGCTCAGTGAAATCCCAGTGCACATTCTAAACTCCCAATGCATCTCGCAATTCAGAAATGGCCTAAGGCAACACCTTCTTACTAGGACAGCTTGTGACTGCCACTAGGACTCTAACACCAATAATGCCCACTCACCCACACTCTCCTTCCCCTTCCTTGTATCCCACACTCTTCCTCTTTGCCCTATCCCTCTGTCTTCCTCTCCCCCTGTGCCTTTTCCCCCACTGGATCATCCTTAAAACCAACCTACTACCACTACCTCCCAACCTCCTAGACAAAACCACTTCTTTTGGCCGCCCACTCTCCCCTCACCCCAGTCTCCCCTCCCCCCTCACCTTGACTCCTCCTCGGACTCTTACACTAGGTGTCACACCTCTTCATCTCCTTCGCTACATACAAGCACTGTCCTTTACCCTAGTTGAATGCTCTTGATGTACTTTCACCACTGGTACTATGAATGACATTGTAACCTTATTGTGTACTAGCTACCTACCATTCGTGTATTGTATATAAACTGTTTGTTATTGTTGGCATTGTCACTGTTTGACGTGGAACCTTTGTAAAAGAGCTCTGAGCTCAAAGGTATGATCCGAATCCCTAAATAAATAAATAAGCCACAATGTATTGCAGGCTCAAAAGGAGTCACTGTCAATTTCTCAAGTATCCAATTTGAATATACTGTATGAACATACGAAATTTGCCAGCAGAACAGGGCCATTTGGTCTATCGAATCTGCTTGATTTTGCAGCTAGCAGCCCAATTCTGCAGCTGGCCCTCCCTCCTCACCCCCCTCTCTTTATCCTTCCTCTTGCCCTGTTCCAGCCACTTTTGAAGCATCCCAGTTTTACAGGCTATCACCTCTGCTGGTAACGCGTTCCACCCTGCCACCACCCTCTCTGTAAAATAGTGTCTCCTCATTTCCCTCCTGAAGCTCCCCCCCAGTCTCATGTCATGGCCTCAAGTGTCCCTCCCCACTCTTACCCTGAATAGCCCCTCCGTACCAGTTTTGTTTATCCCTTTCATGTACTTGAATGTCTCGATCATATCCCCTCTGTCATTCCTCTCTTCCAGCGAGTACATGTTTAACTTCTTTAGCCTACTCTCATACGATAAGTCCCTGGATCATCTTAATTGCTCTGTGCTGCACTTCTTCCAGTAATTTAATGTCCCTTTTCAGGCACGGGCACCAGTACTGCATGCAGTATTTGAGACAAGGTCTAACTAAT
Source organism: Neoceratodus forsteri (assembly GCA_016271365.2). NCBI lineage: Eukaryota > Metazoa > Chordata > Ceratodontiformes > Ceratodontidae > Neoceratodus > Neoceratodus forsteri. The sequence goes on along the minus strand of CM057456.1, from coordinate 1,040,823,669 downwards.
GATCTATACAGCGGCAGAATCACCTCCCCCCTCCTGGATGTTATTCTCCTTGCGATTAACCCAGCATTTTGTTGGCCCTTGCTGCTGCCTTTCTGCACTGTGTTGAGTTGTTCATTGATCCTGTGATGACCACCCCCAGAGCCTTCTCTTCCTCCTCAGTCCCTGTCAGCTCCACTCCCCCCAGTCGGTAGTTTCTCCTTGGATTTTTTGCCCCAAAATGCAGTACCTTACACTTTTTGGCATTGAACCCCAGCTGCCAAGTGTCTGACTAGGTCTCCAGCTTTTTCAGATTTTCCTGCAAACTCTGCCACCCCTCTATGTCATCCACCACTGTCCCTATCTTGGTGTCATCAGCAAACCGGCTGATCCTGCTCTTGATGCCAATGGAAATGTCTGCAATAAATATCCCAAATAACACTGGTCCCAGCACTGAGCCCCATGGAACCCTGCTCATACTGCCCTTGGGGATGAGAGTTCCCCTTCCACCACCATCCTCTGCTGCCTTCCCTGCAGCCAGTTTGTCACCCATCCCACCATTTTTGCTCCTGCCCCTGTGCCTTCAAGTTTTATTCCAAGTTTCCCATACGGCACCAAATCGAATGCCTTGCTGAAGTTCAGGTACAGGACATCCACTGCATGGCCCTTGTCCATCTGCTGAGTTACCCAGTCATAGTAATCTACCAGGATGGTTTGGCAGGATCTGCTGTGACAAAGTCATGCTGTCTACTGTCCTGCAGTCCACTGAACTCCAGCAGGGACACCAGCCTCTCCTTCAGGATCATTTCCATTAGCTTCCCCACAATGGAGTTGAGGCTCCACGGCTATAGTTCCCTGGTTCATCTTTGGGGCCACTCTTATGCAGGGGAACCACGTGAGCCAACCTCCAATCCATGCATATGCATCCTGAATTCAGTGAGGCATTGAATAGGCCTGCCAAGGGCCCCACCAGAATCTCTGCTATCTCCTTCAGTACCCTGGAGTGAATGCCATTTGGCCTTGGTGACTTGTTCACCCTCAGTGCTCTCAAGCCATCCAGCACTCTACCTTCTGTGATCAACCCATCCGTTACTCCCTCTACAGTCTTTAGTGCCACCCCCAACTCCCCGTGGGTCGCACCCCCCTTCTCTTTCATAAATACCAAGCAGAAGTAGTAATTGAGTGCTTCTGCCTTTTCTCCCCCCTTCTCTACCCATCGCCCATCCTTCTTAATCCTTACTATCTGTTCTTTACAGCTCCTTTTCTCCCTGATGTACCTGAAGAAGATCTTCTCCCCCTCCTTAATGCCTTGCACCAGCCTGAGCTCTTTGGTGACTTTTGCTGTTCTTACTGCCCGTATAACCTCTGTTGCCTCCTGCAGGTACTCCTCCCAGTCTTCCCCCCTCCCTGATTTCCTGCATTTCCCAAAGGCCACCGTTTTCTCCTCACCTTTTTCACAACCACCCCCCCCGCTCATCCAGCTTGGCCTTTTTGCCCTGGCCTTTTTATTCTGAGCCCTGCTACAGGAACTGGTAGCCTCTAGTATCCCCTTAATGAGCTCCCCTCTCTGGTCCGTGTCCATACTAGGCTGGATCTTGGACTGGTACCCACTCACTACCGGCCCCCATCTTTGCAAAATCTGCCTGCCTGAAATCCAGCACATTTACATTGGATGTCACACTCTCTTTGCCCATAATCAACCTGAACCATACTGATTGATGGTCACTTCCCGCTAGTGGTTTGTTCACCTTGATAACCCTCATAAACTCCCCATGTGTGAGCACTAGGTTGAGGGTGTTTCCCCCCCCCAGGTTGGTTTGCTGACCACCTGTGTCAGGAAGGTATCCAGCAGTACCTGCTCCCTTTTATTGCTGGTGGTTGGGGTTCCCCAATCTACCCCCGGCAGGTTGAAGTCCCCCACAACCACCACACTCCCCTTTCCGCATGCCCTTCTAATCTGCCTTGCAAGTTCCCTGTTCTACTCCTGTGTCTGGGAGGGTGGCCTGTACACCACTCCCATCCGGAGAGTCCTATTCCTGGGATCCTGGATTAGCAGCCATAATGACTCTGTTTCTCCCTCCTCCCTAACGCACTTTAGCCCCTCCCTCACATATAATGCCACTCCCCCCTCCTGTTTTCCCTATCCATGCGGAATATTTTGTACCATGGGACCGCCAGGTCCCAGTCATAATATTGGGGAGCCCATGTTTTCGTGATGTCTCAAGACAGGACTGGATTATGGTCGGATAGGAGGTTTCATATGAAGAATGCTTCTCAGAAATGTATGGGACCCCTCCAACTGGTCAAGCATATAACCATCAGTAGGGGCATGGAAAGCTGATACAATGGCTAAATGCACCTTAATAGAGGAATACTGCAGGCCTAAGTCAGATAGGGGAAGCAAGTATTCTAGCACAAAATTCACAGCACATGTAAAAGGGTCCATATTCCAGGAAGCAGGCCAAAGTGAAGTACTTCCATTTCAAGGAATAAGTATGCCTCGTAGAAGGCTTTCTAGTCACAAGTAGGACATTAGCAACCTTAAATGACCAATAAGCAAGTAATTTGGGGGGTGAATCAAATCGCAGATGCTCATATTTGTACAATAAGGGATGTTGATTTTCATTATGCTATTATTTACCTGTAATTTTGTGATTTATACAGTTTTCATCACTGATGAAAAGTTCCCCGGGACTCATATATTGGCAGTATATGTAGATATCAGTATATGTATGGATACAGCTTGTGTATCAGAGTCTGATGCACAAGCTAAATACTGATACATATGCTGATATCTACAAGTAGTGCCAATAATCAACATTTTGAAACTGTGCCAATAGGTTTCAATGGAAGAAACGGAGTGGAGTTGCTCCAATGACATCATCACGTATACATGTCCTCGCCATTTTGTGAGCCGAGCTGCAGTTCGTCATCAGAGATAATCAGAGGTTTTGTTTACATTTTGGGGAACTTATCATTAGTGACAAAAACTGTATAAATCACAAAATTACAGGCAAATAATATCATAAGGGGCCCAGTGGCACTGAGGGTTGAGGCGCTGGATGTCACACCTTGCACCACACCGGCAAACTGGGTTTGGGAATGAGCTTGGGCTACCGGGGGTCAGCAGGGGGGAGACAAGGATTGAGCATCCGAAGGACTGCTCTCCTCTCTTGTGGGGAGGGTAGTGTGTCATCCTGCTCGCTGACTGCTCCCTGGTGATGGCCAGAGGGCAGTATGGGTCGGGGGACATGTTTCCGACACACTTGTGTAACCCCCCTGCAAATGGGGGTTCCCAGGAGACTTCCAGGAGCTTGCTTGAATGCTCCAAGCCTGAATGGTGTTTGGCGTTTAAGCCATTTATCAGTGAGTGTTTTTAGAACCTCTGGTACTGTCTCTTTAAGAGCTGTCTGCTTGCAGACATAATTAGTTGTATGGGGACTGTGTGTTTCTTTGATTGAGTACCACTCAAGCTGCTGCCAATTCACCCCATTTTGCAGTCACTAGGAGTGCAAAGGAACCTGTCTGAAAGATGTAACTGATTGCCAGAAATCATTTACAGTAATAATAAAATTACAGTTTGTCTAACCTGCTTTCTTTGCAGTCAGAACTGTCTGCCTAGTTCCCATTCTGGTTTTGAACTGCTGAACTGGACCAATCAGTGTGGGGTAAACTAGCTCTAAAATGATGCCTTGGACGAATCAGAACTTGGGACTCATAATCTGAGCCAGCCACAAGAGGATTGTGTGGGCAGTGACTCTGGGAGATGTAGTTTAGACTGGTGCCTTTTGGACCAACAGCAGCAGTCTATTGTGAGTGACAGCCAATCCAGTCAAGAACTGGGAGGAACTCAAAGGAAGTGCCAGTTTTGTCTGTTGGGAGTTTCAGTTTGAGATCTGAAAGTGAAGGAAAGAAACCCTGTGCTCCTTCAGTGCACAGTTTCAGTCAAAAAACGTGTGCAAGGCCCAAGTTCCGGTCTACAACTTGTGTAACTGCTTGTTAGGACTGAATCGTCCGCTGAAAAGAATCAAAGGATCTCTGAAGAGTAGAAACCAGGCTCACCCTGTAGAAGACTGAAGAAATTGTTGAATTACACTCGGTCTGTCAGGAACTGAATCTGCTGTGTGTTCTCCTGGTTATTGTGCAGTAATGCGATTGGGATACAGATGCAGCCTGCCTGGTATAGTGCTTTTTTTTTTACCATATAAATGTGTGAGGAGTCTCTTGGAGATCAAAAGTAGCCCTGCTGACATTGAAGGACCATATCTTCTTTGGAGGTCGTGAGTACTAATTCGGGTCGCTCCCTGTTGAATTGCCACATTAAATCAAATGGAATTACTGTACTGCTGACTGTTTAATTTTCCTTTTCTGTGTGAAAGGGCCCTACCAGCTGCCACAGTTTGGACTAGCCACTAGGGCCTGGGTACCCAGGGACAGTAACTGGTAGGGATAGGCCTGTGCACAGAGCCATAGGTAGATAGTAAAGTGATAAGCTAATTAACCTGATTTCCCCTGTCCTTGTTATATCCCCTAAATAAATCAGAGCTGTTTGTTTCAACAAAGTTATACTGCCTGAGGTATTTGTCTATGTTAAAGTACTGTACTGTGATTGTTGCACTGTATCTTATTTTACAGGATGTCCCGGTGCCTGAACCAGCCTTGGGGTAAGTGTATACTGTGAAGGTAATTCTGCTATATTGTGTGGGCCACTAGTGGGAAGAAAGGGGGTTGCAGTGTCCCAGAGGGCTGTGACCAAGTAAGTTTAACTATTGCAAACCCTGACCTCTGGGTGGAGGCACCGCCATTGGATCCAGGCCCTCAACCTGTTAGTGGCAAATCAGGCAGGGGTAGTAGCCCTGGGATAGCGCCATCTAGGGGTTACATTTTGGAGGCTCACCGCTGGGATTGTGTGTCCTCTAGTGGCCATATTTACAAACCACTGTTAAGGAAAAAATAAATAAAAAATAAATAAATGGGTACCCGACAGAAGTGGCTGTGCACGGCTGGTGGAGTGGTGTACTGGGGAGGAGATCGACCCCAAAATGCTATGCTTATCCTGGACATCCCCTGGGTATCAATACGGACACTGTGCAGGAGTACTTTCCAAGGTGGAAGGTTTACAAAATCCTGTGGTGGTGGGTCGGCACGCCAATCTGCTCACCCACTTTCCTGGCCCTAGTAGAGTTTAAGGATCCCATAGATAGCTCCAAGTACCACAGACCATTACCCCAGAGGCCCTCACTGCTTGGAGAGTGATAACTAAGGACAGTAAAGACCCGGGAGAATGAGCCCCACCACTATCTGGAAACTTTGAGGAGAAATTTGCTAAATGGTTGCTGGGAGAAGGAAAACTGTGGAGGACTTGAAGAAACTATTCTTGCCACCTGGGGTGTTCCTCCCCAACACCCTCTCCTGCTCCAGTACCCGTAATGGTGGCTGAACCAATGCAGACTCCTATTTCTGCACCTGCCATTAGTCACGACTCTTACCGAAGGTTGAGGATCTTCTCTGGCACCCTCCCACCCCCAAGGGAGGATGACTGGGAGACCTGGATAGACTATGTTGCCCCAAGTGCTAGATGGCAATGCTCGGAAGCCCGGCAAAGAGGGTTGTGAGAGCCCCAGGTCCTGCCCTGGCTACCATCCGTGCTAAACGGGCCAGTAACCCTGAAGCGACTGCACAAGCCTATCTTGAGGCCTTGGAGAATGTGTATGGGAGCCCAGATTCTGATGAGGACCTATGGTGGAGAGTAAGAAATGCACAACAGTACCAAGGGGAGTTGTTGTCTGTGTATGTCTCTCGGCTCGAAAAATTGTTGCAAGAATGCCTCAGAAAGGGTAGTTTGCCAGCGATTGAACTGGACCGAACCAGACTGGACAGAATCCTTAAGTCTGCCCCCTTCTCAGAACTGCTGTTGCTTCAGTTACGCCTGGCACCTGCTGATATAGATGATGTGAGACGGCATCTGCAAGAGATGTTAGCGGCTGGTGTAATAAAGAATCCAGAAGCCCTTATGCTTCCCCATTGTGGTAGTGAGGAAAAAGAATGGGACAGTAAGGATGTGCGTGGATTATCACTTTATTAAACGGCGGACTATCCTGATCAGTACACAATGCCCGCATTCAGGATGCTTTGGACTGCCTAAGCGGGAGCAAGTGGTTCTCTGTGCTGGATCTCCGAGTGGGTACTACCAGATCCCGATGGCCCCAGAGGACCGTGAGAAGACAGCCTTTATCTGTCCGCAGCTTCATGAATTCATGAGGATGCCTCAAGGGATTTCAGGTGCCCCAGCCACTTTTCAACGATTGATGGAGCGTGCAGTGGGGGACATGAACTTACTAGAGTGCCTGGTATACCTAGATGATGTTATTGTGTTTGGCAGCTCACTGGAGGAACATGAGAGCAGATTATTTAAGGTATTGGATCGACTGGAGGACTTTGGCCTTAAACTGTCCATTGATAAGTGTCAATTCTTTCAAACATCAGTAAAGTATGTGGGACACATAGTATCCACCGAGGGAATAGAGACCGACCCAAGTAAAGTTGAGGCCTTGACCACCTGGCCACAGCCCAAAAATCTAAAAGAACTGCAAAGATTCCTGGGATTCCTGTGGTTATTATCAGCGCTTCATCAAGGACTATTCAAGAGTGATCCGCCGTTACTTAACCTTACTCAAGGGTATCCCCAACCCACAAAAAATACCAAAAGTCAGCGTCCTCAAGACTGAAGAGTGTATTTTCATCCAGTGAAGTATTTGGGGCCGCTGGACTCCTGATTGTGAGACTGTTTTCATGAGATCATATATCAACTTACCCATGCTCCAGTGCTGGCCTATGCCGATCCAAGAAAACCTACGTCCTGCACACTGATGCTAGCTTGCAAGGGTTGGGGCTGTGTTGTACCAAGAGCACGAGAATGGCCTGAGACCAGTGGCCTTGCCAGCAGAAGCCTGACCCCATCCGAAAAGAACTATCCTGTACATAAGTTAGAGTTCCTAGCTTTGAAGTGGGCTATGTTGACCAATTCCATGAGTACTTGTATGGGCTAAAATACTAGTAAAACTGACAATAATCCTTTGACCTATGTGCAGACCTCAGCTAAGTTGGATGCCACTGGCCACAGGTGGCTTTCTGCAGTATCTACATATGACTATGCTCTGAATACAAGAGCAGGTCTGAACCACATAGATGCTGATGCTCTCTCCCGAGGCCTGTTCCCCAGAATGATTGGGTCCGATTGGCAGAACCTGACATTCGGGCACTCTGCCGGAAGTTTGACAGGGAGGAACAAATGTCCCACGGACCAGTGGACTGCATGGTGGATTGCTTGGGACCCTCTGAGAATTGCATACCTGCTGCTTATTGCCACTTTTCTGCAATAGACATTGGTGCACTGCCTCAGCTGGACAATGACAGTATTCGTGGGCTCAATCCACGATCCTATGATCAAATCAGCTTTAGAAGCCCTCTATGCAGGAAAAGATGTGTCCAAATTACGCTCCACTGATTTGAGAACTGCACTGTTATACAAAGAAGGTCCTAAGTTGAAACTGATCAATAAACTGTTATATAGAGAAACAGTAGACAGAGGGGACAAGTAGACAAACAACAACTGGTGCTGCCCACTGCCTTCGAGACTCAGTATTGAGGTCCTTGCACAACCATGGGGCACCTTGGTATAGACAGAACACTTGACTTGGTGAGATCCAGATTCTATTGGCCTAAGATGGGGGCTGATGTGGAGCAACACATACAGAACTTGTAGTCGCTGCTTACAGAGAAAGCTTTGCCCCAGAGGGCTGCCCCTTGTTAACATAACCACCAGTGCACCCATGGAGCTGGTCTGTATTGATTTTCTGAGTTTGGAGTCAGATCAAAGAAATATCAGTAATGTGCTGGTGGTCACTGACCATTTCACGAGATATGCCCAAGCTTTCCCCACCAAAGACCAGAAAGCATCCACTGTAGCCAAAGTACTTGTAGAAAACTTTTTTTGTTCACTATGGGGCTCCACAAAGAATCCATTCTGATCAAGGGAGAGACTTTGAGAGTCGTCTGATCAAAGAGATGCTTTCTCTGTGGGGAGTGAGAAAGTCCAGAACCACTCCTTACCACCCCAGGGGACCCACAGCCTGAACGTTTCAACCGCACTTTGCTAGATATGCTGGGCACCCTGCACCCAAAGGACAAGCCTAGATGGAGCCAACAAATTAGCACCCTGGTACATGCTTATAACTGCAAAAAGTGATGCCACTGGTTCTCCCCTACCGCCTGATGTTTGGAAGAGAAGCTCGACTGCCGGTAGATGTGTGTTTTGGGGTCTCTCCTGATGGGGTTCAAGCTGACAACTATTTACAGTATGTGCAAAAGTTAAAGGCCCAGCTAACTCATGCGTACCAACTGGCTCAAACCATGGCTGCCAAAAGAAATCTGGCCAACAAAGAAAGGTATGATAAAAAGGTGAAAGCACAGGAACTCCAGGAGGGAGACTGGGTATTGCTAAGAAATCTGGGACTGCATGGCAAACACAAGATTGCTGACAGATGGCACCATCTCCCTCACATTGTAGTGGGCAAACTAGATGATCTGCCAGTGTACAAAGTAAGGCCTGAGAATAATTCAAAAGATGTAAAAACAATGCATAGAAATCATTTACTACCCATTGGACAAATCCTGATTGAGTCTGAGCCCCAGAAGATGCCCCTCTGGACCAGTGACTAGAGCTGCTGCTAAGAAAGATCAAGGAAGTCTGCACCTACAGAAGCAGAGTTAAAGTGTTCCCCTGCACAAGTCCCAGTTGAGCATGACTGTCAGTCCATATCAGAAGAAAGTGAGGTGACTTTGAATACTATCCTTCTACTGAACTGAGTCAATTGTTTGGGGCAATCCCTAGTCAATACTGGAGACAAAGCTGGGCCTTCTGGACTGTCTATGCCCCAGCTTCATCCCTGGAGCCAATGCTCCCAGAAAGTGAAGTGCAAAGCATCAGATCAGATGAAATGGAATCATTGTGCATGGTTGAACTGTTTGAGCTTTCAGGAGAAAATGATAGATTGGGGCAGACTGGTGATACACCCGAACAAGAAGAGTATTTTGAGTGCCCTGACAGTCCACTGCCAGTGTCTGAAAGCTCTCCATGCGAGCCAAATGTTGTGGACTCAGAAACTGTAACTCCTGGAGCTGAAAGTGCCCCAAGTTCTAGCCTCTCTACCCCCATGGAGACTCCTGACAAGTGAGAACAATGCTGAAAATGAGGCTCAGAGTGCAGAGACTGTAACAGCTCCCCTAGAAAGACTGGTCGAGCTGTAAAGCCTGTGGTGCACCTCAGTTATGATTCCCTGGGCGGCCAGTGGACCTGCCTCTCAATGTTGTCCATAAAGGAGTGTATGTGTCCCGAGCTCATTGCCCAAACTGAGCGTTAGTGCTAACTCAAGTTACTTGTGTTGCCCTCTAAGTATGGTGCCCTTGCCCGTCCAGCCCAAAGGTAACTGATAGGAAGGGTCCCCCCTCTCAGGTTTCATGTACAAGAGGTAATAACTTGAGTTATGGTACAATGTGTGTGTTATACTGTGTAAAGAGTGACGTACTGCAATGTTTCAGAAATGGTTCTTGGTAAAATGATGTATTGACTGATGATTACTATGTGAGCCTAATGCAAATGTATATGGTTGCAGTTGAAACTTATAGGGTACTTGCTTGACGCGGACGTCCAAGCTTTTCCCAAGCCAGGAAGTTGTAACCCCCTGCAAATGGGGGTTCCCAGGAGACTTCCAGGAGCTTGCTTGAATGCTCCAAGCCTGAATGGTGTTTGGCGTTTAAGCCATTTATCAGTGAGTGTTTTTAGAACCTCTGGTACTGTCTTTAAGAGCTGTCTGCTTGCGACATAATTAGTTTGTATGGGGACTGTGTGTTTTTGATTGAGTACCACTCAAGCTGCTGCCAATTCACCCCATTTTTGCAGTCACTAGGAGTGCAAAGGAACCTGTCTGAAAGATGTAACTGATTGCAGAAATCATTTACAGTAATAATAAAATTACAGTTTGTCTAACCTGCTTTCTTTGCAGTCAGAACTGTCTGCCTAGTTCCCCATTCTGGTTTTGAACTGCTGAACTGGACCAATCAGTGTGGGTAAACTAGCTCTAAAATGATGCCTTGGACGAATCAGAACTTGGGACTCATAATCTGAGCCAGCCACAAGAGGATTGTGTGGGCAGTGACTCTGGGAGATGTAGTTTAGACTTCGGTGCCTTTTGGACCAACAGCAGCAGTCTATTGTGAGTGACAGCCAATCCAGTCAAGAACTGGAGGAACTCAAAGGAAGTGCCGGTTTTTGTCTGTTGGGAGTTTCAGTTTGAGATCTGAAAGTGAAGGGAAAGAAACCCTGTGCTCCTTCAGTGCACAGTTTCAGTCAAAAACGTGTGCAAGGCCCAGAGTTCCGGTCTACAACTTGTGTAACTGCTTGTTAGACTGAATCCGTCCGCTGAAAAGAATCAAAGGATCTCTGAAGAGTAGAAACCAGGCTCACCCTGTAGAAGACTGAAGAAATTGTTGAATTACACTCGGTCTGTCAGGAACTGAATCTGCTGTGTGTTCTCCTGGTTATTGTGCAGTATTGCGATTGGGATACAGATGCAGCCTGCCTGGTATAGTGCTTTTTTTTACCATATAAATGTGTGAGGAGTCTCTTGGAGATCAAAAGTAGCCCTGCTGACATTGAAGGACCATATCTTCTTTGGAGGTCGTGAGTACTAATTGGTCGCTCCCTGTTGAATTGCCACATTAAATCCAAATGGAATTACTGTACTGCTGACTGTTTAATTTTCCTTTTCTCTGTGTGAAAGGGCCCCTACCAGCTGCCACGGTTTGGACTAGCCACTAGGGCCTGGTACCCAGGGACAGTAACTGGTAGGATAGGCCTCTGCACAGAGCCATAGAGTAGATAGTAAAGTGATAAGCTAATTAACCTGATTCCCTGTCCTTGTTATATCCCCTAAATAAATCAGAGCTGTTTGTTTCAACAAAGTTATACTGCCTGAGGTATTTGTCTATGTTAAAGTACTGTACTGTGATTGTTGCACTGTATCTTATTTTACAGGATGTCCTGTGCCTGAACCAGCCTTGGGGGTAAGTGTATACTGTGAAGGTAATTCTGCTATATTGTGTGGGCCACTAGTGGGAAGAAAGGGGGGTTGCAGTGTCCCAGAGGGCTGTGACCAAGTAAGTTTAACTATTGCAAACCCTGACCTCTGGGTGGAGGCACCCCGCCATTGGATCCAGGCCCCTCAACCTGTTAGTGGCAAATCAGGCAGGGGTAGTAGCCCCTGGGATAGCGCCATCTAGGGGTTACACTTGCATCGGTGGGGAGGAAGAAAAAATGGAAAAGGGGGAGAGCCCTGGCCAGCGCTCAGTGATGGCCGCTGCACCCGAGGGCCGACCCTGGTTTCTGGATTGGGTCTCCAGGGGGAGGTATACGTGCCACCTCCTTCCTGGCCCCATTGCAGGGGGCAATCCACAAGGGAGACTCTGGGGTCAGTAGGCACGGGTGTGGGTGGGTCCGGAGAGAATGTCCCTCCAGTAGGAGGGCCAAAGCCGCCGGTCAGGGAGGCTCCCCAGAGGAGGAGGATAAACTACAGATGGAAAAAAAATAATAATAGCATAAGGAAAATCAGCATCCCTTATTGTACAAACAGACAGGAGAGTCTGCAATTTGATTCACCCCCCAAATTACTTTTTTATTGGTCCTTTAAGGAATACTCCAAAATGTGCAACAACTATGTTTTCAGGAGCCATGCATGGAGCTGCAGAGACTTTAGGTCCAGATGAACCAGAAACCCCTTGTCCTGTGGCAACAGTCCCCAACACAGAGGCAGATGGAGAGGATGCTCCACCGCCAGATGTTGAAGGAGTGGAAACCATATCTGGCAAGGCCAGAACAGAGCAGATGATGAAAATATAACTCTCCACCTGTACCTTCAGCAGAATGCTCTGTATTAGAGGAATGGGCAAAAATGTGTACAGGAATTTCCCTTTCCAAGAGAGGAGACAATGCATCTCACCAAAAACCTCCAGGCCCCGGAGTGAGCAGAAACACAGTTTTGCGTTGTGTGGGAACGCAGAAAGGTCCAGCTCTGGATGATGCCAGTCTCCTCCACCTCTCAGCTACTGCTATTGCAGCTCCTCTCCCCTTACTCAACTACTTAACCTTTACTTCTCCCTTGGTGCTGTTCCTCAATCCTAGAAGATGGCCTAAGTTATTTCAGTTCATAAATGGGGTGACCCTCCTCCGCTGGGATTGACCGTCCCTTCTCCCTTTCCTCTCTAAGCTGCAAGAGAAGCTGGTCCACTCCAGACTTCTGGACTTCCTTTGATACTGCAACTTCCCCTCACCTTTCCAGTCTGGTTTCTGGAAGCACCATTTCACCATCTCCTCCATGCTGTATGTCACTAACGCCATCTTCTCCAGGATAGATCAGGGGCACATTATGTCCATTATATTCATCGATCTGGTCAAAGCCTTTGATTTGGTGACCCATCCACTCCTCCTAGACAAGCTGAGTGGCCTCTCAGTTCCTGCTGTTGCTTGGTCCATTTCTACCCAACAGGCCAACAACAATGGGTAGAGGTTGGAGGCACCCTATCACCTCCCCTTCCTATCCAGGCTGGGGTCCCACAGGGCTCCATCCTTGGTCCCATCCTTTTCTCCATCTTCCTGAATGACCTCCCCTCTGCCTGTGCCAACTCACATATCCACATGTATGCAGATGACATAGTCATCTTCACCGCTAATCCCTCCACCACAGCTATGGAAGACCTGCTCTGGCGGGACTTCAGTAACGTTCTGCACTTGTTCGAATCCAACCAACTCACAGTCAACATTAGGAAAACGATGTCCATGACCTTTGGTACAAGACAGAAACTAGCCAGACTCACTGCCTCCTGTTTTCAACACTCTGGATGGCATGCATCTTGAGGCATTTCAGTCTTCAAGTACCTTGGAGTGTGGCTTGACACTAAGCTTGATTTCTCTGCCTACACTAATGCCATCCATGCTAAACTCCATCCCAAGCTCAGTACCCTGTACTGCAACAAAAATGTTTATCTCTGCATGTCTGCAGGGAGCTTGTTACCAAAATGGTGCTCTCTGTCTTCGACTACACAAATGTAGTATATGGCACCATCCCTTCCCTCACCAGACTGGACACCCTCTGCAACTCCATCTGGTGCTTTTTACAAATCCCCCCCCCCCCCACACACCATTGTTCACTGTATTCAGCCCTATCCATCCTCCCTCTGCCATCACATCTCCAGGCTCATTGTACCTCCTTCATATCCAAATACTGATTTGGTTCCCGTCCCTCTTATCTCTCCTCTCTTTCTCCCAACTCCACCCTGCTTCCTGTTCCCTCCATTCCAGAGACCATTGCATATTTGCCACTCTTCACTCCCCCCCAAGCTGGACAATCTTCCTCCTCCTCCTAACTTCCCTCTTTCCTCCAACTCTCCCCATCCCCAGGCTCCCTCAGGTACCAGGTGAAACTCCAGCTCCTCCCCACCTGTTCCTATTACACATCCTCCTGACACCTCCCAGGCCAAGCCTTAGCCATCCTGGAAAGCTGCTGGCTGGCTCCCAACTCCTGCCTTGGTTTCACTACCACACCATTAAAGTTTTCTGCCTCCAATACAAGGTCAGGCAGTAACTCATCCTACAGGTCAAACACCTGTTGTCAATATTGTTCTTGTTCACCATGTATTGTTGGCACTTCTGAATATGCCCATTGAGCTGTACTGCACTTTATTCTCTGCACAGTTTTTATATTTATTCAAATTTTGTACTAACCTTTTAACAAATGTTCCACTGTTTTGCATTTATGTATTGTGCTGCTGTTCTTTCACTGTTCCCCTCACCTGGGTCACACCTGGAAACGAGCCTTGGCTCAGTGTGCTTCTCCCGGTTACCAAATTTTTAAATCAATCAATCTTACAAAGACGTAATTTACCATAGAGGACAGCAGTTCCCATATGTGAATCACTGACTGGGACATATGTAACCTCTAGGTGGTGCTATCCCAAGGGCTACTACCTCACCTGCTTGGCTAGTAGCAGGTTAAGGGGCCTGGGTAATGAAACGGGTGCCTCCACCTGGAGGTCAGGGTTGCTAGTGGTCAAGCTAACCTGGGCACAGTCCTCCAGGACACTATAACCCCACTTCTTCCCTTCTAGTGGCCTGAACAATATACAATAATTACTTTCACAATGACCCTTATTCACCAGACAATTACTCTCACTGTTTGCACTTACCACCAGGGCTGGTTCCTTTAGCTTGACCCTGGGGAACCCCTGTAAAACAAGGTTAAGCATAGCAAATAGCAACAGTACAATACTTTTGGCACAAACTGGAACCACAGTCAGGTTAAATGCAAACAAAGTTAAGTCTAATTTATTCAGGAGACTTGAACAAGGGAGGGGCGTAATCAGGTTGATTTGCTTAAAAGCTATAATAATCAGACAGTTATGCATGCAGTTCAGAGTCCCTACACAGTCACACACTCTGGGTACCCAGGTAGGAAAACGGTGGGCTATCCAGGAATGTTGCAGCTGGTTGGCGCCCTGTGATGGAAGAAAGCAACATGCACAACACACACTACTTGTAATCTGGAGCCGGAGGGCTCAGTTCATGAAAGAAAAAGCAACAAGACAATCAGATGACAACACTTTAGATTTAGCTATTGTTACAGGGAGATACTCTGATGTTTACTCACGATACCCAATACTGGACACAGGCAGGATGAAATCAAGACTACAGGTTGTTGAGCTGGAGTGCCCGGAGAAGCAGGGCCCACACGAATCACGAATCCTGTTCAGTTGTTGAGCAGGGGGCTGATCCCCAGGCAGGTCTCTCATTGATGGCGTTCTCTGTGCAGCGGGTTGTTGAGCTGGGCCAGTGTGGCAAGGCCCAGGCCCAATGGAGATGATTTTGGATGCAGTCCGTGGGGCTGGATGCAGCTTCCAGCAAGCAGAATACAGTTCAAACCACAGTCGGGAACCAAATCATGACCCACTAGCAGCACACAGCACATTTACACATAAGGAAATTCTAATGCACCTTCCAGCAAGCAGAATACAATTCAAACCATAGTGGGGAACCAAATCACGACCCACTATAAGCACACAACACATTCACATGTGAGGAAATTCCACTGTACCAGGCAAAAGGCTCTCCAGTCACAATTACAGAGTCTCTGCGTAATCCGGGAGTTCAGAGGTGGCTGGAATCCAGGCAGGCCAATCGTATTCAGCAAATCTTCAGTCTTCTTCAGGTAGGAGCCTGGTCACAATTCAGTGGCTCACTTCGCTCTCCAAGTTTGGATTCAGTCTGAAAAAGGCACAAGTTCCCTCTCCGGAACAGCAGGCAGGCATGCAGGCCAAAACTCAGACCTTTCCACAGCTCTCTCATGCGAATCTATGCCGGAGCTGCTGTTTAAATCATTCAAGCAGTTATCTCTTCACTTCCCAACACAGAACTGAAACTAGCTGCAGGCAGTTTGGAAATTTCCCCAAGATCCAAAAGGTTCGGTTGGCTAATCTGTCTGTCAGTCACAACAAGGGCTTCTCCTCCAGGTTATTTTAGGCGCCCAAATGCAAAAACTAGAATTCCCACAAGTTTTTACCCCACAAAGCCCCTGTAGGCAGGCTCCATTTTAGAGTCCCAACAGTACTGATTGGCCCAGTCTGATAGTCCCAGGCCAAGTTAGTGGAGATAAACAGAACAGTCCTTGTTGCAAAGAAGGCAGGTTAGAACAAACTGCAATATTATTACTACTGTAACAAATGATCAGTAAACAAGCACATCTTCTAACAGAGCTCCCTTTTAGATTAATTAAAACTGCAATCCAGGCAGCTCTTAAAGAGACAGTACACAGAGGCTATACAGACACTCTATGGCAATACAGTTAATCTGCTAAAATGCAGAACACCAGCCTGGCAGTGAGCATTTAGGCAAGCTCAAGAAAGACTTTTCAGGAACCCCCATTTGTTTGGGGTTACACCCTTCCCTGCCTGGAGAAAACTTGGCATCCGCGTCAAGTCTGTACCATCACAATATCAAAAATGCAATATAAATCAGACATATATATCATTAGCTTGTTACATTACTATACATTTCAATATACTTCACATTACTACATCCATATTGAGAATACTTATGCAGGTTTCATACAAATAATACCGATTCATTTAATAACTTCTTGTACATTAAACAATGTAAGACGGGGACCTTCCCTATCAGCTAACTTGGGGCTGGATGGGGCAGGGGCACCATGGTGAGAGGGAAGAACAAGTAATCTGGAGTTGGCTGTCAAGCTCAGTTTGGGCAGTGAACTTGGCGAAACATAAATCCCTTTGTGAACCACATTGAGAGGCAAATCCACTGGCCTCCCAGGGGAATCATAACTAAAGCATAACACTGGCTTGACAACTCAGCCAGTCTTTCTGGGCAGAGGGGCCACAGTCTCTGTACTTTCAGCACTAACTTTGGAGCTTTTATCACCTGTGAGGGGTGCCTCTGCATGGATGGGAATGTCCAAACTTGGAGCACTGTCAGCTCCTTGCTCTGTAGGCTCTGTTTCCACAACACTTTGCTCATTATCTTCTGACGGAGGCCCAGGTTGCTCATTTTTAGGAGGCTCTGGCACAATTAGGCTTTGAGGCACTGAAGAGGGGCGCTGTCAATACTCTCACATTGCTCTTCAAGTTCTGGTGTGTCACCAGAGAGGCTCAGACCATCAGCCCCTTCTTCAGGCATTTCACACAGTTCCACAAAACACAGAGAGTCCGCAACCTCAGATGTAATACTTTGCACTTCACTTTCAGGGAGCATTAGCTCCAAGGACGAAGCTGTGGGGTTAGGCAGTCCAGAAGGCTCAGATTCATCCCCACAATTAGTCATATAGTTACCTTAAAACAGCTGACTCAGTTCATAGAAGGGGTAATAGGCATTGTCACACTCACTTTCGTCAGAGGTGGACTGACAGTCACTCTCATTCTGGGCCTGCTGCAAGGGAAACCTTCAAATCAAATCAAATCAATCTTTATTTGTAAAAGGTGCCTTTCCAAAACCAAGGCACCAGTACATTGCATGATAAAACAATAAATAATTAAAACAATATTAAAACAGACTTGACAACAGCATTTAAAAATCATTATATGCTAGGCTAAAAAGATACATTTTTAAAGCCTCCTTAAAGCTTTGGACAGTCGGGCAATCTCGCACCTGACAAGGTAGAGAATTCCACAGGGTTGGGGCAATAAAGCTAAAAGATCTGGCCCCTGAGGTTTTTAAGCAAACCCTGGGAATCTCTAGCAATCCCTCATCAGTGGATCGGAGAGAGCGAGAGGGACAGTAGGGAAAGAGGAGATCTTTCAGGTAGCCAGGTCCCTGGTTGTGTAGGGCCTTATAGGTCAGCAAACTGACCTTGAAGGTAATTTGCCAGCAAATTGGCAGTCAGTGCAGTCCACGGAGCACAGGCGTTATATGACTGGACCTAGAAAAACCAGTCAATAGCCTGGCTGCTGCATTCTGCACTAGCTGCA
This sequence comes from Neoceratodus forsteri, assembly GCA_016271365.2. Taxonomy (NCBI): domain Eukaryota; kingdom Metazoa; phylum Chordata; order Ceratodontiformes; family Ceratodontidae; genus Neoceratodus; species Neoceratodus forsteri. The sequence continues at coordinate 1,040,806,104 of CM057456.1, read as the reverse complement.
AGTGGCAAATCTCAACCCCTGGTAGCCCAAGATAAAGGGCATTGCAGTAGTCAAGGCGGGAGGTAACGAAAGCATGGACCAAAGTAGGAAGATCATCAGAAGGAACCAGGTGCTTCACCCGGGCAATGTTCCTCAGATGGTAAAAGGAGGTTTTGACAACTGCCGTCACCTGAGATTTAAGTGTCAAACAGTCATCAAACACAACGCCTAGGTTCCGCACCTGGTCTGAGGTAGTTAGCTGTACACCCCCAAGCCATAAACCCGAGGGTGATCCAGCCAACAAACCCACCTCCTGGTGACCCTGGTCCACAACCAACACCTCAGTTTTTTCTGGGTTCAACCACAGCCAACTCACATTCATCTAGTCCTGGATTTCGGCCAGACATTTGTTAAAGACTGAAAGGCAGCATCTTGGCCGGGCACAAAGGACATGTACAGCTGAGTATCATCTGCATAGCAGTGAAAACTCAAACTATACCACCTAATAATCGCCTCCTAATGGCAGCATGTACACCACAAACAACATGGGTGCCAAAATGGAGCCTATGACCCCCACAGGATAGGGGAATGATGCCAGGAAAAATCCCAGACACCACCCTCTGAGTCCTACCTTGAGGAAGATCGAAACCAACTGAGGACTGTACCAGACAGCCCACAGATAAGCCATAGCCTCAATAGCACACCATGGTCCACAATGTCAAACGCTGCAGAGAGATCAAGAAGGACCAAGAAAGAACAAGTCCTCGATCTCTCGCTATTAGGAGGTCATTTAGTACCCGAACAAGAGCTGTCTCAGTACTATGTCTTTTCCTAAATCCGTACTGGAGAGAATCATAGACATTGTGGCTGGTCAAATGATCATCCAGCTGGGACGCGACCACCTTCTCAATAACTTTGCCCACAAAGGGCAAGTTAGAGACAGGCCTGTAGTTAGCCAGACAGTCCGGGTCCAAGGAGGACTTCTTAAGAAGGGACTGAACCACAGTCTCCTTCAGAGGATTTTGAAAAATTCCCCTCTCCAAAGACCTCCAGACTATCCCGGCAAGGACCGGACTGATTTTATCCACACAGCCCACTAGGAGACGTGTGGGGCCTGGATCCAAACCACAGTTGGTCGGACACAATGATGGGATGATCATCACTATGTCATTTATTGTGGGAAGGCTGAAGTCAGACCACACAAACTGGGTGTCCGACATCTCCTGCCGACCATCACAACTCCCATTAGGAAGGGTCAGATGGATATCAGGCCTGATTGTGGCAACCTTATCTGAAAAGAACTGAGCAAACTCCTCACACCATTCTTGAGAAAAGGCTCTTCTGGGCTGAAGACAGATTGGATTGCACTATCTGTCCACAGTCCAGAAAAGCTGAGCTGGTCTATTCTGTGCAGCCGCAATCTCTCTGGACAGGAATTCTGCCTTCTTATGAGAGACTGCGGATTGATAGACCATGTAGTGGTCCATCAAACTAAGTCTGTCACAATCCAGGCCCGACCTCCGCCAGCACCTCTCTAACCTTCATCCGACTCTCCTCAACTCCCTCAGAGTCTCATCAAACCAAAGAGACCTGGGGTGAAGAGTGAGGGCGAACACTGAACAGGAGCAATGGAATCAGGGCCCCTGCCACGCCTTATTATAGGCGAGTACCAAGTCCCTGGATCCATGCAATCTCGATAGCCGATAGGTCCAGCACCGCCATCAGGCCATCTGGGAATCACCCCCTCAAAGGGCGGTAGCGGACCATCTCCATAGGGGCCGGCCTACTAGGGGTGGCCTCAAAACTGAACCCAGTGGAGTGATGATCAGACCATCCGACTGGTTCCACCACCAAATTGGATATTTCCATCCCCAGTAGGAACACCAAATCCAATGAATGTCCACCAATATGGGTCAAGGAGGAAACAACCTGTGTGAAGCCCAGTGAAGTCATTAACTGGTGGAAGTCTTGACCAAACTGCGAGAGTTCATCGTTGACCCAGGCATTGAAATCCCCTAGAACTGACCATCTGGGGGATCCCAATGTCAGGTCAACAATGAAGTCTACAACTTCCCGCACAAAAGCATTCCTGTCACCTGGTGGACGGTAAACGAGAAGTATCATGCACCCCACACCCTCAGCCATGATACATTCAAAGGAGTTGGTAGTTCCCACTGGTACCTCCACTAGGCCCAGTTCCGATCTAAAACAGATAGCAACACCCCCGCCCCTACGATCCATCCTCTGGCGGTGTATCACTGAGTATCCGGCTGGAATTGCTGCCACCAAAACTGGGCCAGCGTTCTCATCCAGCCAGGTCTCAGTGATGCACACCAGGTCAGATGTTCCAACAAAATCAGCTATAATAGCAGTCTTGTTTTTAATAGACCTGGTGTTGCACAACATCGCCCGAGTAGGATGAGCAACCGAGGATGACCGTGCTACCTGCTGACTACAAGCAGAACCCTTGGGTATGGGAACCAGACAGGGTTAACTCTGTAACTACTGATGTAGGTTGACTTTGTCTCTTTTTTGCAGCAGCGTGAGTCACTGGCCGAGGGGAATCAATCTGTGATGGCTCAGCCTCAATTATGACTTGGCTGATAGGTAGCAAGTGGTTACGGTGCATGGTCTTGACAGCTTTGGAGTTATTCTCTGGGTGCACCTTGTACACTGGTAAATCATTCAACTTTCCAACTACTACATGGGGAAGATGGTGCCACCTATCAGCAATTTTGTGTTTGCCATGCAGTCCCAAATTGTATAACAACACACGGTCTCCAGGCTGAAGCTCTTGAGCCTTTACTTTTTTATCATGCTTTGTTGGCGAGATTTCTTTTGGCACCCATTGTCTGGGCCAGTTGATAGGCATGGTTCAATTGAGCTTTCAGTTTCTGTACATACTGTAGGTCATTTTCGGCTCGGACCCCATCTGGAGAGACTCCAAAGCAGACATCAACGGGCAGTCGGGCCTCCCTCCCGAACATGAGGCAGTAGGGGGAGAACCCAGTAGCATCATTTTTTGTGCAATTGTATGCATGGACCAAGGTGCTAATCTGCTGGCTCCTCTTAGGCTTGTCTTTGGGATGGAGGGTGCCCAGCATGTCCAGAAGGGTGCGGTTAAAATGTTCTGGTTGAGGGTCCCCCTGTGGGTGATAAGAGGTGGTTCTTGACTTCCGCACCCCCCCATAGAGAGAGCATTTCTTTGATTAGCTGACTTTCAAAATCTCTACCCTGGTCAGAGTGGTTCTGCTGAGGGGCACCATAGTGGACGAAGAAATGTCCCATTAGCACCTTGGCCACGGTAGAGGCCTCTTGATCTTTAGTTGGAAAAGCTTGAATATACCATGTGAAATGATCTGTAACCACTACCACATTGCCAATACTCCACTGATCAGGTTCTAAACACAAAAAGTCTATGCAGACCAGTTCCATGGGGTGCTGGTAGTCATATTGGCAAGGGGGGCAGGGCTTTCCTTTGCAGGCAATGACTGCAGGTCTTTACATGGTGCTCAACATTGGCCCCCATCTTGGGCCAGTAGAATCGAGATCATACCAAGTCGAGAGTTCTGTCAATACCAAGGTGCCCCATGTGATTGTGGAGGGACCTCAGTACCAAATCTTTAAAGGCCATGGGCAGGACCAATTGCTGCCTGTCTACTTGACTGCCATGATCCACTGTCTCTCTGTACAACAACTGACTGAGTAGCTTCAGCCTGGGGCCTTCTTTAAACAATAGAGCAGTTCGCAAGTCAGGGGACTGCAACTTGGACACACCTTTCCCCGCACGCAGGGCATGAAGTGCGGGCTGAATTATAGTATCATAGGATTGAGCCCACTGAATGCTGTCATTGTCAAATTGAGGTAGTGCACTAGTATCTAGGGCAGAAAAGTGGCAATAGGCAGTCGGTATGCAGGTATCAGGAGGACCCAAGCAATCTACTAAACAGTCCACTGTGTTCGCAGACATCTGCTCATCTCGGTCAAATTTTTGGCACAAGGCTCGGATGTCATGTTCAAACAGCCTGATCCAATCACTCTTGGAAACCGGCCTTCATGACAAAGCGTCAGCATCAATATGGTTCAGTCCTGGCCTGTATTCAACAGCATAATCATAGGCTGATAAGGCAGAAAGCCACCAGTGCCCAGTGGCATCTAACTTAGCTGAAGTCTGTACATAGGTTAATGGGTTATTGTCGGTCTTCACCAATATCTTTGCCCCATAGAGGTTTTCATGAAACTGATTGACAATGGCCCATTTTAGCACAAGGAACTCCAGCTTGTGCACAGGGTGGTTTGGCTCTGATGGGGTCAAGCTTCTACTGGCGAAGGCTACTGGTCTCAAACCATCCTCATGGGCTTGGTACAGCACAGCTCCTAGACCTTGCAGACTGGCATCCATATGCAGCATGTAGGGCTTTGTGGGGTCAGCATAGGTGAGGATGGGGGCATGGGTGAGCTGGTATATGAATCTGTGAAAGGCTGTTTCACATTTGGGTGTCCAGCGGGGCCCTAAGGTTCACCTGTGCAGAACTACACTTTCTCTGGTTCTTTGATGGCCCCTTTTTTATATTTATGGTTGGTAGGAGGGTAACCCAGAGTAAGATTCAAGAGCGGGCGAATCACCTTTGAATAGTCTTTTGTGAACCTGTGGTAGTAGCCACAGAACCCCAGGAAATGTTGTAGCTCTTTCAAATTATGGGGCTGGGGCCAAGTAGGCAGTGATTCAACCTTACTGGGATCAGTCTCTATCCCTTCTGCAGATACTATGTGCCCTACATACTTCACGGAGGTTTGAAAAACTGGCACTTGTCAATGGACAGCTTGAGGCTGAAGTCTTCCAATCAGTCTAGAACGTTAAACAGTCGGGTCTTATGCTCGTCTAATGTGAGTCCAAACACAATGACATCGTCTAGGTAAACTAGACATTCCAACAAGTTCATATCTCCCACCGCACGTTCCATCAGTTGCTGAAAGGTGGCCAGGGTGCTTGAAATCCCCTGTGGCATTCTCAGGAATTCATAGAACCCCAAAGGACAGATGAAGGCTGTCTTCTCATGGTCCTCCGGGGCCATTGGGATCTGGTAATATCTGCTGTGAAGATCCAATACCGAAAACCATTTGCTCACATTCAAACAATCCAGGGCATCTTGTATACGGGGCATGGTGTATTGATTGGGGATGGTCCACCGGTTCAGGGTTCGATAATCAACACACATCCTTACTGACCCATTCTTCTTATGCACAACCACAGTGGGAGAGACATATGGGCTCCTTGATTCTTGTTTCACACCAGCAGTGAGCATTTCCTGCAGGTGTCTCCTCACATCATCTATGTCTGCTGGAGCGAGACGTCGGGATCTCTCTTGAAATGGCCGGTCATCATGCAGACATATGTAATGCTCTGCACCCTGGACACACCTCACGTCCCATTCTTTTAATGAAAACACTTGGTCCCTCTGAGCGAGTTTCTTGCTAATTCTAGCCTTCCATTCAGCTGGCAACGGGGAGTCACCAAAGTCAAATAAGTCCGGGGTCACTCTCTCCTTCTTGCCAGAGTACTTGTTGCTGGGCAATACGGCAGTGTTGGTGCAGGGTACTGTAGCTAGGGTGCACCTTCTGTTCACCCGAATCTCCTGATCTGACACACTCTCAATCTGGACCATCACTCGTCGTGCATAGTCATGGGCACAAGCAGGCAAGATGCTGGGTTTGACCAATAATCCCTCTGGCAACTTTCCATCTCCTGGTGTATCCAACATTAATATTTTGTTCGTTACATTTCTCTTTAGGTGGACTTCTTCATGGCTTGTGCACTGGGTGTTGGGGGCCAATACCAAGGAGTCAGATTCCTTTTTCCACACTATCCCCACTGGCTCATCTGGGTCCACTTCATCGGGTCTCTGTTGCCAGTCATAAGCTCATTTTACTAAGGCTGTAATTCTTAGGGCCCATCCAGTAAGCTGCCCTTGTTTCCCATGGCAGAGTTGTGCTAGTCTCCTAAACATGTGGGCATTTGTTCCAATTAACAGGGGAATCCCATCATACACTCCAGTGGGGGGACACACTAGGGCCAGTGTCTCTACTTGCTCCTCTATGCCAGTGACAGTTGCAGGAAAAGGCAACCAGAGGCAGGTATATCCTAGATATGGATAAGACTTGTCACTCAGCCCCCACACATGTAGGCCTTCCAGGGATAGTAACAGCACATCAGATAAGTGCTTGTCATACCAGTCCTGAAATGCAATAGTCACTTGCGACCCACTGTCAAGCACAGCCCAAGTAGGAATACCATTCACAACCACACTAATCTCCATTGAAGTGCCCACTATCTTGGACCAATTGGAACAGTAGCAGGGGCCAGTACAGACGACTTAGCCACAAAGAAGTTGGAGTTGGGATTTCCTGAGCCTTCACTGTGGTCATTTCCAGCACCCATCGGCCATGGTTTCGCTTTCCGGAGCTCCCCTTGAAGTCTGTATACAACCTTATCTAAGTCTTTTGGGGACCGGCATTCTTTCTTCATATGCCCCTCTTTCCCACAATTATGACAGAGTATGCTTTCTAGAATCTGGCGTGGCCGAGGCATCACATTGGGGACTGAGGCAGGGATACCACCAACAGAAAATCGTGATTCAACCCCTGTCTGGTGTGTGATGAGCATGGGGAGATGCCTCAGTAATTCCATCACTTCCATAGTCAATTCATCAATCTTTGAGCTGCTGTCAACAGGGGATGCCTGGGATTGCACCCCCACCTCCATAGTGGATATGCTCTGAGAGGGGTTTGGACCCACTGTATCTCTGGAATGGGCTTGTAGGGAAACGGTAGCCCTCATTTATCGGACCTCTCACAGTATCTTGCCCCAGGGTGGAGTGTCCTTGCTAGCCTCCCAGTGTTCAACTAGCACTGTATTTCACCCTTGAGCAACACTCACATATGCATCCTCGGTCATCTGGGCAGCAGCAACAGCAGATACAGGAGGGGGCACCCATGTGACTGCCTCCTCTCAATCCTCCGAATTTCCTTCATCAGTACGTCATAGGTAGGAGGCGCATCCAACCGAGCAGCAAGGCGTAGTTGGAGCAGCAATAATTCAGAGAATGGGGCTGACTTGAGAAGTTGGTCCAACCTATTCCAATCTAAATTAGCTGGCACCATGCCACCTTTCTTTAGGCATTCCTGTAGCACCACTTCAAGTTGAGGCACATACACACATAATAGCTCCCCTGGGTATTGCTGAGTGTTTCTGACCCTACCCCACAGGTCCTCATCTGAATTGGGACTCCCATACACATTTTCCAATGCATTCAAAAAATCTTGAGCAGTTGCTTCCGGATTACTAGCCTGTGTAGCGTGGATAGTAAGTTGGGCAGGGCCTCTGAGGCTTTCAACCACCCTTCTCCTCTTCTCTGGTTTGGGGCATTGTCATTCTCGGATTTGAGGGGCAACATAGTCTATCCAAGTCTCCCAGTTGTCCTCCCCCTGCGGTGTGGGGAAGGGTGCCTGAAAACATCCTCAGCCGGGGATACGAGTTGTGACCAGTGGTGGGTACAGATATAGGAGCCAGCACTGGCACAGGCACAGAAGGCGGGGCAGTAACAGGTGCTGGAGTGGGAAGGGGTGTTGGGGAAGGAACACCCCCAGGTGGCAGGAATAGTTTCTTAAAGTCCTCTATGGTTTTCCCTTCCTCCAGCAACAACTTGGAAAATTTCTCCTCAAAAGTCTCAGATAATGCTGGGAGCTCATCCTCCCCAGGGTCTTTACTGTCTTTTGTTATCACTCTCCAGGCGGCTAGGACCCCTTCTGAGGCAATAGTCTGTGGCACTTTAGAGCTGTCCACGAGGTCACTACACTCTACCAAGGCTATGAACGTTTGGGCGATCAAATCAGCCTGTCGACCCTCCACCACAGGGTTTTTTAAACATTCAACTTTGGAGAGTACTCCCTCTACAGTGTCCTTACTGGCACCCAGGGGAATATCCAGTATAAGCAGAGCATTTTGGGGATCGATCTCTGCCCAGTACACCACCCCACCAACTGGTGTACAACAATTTCTACTGGGGTAGCCATTAATCTTTAACAATAATTTGTAATTTTTAGACACTAGAAGGCACAAAATCCCAGCGGTGAGCCTCCAAGGTGTAACCCCTAGCTGGCACTATCCCAAGGGCTACTACCCCTGCCTGCACGGCTAGTAGCAGGTTAAGGAGCCTGGGTAATGAAACGGGTGCCTCCACCTGGAGGTCAGGGTTGTTAGTGGTCAAGTTATCCTGGGCACAGCCCTCCGGGACACTGTAACTCCCCTCTTTCCCTTCTAGTGGCCTGAACAATATACAATAATTACTTTCACAATGACCCTTATTCACCAGCCAATTACCCACACTGTTTGCACTTACCATCAGGGCTGGTTCCTCTGGCTTGACCCTGGGGACCCCCTGTAAAACAAGGTTATGCACAGCAAATAGCAACAGTACAACACTTTTTGTACAAACTGGAACCATAGTCAGGTTAAATGTAAACAAATTTAAATCTGACTTATTCAGGGGACTTGGAGGGATGTAATCAGGTTGATTTGCTTAAAAGCTGTATTAGTCAGACAGTTATGCATGCAGTTCAGAGTCCCTACATAGTCACACACTCTGGGTACCCAGGTAGGAAAACAGTGGGCTAGCCAGGAACGTTGCAGTTGGTTGGGGCCCTGTGATGGAAGAAAGCAACATGCATAACACACACACTATTAGTAATCTGGAGCCAGAGGGCTCAGTTCGTGAAAGAAAAGGCAACAAGACAATCAGATGACAACACTTTTAAATTTAGCTGTTGTTACAGGGAGCTACCCTGATGTTTACTCACGATACCCAATACTGGACACAGGCAGGACGAAATTAAGATTCTCCAAATTTAGAGTCAGTCCGAAAAACCAAAAAGGCACAAGTTCCCTCTCAGGAACAGCAGGCAGGCATGCAGGCCAAACTCAGGCCTTTCCACAGTTCTCCCTCGCGAGTCCACTATGGATTGCTGCTCAAACTATCTCAAGCTGTTACTTCTTCACTTTCCAACTCAGATCTAACTGAAACTGCAAGCAGCGTGGGGCTTTCCCCAAGATCCAAAAGGTTCAGTTGGCTGATCTGTCTGTCAGTCACAACAAGGGCTCCCCCTCCAGGTTATTTTAGGAGCTAAAAGCCCACAACTACAATTCTTACAAGTTTTGGCCCCACCAAGCCCCTGTAGGCAGGCTCCATTTTAGAGTCCCAAATGTACCGATTGGCCCATTCTGCTGTCCAGGACCAAGATGATGGAAACAAACAGAAATGTCCATCCTGCAAAGCAGGCAGATTAGAACAAACTGCAATATTATTACTACTACTATAACAAATGATCAGCAAACAAGTTTATCTTCTAACAGAGCTCCCTCTCAGATTAATTATGACTGCAATCCAGGCAGCCCTTAAAGAGACAGTACACAGAGGCTATGCAGGCACTCTCTGGCAATACATTTACTCTGCTAAAACGCAGAACACCAGCCTGGCACTGGGCATCTAGGCAAACTCAAGGAAGACTTTTTGGGACCCTCCATTTGTAGGGGGGGGGTTACACATACAGTACATAACCTGACTACCATGGCCAACAGCTAAAGGTTGTGAGACAGAGCCCAGTACCATAATCGCACTGCTTCCCTGCAAAGGGGTTTAGGAGTGAGTGCTCCTTTGTCATTGTCCATCTGGATTAGCAGAGGACCGGTGCACAGATAATTCTGAAAAACCTGGAGGCTATACAGGACAGTCCACATTTCCAGTACATTTATGTGCAGCTTGGCCTCCACCTTGGTCCATAACCCCTGTGTCTGGTATGGGCTGAGATGGGCACCCCAGCCAGAGCCTGGGGCAACCATGGTGATGATCTGTTCAGGAGCTGCTACAAGAAATGGAACTTTGATAAGTTCTCGTAATCCATCCACTATAACAACGCTCTGCATAATAGACACAAGATGAGAACCTATGGGGCCGGATAGAATACATCCCAGAATAGTACAAGAACTTAGAGAGGTGCTGGCAGAACTACTAACAGCCCTATTCAACAAATCGATAGAGACAGGGGTGGTTCCAAGGGACTGGAGGAGGGCAAATGTAGTCCCTCTCCACAAAAGTGGGAACAGAAAGGAGGCTGGCAACTACAGACCTGTCACCCTGACCTTAGTGGCGGGGAAATTAGTGGAATCACTGCTAAAGGAAAGAATTGTGATATTTCTTGAATCCAGCAGAGCACAGGATCCAAGGCAGCATGGATTCACAAAGGAAAGGTCTTGCCAAACAAATCTAATAGATTTATTTGACAGAGTGACCAGGGATGTAGATAGGGGAGGGTCGGTGGATGTGGCCTACCTAGATTTTAGCAAGATCTTTGACACCATCCCACATAGAATGTTGGTAAATAAGCTGGGCAGCCTGGGAGTGGGCCCCAAGGGGGTAAACTGGGTTAGAAACTGGTTGAGTGACAGGACACAGAATGTGGGTAAATGGCATTCAATCCGAGGAGAGGGGAATAACCAGTAGGGTGCCACAGGGATCCATGCTGGGGCCAGTCCTCTTTAATGTCTTCATAAGCGACATTGCAGAGGGTTTGGAGGGGAAGGTATGCCTCTTGGCAGATGACAGTAAGATCTGCAACAGGGTCGACACTGGGGAGGGGGTGGAGAGAGAGTGGAAAAAATGAGAAAGGACCTAAACATGCTTGAGCAGTGGTCGAGAGTGTGGCAGCTAAGATTCAATGCAAAGAAGTGTAAAATCATGCACCTGGGGTGCAGAAATCCAAGGGAGGAGTACTATATGGGGGGAAGGTACTGACAGCCACCAGTCAAGAAAGAGACCTGGGGTAATCATATCTGATGACCTAAAGGTAACCAAAGAATGTGAGAAGGCTGTGGTGAGAGACAGTGGGATGCTAGGGTGCATAGTGAGAGGCATCACCAGCAGAAAAAAAGAGGTGGTTATGCCACTTTGTAACATGAGGAAGAAAAAGGGTTGAATCTGATTGGTCCAAGCAGATCAGCTGGGGATACATTAATTCTCAATTAATGTATGCCCACGCTACAATTAATGCATGGTGTCATTTTAGTGTAGCCACTAGACGTAGTACTCATTATAAATCTGCAAGGTAACGAGTTTACATAACCGCTCCTAGCTATGAGAGAGATAAGTTTTTCAATTACCACTGCAGCAAATGAATCGTACACTGCCAAGTTTCTTGAAGTAGTAAAATAAAAGATTGTCACCTTTACATCTTGTGATGTTGACACCCACCTGAATGGATGCCGTAGCATTTAAGATGTTTGCAGAGCAGACTAGATTAGTGGAGTTATATCGTAGCAGATATTTGTATAGTAAAAAAAAGTCAGTGATCAGAATGGAAGTGTCTTTTAGTATTTTGGGAGGCGTCCCAGTTAGAGAAATTATCGAGAAAGACCTTATTGTTCAATCTGCAGAAGGAAAACTGAATTCTTCAACACAGATACAAGGAGCGGTGCGTTGCGATGTTAAAAGTGGCTGTACTTGAGTGTTGAGAGCAGAGAACGCAAGCAACATTTTCTTGATGAGCTCCAGCAACACTTCACCATGAGTCAGCATTCTACGCGATGCAGAAACTGGAGGTAACAACTAATATTTTCTAAATATTGCAGGCAAAACAAACGAGTCAGAATCTAACAAGTCGGAATCTGAGATCTACTGACTCTGTAATGTACTCATATTCCTTGCAGCACAATAAACCAGGATGTGTAGGAGCGCTGCTCCCACATAACAGTACAAACTAAGTATTAAATAAGCTCTTCAGACCTGTAACATGGGGAAAAAAACATTCTCTGAAGTGAGCCAAACCCTTTTTCTTTCCCATGTTACAAGTGAATTAACCCACTCCATAGCATGAGTCTCTCAGGGATTAATGTATGGCTGGGTGGTTGGAACCACTTGGCCTTTGGCCTCATGGTCCAACCCCCCCCCCCCCGAGCCATACATTAATCCCTGAGAGACCCACACTCTGTCGTGAGTTAATCCTTATGTACAGATCACTAGTGAGAGCTCATCTGGAGTACTGTGTCCAGTTCTGGAGGCCGCATCTCCGGAAGGACATAGATGAAATAGAGGCAGTCCAGAGAAGGGCAGCACAAATGGTGCAAGGACTGCACCAAAAGACATATGAGGAAAGATTAGAAGACCTCAATATGTATTCTCTGGAGGGGGGGGGTATGATAGAGACATTTAAGTACATCAGGAGTATAAACAAGGTACAGGAGGGTAGCATCTTTCAGAAAAGAAGGTGTACAAGAACAATAATAATAATAAATCTTTATTTATTATGCATCATTCAAATAGCAAGGCACATTACATAAAATTGAAGCATAAATAAAACAGTAATGTATACAATCTTCAGTAAAATCCAGTTAATATCCTTAAAACTCTGGAAAAGCTCAGCTCCACAAATGGGTCTTGATGGCCTGTTTAACCCCCCCCACGGTTGCGCACTCCCGAAGCTGACAGGGTGGAAAATTCCAAAGGACTGGGGCTGCGTACATAAATGCCCAGGCCCCAGAAGATTTCAAAGATACCCTTGGAATCTCTAACAACCCCTTGTCAGACGAGCGGAACAATCACTTGGGGCAGTAAGAAGAGAAGACAGAAGTTCTTTCAGGTAGTCAGAGCCAAGTCTGTGCAGGGCTTTATAAGTCAGTAATCTGACTTTGAAGGTGATCCGCCACTGAACTGGCAGCCAGTGCAATTTGTGCTGCACCGGTGTGATGTGGCATGTCTGGAAAATCTCCATCAACAACCAGGCCGCAGCATTCTGCACCAGCTGCAGGCAGTGAATATCAACCCCTGGAAGGCCAAAGTAAAGGGAGTTGCAGTAATCAAGGTCACAAAGGCATGGATCAATGTAGGGAGGTCCCCGGACAGAACCAGGTGCTTGATCCTAGCGATGTTCCTAAGATGGAAAAAGGAAGACTTGATGACTGCCGACACTTAAGATCGTAGTGTCAGCCCATCATCAAGCATCACCCCTAGGTCCTACACCAGTTCAGAGGTGAGAAGCTGGGAGCCCCCCAGAAAAAGACCCATGGGCTGACCAGCCCCCGACCCCCCTATCCAGTGACCCGGATCCACCACCATCACCTCAGTCTTCCCCAAGTTCAACTTCAGCCAGATGGAATTCATCCAATCCTGGATTTCAGTGAGGCAGTTATTAAATACCGAGAGTGTACTATCCTAGTAGGGTGCAAAGGACAGATAGAACTGGGTATCATCAGCATAGCAGTGAAACTTCAGCCCACACCATCTTACAATGTCTCCGAGGGGCAGCACATACACCACAAAGAACATGGGGGACAGCACTGAGCCCTGAGGGGACCCCCCATGACAGTGAGAGAGGGTCGGAGGAATAAATCCCCGACACCAGCCTCTGAGTTCTACCAGCGAGGAAGGACTTAAACCACTTGAGGACCATACTAGTCAGGCCACAGGTGAACCTCAGGCGCTCAAGCAACACCCTATGGTCCACGGTGTCAAAAGCTGAGGCGAGATCAAGGAGTACCAAGATGGACCAGTTTATCCCATCTCTCGCCATCAGGAGATTATTGAGCACCCGAACCAGCGCAGTCTCGGTACTATGCCTCTTTCAAAAACCGGATTGGAGAGGTTTGTAGATGTCATGGATGGTCAAATGGTTCTCCAGCTGTACAGCCACTACCTTCTCAATCACCTTCCCCACAAAGGGAAGGTTAGAGATGGGTCTGTAGTTGGCCAGGCAGTCTGGGTCCCAGAGAAGCTTTCTTCAAGAGGGATGTCACCATCGCCACCTTCAGGGAGCTAGGAAACTCACCTGGCTCAAGGGAGTACCAGACTATCTGTGCCAGGACTGGCTCAATGATGTTATCACAACCCATAATCAGGGACGTTGGGCCAGGGTCCAAACTAAAGCACGTAGGGCGCATACCCTGGACAATCCATATGACATCCACTAATGCCGGCCGATTGAAGGTACTCCAGGCAAAGTGAGGGACAGTGACCAAGCACCGATTGCTAGCATCAGCCATAGAGTGTGTTGAACGGATCTCCACCCTGATGTTGGCCACCTTATCTGCAAAGAACCACGCGAGCTCTTCACACTCCAACTGTGAAAAAGCTCTTCGCACCTGCAGGCAGGCTGGGTTGCACAGCCTGTCTACAGTTCAAAAGAGCCAAGCCAGTCCATTCTGAGCAGCAGCAATCTCCCTGGACAGGAACTCTGCCTTCTTACAGGCGATTGTTGACTGGTAGAGCTGATAATGCTCTAACAATTTAAGATGGTTGGCCTCCAGGGCAGATTTCTGCCAGTAACGCTCTAACCTTCATCCTAGTCACCGCAACTCCCTCAAGGTCCAGTCAAACCATGGAGACTGAGGGTGATGGGAGACAGGATGAACATGAACAGGAGTGACAGAATCCAGGGCTGTAGAAATGACCTTATTATAGGTCAAAACCAGAGCCTCAGGATTCCCGCCTGCCACAGGAAAATCCGATAGGTCAACTACCGCTGCTTGGCCTTCAGGGCTCACACCCCATAAAGGGTGATACCTGACCATCTCCACAGGGGTAGGCCTACGAAGGGGGATGCAAAAATTGAATCTCACGGTGTAATGATCGAACCAACCGACGGGTTCCACCTCCACATTGGAGGCTTCGATCCCCAGGAGAAAAACTAGGTCAAGGGAGTGGCCGTGTTTATGAGTAGCACCGGTAACAATCTGTGTAAGGTCAAGTGATGACATCAACTGGAGAAAGTGTTGTCCAAGTTGCAAGAGTTCATCATCGATCCAGGCATTGAAGTCGCCCAGGACCATCAGCCTGAGGAACTCAAACGCCAAATTGATCACGAAGTCCACTACTTCCTGAAGGAATTGCTTCTCGCCCCTGGGTGGAAGGTAGACAAGGGCTATCCTACAGCCTACATCTGCTACTACGGTACACTCGAATGACCTAGCATCCTCAATTGGTACACTCGTGAGGCCCAAGTCTGTCTTATAACAGACAGTAACCTTCTCACCCCTGCGGTCCAATCTCGAGCGGTGTATCACCGAGTACCCGGCTGGAATCACAGCCTCAAGTATGGGGCCCGCATTTTCATCCAGCCAGATCTCAGTGATGCACACCAGATCTGATGTCCCAACAAGATCTGCAATAATTGCAGTCTTGTTCTTCATAGATCTGGCATTGCATAACACCGCTCGGGTTGGATGG
The DNA here is from genome assembly GCA_016271365.2 of Neoceratodus forsteri. NCBI lineage: Eukaryota > Metazoa > Chordata > Ceratodontiformes > Ceratodontidae > Neoceratodus > Neoceratodus forsteri. The sequence goes on along the minus strand of CM057456.1, from coordinate 1,040,790,856 downwards.
GTCTCCTGGGCTGCCCCAGCTACCCACCCACCAATAATGGTGGTGCCCTTGGGTATGGAGACTAGGCAGAGAACAAGGGGGCATGATATGAGGCTAGAGGGGGGTAGGCTCAGGGGCAATGTGAGGAAGTACTTTTTCACAGACAGAGTAGTGGATGCTTGGAACAGCCTCCCTGTGGAGGTGGTGGGGGCAAAAAGAGTAGGGGAATTCAAGAATGCATGAGATTGACATAAGAGTACTCTAGCAATAGGGAATAGATGGTAAGCCTCAGATCAACTAGGGTCTGCGGTAATGCATTAGGTAGGGAAAAGGGGCAGACTAGGTGGGCCATATGGTCCTTATCTGCTGTCACCTTCTGTGTAGTTGTTTCAACTCATCTGTCAGCTGATCCCACTGGACCCAGAGTGTCCACTGTGGTATCCTCATATGAAGATGGGCTAATGGCACAGTCACAATGAATATATGAACATACATATGAACATACGAAGAAGCCAGAAGAAGAAGGTCATTTGGTCTATCAAGTCTGCTCGTATTGCAGGGTCCACAGCTTGAGCTAATGTCTCTGCCCTCCCTCCCCACTCCCATCCTCCCTACCCATGATTCTTACTTTTGCCCCTATGCCTATCCCAGCCTCTCTTAAAGCTGCCCACTGTCTTCAACGAGATGATCTCTTCTGGCAGTGCATTCCAAGTGCCCACCACCCTCTCTGTGAAGAAGTGCTTCCTGACCTCCATCCTAAATCTCCCACCCTTCAGCTTAAGACTGTGCCCCCTTGTGTTATGGTTGCCACTCAGCTTAAAGAGACTCTCCTTATCAACCTTATTTATCCCTTTCAAGCACTTAAAGGTCCCAATCATGTCCCTTCTCTCTCTCCTGTCTTCCAGGGAGTACATGTTCAGTGTCCTCAACCCTCTCTTCGTATGCCTTACCCTGCTGACCCACTGTCATATTTGTAGCCCTCCTCTGGACCTTCTTCAGCAGGTTAATGTCCTTTTTTGGGTGTGGGCACCAGTACTGAACTCCATACTCTAGATGCGGCCTTACCAGTGACCTGTACAAGGGCAGTATAACCTCCTCTCTCCTACTACTGATCCCCCTAGGTATGTATCCCAGCATCTTGTTTGCCTTTGCTGCTGCTTTTTTGCACTGCATGGAGTGCTTTAGGTCACTAATGATCATCACTCTCAGGTTCTTCCCCTCCTCTGATGCAGATACTCTGACTCTACCCAGGTAGTACTCTGTCCTGGGATTCTTGGCTCCCATATGTACAACTTTGCAATGGCTAACATTGTTTGTGCAAACATGTAGTGGCTCCTGTGCACTAAATGTGCTTGGGCAATCAATGTTCACCCTACCTTGGGGCAGTAAGGCACATCCTTTTTCTGTGTCCAAGACTGCCCTTATATACTGTCGTCTTTGGCATGGAGTCAACACAGACTTTGGCCCGTTCACTGTGCCCCCCTAAGTTAGCGAACTACTGATGTGTTTGAGATAAAGTATGCAGCAGAGTTTCCCTGGAGCTGTAGGATCATGCAACAATTTAAATCAATACAAGGGTTGTTGCTGTGCTGTTGCGTTTGTGGCTATCAACAGTTTTGTGCAAAGAATCAAAGGAAACTGTTTCATGATGTTTTTGCACAATCCAAGATGGACACAAACTTCCATTCTGTGAGCTGTCTAACCTAAGTAAAAGTGAACTGCTTGCAAAAGGGAATTTACTGGTCAGCTTGGTGTCTCCTTGAAAGTCCAGCTTGTAGCATAAAACTGATTCATTCTGGAAGCTCATTTTCTCCTTCAAAAGTTAATTGTAGATTAAAGCTTCTGAAAGTTGTTTTCTCATTGAAAACCTAATTTACAAGTCAAAACTGGTTCTCTTTATGGAAACTTTGGTTAATGCAAAATTTCAGATAGTTGTCAGAAAGTTGAGATTTCAAGAACACATGCCAAATTGCCATTTTGTAAATATGACCCTGTATGTTAGCCTGAAATTTAGACACACAAAGCCTGTAATAGAGTTGTATATTTAAAATAAGGTTTGTGTCATATGTTCTTATACTGAAATATCATGGCAGTGTTTTTATACTGTTGTCAATTGTTTTATGTTGTGTAAATAGCAATCAAAGCCAAAAATGTAGTCTTGTTACAAATGGACAGACACTTGTACTTAAAAAAACAGAACACTACTACCATCTAGTGGTCAAACTATATATGACAGTGTCATTTCACGATCATGCAGTGATCAGCAGCTATTCACACATCTGGTAAGGATAACCAATCAGAATTAGTGAACAAAATTATGATTGGTCCAAGGATTTAGTGGCCAAACAAAGTGTTGAGGCCAGCTAAGGTATAAAAGTCCAAGCACTCTGTTCGATAGGTGAGATCCAAAACCAGAAGGGAGAAAAGAGAAACTACTGCCTGTTTACCTTGAACTCCATAAAGGAAGGGTGAGTGGTCAACACTCAGTACTTTATTTGTCAGGCTGCTGCCTATATATATATATGGAAAGAAACTCCGTTTAATAAATCAGTTAGGGTTGTTCCACAGTGACAAAAGTGAGGAAATTCGGTGTTAGGGTTGAAAACCCCCCTTGGACCCCTCAGCCCACCCCCCCCAACCAGCACTGGGGTGCACATTGGGGTCATTGGCCCTAATTCTCACCCCATCACATGTGTAAAGAAGCAGAGGTAAAGGAGAATGGGGTGAGAGTTAGGACCGACGACCTCAAAGCGCACCCCAATGCCAGTTGGGGGTGGGCTGGGGTCCAAGGGTTTTCAACCCTAACACCGAATATCCTCACTTTTGTTGCTGTGGAACAACCCTAACTGATGCATTAAACTGAGTTTTTTGCCTCTAATTTCCCTTCTTTTTGAGAATGATGATGACAAATAGTGAAAGTAATGCAGTGGCAGGGGCCCCGCGCTCCCACAATGTGATGTCTTGTGACATAGTAACAGGAACAGCAACACAAACAGAAGTGCCAACAGTGGTGCACAGAGTAACGGAAACGTAAATGGTAAAGGAAACGTTAATAGAAACACAAGCGCAAAGTGACGCCAAAGTGAACAGTGACGCAAACGGACATTGAAGCGTGTACGAAAACACAACTGGTAACACGAACATTGATGGCAGTGGTATTTTAAATGGAAATGTTAAGTGTCACAGCAAAAAGAATGTGAAAGGGAATGGAAAGCGGCGCACATGCAAGTATAATACAAATGCAACCGTACGCAAAGCCACGGTACCACAATAGTAAACACAATTGCTAAAAGTTAACATGAAGAATGATGCCAAGGAAACAGAAATGGAAATGGGAATGGGCTGACGTCACGGAAACACAAACCGTAGCACGATGCATGGTCGAAGAACTGAAGTATTAATGCAAATGGTAATGGTAACAGCAACAATAATGCCAAAGGAAAGAGAACTGCAAATGCAAGTGAGTACAGAAACGCAACCCGTTATGCGCACGGTCATGGCACCGCAACTGTAAACGCAAATGGTAACAGTAACAGCAAAAATAACACCAAAGGAAACAGAAACTAAACAGAATTGCAAGCATGTATGAAAACGCAAACTGTAATGCACATGGATGGTACCGCAATTGCAAATGAAACTGGTAATGGTAACAGCAACAATAACGGCAAACGACACAGAAACGCAAGCAAAAACGCAAACCGTAATGGTGCCACAAATGGTAACGGAAACGCTACTGGAAATGATAACTGGCACAGTAACAAAAGGGCACACCCTTCTTTTCCCAAAAAAATGCATTGGAAAACACAGTGAAAACAAAGAATGTATACATAACAATGGGCCTCAGAGCAGAAAATGAGGACTTGGAATATTAAATTGCTTATATCTCAGGAACCGTACGATGTAGAAAAAAACATATATTTCTTATGAATTATTACTTTCCTGGCTAGTTGTGTGCATAGCCCCCATTTGGGGGGCTAATCATTTGCGGACGAAAGTCTGTATCTTACACCGTTTCGAGATACGGGCTGAACGCGATGGGTGCCATAATGTTATCCAGTAGGAAAAAGCGTTAACTTCAGAGTGCCATCACTGTGCTGCCCTGTAATATTTTCTCACCAAACCACCAAAAGGCACATCAGTGGGATGTTGGCTTTCTTCCCTCCAAATTTCAGCCCAAAAGACCAAACCGTTATTTTGCAGCAGGGTGGCAAAGAATTGCTGTCATTTTGCCATAGCCTATAAAAGTAGTGTCGCAATATGCGAAAGCTTTCACAGAAATTTGCGACACTTTCATGAGAGCAACACTACTTTGCGAAAGTAATTTTTCCAGAAACCTGAAAAACATATTTCTAGGGTGTTTAACCTCAAAATAAAGACATGCCTCGCATCCTCAAGGTCTGACTAGGTAAACACAAAAAGAATTGTGTTGCTAGAGGGTCCCAAATTTAAATGCCAAGCATTTTTCTGATCACCAACTGAAAACAAAATGGTGGATTTGCGAAAGTAAAAGGGCCATTTGCGAAAGTAAAAACTGCATTTGTGAAAGTGTTGAACTTTTTGTTAACTTTTCCCATTGACTTATAATGGGAACTTGTTTTTTGAATAACTTTTGAACCGTTCAATATCTTTTCACAGAATCTTCAAAAGGCACAGTTGGGGACCCCAGCTGCAGGTTCTCTGAAGTTTCCGGACCGGTCGTGCAAACCGTGTGACCTGTAGGCGAGAGCAAAGAAATCGTAAAAAAGCGTAATTGAGCAATTGGTTGTTGCTTAATAACTCCGCAGCTGTATATCTGACCGGTACGAAACTTGGCAGATCCCAAGATCTACCATGCCCAATTGTTCTTGCCAAATTTCAGATAAATCCATTGAACAGTGGCAAAGTTATTAAGGTGCAAAATTTGACCCTTTAACCTTAAAAGAGCTACTCAACCATAACTATGGTAGCACTACCATGCTACCATAATATATATATATATATATATATTATGTATCTCTATATGTGTGTGTGTATATATATATATATATATATATATATTCTATAAAGGTAAGGAATGAAACTTGCTTCTTAATCTTTAAAAATCTGACTCTTGGTGTAGCAATTAACCACCTAAAGAACCCTTAAGTTGTAATGTTTTGGGGTTTTTTTGTGTCACTGAGTATTACTGTGTAGTACTGTAGTATTACTGTGTAGTACTGTACAATAATTTTTTTTTGTACTTTATTTTTATTGATTTACTGTATAAGATACACTGAACACTATCCTCATAGGTAGGCTTACAGCATCAAAATAGGCATTACAATTAATGTTTTACATCAGTGTTACAGTAAGGATTCGATAAGGCCCTATAACTTGGTACTACACGGGGTGGGGTATACAATTAAAATGTATGATATTTCTCCATAACAGTTATACAACTGGCCATTGCTGCCATGAGCAGGGATTCATCGACACATCACGTTCAATAATTATAATATCTTTGTACCCATTTTATTGGGTTAAGTTATCCCCATACTAGAAGGTTTTGTTCAGATCTATAGACCAGAGGTGCTCCCTCAGCTCCAACAGACCAGTAACTTAATAATATTAATACCTTTGCAACTTAGTAAAACATCTTTAAGCATTTATAGTGTAGATAAATTAATACTGAAGTAACCGTATCATGCATTAAACACTTTTGACCTTCACTATCCTGCGTATAATCAAAAAAAATCAATGGTGCACACATCATACTGAAGGGTTTGCAATGTTTACAAATTGCGGGTCCTATCCTATCTGAGAAGTTGCCATCTTATTTGTTTAGTTAAAACAGTGATTCCCAACCGCGCATCTCTCATAGCCACTTCCAAACAATCCCTTAATAAATTTTTAAAGTCAAAATAAGAAGAAAGTCTGAGGGTATTGACATTGGTGGGAAACAGTTCACTGTGTACTCTGAAGTCTAATTGCAGTAGAGCATCACATTGCGAGGTATTTACTCACTATCTCCCGAATCACTCTCCGAACTATTTTCATTTGAAATTATTTTTCAATACGATCCAGTAGTTTGCTGGTGTCTCCAGGACTGGCAAAGTGGCATGATTTTCCTTCATAAAAGATCCTCAAGCTTGCCAGAACTAGAAGCACGTGTGGCACTCCCAATTGCTTTAATCAAGCTCATATGCCGTTGAAGCCTTTCCTGCGTTGCCTGGTGACATAGCTTAAGTCGGGAAAAATGCACACATTCAGTCCTTCCCATGCCATAGTACTCTTGCTCTTAGCCTTTGTAATTACTGTGTCTTTGTCTTTTACTGATCCCAACATCACCAGAAGGGTATGAGGTGGGAGATCATTTGTAGCTGCACGTTTTCTTGCACCATGAGGTGTAATTCTATAGGCCTTAACAACCGAGAGTTCCTCTTGCACCTGCACAATTTCTGAGAATAATTTTTTTCAAGGAGCCTATATAATCCTCTGTTTCCATCCCTTTGGGTAATCCCAGTATCTTAACATGGGTCGCTCTTGATAAATGTTCTAGATTTTTCAATCTTCTTCACAGTACTGTATTTTCTTTTGTCAGATCCACTGTAACCGTTAGTGTTGCGGTTGCCGATTTCCCTGCTATTTTTGTCTCTTCCTCTAGCACATTAACTTTGGTGTCCAAGATTTTGAATTGGGTAGTAAAATCTTCCATTTTCTGGTTGAGTTTCTGGATTGCTTTTAAAAGAGACACATTAGATGGTTGGTGGGAGGGCTCATCTCCAACCCCCGTGTTTGAGTCCTTACTGGCACCCGACTTTGGATCTTTTGCTTGGGTGGCTTCTCCGCTCGCAGCCGCTTTATTAGTTCAGCCAATTTCTCCCAAAATTTGGCTAAGATCTTGCTGAAACTTAGATCGTCGGATTCAGCAGAATGTCAAGTTACAGATTTATCGATTTACTTCTTCCATTGCAACATAAAATTTCTTAATTTAATGAAAATATCCTGTTGATGCTGGAGCTCCGGTGGGAAGCTGCTGTAAGTTTGGCTGCTGCACACGCCCCCCCCCAAGTTGTAATGTTGATATTTAGTCTATAGCATCCAACTGTTTTGGCAAGCCAGGGCAGGAGAGGGTGCTAAAAGCCAGTATTAAAAATGTGGGGGGCACTTCCTACTGGGAACCTCACATAAGAATTGAGTACCATGTGGTCAAGGACCACAGCCTAACACATGGTGACAGTGGAGGTCAGTCTGCTGTAATAAGTGACTGATGGAAAGTCTTTTATTATAAAACCCAGTCTGACAAAGGTGAGACAGGTTATTGTACTACTGAACAGTATATTGCAGAATTTGTGGTTGCCATGGGGGGCAAGATTTTTGCAAAGATGCTAAGCATCGGAGTGAAAGTTGGGCCTATGTAAAAGAACAGTTCCAGGCAGAGCTGGGAAAGAAAATCAAAGACAAGCAAAAAAAAGGGCTACTGTATGCAAGGTCTGTATGTCACTGTGATTAGTTTGGAAGAAAAATTAAAATGTACAGGAAGGCAAGCCTCAGATTTAAAAGCTACCAACATAGGATTACATAAACAATTAGAAGAAACTAAATAAAAAGAACTGCAGTCTACATTGATGCAGTGCAGTCTTACGAGCCAGCTAGATGAAACATGGTGTTCTAGCGACACCACACGTTGGCAGCTGGAACAGGCAAAGACCAAAAAAGAAAGACTGCAAAAAGAAAATGCTGATTTAAAAGCAGCTTTAAATTTTTTTATTTATGAGATTTTATGATCATACAGCGTGAACTGCACAGTATGTACAAATAAGCAGATTGAGGTGAGCAGACCTCTAAAGTGAATGTTTAGGTGTCTTACAATAAATGAATACAGTAAATAAGAGCCATGCAATATAAAGAGCTACCATACCTATGCAATAAGGAGTGAGTTATGAGCCAATTGTCCTGTAGGTCAGTAATACTCTCACCTCAGTATATGTCAATTTAATGATCTCTAATAAACCAGGACATTGTCTCCCTAGCAGAAATATATATATATATATATATATATATATATATATATATATATATATATATATATGCAGGCTGATTGACCCAAGCATTTGTAGGCATTCTATATGGTAATTGTCTGGTCTCAACTAAGCTACATTTTGTCCCCACATTTTTAGGCATTGCACTGCAACTTGCCCTGTTGGTATCCACTTAGCTTAAAATCAAAATTTCGTTAGATTTCACAAACTGAGTGGTGATCTAGCCCACCAAACTGTAGCAACTACCATACCGAGTCCTAAAGAGAAATTTAAAAAAGTAACATTTGGAGCAGCAATACAACGGCATTAACCACGAACAGTATTAAACTAAAAACATAGTCTGCGTTCTGTATCTTCCACCCTTATATAAGGGTAGGCCTAAGGATTTTGATTCCTAGTAATCTCAAAGCTCTTTAAACATTGTTGGATTTTTAGACATAATTAACCTTTTAGACTAGAACTAAGCATTGAGCAAAGAAATAAGAACAAGCAAACCCAGAACCCCAACAGTCCGGAGATGTTTTGAAGTCCTGACCCAAAACAAGGGTGAGTTCAAGTCCCTCAAAGGGAAGAATATGGTAACATGATGAAGTTATTTTACTTCACCCATCATCGTCTGAGTGTGAGTCTGGGACCAGAGGATTTAGCTTTGCCAGCAATTTCTCTGCAAACTGAATGGCCACTGGGGGGTCTAAGAAAATATGGGTCTTCCCCTCATGTCGCACTTGCAGTCGAGCCTGCATCTGTGCTACTAGATCAGGGAAAAACCCTAACCTACTGTCCTCCCAGATCGTTTCACCTCTTACTCTTGCTGCTTGTAGAAGTGCAATTCAGGCATCAGAAAGGGACAAGGTGACAATAGCAGTAACCGGCATGTGCTGCACTCCTCCCCTCACTCTGGCACGCTGTGGGATAGCAAAGGCCCTGATAATAGTAACACCCGAGTCCTGGGGTAGCAACCAGAGATCTTCAAAAATCAGTCTTTTAACATTGAGTAGGATCTCATTAGACCCAGCGAAGCATGGTGAAAAATCCACAACTCTGATATTCCACTGTTGTAATGTTTTTTCCATGCTCTCTACTTTGGAGTGCAGAAAGTTGATGTCTTGGACCAAGCCAAGGTCGCATTACACTCAGTCTGTTGGTCCTGCATGTCCTTCAAGTCCTGAATTGCTACTACGTTGTCCTGGATGCAATGGTCCGGGTCTGAAAGCTTCGTCTTCATGGCTGCCAGCCATTCAGTAATTTCCTCTCCATTGGTTAGTCAGGAGCTCCATGGCCACTGTTCCACTTCCCACTGAGGGCCCCGTACTTCCGTTAGAGCGTGCAGAAGAAAGGCATGTGTCCAAGTTATGGGTTGCTTTTTTGATCTTTTTTTGGCCCCATAGCATCTGCTGAGGTTCCAACAGGTCTCTGGCTGGTTTTAGTTCATCTCTTTTTAGAAAATAATATTGTTTATACTCTTATTAGCTGTAAACGTGGACAACTGTATTAATTTGCTGCTGCCATCATGCTGCTCCACAGTGCCCCCTAAAAGCAGCTTTAAGAAAATGAATGGAGTTGTTAGGGGAAGCAAAGAAAGGCACATATGTAGATCACATGCACTGCCACCAGCAGATTGAATAGTTAAAGAGTGAAATGCAGATACATAAAGGTATTGTGACACCTGTGGCACCTGGGATGATAGTGCCAAACTCAGCTGTGGTTCCAACCTCTCTGCCATCTTATGATGAGGTGCGATGCTAGGGATGATACCCCAACCTCAGCCAGATGCAGGAAGGGTTTGAGCCAGAAGGTGAGGAGGAGGAGGAAGACAGACTAAGCCCCAGGGGTGGACTGTCCAAACCAGCTCCCCCCATGGTTCCTGTCATAGTAAAGATGGAGACCAGGGGAAATAATCCACAGACAACACAGGTGAGAAAAGAGGCAGAAGCTAGCCCTGACATGGTAGATAAGGTGGCTACGTGAGTAGGGAATTTTTAAGCTAGGTAAGATGAACCCCTTGTTGCATTGCATTCAGATCGAGAAAGTACGTGACGTATACCAGTTTACCAGAAAGGACCGAGTGAAAGTTCTGATGGCCATGGTGCATCTGGAACAATTTTCTTATGTCTGTCCCATGTATTCTTAAACTCCCCCACTGTTTTTGAACCCACAATCTTCTCAGGAAGGCTGATGCATGTGTCCACCACCCTCTCCATAAAAAAATACTTCATCATGTTGCCCCTAAGTCATCCCCCCTCTATCTTGAAATTGTGCCCCCTTGTTCTTGCACATCTCTTTTTCTGAAAGATGCTACCCTCTTGGACTTTCTTGATTCCCTTGAGGTACTTGAAAGTTTCTATCATGTCCCCCCTCTTCCTCCTTTCCTCAAGGGTATACATATTAAGCTCCTTTAGTCTCTCTTTGTATGGCTTCTGGTGCAGACCCTGCACCATTTTAGTTGCCCTCTTCTGGACTGCCTCCATCCTGTCTATGTCCTTGTGGAGATGGGGTCTCCAGAACTGCATGCAGTACTCCAGATGGGGTCTCACCAACTGTCTGTACAGTGGGATAACAACTTCCTGTTTTCTACTGGTGATGTCTCTCTCTATGCATCCCAGTATCCCCCAGCCCTCCTTACTGCCTTCTCACATTGTTTGCCTACCTTTAGGTCATCTGTTACGACTTCCCCTTAGGTCTCTTTCCATTTTTGTTGTTGTTAATACCTCCTTCTCCACTGTGTACTCTTCCGTTTGGTTTTTGTTTCCCAGGTGCATTACTTTGTACTTCTTTGCATTTAATCTAGGCTGCCATACTTTTGACCATTACTCCAACCTTGCTAAGTCCTGTCTCATCCTTTCCACACCTGCATGTGTATCAACCATGTTGTAAATATTTGTGCCATCTGCAAAGAGGCATACTTTTCCTTCCTGTCCCTTCACAATGTCACCTATAAAGACATTAAAGAGGACCGGTCCCAGTACTGAACCCTGTGGTACCCCACTAGTAACCCCCCTTTCTTTGGAGTGGACTCTGTTTACTATTACCCACTGCATCCTGTTGTCCAGTCAATTTTTTACCCAGGTTATCATCCTGGAACCCACTCCAGTTGGCAAACTTGTTTATTAATCTTTTGTGTGGGACTGTGTCAAATGCCTTGCTAAAATCTAGGTAGGCCATGTCCACAGCCCCTCCCTGGTCTAATACTTTGGTCACCCAGTCAAAGAAAACTATTATATTCATCTGACATGACCTTACCACTGTGAATCCATGCTGTCTTGGGTCCTGTGCCCCACTGGCCTCTACTGTAGGTACACAACAATTCTTTCTTTCAGAAGTGATTCAATCATTTTCCCTACCACTGAGGTCAAACTAACAGGTATGTAGTTTCCTGCCTCTGCCTTACTCCCACTTTTGTGAAGGGAAATCACATCCGCCCTCTTCTAGTCCTCCGGTACCACCCTCCTCCTATGATTTGTTAAAAGGGTAGTCAGTGGTACCACTAGTTCTCCCCTTAGTTCTATTAGAATTCTGGGGTGAATCCCATCAGGCCCCATTGCTTTGTCTGCCTTCTGTTTAAGGAGCTCTTTTATGATCCTTTCTTCTGTGAATGGACTGGTATTTACCCCCCTATCCAGTGTGCTTCTATTATTTGGTTTAGGTATGTACCCCTCCTCTTCTTTTGTGAATACTGAGCAGAAGTATTAATTGAATAACTCTGCTTTGTCAGTGTCACCCTCTGCCCACTCCCCTCCGCTTTATTAAGCCTCACTATCCCTCCTCTGGTCTTTCTTCACTCCTTGATGTACCTATAAAAGATTTCATTCCCCTTCTTAAATGAGTTGGCTATCTTTTCCTCAGTTTGGGTCTTTGCTATTCTGACTGCTTTCCCCACTTCTTTCTGCTTTAATTGGAACAGTTCTCTGTCCTGCTCCTTCTGTGCTTCCTTACACAGCCTGAATGCCATCTTTTTCTCCCTAACCTTCCCTGCCACCTCTTTTGAGAACCATAGTGTTTTTTTCCTTCATTTTGTTTTGTTTATTTGCTTCACACAAAGGCTTGTTGCCTCTGTGGTGGCCAATTTGATTTTTCCCCATTGTTCCTACACTCCACCTTCTTGCCCATTTGCTAGTGTTTTCTGAGGCACTCCCCCATGTTGCCAAAGGCAGCCCTCATAAAGTCCAATATCCTCACCTTTGTGTGACTTGACCCTATGGTTGTGTTTATCGTGAACCAACTGTGCCCTCCAGAAACAATCAGCTACAGCTCTGACCCACCACCCCAGTGAGTGTTTTCCCTCCTTTCAGCAAGTCAATCTGCATAACAATTTAAAATATAATATACCCTGGAAAAAACAATTTCAATCAAAATAAGGCAGTAAACTGTACAACCTGTAAGCACAAAACAGTAATAAAACCTGTAAGCACAAATCAAAATAATAACACAACAGTAACTCTGCTTAGCCAAAAGAAGCCTTAATGTTTCTCCTTGCTCTGTTAATGTTGCTTCTTGATCTGTCCTTTCAAGCAAACCCTAGAAGGAAAGAACTCAGGTGAAGCTATGTACTTAATGCCAGCAAACCTAGTCTTCACTACAACACACCAACTAACCTGATCTTTTAAATCTTCCTTCTGTTGAAAGGTACTACGCCTTTGTCAGCTCTACCCCCGGTTACACTACTCATCCCCTGGAAGAGCTGTGGAAGAAAAGCATTCTTTCCTTCAATGTAAGACAGAGACTGCAATACCTTTAAGCCCAAAACAAAAACATATAAGCACAAAACAAAATAGTAATAAAACAGTAACTTTGCTTAACCTAAAGATAGATCAAAATCTAAAACCTGTAAGCACAAAACAGTAAGAAAACCTGTAAGCACAACCTGTAACAATTTAACAGAAAATATACCTTACAAAAAATGTGAATCTGAGAAAGATAAAACAGTAACCTGTAAGCACAAAACAGTAACAAACCTGTATGCACACCCTGTAACAATACAGCAGAAAATATACCCTGCAAAAAAAAAAAATTCAGGAGAAAAATAAAGCAGTAAGCTGCGCAACCTGTAAGCACAAAACAGTAATAAAACCTGTAAGCACAAAACAAAATAGCAACACAACAGTAATGCTGCTTAGCCAAAAGAAGCCTTAATGTTTCTCCTTGCTCTGTTAATGTTGCTCCTTGCTCTGTCCTTTCAAGTATAGTCTAGAAGAAAAGAGCTCAGGTGAAGCTAGGTGCTTTATGCCAGCAAACCCAGTCTTCACCACAACACACCAACTAACCTGACCTTTTAAATCTTCCTTCTGTTGGAAGGTACTAAGCATTTGTCAGCCCCCCATTACATTACTAATCCCTTGGAAGAGCTGTGGAAGAAATGCAATTAGCTCCTTCAGTGTGAGAAAGAGACTGCGATACCTATAAGCCCAAAACAAAAACCTGTAAGCAAAAAATAAAATAGTAACAAAATATAACTTTGCTTAGTCTAAGGATACATCAAAATGTAAAACATGTAAGCACAAGACAGCAACAAAATCTGTAAGCACAACCTATAAGAATCTAACAGAAAATACATCTTGCACAAATGTGAATCAGAGAACGATAAAGCAGTAACCTGTAAGCACAAAACAGTAACAAACCTGTAAGCACACCCTATAACAATTTAGCAGAAAATATACCTTGCAAAACAATTTCAATCAGATAAAAATAAAGCAATAAACTGTAACACCTGGAAGCACAAAACAGTAACAAAACCTTAAAGCACAACCTGTAACAATGTAGCAGAAAATATACCCTGCAAAAAACAATTTCGGAGAAAAATAAGGCAGTAAACTGTACATCCTGTAAGCACAAAACAGTAATAAAACCTGTAAGCACAAAACAAAATAGTAACACAACAGTAACTCTGCTTAGCCAAAAGAAGCCTTAATGTTTCTCCTTGCTCTGTTGATGTTGCTCCTTGCTCTGTCCTTTCAAGCTAACCCTAGAGGAAAAGAGCTCAGGCGAAGCTAGGTGCTTTATGCCAGCAAACCTGCCAGCAAACCTTGTTGGGTGAATCCCCAGAGGCATATGCCAACCGACTGTTTGCTGCATATGGGTTTTACAATAGGCTGGCAGATCATGGCCATAGAGAATAAAGGAGTTCATCTGATTAACAACGCCCTCCAGTAGCTCAAAGCAGCTATTAAAATGCATGTTGACCACTGTGATGTCTATGATGTTATGGAGAAAATGAAAAACACCTGGGAAGCCTTGGGTGGACCAGAGAGTAAGTTATCCAAAAGAGTAGCAGCTGTTACACAACTTGTCAATTCCGGGGGCTCCCAAGAAGACTTTTGGCTTTGCAGCCAGAATCTCCCATTACCCTCAGCAATGAAGGACCATGCCAAAACCAACAGTATAATAACCAATGGAGGGGGGAAAGGAAAAGGGTGGGGGCAAGGCTGAAATAATGGGCAATGCAATCAGCAGCAATGCAGAGTAGAGGTGTTAGACAGGGAAGTGCAGGAACTGAGGGATATGATACAGGCCTGTATAGACAACAGCCAGGTGGCCCCACCAGGGAGCAACTAGAAAACAAGGGCCACTGCTGTTTTTATTGCTCCTGTGGAGACTGACACTTGGGGGCATCCGGTTGTCAGTGCTTTGGTTGGAGGCCGCCAGAGCACTGTTTTAATTGACAATGGAGCATCTGTGTCAGTCTACCATATGAGACAGCCCAGCCAGTTAGAATTCTCATCAGGGGTAAAATCTGCACTGCAGTCCTTTGCAGCAGATGAAGCAGGTGCCATGGAATGGATTCCTATACCGGTGCAAATTGGGCATGTTATTGAAGAGCACAAAATGGCTGCTATGTCTTTATCCTACCAGTAGCATATTCTATGTGTAGATTTTCTGAACAAATGTAAATGCATTGTGGATTTGGCTAACTGTATACTATGGAGAGTACCACATCCAAAAGTAGCTGCTGCAGGCCTAGCAGTGCAGGCTCAGTGCTGTTAAGAGGGAAGCTAGCCCAAAATAACAGAAAGTACACAATAACAGCACTTGTGGCAAAAAATGAAAAATAAAAAAAATATCCAGTGTCCCTGATGAAGGCTTTCAGATGAAGCGCTGTGGTAGGGCTAGCAGCTCAGGACGCCTAATAAAGTTGCATTTGCACTGGATATTTCTTTATTTTTCATTTTTTGCCATGAGTTCGTTGTACTGTGGAGAGTAGAAGGAGAGGAAGAAATGATTTCTTTAACAATTTCTGATGTGCATGCAGTTTTTGCAATCAAAAAGCCAGATGAGTATGATGTATTAGGGATGCTGAGTGAGAGGACTGAGTGAAGATTCTGAAGTATTTGA
The DNA here is from genome assembly GCA_016271365.2 of Neoceratodus forsteri. NCBI lineage: Eukaryota > Metazoa > Chordata > Ceratodontiformes > Ceratodontidae > Neoceratodus > Neoceratodus forsteri. The sequence goes on along the minus strand of CM057456.1, from coordinate 1,040,775,551 downwards.
GGTGGTAAAGGAATGTGTTAACGTGTTTGTGAAGAGTAAGCATGACTGTGCGAAAATGCAGGCCTGTGTCATGATTAATGGAGAGGACTCTTCTTACCAAAAGCAGTATAACATCCCAAAGGAGGTAAAACCCTTCATAAAGCAAAGCACTGAGTCTTTGCAGGAGGTCCTCAGAAAATGTGCCACCATTTTTTTTAAATCTACCCTGTGACGCTGTGAGACAACCTCAGCTTTGAGACAGTAAGCAGAGGGAGCAACTAAGGAGTATATTGATTTTAAAAGGAGCACTAACACTGTGTGTTAAAGAGATGGAGCTGTTGCGTACAGTCTCCCAGGCAACAGCAGAAAGAAAGGGTTTTACGTAGTCCTCTGGAGAGCCCCAGGGACTATAGTTGGTAACACGGAACTGTTGCAGCATCTGCTCTAACTGCACAGTTGCCAAAAGCTAACACAGTGCAGTGGAAGCTCTCTGTTTTACTTATTTGTCCTTTGTATTTTTTTTTAAATTTAAGTGTTGGGAGGCAGGGATGGTGGGTGACTCCAAAAAGCCAGTTCCAGGTCACAGAATATTTTGGTCTTGCCCCTCAGCGAGTGGAGCCAGCTCAAGTGGGGCAAGCGTTCGTTGTCATGCATGGAGACACATGCTGAGACAAGCACATCAGCGCATGTCAGCAGGTGTCTGCAGGAACTGTAGGTCCCAGAATATCACCCCCCCTAGTATTAAGACCTGCAAGCATTAGGCAGGTTGATAACTTGGACATTGCTCCTGGAAATAGACCAATAAAACCGTTTTCCACAGTGCAAGGCAAGTTATTTTTACTATGAATGATGTTTTAACTTGTTTTACATTACAAGTAGGCAGAAGTAGGGGACTAAAGCACGTCCTGCTCCAACCACATAAGTGACTACTTGGGGAGTGAAGCTGAGCAAGAGAGTCTCTTTTTAGCCAGTTTTCACTGTGAGACTGTACAGAAAAACATAAAACAACACTGAATCAAGCCATTGAGTAGATTTATATGTTAATGAAGATATTTATGTTTTTTTATACTTTATTTTTTTAAATTTCCTTAAGATAAGAAATGAAATCACAAGATAATATCACATAGAAACATATTAAGACAAAAATATTTACTTAATATTGCAATAAAGCACAAAAAATGATTTTCTTCTTTTTTAGGAGGACATAAAGAAAAATTCCAAATAATTAATAATATCTTAGAGCTTAAAAAAACAAAAATCTTATACTTTGTAAGTGCTCCAAGCTTCTACTTCCCAACCTCAAATTAATTCTTTAATTTTTAAGCCTATAACATATTTTAACATCCTGATTTGTTGTGGACACACCTAAACATTTAATCCCACTCTACCATGTCTTGACAGTTTAAGTTGCAGCTGTTGTATAAACTGAGGGATAAGACCAAAGTATTCTGTGACCTGGATCCAGATAATCTTGTTAACTACAGACCTATCTCTAACCTGCCCTTTGTGGGTACGGTTATGGAGAAGGTGGTTGCGCAGCAGCAGCTGGATGATCATTTGTCTATCCACAATATCTATGGTTCTCTCTAGTTGGGATTTAGGAGGAGGCATAGCACTGAGGCAGCCCTTGTTCAGGTGCTTAATGATCTCCTAATAGCAAGAGATCAGAAGACCCATTCCATCTCGGTCCTCCTTGATCTCGCTGCAGCATTTGACACTGTGGACCATGGTGTGCTACTGGAGCGCCTGCGGCTCATCTGCAGATTGTCTGGTACTGTCCTCAGGTGGTTTTGATCTTACCTCGAGGGTAGGACACAGGGAGTGGTCTCTGGAATTTATTTCTCTGATCCTCCCTCCCAATCCTATGGGGTGCCGAAGGTCTTCATTTTGGCACCCATGGTGTTCACGGTGTATATCCTGCCATTAGGGGACATATTAGGTGGTACGGGCTGAGCTTTCACTGCTATGCGGATGATACTCAGCTGTACATGTCCTTTGCGCCTGAGCAGGTGGATGTTCTTGCAGTGTCTAACAACTGCCTATCCGAGATCCAAGACTGGATAAGTTCTAGTTGGCTGAGGTTGGACCCTAATAAGACTGAGGTGTTGGTGTTGGACCCTGATCATTGGAAGGCGGGTGTATTGGCAGGACAATCCTCTGGTCTTTGGCTCAGGGGTGTCCAGCTAACCACCTCAGACTGAGTGCGGAACCTGGGTGTTATTTCTGATGATGGTCTGATCTTGAAATCACAGGTGTCAGCAATTGTCAAGACCTCTTTTTACCATCTGAGGAATATTGCCCGGGTCAAGCACTTGGTTCCTTCTGATGATCTTCTTATGTTGGTCCATGCCTTCGTGACCACTCACCTTGACTACTGCAATGCCCTTTACTTAGGGCTCCTGGGGTTTGATCTCCATCATCTGCAGCTAGTGCAGAATGTGGCAGTCAGGCTATTGACTGGTACATCTAGGACCAGTCATATAACACCCGTGCTCTGCGGACTGCATTGGCTCTCAGTACGATGGTGTATCACCTTCAAGGTCAGTTTGCTGACCTATAAAGCCCTACATGACCAGAGACCTTGCTACCTGCAAGATCTCCTTGCTCCCTATTGCCCCTCCAGACTGCTTTGATCCACCGATGAGGGATTGCTAGAGATTCTCAGGGTGCGGTTACAAACATCTGGGGCCCGTTCTTTTGCTTATACGGCCCTGACCCTGTGGAATTCTCTACCTCATCAGATAAGGGGCTGCCTGACCATCCAAAGTTTTAAAAAAGGACTAAAAACATACCTGTTCAGACCGGCATTTATGGATGAAAATTTCATATAGTGTCACCAAACCAATGCATTAGATTTTGTTGATTACTGTTTTATGTTTATGGTTTTAATGTTTTAATGGAAAATTATATTTTATGTACAGGTGCCTTGGTTTAAGAAAGGTGCCTTTAAAGAAATAAAGTTTGATTTGATTTGATTTGATAATAGACTTACTTAGTTACTAAACTGGGACACTGAATTGTAGTGAGTGGGGGAAGAATAATATATATTTGCAGTAAGATCAAGTTAATATCGTCATCAAATCTCTAACCCATGGGTTAAGCACTCCCTACATATTCTCATGAAATTAAGAAAAGTAACACACACCCCAAACACCCTAGGCCCTCTTTCTCTGATCAGACATGTAGACAGTTTTATTCCCCCCAAATCGGATCAGGGATACACTTACTGGGAACTTGAAGGTCTTACCACCTTTAAACAAATACTGGATAGTACAGGATGCCTCCCTTATGCTACCCTTAAAGACCTCTTCTCACTCCACAGGGAAGATTTCTAAAGATTCCTCCAAACCCGACACTTTATTAATACTGGGGATAACTTTCAGAAGATCAGTAGAGAACTAACACATCTAGAGACTTACTGGTGGGACTCTATTAGAATTAGAGATAAAATTAGGTACTTCTCCATCCTATATACAGTCCTCACCTCTCAACCAGGAACCCATGCACTTGAAGAAATCAGAGAAAGGTGGGAAGCAGAAGTCAATGAAGTCATCTTAAGGAAAGACTAGGCTCGTAGACTCCAAAAGGGCTGGCAAGTGACATCAGCAACTATCTGGCAGAAGTTTAACTGGAAAGTCCTGGTGTGTTTCTTTAGGACACCAGTGTTCACCCAGTTCTTTAACTCACAAGCCACATCAGCCTGCTGGTGTATGTGTGGGGAACGCACTGCCATATTTTTGGGGGGTGTAGCAAACTACAGCAGTTTTGGCACCATATTCATGAAATTCTGTAACAGGTGGTGGAATATCTCTCCCCTTTACTTTCCAAGACCTGGTGCTAGGCCTCCCCACCCTATCTTCTAAAAAATGGAAATTAATAGAACTGTGCCAGATGCTGAGGGTCGTGGCCCTGAAAATGTATCACAATTAAATGGTTAACCCCTGACTCCCATCTTTGAGGCAATGGGTCTCTAAGGTGGAGGAGATAGAACGTTTAGAAAACATTACCTACACATTACACCCAAGGAAAGAAAGATTCCTGGAGATATGGCAACCCTGGCAGACCTGGAGGGAAGCCTGATGGGGATAAGTGAATTTGGAGAGAGAGGAGACTACTTAACCAAGGTATTAAAGGCCAACGATGGTTGACCCGAACACCTATAATTTAAGTTTGGGAGATGAAGATGGAGTTGAATGTCTACTGTTATACAACTTTGAACACTTTATATAGGACAAATTACTACTGTGCATATATAAGTTATGTTTCTTCCTCTTGTCTATCATTTTATTTACTTTAGCTTTAATACCACTCCAAGTTTTTAGGAAAGCAACTGGGACGATTTGTGACTTTCTTATTGGAGACCATTTACCCAGTTGGTGACTGGGACAGAGACTGAGTTTACACTGCAAAAACTGTATCCATCCTTTAGAAGCCACAGGCTTCAAGCAGTATGGACCCTTGCTTTAATTCTTTACTATGTCTTAGACCAGTTTATAAAAATGGAAGGCATTGTTTATGTTGACCTAAGTTTTGTAATAATGTACATTATTGTACCAGAGATCATTAGACCTGTATCTGATTGATACTTTCTTTTCCTTATGGAAAATGAGCAGTTGTACTGTATTTAAGAGATACCAATAAATAAGATGAGGTTAAAAAAAAATACTGCCATCAATCTAACACAAGCTATAGTCATTGTGGGAAATTAATTTTAGATCCATTTAAATAAAAGAAAATTATAGACACTATAATAACACTTGATGGGGAAGTTGTGTTCAAATGTTGTAGTTGTCAAATGTATAAATTAATTAAGAACGAGGTTATAAAAAGCAAATATATATGTGATAACTGTAAAAATAACAGAATTATTGACTGAAGTGAAATCGTTCTATGACAAATTGGAAGTACTGGAAAAAAAGTCAGAATGAAATGGCAAGCAGGATTAAAGCAATAAACACCCAGAACTCACAAATAAATACTGAATCTGGTCAGGATCCCTTCAAAACCTCACTACCTCAAAGTAATGAATTCGTCTGCCCATTGCAGGGAGCTAACAAACCCAACTGTGTGCTATTAAATATGGATATAAATTCTGGAAAAAATGTGGCATTGACGTCATGCTCTGGAAATAAAAATCAGTACAGGGATGATGATAACGGTGAAGAAATAAATGAGGGGCCTGAATGGTCTACTGTTGAAACAAAATGAAAGTTCAAAAGGGGGAAGGAAAGCTATGGAATTTGATGTAACCTTAATAGATTTGCCCATTTTAACAGGTGTGAATGATAATACAACCCCTGACAAACCTTCTAGTTATGACAACTCAAAAATGGCTGAACATTTGGGTGAAAATCAGTTAAACACATTATAAATTAATGAAATCCAATCTAGTGAAGTGCTACCAATGACTTTGGATGAAGAAACATTGGACCCAGTTAACCCCGCCCCTCCCCCGTAGTTAATTCAGGGAATTCAGAAACAGAATCCAACAATACATCCCATTCTGAATCCACCTCACAAGGAACAGCACCTACAACTGCACTATTAAATGATCATATAGACCAGGAATATGGAATCCCCCCCCCGACAATCATTTGTACTAGGGGACTCAATTGTAAAATACGTGAATAAGACAGTATGTAAACCAGATAAGGCAAACCACATGTGCAGCAGTTTCAAGGTGGCCCTAACATCTGACATTGCCAAAATGACTGATAACATTCTGAAAAATGCAGGGGAAAATCCACTGGTTATCATACATGCAAGCACAAATTATATAAACAGACTCAAGGTTGAGGATATTCAGAGAAAATGCAGTAACATTGGCATAAAACTAAAACAGAGAGGATGTGAAGTATGTTTCTCTGAGATCCTGCCAGTCCCAAGAGCTGGTATAATGAAAAAAATAAATAAATAAAGGCGGTAAGTAAGTGGCTCTGGAAATGGACCCTAAAAATGAGTTCTCCAGTTTAACACACTGGGAATCTTTTGAAAATAACTGGGGATTATTTAGTTGGGATGGACTTCATTTAAATAAGAGAGGGTGCATAGTGCTTGGAAAAAAAAACTGGAACAGTTTATCAACAGGTCTTTAAACTGAACAACAAGAAGAAAAGGGTAATGACACCCACATCTCTGGGCACCATAAAAGGAATTTGCTAGTCAAGAATGAATACAGGTTCTTCCAGGCAAATGCAAGAAGTTTGAACCTGGTCAAAATGTCCAAGTTAGAAGCTATTTTACTAAGTGAAGGGGTGGATGTAGCTAGTATCACTGAAACCTGGTGGGATGAAAGCAGCACCTGGATGATGAATATCCCAGGGTACCAACTATTCCGTAAAAATAGAATTGGAAAAAAAGGAGGTAGTGTTTGTACCTTTGTGAAGAACAGTATCCAATGTCACCAATACTATATTGAGGATGAAACAATACACACAATTGAAAGCATCTGGGTCCAATTACACTTTTTGAATAGGCCTAAGATGGTAATAGGAAATTGTTATAGATCTCCATCCTCAGCTACGAATGCAGTGATGAGTTTATTAAAGAAATAAAAGAAGTTTAGAATGAGGGAGATATTATTTTATTTGGGTACTTTAATTTGCCAGGCATAGACTGGGTTGATCCGACAGGTACGAATGAACTAGAAAGGACCTTTGTAGATATATTATTGGGGCTTGGACTTGAACAATTACTAATTAATCCAAGCAGGAGAGACAATACTTTGGATCTAATTATCACTAATATAGACCACCAAATATCAGATATCTTACTAGGAAGCCCACTTGCTAGTAGTGATCACAACACAGCCAAGTGTACGTTGACATCATGTAAAACATTTTATAGTAGAACCAACAATCAGGGATTATACCAGGGCCACATTTGATGCTGTCAGGAACAACTTAAATTCAATAGACTGAACTCAAAGTTTAAATAATCTTCCTGTCAAGGAATCCTGGCATTTTTTGAAAATGCAGATTATGGATCTCAAAAAGAGATATGTCCCTTTAAAAAAGAGGTACAATAACAAAGGCAAGATACCGACTTGGATCACACCAGCAGTAAGAAAATAAAAGGAAGGAAAGGGACTACTCAAGATTAAAAATGGAAGCCTCTGAACTATCTAAAAATATATAGCTTGGAAATAAGAACACTTAAAAATATGATTAAAAGGGAAAAATTTAAAAATGGAATTTAAATTAGTCCACGGGAAAGATAATAACAAAGCATATTTTGCAAACATTAATAAAAATTAAAAACAGCATAGGAAAGATAGGGCCATTACAGGTAAATGACAACATAATTAATGATGATCTTGAGTTAACCAACTCATTTAATGAATACTACTTCTCGGTCTATAATAAAAAGTTAAATATCATTGACCATAATTCTGATTTGTCGGTTAACATCCACTTTAGTCATGAGGAGAGGTGTACTCTATTCTGAGTATAATAAAGGTAAACACCTCCCCGGTCCAGATAATATAAACTCCAGGTTTTTGAGAGAAATGTCCTCTTCATTTTCCTTCCCACTAATGATTATATTTAATAGATCAAAGGAATTCAGTGTGGTGCCTGAAGATTGGCGGAGGGCTACAGTAGTCCCAATCTATAAACAAGGAGTACAGAAAATGTGGTGAACTATAGACCAATTAGTCTATCCTCCCTATGTTGTAAAGCCATGGAACAATTCATAAAAGAACATGTAGACTCAGAAATAATTACACAAGGACTGACAGTTCACAGCATGGCTTCTGTAATGGCTTATCATGCACCACCAGTTTAGTGTCGTTCTGTGAAAACATCAGTAGATGTCTCAATAACGGCACTCCCATAGACGTAGTTCTATTAGATTCTGGAAAGGCCTTCAATAAAGTCCCACATGGAGAACTAGTGCATAAGATTAGGAAAATGGGCATAAATCCATGCTTGGTTAGGTGGGTCAAAGGCTAGCTAACTAATCATAAACAGAGGGTCAGAATAAATGGTCTCCTATCATATGAGGGACCATTTAATAGCGGGGTTCCTCCGGGTTCAGTCCTGGGCCCCACACTGTTTGGTTTGTTTATAAGTGACATGAATGATGGAGTTACAAACACTGTCTCAAAATTCACAGACAATACCAAACTGTACAGTGAAGTAGATTCTGTCACCAAATATCACACAGTGGTGATGGATTTAAACAAAACAGAGCAGTGGGCAATAAATAATAAGATAGACTTTAATTACGATAAGTGCACAGTACTCACTCTGGCAGAAATAATCCATTATCCATATACACTTGGGAATGAACCAATTAAGGCAGTGGAAAGGGAGCTTGACCTCGGAGTTATAGTGAATAATAGACTGACGGCATCAGATCAGTGCAGGAAAATCACACAAACCATAAACTGGTTAGTTAAATCCATCAAATGCTTTTTTGTCTCTAGAAAAGAACAGTGTATATTACCCCTTTATCAAACTTAGATACATTTCCCACTAGGACCATGGGTCCCATGGGTCCCCCTTTTGAAACCTCCATGTGAGACGTGACATTGATATGTTGGAAAGAGTCCAGAGAAGAACAACAACATTAATTCCACATCTGAGGCACATGACATATATGGATAGATTGACAGCAACTGGGGTAATTTATTGTTACTATTTAACATGAAAAAAAAACTACCTATCAATTAATGAAACAATGTGGATTTGAGTATGCCAAGAAAATGGTAAATTTAAGGTCCCATGATAAGCAGGTCATAATACCCAAAACAAACACAAACAAACTCTGGTCAGAGCCGAAATGGCTGTGTAGAGCTTCTGGGTGCTTTTACCCTTTATTTCTAATGCATTTGCACAATGCATATCTGTTGAGAGGCAGTTTCAATGTGGTCTTCCTTTTACACATTTTTACAATGTGTTTTCCTAGTTATGCCTGCTGATTGCTATATATTTAGCCTGGATAGTTCACAGAAGAAATGGCATCTCATTTTCAGTGGGGCTCTATATCTACACAATATCATGCTGCATTGCATAAAATCAGAACACGCTGAAAACAATATTTTATATCTGGACTAGGCTACCCCGAATAAATACATTATAAAAATGATAAAATCATGACCGCATAGAAAACAATATATTGCATCTAATCTGGGACATCCTGAGTAAATACAGTGCAAAAATGTGTAAATGAAGAGCCCTATGACAATGAGATGTAGCATCTCCCCTTCGCTATCCAGGATACAAAATATAGGATAAGAAATATTTAAAGGAAATCTACTGTAAACTGAACTTCACTGTGTTCACTGACATAAACAGTTTCTTTATTGTTTTATAACATATTACATTTCAGTATTTATTTCAAATGTTGCGGCCATGAAGATGGTGTGTACAGTGTGTGTGTGTGTGTTTGCTGTAGCTCAATATATTTTTTCCCAAAAAACATAGTAAAACATGCCTGCTGATTGCTATATATTTCATCTGGATAGTTCACAGAAGACCTGTCTGAGACAGTATTTATCAGATAGTGTCTTAAAAGGTTAAAAAAAACTTAATCTTTTTAGATTTGCTGGGAAAGGGTGACATTTATGAGGTATGAATCTTTCTTGAAAGACAATGCCTGCCTAACTGAAGCTTATAGCAAGAAAATGTTTAAATGCTAAGTATTTAAATGTGCAAGTTGCTGCATTTCGAAGGGGGTAAACAAATCTCCAGTTTAATAGACAACCAATATTTAAAAAGCTGTTTCAGTTTCCTAATGGCTATCTGATAAGCAGCTTGGAGTTATGTCTCCAACATTCTAAACAGGAAGAAGGGAGTATTTTATTTCAATTGGCATAGTGATTTGTAGATGTGGAAGGATACATTGAAAACTCCAAAATACGTGTTCCACGATACTCAATTTTTCCAGCTACAGACAGCAAGATGGCTGTAGGTTCTGCCCACAGCCATAAAAAAGGGGCAATTTCTTCACAGTAAGAGCATCAAGAGCTTGGAATAAACTACCCCAGGAGTTGGTCAATGAAACTACCTTTACTAGTTTCAAGATAAGCCTGGACTACTATTTGCAACATACTTAACTAAGGAACAATCCGTCCACTATGGAGTGAGAGACAATCACGTTGGGCATACAGCCTACTTTTGTCTTACAAAACTAAAGTAACCAAAGTAAAGTTATAACTGTTCTATGTGGCCAGTCAAAAAGCCAGATGGCTCTTGGAGACTGACCATTGATTACTGTAGGCTAAACCAGACACCTGCGTGTGCACCTACAGTGGCATCAGCCCTAGACATCCTAGCCCAATTGCCCCCAACAGCGAAGTGGTTCTCTGTACTGGACATATCCAATGGTTTCTGGTCCATCCCATTGCACCTTGACTGCCAGTATAAGTTTGCCTTTACCTTTCAAAATCAGCAGTATACTGTACCTGGAACTGGCTCTCCCAAGGGTTCCACAACTCAACTTCTATTTTTCATCTACACATGAAAGAGGCACTCAGGGGCTTCTTTAGGCCTGAGCATTTGCTGCAATATGTGGATGATTTGTAGTTAGCTACTATCGCAGATACAGAACATCTAATTTTGCTGTAGGAACTATTGCACCTACTTAAGGAGAAAGGGCTTAAGGTAAATCCCAAAAAGGCCCAAATCATGAGACAACAGCTAACATTCCTGGGGCTCACAACAGGTAAGGAAGGTCACACCCCAGACCAGGAAAAGGTAGAAACAGTCAGACGGTTGCTGCTGTCCACTTCTGAAACAACACTCAAGAGATTGCTGGGTTTGGTAGGGTACTCTAGGGAATTTATCCCACATTTTGCCGATATTACCAAACCCCTGTATGACCTTTTGAAAAAGGAAGTACAGTGGGAGGGGACCCTGGCACACACTAAAGCTGTACAAGCACAGAAGAATGCCCTTATGAAGGCCCCAGCCCTAGCTAATCTGGATCCATCCTTGCCCTTCCACCTAGAGGTTGCCACATCAGAGAACTCCATCTCTGTAGTGGCCCAGGACCACCATGGGAAGCTGCTGCCTATTGCCTATGCCTCCCACCTCCTAACAGGGGTGGGAAAAAAAACTACACACAGTGTGAAATAAATATTTTGGCCACAAATTGGGCCATCCAGCATTTTACCTATACTGTAGGTTTATACCCCATGATTGTGCACACGTGCCACACTCCTAAAGAGTACCTTCTGTCAGACAGAGTTAAAGATGGAACTGTGTCAAATGCAAAGCTAACTCATTGGGCCCTGCAGTTGCAGGAATGGGACACTGTCATCAAGCACGGCAGCACCCCATCGCTGCTAGCACATTCCCTCCTCTATGAGGGAGAACCTCACGAGTGCCCCGCAGCATATTACAGGCCAGAGGCCCAATCCCTGTTTAAGGTGATACCAAATGATTACCAGGTGACAGATGAACTCCAAGCTTTTACAGACGGGTCCAGCTACTATCGAGAGGGAAGAGCCTACACGGGTTTTGGGTATACCTGCTACAAGGCACTGAGCAAAAATAATTCTTCTTCAGGTGTCTTTCCCAGTCCTCCTGGTGTGCGGAACTGTTAGCAATTGCATGGGTCATGTAGCAGTACACTAATGTGCCACAAGGTTTGATTCTGTTTTCTGATTCAGTTTGGATTTGTAACGCCCTGAGTTTCTTCCAGTGTGGGAACAGACGGACTTCCGCTCCTCAGATGGTAAGTTATTAACACATCCCAGATTGCTTAGGTACATTGCCATGAAGGCTAGACAGCATGTAGGCCCAATGTATGTTAGGAAAGTCAGGACTCAATCACCAAAGGCCCTCCTACGCAGCCAAAAATGGCAGGGCTGACAAGTTAGCAAAAAGGGGAGCCTTAGAGGGAAATCTGTGGGGTATGCCTGATGGGGTGGTACTGGAGGTTGTAGTGGCTAGCAACACACCTCCACCAGATTTACAGTCCCTCCAAAAACAGGATCCAGAATTGAAAACAGTATTGTCCGAACTACAGGCTGGCCAACCCCTGTCCCTCCCAAAGTATGCAAAACATAGTGGGAATCTCAAGATCTCCACTAATAATGCTGTGCTTTTATACACCGGCTTTGAGCAACCTGTGTGGGTCGGCCCATGCAACCTTAGGTCTGAGTTACTGTACATGATACATGATGCAAACACGGGGGGCACCAAAGTCCTAAAACTACCTTGGTTTGTTTGCAAACAGTAGCATGGTGGCCCTCCATGAAACAGGATGTTGAAACATACTGTGACAATTGCACTATATGTGCCCTGGACAACCTAAGCAAAACAAATCCTTGCTCCAAGGCCAGAGAATTGGGGTCAATGGACTCAGCACCAAATGGATTATGTGGGACCCCTCTTCATGACCACCAGAAGTTACAAGTATCTACTGGTGCTCACTGACTTATTCTCTAAGTGGGCTGAGGCCTTTTCAACCAAAAAAGGCAAGGCAAGGCAAATTGTATTTGTAAAGCACCCAATCTCGGAGGCTTTGTGTGCTTCACATTAAAATAAAGGTAAAACAAGTAGATGAGACAGTTAGAATAACATAACACAATAAATATATAAATGCCACAAAATAAAATTAGATCCGCAGCATACTAAAACAGCATTGGTCAGTCTGCTTCTCAGACTATTTCATTCAGGAAGGCTAGGGCAAAAAGATGAGCCTTCAGACCCCTTTTGAAAGCCTCAACTGATGGGGCCTCCCTAAGAGATGGAGGAAGAGTGTTCCACAGGACTGGACCGGCAACACTAAAAGCCCTATCACTGAAAGTTCTAAGCCTGGTCCTGGAAACTTCAAGGAGGCCCCTGGTCGAGGAGCGGAGGGAGCGGGCCACTGTGTAGGGTGTTAGGAGTTCAACCAGACAGCCGGGGCCTAGCCTGTGTAGGGACTTATAGGTGGGAAGATTTACCTTGAAGATAACCCTCCACCTGACAGGCAGCCAGTGCAAAGAACAGAGCACCGGGGTCACATGACTAGACCTCAAGAGGCCAGTCAGCAGCCTGGCAGTAGTGTTCTGAACTAGTTGCAGTCAATGGAGGGTACCCCCAGAGACCCTGAAGTCAAGAGCATTACAGTAGACAAGCCTGAAGGTCATGAAAGCATGTATCAAGGTGGGCAGGTCATCAGATGGAACCAGGGGTTTGATTAGGGTGATATTACTCAAGAGGTAAAAAACACTTTGGACGACAGCCAACACCTGAGCTTCAAGTGTCTGTCATCAAGGATCACGCCAAGATCTCACACCCTAGTGGAGGCCAACGACGATGCCGGACCCAGATGAAGACCCGTCATCCAAGCATCAGTGACACTCCCATGACCTGACTCAATCACTAGTACCTCAGTCTTGTCTGGGTTCAGTCACAACCAGCTGGAGGACATCCAGTCATTGATCTCTGCCAAGCAGTTGTTAAGCACTTTCATGGCATCTGATATTCTGGGGGCAAAGGACATATACAGTTGAGTATTATCTGTATAGCAGTGAAAACCCACACTGTAACATCTAGTGAGCTTACCCAGGGGCAGCATGTATACTGCAAATAACATGGGCGACAAGATCAACCCCTGAGGCACTCCACAAGGCAGGGGCTTCGGGGTGGAGGAGAAATTCCCCATAACCACCTGTTGCTTCCTGCCCAAGAGAAAAGACTCAAACCAGTGGATAACAGTGCCGGCGAGTCTACAATACTCTCTGAGGCGACTGAGCAGCACCATGTGATCTACAATGTCAAAGGCTGAGGAGAGATCCAGGAGAACAAGAACTGACCGTTCTCCTCTATCTCTCACCCTGAGAAGATCATTACACACGCTAACTTACACTGTTTCAGTCCTATGCTTGGCCCAGAAACCTGACTGGAGTGACTCATAGATGTCAAAACGTCATGAGATGCTCCTGGAGCTGCTGCGCCACAATTTTCTCGACAACCTTGCCCAAAAAGGAAAGGTTGGAGATAGGATGATAATTCACCAGAATGTCAGGGTCAAGAGATGGTTTCTTCAGAAGGGGCTTCACCAGAGCCTCTTTCAAGACATCTGGAAATGCCTCCTCTGTCAGTGAACACCTGACTATTCCAGCGAACACCGAGCCAATGGAACCAACACATCTCATCAAGAAACGTGTCGGTGCTGGGTGCAGTTCACATTACGTGTGCTTCAGCCCGGAGATAACCTCAATTACCCCAGCCACTTCCACAAGTTTAAACTCCTCCCAGACAGAGTGACTCTATTCCCCAAGGCTGACCACTGCTGCCTACAATAGGGGACACTGACAGGATCCCCTGATGGACAGAGGACACCCTATCAGAGAAGAACTAAGCAAACTCCTCACATAATGTGACTGAAAAGGCTCTTTTCAGCTGTAGACAGACTGGATGCAATAGTCGGTCCACAGTCCGAAAAAGCTGGGCAGTTCAGTTCTTTCTTGCAGCAATCTCCTTAGATAGGAACTCTGCCTTTTTACGGGTGATTGCCCCCGGTACTCAGAATAATGAGCACACTGGGATAGTTTGTTCTCCCCTTCCCCGATTGGGTCCTCTGCCAGCAACGCTCCAACTTCTGACCCTTGATCTTCATCACCTTGAGATCCCCATCAAACCAGGGAGATCTCAAGTGAGAAGATCTGGGTCATTCCTGGACCGGTACAATGGCATCAAGAGCCCCAGAAACCGCCCTGTTATAAGCGGTAGCTGCCTTACCTACGCCAACTGCACATGCAGCAACTACACTAGATAAATCAGCCACCGCCAGTAGTCCCTCTGGGGACAAGCCTCTTAAAGGGTGGTAGCTGACCATCTCAGAAGGGGAAGGACTATCCGAGGGGGGCCCCAAAAGAGAACTCCACCATGTAATGATCAGACCACATAACCTGAGCAATCTTGAGGTTAGTTATGTCAAGCCCCAGCGAGAACACCAGGTCCAGTGTGTGGCCGTGATGATGGGTCACAGAAGTAACGACTTGTGACAGGCCCAGTGATGACATTAACTGGAGGAGGTCTGACCCAAATTGCAAGGATTCATTGTGAACCCAGGCATTGAAGTCCCCCAGAATTAAACATCTGGGAGACTCCAATACCTCATACCTCACCGCCAATGAAGTCCCCCACCTTCTGCAGGAATTCTCCCCCCACCCCAGGGGGGCAGTAAACGAGGAGAATCCTGAAATCTGCACCTGGACCCCCCCCACACACACTCAAAGGACCTGGTAGTCCCCACTGGGTGCACGGTGAAGTTCAAACCAGATCTAAAACAGATGGCCACACCCCCACCCCATATTCCCACCTCGGGTAGTGTACCACAGAGTACCCAGCGGGGATGGCTGCCTCCAAAACAGGCCCGGCAATGTCACCCAACCAGGTCTCCATGATGCAAGCCAGATCGACTGAGGAAATCAAGTCCACCATAACTGGTCTTGTTCTGCATCGATCTGGCATTGCATAACACTGCACGAAGGGGAATGGAAGTCGCTGCAGCGCCTCTGGCTTCCCATCCACTCAGTCTGGTGGGAACCCTGGGGATGGAAATCAAACATGTCGGGCCTCTCTCCAGATTCTATCTAAACCCATGGCGTCTCCTGCACCCCACCACTCCAATACCTCTAACCCCCACCTGACCCTTAGCACCCTGCTGCAGCCAACCCCTTTTAGCTCTTAAGATGCCAACCTTCCAACAGTGTCTAGCAGTCGTAGATGACACAGATAGGTCAACAAAAGGGTGGAGGTCATGCAGCTGCGCAGCACCATGGCCCCAGCACTTCCTGAGCAACCAATGTTGTACCCAACTCGAACAAACAACCCAATTTAATCCACCCCCTAAAACCACCAAATTACGAATCCAGTCACCACCACAATCAACCTCCCTTTAATAAAGTAAAACTTAGATACACCCTCCAAACATCCTGACTAATACAATTTAACTAACCAGTGACTCACGCAAGCTCACACCTTTGCCAAGCACACCACAATCATACACACACTCCCTCAACATTAACCATACAGACCCTCAATCACCCTTAAAATAACACTAACCACTCACACTCAGCCCTACACTCACCCCCTCCCACCAAAACACTAGCCTCTCAACACAAAGATTACCCCCTTAAATCCACCCCAAAAATCCTAAACAAAAAAAAAGGAAAATTTAAATATAACGGGAGAGATCAAAGTGCATGGTGCTGTAAAATATCCAGTTCAACATGCCACTGAAAAGAACAGCAGCTTTCCAAATCTATCAGAAAGTTCAGTGTCCTGTGGATCGCCATCCGCTTGGTCGTTGCTTGTATTACACACAGGCAGTTCTAGGAAAATAGGGAAAAACAGGGACAAAGGTACTCACGCCACCCCAGTCCACTGGAACCCTCCGAGCTACCAAACAGAAGTAAAGGCAGATATAAGAAGCCCAGTCTATCAGGCCAGCTGTAATGTCACACTCCTCTCACCAGTGTGATATTGCAATATAGATCAAAGTCATAGGGCACTCACCCTCCAGCACCAGTTCAAAATCATACCAGGAACTCCGGACAAACTGCTCCCACCAGGACCTCCATAATTCTGGGCACAGTCACAAATGCAGAAACTTAAAAGTCTCAGCACGCCAAGGCAACGAGTCATGGCAGCACTAAATTCCACTGCAGAGGCCCACCTCACAGGTAGGAAAGACTACAGCTCCTCCCACCAGAGCCCAACAATGTGGGCCTCTCTAGACCACACCACATCAGTTACCACCATCGGCTTACCGCTGCACCACCAAAGATATAACCTGCCTCCACACAAGGGTTAATAATGGGACGAGTCATCTCCTTCAGTGTTCAAAAACAGTCAGGTCTCACAGCAATCCTCTGTATCTTCGGGTGCAACAAGGGTGAGTAACCCACAATAGTCCAAATGTCATAGTTCCTCACTTCAGCCTTCAATGTAGTAAATGGTCTTCAAATTACAGCACCATGCATTGCAAATCCTATTCCCTAAAAAATAAATACTAAACTACTAATCTACCTTACTGCTTGTGCCCTGCCTATGCTCAGTCCCTATACTATGTTCTAAAATAAAACAAAAAAGAAATTGCTTAAGACTCTGCTCTCCCCAGTGCTAAAACAAAACAGCGTTTCTGTGTTCCTGCATTCCTGCGATGTTATCGGGTCTAACATAGGAGAAGCAGACCCAAACAGACCCAAAAAAAACACACTACTCAGAGCCTGTTTAGACAGCAACCCAGCATGGCTGCCATCTTGAAAACAGCTAAAATAATAGCCCGAGTGTTGGTGGAAAGTATAGCTACGTAAGAACTTACTGTAACAGTAGATCTTCAAGAGAAGCTCTTGCAGCCGGTAACACCATTAGGACTAAGCCGTCAGGTGCCAGAACTCCACGGAAAAATTTTAGCTAGCATTCTAATGCGGGGGACCATCCCCGACATCAACCCTCCCCCGATGTCACGTATGGTATTAAAAGGGCGGTCCCCCATCCCATCTTCAGTTCTCACTCTGCAGATCCCTGCACAGATAGAGAATATGGGGAACCAAGGAGGTTCCTCCTGAAAGAGTTAGGCTGAGAGCTAGAGTCTAGACTGAAACATTTTTTGTCAAAAAATGCAAAAATAAACCACGTTTCAGTTCCAAAAATATTTTTTTATTTAAAATTATCCCTTGGGGCGCTAATGAGCAGCTAAGGGAATGGTGATGTCTTGCTTCAGCTCTGTCTCCATGGGTCTCTATAACGAGTAAAACTGGTGAAAACGGACTTCAAAAGTTGGGAAAATCGCTACTGGCTTCTCTCTGAAGGCACCATGGATGATTATCTGGTCCCAAATGCAGGGAAAGCATCACATAATGCCTCTAAAACAACAAGGAAAGCTACAGCTGCCAGCAAGGCTGAGGGTCCGAATGTAATCATGCTGTCAGCACCTGAGATGGAAGTGATGGGGAGAACAGTGACAGCTCAGGTGTTAGTGGCTATTTCACCAAAGCTGGACACGATCACCACCAAGATATCGGAATTAGCAGAGCAGATTTTGGGACAAGCAGCTAAGACAGCGGAGGCAGAGGTGCGGATTTCAAGTCTGGAAGACCGCACGAGGATCTCCCCGATACGGTACAAGATCTACGGCAGGAGCTGGGGGAACTAAAAGAACAGCTGGACTATCAAGAAAATTACCAGCAGAGAAATAACTTAAGAATTTGTGGGCTCCCCGAGGGCAAAGAAGGGAATGCTCCGGAGGAGTTCTGTGGTAAAATCTTGACGGGTCTGCTGGGGCTGGAGCCGAAGGGAGGACAGTATAAAATTCAATGGGTGCATCAAGCTTTGGCGCCAAAACTAGCCATGGGAGAGCCCCCTTGATAGATTGTTTTTCACCTACACGATTTCGGGGACCATCAGGCCATATGGTATGCCTTTAAACAGAAGAAGGAAGTGGTATACCAGGGGGCTAGATTGTTTCTGCACCAGGATTTTTCCCAGCTCCTACAGAGAAGAACAAGACTGTTCAATCCGGTCCTGGATGCCTTGAGAGTGAGCAAAGTGGATTTCCAGTTCCTCTACCTGGCCACAGTGAGGATTTGACATGAGGGTGCGGCCTACATGTTTCCCGAGGTGGACAGAGTGCAGCAGTTCCTGAATGGCTTGGAGAACAACAGTTGAAGAAGACCGATGCCCGGACCTGCAGCGGCTTTAGATAAGTGACTCAGTGGCTCCTGGGTAGATTTTGTATTGGGGTAAAAAGATATAGATATGGCATGCTAAATGGTATATGTGTGGGCCCAGAGAAAAGAGGAGGGGAGCGACTTGTTGATTTGGGGAATGCAAAGATCTGGATCATTGCTAAGAGGGGCCACTGGGATATGGTGGTTTTAGGGACCTGCTATGAGTTGGGGGAGGGTGGTTGGGAGCATGCATGCCCGCCTGATGCCCCACTGAATTTATCTGCTGTGCCATTCGTGGAATCATGAGGCGGAAGGCCAGAGAACTGATCAGGTGACTAGAAAACAGCGAATGTGACTTTTTTGTTCTTACCTAAATGCACATTAGGGGTTGATGTGATATATGATGGGGTGGGCGGGGAGATGTGTATCTGTGATTCTAGGGGACTGCAAGGATCAATATGTTTACCTTAGGGTAAAGTAATGAGACACAATGCGTGCTGGGGTTAGGACACTAACATTGGAAGAGGAGGCTTCTCTTGGGCAAGAATAGATTCTGGCTGTAATGGGCTCTTAACCCTTCTTTCTCTGCAGTAAGGTCCACTGGATTGGAGCCTGGAAATGGTGGCTGTGACGAATGTGCAGGAGAAGGGGGAGGAGTCCCGAGGAGAGTATCACCACGCCACAACGGTCGGGGTAAGTAGGGTCCTTGTACTCCAGGCGTGGGGACCATAAGGAGAGCGGGGAAGGTTATTGCACCGGTGAAGGAAAGGTTCAGGAGGCACACAGAGATGATGTTGTGGGATGACACCAGTGTGTGAATTGAAATATACATCATGGCGGGGGCAGGAGCGAGGCCTAATCTGTACTTCATACTGCTAGACACAGTAAACTGTTGGGGAGAGTAGATTTAATCTTTTCCTCCGGGTCTCTAAATTGGAAAGGGGACATAGGAGGACAATGCTGCAAGCGATTGAAGGGACAGAAGAGCACAGGTTACAAGAAATTTGTGGTTAATAGTTATGTTTGTGTTTGCACAGTTTCTGCTAAAGTTAATACCCTGCCTGTTGCAGGGGTGGCTGGATTGGGAGTAGGGGAGGGGGGTATACTGCAAAAGATTTCTAGAAATAGACAAATACGAAGGTTGTGAATGTACAACGTGTGTAGAAAAGATTGGACCATTTCTCCTGACAGGAACGTGGCGGGATATGCTTTAATTCCAGATGGATAATGCTAGGGTGATTATTTCATGGAATATTAGAGGCTTTAATAACCCCATCAAAAGGAAAAAGGTGCTTCAGGCATTAAAAAACAAACAGGCCCAGATGGCACTGTTGCAGAAGACCCACTAAGCCTGGCTGAACATAAGAAACTGGTGGGGGTGGGTGGGGGCATGCCATGCCTCCACTTATACATCCCACAAAGGGGTAGCGGTACTATTCCATAAGAACTACCCAATCAGGTCTCTAGAGTGGTAGCTGATCCTGAGGAGGGCGTTACATTTTGTTCAGGGCAGCGTGGGTCAGGAACAGATAACCTATGCCAGTATCTATGCTCCCTCTGTGTTCGATGCAGAATTTTACAAAATGATACTGGATATTATGATATGGGAGCAATTCCTAATCTGTGCCTGGAGAATTTCAATTGTGTAATGTAGCTTAGCCTGGACCATTCCGGGGACTGGGAAGACATGAGCGTGCAATTAGCCAATGGAAACAGGGGGTGGTAGATTTGGATTTAGTGGATGTCTGGAGGGCCGCAAACCCAGGGGCCAAAGAATACACATTCTATTCCAACCCACATGGAACCTGGTCCAGGCTGGACTACATATATGTAACAAGGGAAGGCTATGGTGGGGTGCGGGACGTTGCACATGGGCCTATCTGCATATCTGATCATGCTATGGTGGTACTGACAAGGTTCCCTGGGGGGGAGGGACACCCTGTCCAGGATGGCATTTTCCCACGTATTTGATGTCTCCTGGAAAGTTTAGAGACTTTTTGAAGCACCAGTGGGGAATTTATAAGGAGACTAATGAAATATCAGCCCCATCTAAAGGGATGTATTGGGAAGCAGGAAAGGCATACATGAGAGGGGTAGTCACTGGCTACGTGAGTAAATATAAAAGGCAAAGGAAAAGGCGCAGGCAGGAATTGGAACAGAAGTTGAAAGATGCAGAATTGAAAATGATTTCTCAGCCCACGGACCAGCTTAGGGGGGAAATGATTGCTCTGCATGGGACGCTTAATCTGTTGTTAACTGGGGAAGCCAGTACATCTCTATTTTATGCTAGACAGCGGCTGTATGAATGGGGGACTAAGCCAGGAGCTATCTTGGCGCGTTTAGCTAGAGGGCATAGGGGTGCGGCAGTGGTAACCGGGATAAAAGATGGGAGGGGTAGGCTACATACCCAGAGCAAGGGAATATGGGGGACATTTGCGGCCTTCTACGAAAAATGATATAAATCAGAAAATAGGGGTTGACTACCACAAATGGCACAATTCTTGGGAAAGGTGAGATTCCCGGAAGTCTCGGAGGAACAGAGGGACCAATTAGGTGGGAAAATCACAACAGCAGAGATTAGAAGGGCCATGGTTCAAATGAAGAATGGTAAGGCAAGGGGTCCAGATGGGTTTGTTATGGAGTACTATAAAGAACTCAAAGAGGAATTGGCGGGGGCCATGGCAGGGATGTTGGAGGAGGAGGAGAGGAACAGGGACTCCCAGGGACTTGCTTACAAGCCATGATTTGTGTGCTCCCCAAGCCCAGTAAGTGTCCAAGTGACTGTGGGTCTTACAGACCTATATCACTTCTCAATTGTGATGTGAAAATATTTGCGAAGGTACTGGCCCGGAGATTGGAAGGGATATTGCCATCATTGGTCCATCTGGACCAGACGGGGTTCATACAGGGAAGGCAATCTTACCACAATATGAGAAGGCTGCTGAATGTCATACATTGGGGCAATCGGCATCCGGGAAAAGTAGTGGTGCTATCCATGGATGCCGAAAAAGCATTTGATCGCATAGAGTGGGCTTACCTCTTCGAGGTACTGTGGAAATTTGGGCTTGGGGATGAATATATTAATATAGTCTGAATGCTATATATGAAGCCAAGAGCACAGGTGCTGGTTAGTGGGGGGCGGTCAGTAATGTTTGACCTATACAGAGGAACAAGACAGGGATGCCCATTGTCCCCCCTGCTGTTTGCCTTGGCCATTGAACCATTGGCTATCAGAATAAGGGAAGATGTTAGAATACAGGGAATTATAGGGAAGTTGGGGACCCACCATAAATTAACCCTCTACGTGGATGATTTGCTGCTGTTTACCACGCACCAGGACACCACCATACCAGCCTTGTTAGAGGTGGTGCAGGAATTTGCTGGCTTCTCCTGGTATAAACTCAACCTCTCCAAATCAGTGATGTTTTGGGTTAGGGGGCCAGTGGGGGAAAGGGCTAGTAATACATGGGGATTTAGGGCGGTTAAAGATCACTTTACATACCTAGGAATCAAAGTGGGGAATGACCTGGCAGGTTTGTATGGGATTAATTATGGACCTCTGCTGAAAACACTCAGGGTGGACATGTAGAGATGGAGGGTGCTTCCCATTTCATGGTTGGGCCGCATAAATCTGCTTAAAATGAACGTGCTCCCTAGAATTCTGTATATAATGCAAATGCTGCCCATGGGGTTGACTAATAAGGACTATAAAGCATTGGACAGAGAATTTACTGGGTTTATCTGGCAACATAAGAGACCTCAGATGAGTTTACTGAGGCTGAAGGGTAAGACGGAAAAGTGGGTCTCAATTTCCCGGATTTAAAGGGATATGCGCTGGCCATGCAGACCAGAGATATCCAAGACTGGGTGCATAGGGGAGAGGTGGCGAGCTGGGTGGATATAGAACATGCAGGTACGCTGGTGCGTCTGACAACCTACTTGGATCTGGGAGGAAGGAAGCTATACTGTAGGCAACAGAGCCCGAACCCATTGGTAGGTTGGACCCTAGAAGCCTGGGAACAAGTGAGGAAAAGGCGAAGGGCAGAAAAGGTAGGCACAGCCTTAGTGCTAGTGGTGGGCAATCCGGGGGTTTTTGCCAGGGCTGTGGGGGGGGATTTGAGCTATGGGAACAAAAAGGGATAAGGTGCCTAAGGGACTTATGGGGAAGAGGGGGTTTCTGCACTATGAAAGAGTTACAGGAGATATACAATATCCCAGTTACGAATCGATATCAATACTTCCAGATTAGAGCATTTAGTATAGCCAGGACAGGCCAGGGACCACATTCAGAACATCTGGGGCACCTAGAGGATCTGATTTGGACTGCGAGGGTGAACCCCAAGGGTCTGATAGCCAGGGCGGTTAAACAGGACAGAGACTTGCTCCCTGAGGGCTCTAGTAAGGTCAAAGGGCTCTGGGAGTGGGACCTAGGAATGCAGATTACTGTGGAGAACTGGGAGCTGGTATTACAATCCCACATGGGACTGCTATGTGTAATAAATTTAAGTAATCTAAGTTTAAGTTTTTGCACAGATTATACTGTCCTCCAGTGGTGGTGAACAAATTTCACCCAGCGATTTCACCCATGTGTGGGAGGTGCCATGCAGCTCAGGGTACATACATGCACTATTTCTGGGAATGCTTACAGCTGAGGCCTTTCTGGACTGAGATAGCCCAAGCTGTGACGGGAGCATTACATATCCCGGTGCAGGACACGGCAATATCACTTATGTTTGGGATGGAGGTCACTGCAGGGGCGGACTGGGAGGCATACCCCAGAATGGTTCAGGTTCTGTTGGCATTGGCACGACAGTGCATTCAAAATACATGAGTGTCATTGGTTAAACCATCCGCAGGACAATGGAAAAAGTTGATCCTCAATAACTTGGCACTTGAAAGATTAACATACCAAAGATATGGGAAGGAGGAATTGTTCCTGTCTAAATGGGTCCGCATATAAACTCATTACCAGCAGGGGAGGCCATGGCGCTGTGGCAGGGAATAATATGACTGATTAGGGGTCTGTCTTATTCCAGCCAAGGAAATTAATCTAAGTAGACTAAAGATACTGATGCATGTGAGCGGTGAAGTAGAAAAGAGGCGATGACAGTACCTATGACGTGGCTCACAGGTAAGATCAGAATCCAGATGCAAGGTATGTGAGTACTGAAATTGGAGGGGGGAATAATAATACCCATATATGGAAATAGTAATGTTTACATGTAAAGGCATACATGCACGTACATAGATGAGAAAGGAACCTAGATAATACGAAGGTGGGGGGAGGAAAAAGGAGGAGGTGTACAGTTTGTGGGAATATGAATGTGAAAGGAGAGGTAGAACTAAGGAAATGACAAGGAATGGAGACTGTTATGCACTAGGATGTATTGTGTAATGTAAAGCATTTGGCAGAGTCCCTGAGGTTGTGAAGGGGGTCTGCGGTAAGATTGTAACAGAATCTTGATATGTGTCTGTTCTACCTCAATAAAAGATTTTAAACTAAAAAAAAAAAAATTCACCCTGACATTTCGCTTCATTATTGAAGCTTTTTCAAAGGGCATTTGAATTATTTTCTCTGAAATATAAACAAACATATAGCCGTTTTATTTAATATGCTCATTTTCAAAATGTAGTTATGTGCAGAATTAATTTCTTGAATAAATGAATTTACCACATTAGAGCTTGACAGTAGAAACTTTTTCTTGACAGGTCTTGGCCTCCCCCTCTCCCCTTTAATTTTCTCTATCTCTCTTTCTCTTTCCTCCCTTCCTGCCCTTTGGCCGTACAGGGACTGGGGCCTTTTCGGCCCATACCCTCCCAGGTCCCCCTCCTACTCTGTCCTCTGGTCGGCCTATTTCTATTTCAGTTTACATCTTTTCCTTTTGCTGCCTCTCAGGCTCCCTTGCCCTGCCCTTATTCTTCTCTATATCCTGTTTTCTTCTGTCTCCCCGGTGTGCAGAACTGAGGTGGAGGAGGAACCAACGGCTGGTATTGGCCAACCCACGAGTGCCTAGCAGTGCGTTGGCCTCATGGGTGGCGCTGATGGCACCGGCTCCTCCCAACAAAAAAAAGCTCTTGCAGCGTGCCTGTCCCTGAAGGGGACCTGGCATTTCCCTGAGGGAAGAAGTTCCCTTAACCCCTTGTTTAGTTTAGTTTATTGTTCTAGGAATTATTACCTTTGAGCCAATGGCTCTTTTACAAAGGTTCCACGTCATCAATGTACAAACAAACAAGACGTTACATAGAATGGTCAGCAAATTATAAAGGTTTCAATAAGCCAGTATAATACAGTACATCACAGGAAAAAACCAAAACATTGGAGGAATGGTCAAGGTGGGAAGGGTGGGAGGAGATATGGGGAAGGGAGCAGACTTAGAGTAGTTAGAGGTACTCAGGTGCCTTTGTCAAGAAAGGAGCAGAAGAGGAGGAGGAGGAGGAGGATGAAAAATAATAAAAACAGCCATGAGGGAAGAATCATTAGTCAAGGCAGTCACAGGAGCTAGAGGCTGAGATGTGAGAGTAAAGCATAGATTTGAAAGCTCCTAGTGACGTGGAGTATGTAATGAGTGAGCTCAGGGCATTGTACCAGCTGGGGGCACAATAGGCAAAAGATCTTTGGCCCTGTGTGGTCCGACATCTGGGGACCTGGAAAGGCTGGTGTTCCGATCTTCTGGTGGGATGGATGCTAGTATTCGGGCAAAGTAGGTCTTGGATACACGGCGGAGTGCAGCCCAAGATGGATTTTTTTGCCATCAAGCATGTGAGGTACCTTATGCAATTTGAGAGTTGCAACCATCCTGTTTCAGTGTAGAGCTCACATGTATGAGTACGTCTTTGCGCTCCAGTGAGCAGCTGACAGACCTTGTTTAGGGTGGTTGTGATGCGCCTTAGTGCGGTGGTAGTGGCAGAGCCATAGATAATTAAGCCGTAGTCTATGATAGAGATGACAGAGCTTTGGATAGCAATCCTCAGCACAGCTTGGGTAAGGAATTGCCGGTTTCAGAACAGGATACCAATGCGCTAGTTCACCATTTTCGCTGTATTATCAATGTGGGTCGCAAAGGTAAGACCTTGATCAAAGGTGATTCCAAGGTATTTAAATGTTGACACTTGTTCAAGGGTATTTCCTGGATATGTTTTGATAGTAAATGGAATTTGTCTTTTTCTGTTTTGTGGACTGGAGAAAAGCACGGATTTTGTTTTTTTGTGATTTAGGACCAGCTTGTGATCTAGGAACCACTTTTCAACATTGGAGAAAGCAAGTTGCAGGCTCTGGAGTAAGGGTTTGGGTCCTTATGAGAGGAGAGAATCATGGCATCGTCAGCATAAAGGATTATTTGTTCTGGGCAGGATTTGGGGAGAGATTTAGGAAAAGGCTGAAAAGGAGGGGCCTAGGATTGACCCTGTGGAACACCTGAGAGGACCGGTTTGAATCTGAGAGAACTCTGAGATTTTACTGATTGAGGTTGGGGCCAGGTAACTTTTAACCCAGGCACCTGGTCCTTCTGAGAGCCCAAAACTGTGTAGTTGTGTGATAAATAAGCCATGGTGAACAGTATCAAACGCCTTTGTTAGGTCAATGAAAACAGCTTCGGTTTGATGGTTTGATATCCTTTGTCCAAGGCAGTGTGAATTTCTCCTGAGAATTCCAGTAGGGCGGTCAACATACTGTGTCCTTTCCTAAATCCATGTTGCTGCAAGCAGAGGATGTTATACTTATGCAGGTAGTCTGAGAGTTGGTCAGCCACAATGCGTTCGAGGGCCTTGGAGAGGGGTAGAAGTATAGATCTAGGCCGATAGTTTCCTGGTAGGGACTTGTCGCCACTTTTGAACACTGGTGTGACTATAGCAGACTTCAATTTGCTGGGAAATTGACTAAGGCAGAGGGAGAGATTGAAAATTTTGGTGAGTGGGTGCACCACCTCTTCCAGGGTAAGGGACAGAATTTTAAGATCCATAGTATCACTGCTTGCTCTGGATTTAGAGATAGCCTTTTTTATATATGTGTAGACTTCATGTGCATTAACTATTTTGAAGTGGAAAAGCGGTTGGTCAGGTGAGGCAGTAGGAGATGTTGGTTTTGGCGAGTCCGTGTCAGAGAAGTCCGGCGGGAGGACTCCACTGAGGTCAGTGAAAGTTTTATTTAAGGCCTTTGCCATGACCATTGGGTCTAGGGTAGTGGTTCCATTGACAGTCATTATAGTGGGAGAGGATTTGGACCGCTTACCCGTGATATTTCTGATGTTGTCCTAGAATGATCTCCCGTCACCCCAGGAGTTTGCGAGGGCATTTTTGAAATAGGAGCTCTTCATTAGTTGGATTTGTTTGGTACATTGGTTTTGTGCCTGTTTATACTCCTGGATATCCGTCAAGGAGCTTGTGGCTCTGGCTATGGCCCAGAGGTGGTCCCAAGCTTTGAGTTGGGCCAGTAGTTTGGCCGTGAGCCAGGGATTGAAAGCGCTTTGATTTTCGCTTTTTACTGGTGCGTGAGGTGTCACAGGCAGTGTTGAAAGTTGTGATAAAATAATCTAGGGCTGCGTCAACATCTAGAGTATTGTATATTGGGGACCAGTCTTGCTGTAAAAGACAGGTCTTGAGCTTAGTAAGGTTTCCATGGGGTAGCACTCTGCTTGAGGTGGTTTTTGGAACTTATTTGTCCAGATACAGATCAAAGGGGAGTGGTCACTGAGAGAGTCCGGGAGAACAACTGTGTTTTTTATGCAGGCTGGGTGGCTAGCAAGGATCCAGTCAATGAGAGTGCAAGTTCCAGTTTTGTAGTTTTTTCTAGTGGGGGAGCTCACCATCTGCGTTAGGTTAGCTGCTAGGATAGCATCCTTGAGGGAACCAACGTCTGATGTGAGACAATTTATATTAAAGTCACCAAGGAAAAGGAGCTCGGTGTCAGGTGGTTGCGATCTTACAAATTCAAGAACAGTCTGAAGGCCGGACCCTGGATCTTTAGGAGGGATATAGACAGCGGCCACAGTAAGCACTTTATTTTGGGCACCAAGTAGTAGCCTGACAGGGAGAAATTGCACAGAGGAGTTAGTGGTGGAAAAGCAGACAGGGTGGCTAGAGAGGTTGTCCTTAATGTAAATAGCACAACCCCCCCCTTTATTACTTGTGGAGGAGAACTACAGGGGAAGAAGTCCCCTATGGGTCTGGAGAGGCCCGAGACTGATCAGGGTGAGACAGGGACTCCCGTGACCAGGGAGAAGGAAGGGGCCCCACTAATTCCCATCTCACCCTGTGGGAGAAAAAAATGGACTCCTTGGAAGGGGGAAGCAATCACCCTACACCGGGCCAAGGGTGATAACCTGGAAAGATGAAGCCATGCTGCCTGTCTTATACAGATTGCAGATTCTGCCAATCTAGAAGCTATCTCATTAGCATCGTATGATGCCCTTGACAGATGCCTCGCTAGCTCTAGGCCAGAAGCAGAAAGACAGATGGCTTGCCTGACTGCTTCCCAGTCAGGCAAAGTGGCTAGGAGCTGTTCTAGCACCATCCCTAAGTGTCTAACATAGACAGCCATATGGGTCTGATGGGCTGAAATACATAGAAGGAGATGTGCTAGAGTAGAGTCGAACTCCGGGGGGGGGCAGTTGTGTCTCGGGCGGTGATGCCCAGAGGTGATATCCAGTAGTTCTATTCCCAAAGTGGGGTGAGGCATGGAACCTGGAGACTCCTAGGGGGCAGGATACCTGCGCTGGCAGTCCCTTGAGCAGGAGGGGAGTAGAGGGAGTCTGCCAGATCCGATGGGATGCTTCCTGAAAAGGAACAGGCCATGGAGGAATGACCCCATTCTCCAAGAACTCTCCCAGGGGAGCACGTGTCACATGGGCAGGATTGTGACTTGCAAAATAGGAAATGTGGACCTCCTCCAGCAACCTCAACAAGAACCACTGATAGCTTGTGATATCAGCATCTGAGGACAGGTGGACAGAGGAGTCTTCTTCCTCGAGGGAGGAAGACGAGGTGGAGGAGCTCGATTGAGATCGGGGTGCAGCGGGGGTTTCTGGTCTAAAAATGACCTGGTTCAGAGCCCTAAGATAGCGAGGGAAGCTGCAGCCAAGCCTCTGAATTGATCCCAAGACAGGGGCCCCGTAAGACCCGAAATGCCCGGGACAGCAGAAGGGCGAACCAGAGGATCCAAAGAAGGAGGAGAAGACTGGCAATCCAGAGGAGGATCCTTGCTAGGGCTTCAGGAACATTTACGTGACCCCTCCAGAAGGGTGGGGCTGTGCAAAGAATCCACAGAAGGTCGCACAACCATGCAGGTGTGGCCTAAGTGGTGCCCTAAGGAAGAAGCCCCACGGTGAGGAGACTGGGGCTGTCTGGCCCTTGCAGGTGGCCCCTTATCCCACCTGATGCAGATCCCTGCCCCGCTGAGGAGAGCGAAAACGTGAAAGGTTGTCAGTGTGGCTCCTCGAAGAATCACTGGCAGCTCTGAGAGAAGACCCCTGGGTGCTCTCACGCCCTTCCCCTCAGAAAGAGACCTGCCCATCTGTCCCTGAGGCATCGAGGGGGGCAACACCACAGGAGCCACAGGTGTCTGCAAGCCTGCCACGGCAACCTCCAAGTTAGCCCCTAATACGGGAATAGAAGCTGCTCCGCTTCCAGCTTCAACACCGGATTCGGCCCCCACAGAGGTGCCAACCTCTGACTCGGCATCAGGTGTGGCACTGCCCCTAGACCCAGCACCATGTCCCAACCCCGCTCCATTGTTAGCACTGACCTCCATGGCACCAGGGTCAGCACTGCCATTCTCCATGGCACAGGGCCGGCACCGACCTTTCCCCCGGCGCCGGAGATGGCACTGTGAAAGTCCCTGGCACTGCTAATGGTGCCAGAAGAATCGGAGATGGAGGCCCTAGAGACAGAGACAGCTAGGGGGGTGAAGACACCGCCAGAAATTTACTGCTAGGCAGCGAGACTCTTCAGAGCTGAAAAGCTCCTCAGAGGGGGGCAACCACTCTGGGTCAGACCCATCCTCCTGCTCCGAAGAGGAAGAGAGCAGGATGACCGGGAGAGAGGCTACCCCTTGCACCCTACCAAGTCTGGCACCACACACAGCACTGAACGACAGCTGCGCCACAACCCCAGTGCCGCTCTGCTCACCAGCCCCAGAGACGTGGGCAGGAGCTTGAGTGGAGCCGGTGGACAGAGTCGAGGGTCCCACTGGTTCAGATCCAGCAAGTAGCTCTGACCGTGACACTGGGGGTGGTCATGGCTCTGAGTAGGCCGATGACCAAGAGGGGTGCTCAGCTGACCCCCCCAGAGGTCAACTGTCCACCTGACCCCTCTAGTGAACCGGAAGTGTCAGCGAGGATGGCACCGTCAATGGCTTGCGGCCCTCCGGTACGTATAGTATAGGAGGGCGACCTGGCGGAAGGGTCCAGAGTTCTTGCCATGGTGTCCCGGGACTGACTACATCCTCCAAAGGTAGGAGGTTTCTGACCCACTTTCAAAGTGCACGTTTTGAGGATCTGGCGTTCCATGGAGAAGCATGCATCGCAGTTGTCCATGTCATGCTGTGGGCCCAGGCAAGAGAGACATCGATAATGGTGATCCGTTACAGAGATGGATTTGCCACAGGGGCACTGATGCATTGGGGCACGTCCTACCTTAGATTTCAATTTAGGCCCCGGTTCAGACATGATGGACCGCACACAAAATTTAAATAAAATAAAGACTCGCACCATAGAAACAATAAAACAAGAATACAATAAAAAAAGGGAACGGTCTCACCCATTTGCAGCTCTATGGCATCGAGTAAACGAACAGAACTTCGGTGGCTTCGAACAACGATGAACTATGCAATTCGGCTCTTCAGCTCCTATATTTTATAGTCCTGAGTCTTATATTTATGACTCCACTTAATTTTCTATATACGTACATATGCTCATAGTAACATAGGAGAAGGGAGCAATTCTACAAATTTGTGACTCCAAATTAGTCATAATCAGTGTGGTTCCCGTAAGTGGAGTCATAAATATAAGACTCAGGACTATAACATTTATTTGATTGTAATTGTCATTTACACTATTCCATATGCCTATGCATATTAGATAATTCTAAGGTAAGGTTTGAATTTTGGTTGTATCTGTTTTATGAATTTATTCAAAAGAGACTTACCTAGCTATACTATTACTTTTTTAGTTTATCTTTTATATTTTTTTATCAAGACATGTATAGCATCAATTTGGTATGTCCTAAAATACCATGCAAAATGAGTTTTGTTGATAATAGTATCTGTCTCTTTAAGCAATTTCAAAGTGATGATGTCACTGTGAATTAATTTTATATAAAAGATGGAGAGCTTGGTCAAGGTACCCCCCCCCCCCGATGAAGCCTTATATAATGAAGCGCCGGGGCACCTGACCACACAGCTTCCACCTTGGTCTATGCTGTGTTTATCAAGTCAAGCTATTTCAGCAATAAAATACTGATTTTGCAAACTTTAATCCCAAGCTCAGTACTTCTCTGGAGTGCTAGTGCGAATTCTTGTTTGTTTGTTGTTTCTTAGGGCTGCAGCCCAGCACTAGCACCCTGCCCTGGCCTGAGCGCAGCACTTCCTGGTTTTTGTAAGAGTGTACTCCACCCTGCTTGTTGATGTAGTACATCACTGCCCTGTTGTCCATCTGAAGGAGTATTACTTTGTGACAGAGGACATCCTTCAGGGCTTGGACAGCATACGGGACAACTCTCATCTCCAGGACATTGATGTGTAGATGGGACTCATCCTGGCTCCACAGGCCCTGGGTGTGGAGGTCCTGACAGTGAGCCCCCCAACCTGTCAGAGATGCATCTGTGGTGATGGTGATCTGCATCTCCAGTAGGGCAAAGGGGAAACCCTGGAGAAGGTTGTCCTTCTGGGTCTACCAGGTGAGTGACCTCGTTAGAGGCTCTGTCACCCTGATGTGAAAGGATTGCAAGTGCGTGGTTGGAGACCACTGAGTGCTGAGCATCCATCATGTGGTTCTCATGTGCAAGCGGGCTAGTGGTACTGTGAATACGGACGATGCCATGAGACATAGCATCCGTTGCATCAAGAGAGCTCGGACTGAGTCATTCTCCTTGATGAAGCGAGCCATCTGGATTATGTCGTTTCTCCTGTCCTCTGCAAGGAAGGCTCTTGCCCTGGAGGTGTCCAGAAACGCTCCTATGAAGAGAAATTGTTGGGAGTGTTGAAGTTGTGATTTGTCCAGGTTCAGTAGAACTCCCATGGATGTGAGAAATTTGGAGGCCGTGGAAACCACTTCCTGTGTCCCTTGTCTGGACGGGCTCGCTAGGAGCCAATCGTCAAGGTAGGGGTAGACCTGAATTCCGAGTTTTCTGAGATGCGCTGCGAGTACTGCAAAGCACTTCGTAAAGACTTGTGGCGCTGAGGAGAGCCCAAAGGGCAGGACTCTGAACTGGTAGTGTTGACCCAGAGCCAGAAAGCGTAGGTACTTGTGGTTGCTTGGGTGCATTGGGACGTGCTGGTAGGTGTCCTGCATGTCTAGAGATGCCAACCAATCGTTTTGATGAATCAGAGGCAGAAGTGTTCCTAGCGAGATCATTTTGAATTTTTCTTTGAACAGGTATTTAACTTCCTCAGATCTACAATAGGGTGGATACTGCCTGTTTTCTTTGGAACCAGGAAGTAGTGGGAGTAGAAACCTGTGTTCTGTTCTGTCTGTGGAACCACTTCTACAGTCCTGTTGTTCAGAAGGTGCTGAATTTTGGCAGCAAAGAGGTCTGACTGAGCGATAGACAGCTTGGAATGTCGCTTGGGTGAATGATCTGGAGGGGTCTCTGAGAAATTTAGAGAGTATCCCTCTCAAATTATCCTGAGGACTCATTTGTCAATTGTGACAGACTTCCACTGGATGTAAAATTGAGTCAGATGCCCCCCCCCTACCACTGAAGAGGAGTCCCCCTTGAGCAATTGAGGAGGTACATGGGCCGGGTCTTCAGAGGCTGGCACTGGGCGCCTTCGAGGCTTGTGTCTTCTGCTGCATTTTCTTTTGCAGCTGAGGGGTTTGACTCTTGTTAAAAGCTCCTCAGCCTTTACCATGAAAGGACTGTCTGTTATGAAACTGCCAGCGGTTTCTGCCCTGCTGAGGGGGGGCAGGGGTCAGTCTGGCAGTTTTAATAGCAGTCCTGTTTTTCTGAGTGGCCTTCACTGCCTGCTTCACTTGTGGGCCAAACAGGTAAACACCATCAAAGGGAAATTCATGACTCTGCTGAGCATCATTAGTGAAGCCTGAGGTTCTTAGCCAGGAGTGCCGTTGGGTACAAATCCTGACCGCTGCTGCTCTAGAGGTAGTGTCAAAAGTGTCCATAGCAGCTTTAAGCTGCTGATTGTTGGACTCAATGCTTCCGATGATTGTCTGAAGAAGCTCTGTGTTAGTGTCGACTCCGGGAGAGCCTCGACTGTCTCTTTGAGTGAATGCCAGAGGTATACTCATACTGAGAGAAATGGCCCTGGTAACTAGCAATGCACATGCCCAGGGTAGCAGCAGCAAACACTTGGTTCCTCAGAGTGTCTATTTTATGAGATTCTTTATTAACTGGATGAGCCGTGGACTTCTGGGAGAGCACAGCTTTCTAATTTTCCGCCAGAACCACTAGGGCATCTGCGAAGACTTCAGAAGAAAGGAATGGCCTGTCTTTAGAGGGAACATACTTCCTGTCTATAGACTTAGCCATGGAAGAAATAAGCACCGGTCTGTCCCACACCACTTGTGAGAGAGCCTCAAAAGAGGGTTGCACTTGTGGTGTCAGGTCCACAGGAATCTTGGGAACATGAAGATATTGCAGACGCAAAAGCTTCCCAGGGTCCACTTCAGAAGTCTGGAGAGCAAGAGTGGAGTTCATATTCTTCAGCTGAGATCTGAAGGAGAGGTCTTCGATTACAGGCTCAGCTGAAGTGGAGGGTTTACTCTCTACCCCATAAAGCGAATCTTCATCCACATCATCTGTCAGGCGCAGATCAAGATTAGACTCATCATAATCTCCCTCTATCTCAGAAGGGATAGTATAGGTAGAAAAGGAAGGAAGAAGAGCTAGAGGTGCCACCCCCAGACTTGGAGTTGAGAACCTGGCACGCAAGTCAGAACCAGCACCAAAACCAGCGCCCGCACGCACACAGCACCGCAACATCGCCCTAACCGAGCCACGTGCAGTGCGCGCTGGCACACTGGAACGCAGCACCTGGTCCCCATACCCAATACTGGGACACCCAAGGATCATGACATCCCCAGAGACCTGAAAGTATGAAGAGGAGTAGGAGAAGAAAGCAGTACCTGTGCCGGCCCCTGCGCCACAGCCATGTGAAGGAGATAGGCACAAGGGATTGGCGCTGATGGCACAAAAGAAGGTGCCACGTGATCAGACTTACCCAACTGCTCCACCCACAGGCCAATGGCCCTGGGACCAAGTCCACAGGTGAGGAAAGTCGGGACAAGTGCCGGACCCACTGCTCCATAAGAGTGGCCCAATGATGAAACTGCTCACCGGAAGACCCATCAGGGGGCCGGGAGAGACTCCAGAACTGAGGACCGCGGCCCACTAGGGACCGAGGCCGCAGGCAACCCCAACAGAGTTGGGGTCAGCCTACCATCCCCTTCAACCAATGAACTCCTTGCAGACATACCAGAGGGTGACCTAGAGTGGTATCGCTTCTTCTTCGACTGGAGGGAGGAAGAAGAGCTCGAGGCCGATCAGTGCCAAGCCTCTGACAGGGATCAGGAATGGGCCCACATCTTTTTATGCTTCCTGGATGACCATCTTCCTCCCAAGCACCGGACTGCCCGTGGTCAGACCCCCCCCCGCCCTGCTGCCAAAACAGCTTTCAAACGAAGTCTCCCTACCCTTACCAGAACCTTTCATGGTTGACTTAGTCGATGGCAGGTTGAAGCGACTTCTTTTCTACGTTACCTCAAACTACAAAATATAAAAATATATATATATATATTTTTAAAGAAATACTACTAAAAACACTAAAACTAAATCAAATTCTGAACAACTAAGCTGGTGTTGTATAGATGTGAAGATTTGACTCCCGATGGGCAAATGACATTGTCACTGAAGAGCACTTGAGAAGGGAAAAAAGGAACTGAAGCGGTGGAGGGTCAATGCTGAGACAGCCTATATGGCGTGAGCCAGCCGCGCATGCGTGGTCCTACCTTGGCACCAGCCTTCCTGAAGATTTTTGGTTCCCGCAGGGTCCTAGTACCTCCAGCATAGTCCCACTAGTGTGAATGAGTGGTGGAGACTTTTAGTCCAGAAAAATCTGGACACAGTACTCCAGATGGGGGTCTCACCCCTCCTCCACTAGAAATTCCTCTCCCGGTGCACCCCAGCATCCTCCTAGCCTTTTTCACTGCTTTGTCATGCTTCTCAAATACCTTGAGGTAATCATATATGATAATCCCCCAGGTCTTTTTCTTGCTTGGTCACTTGCAAGCTCCACTCCCCCCTCCCCCACCTTGTATGCAGCCTCCAGGTTCTACAACCCCAAGTGCATAATCCTGCACTTTTTGGCAATGAAGCCCAGTTGCCATACCCTAGACCATTCCTTTAGTTTCTTCAGATCCCTTTGCATTCTTTCCACCCCTTCCTGAGTGTCAACCATGTTGCGGGTTTTTGTATCATCCGCAAAGAGACACACCTTACCTTCAAGCTCCCCTGCAATGTTGCTTATGAAGACAATGAAGAGGACCAGTTCCAACACTGAACCCTGTGGCACCCCACTAGTCACCCCATTACCTGAGTATCTACCATTTACCACCACCCCCCTTTGTCTCCTATCCCTTAACCAGTTTGATACTCAGGTTGTCACGTTCTCCCCCAACCCCAGGCTGTTTAGTTTCTTAACATCCTGTGTGGCACAGTGTCGACAGCCTTACTTAAGTCCATACAGGCCATGTCCACCGCTCTCCCTTGATCCACCGCCCTCGTAACCCAGTCAAAGAAATCTACAACATTAGTTTGAAATGACCTCCTCCATGTGAAACCATTTTGTTGGTGTTCCTGCAGCCCTTTGCCTCCAGGTGCTCCAAGAGCCTCGCCTTCATTAGAGTCTCCGTCAGCTTCCCAACCACTGATGTAACGATTGACTGGCCTGTAGTTGCTAGCATCCTCTCTACTGCCACTTTTGTGCAGCGTGATCACATCGGCCCTCCTCCAGTCCTCTGGAACTTTTCCCCATCTCTGCTGAGGAGCTCAAAAGTGCTGCCAGAGGGGCAACAAGCTCCTTGCTCAGATTAGGACTAGATGTTCAACGAAGACACATGTGGTGAAAAGAAATGTAAAGAACCATCTAAAGACACCATCAACATGGGATTGCTTTGCATATACCTAATACTGTAGACCACCATGCATTCCAGCTCACTACCACCAACAAATATCTGGCATGCTGCTGGACCCTCATCTCAGATAGAAGCTGTATGTTGAA
The DNA here is from genome assembly GCA_016271365.2 of Neoceratodus forsteri. NCBI lineage: Eukaryota > Metazoa > Chordata > Ceratodontiformes > Ceratodontidae > Neoceratodus > Neoceratodus forsteri. The sequence goes on along the minus strand of CM057456.1, from coordinate 1,040,739,507 downwards.
AAGCTAATTAAAAAAAAAAGTGGCTCAAAAATTTGGCTACTCTTCAAGAAGGACTGCTTTCCAACCTGTACATGTCTGCATGTAGTGAGCACAATATCTCCCTTACTGGACTATTGGAACTTACTATACGATGGAGAACTGTTCTTTATATCAGGCTTGCTCACACTGTAATAAATGCACCACATGATCGCCACCATTGTATGCTGTAGAAAACTGAACTGTCTAGACCCAAGTAACTGCAGGCGACTTCATCTGCTACACCTCATATACAAATGCACTGCAGGCAAGGTGCCAGGCTACATCTTGGCCTTGTTAGAGCCTAGACCAGTCCAAGAAGGGCTCCAATCTCTGGTGGGACTTGAATATTGTATCCTCCACAATAAAAACCAGAGCAGGTATTGACTGCTTCTGTCATGCTGACCCTATGACTTGGAACAGCTACCTATGGGCTTGCATCCAGTCTCTGGCTTCCCTTCCATGTTTGGCCCATACTCAAGATGGCACTCTTCTGCTGTATTTGTAACCTAGACCAAGCTGTGTGGGTACATTGATACAATGGGTCCAAGGGCATGGCTGGTATCTATGAAGTGTTCGACTATCTGTTGTACTGTACTGAGCTACATTGTCTGGCTACGTTTTAGTCCATCTCCATATGGGAAGTGTTTGTGAAATGTAACTGTGATGAAATTATGTGTTTCAAACACAAACAGACTGGGCTGTTATATTTGAAACTTTTTGAGCCTTGTTTGTTATTTAAAACTGCTTGAAAGGAAGGAAATGTTTCAGTCAGCCCTGGACTGCACTGATAGCAGACTGGACCGTGGCTGAACAGCGAGGTATTTTTATTTTATATAACTGCTGTGGCAAAAAAATGCTCCCCAGCAATTATATAAAATAAAACATGGAGTGGTGTGTAAAACTCGAATTTTACACACACCCTCGCTGCTGGATACTTAAAAAAAAACTCGAACCTCGAGCTTCACTCTCGGGGTTTATGTAGCATCTAACACCTCAGGTGTCTGTAAAAAGTACAGTTGCATACTTATCGTAACAGTAGATCTTCGAGGGGTATCTTGTGCAGCAAGTAATACATTTGGGCCATTGCCAGAGGGCACTCTTGTGCACAGCAGCTCTTTTCCAGCAGTCTTTCCTGGGGGCCGCCCACACACAACATCATCATCATCATCATCCTACACTTATATAAGAGTGGACGGCCCCAGGAATCCTCAGTTCCCTGTCAGATTCAGCTTGCTAAGCGAGGACTGAGAGAGACCTGAGGTACCATAGGTATCCCCCATGTATGTATGTTTGGATCAGAGGTTGTTCTGTTAGAGAAAGAGGGGGATGTAGGGCGAGATCATACCTGCTTCAAGAGATATCCCTCGAAGATCTACTGTTATAGTAAGTACGCAACTGTACTATCTTCTATGGGGATAATCTCTTGCAGCAAGTAATACACTTGGGATGACTCCCAAGCAGTGAACCCAGGAAGGGTGGAAAAGTTATGACAGGAGGCCTTGTAGGACAGCTCGGCCAAAGGCCGGCCTACGGCAACAAGCAATGTCTAAATTGTAGTTCTTCAGGAAGGTATGTACTGTGGACCATGTAGCTGCATTGCAAATATCTGTAATAGATGCCCCTTTGAAGCAGGCCCCTGTAGTGGCCATGGGTCAGGTAGAATGAGCTTGGACAGGTCCTGGTAATGGTTTGTTATACTTCTTATAACAAAAGGTATTACAATGTGCCAACCAGTTGGAGCATGTTTGTTTAGTGACCAGAAAGCCTTCCCTGGTTGATGCAAAGGTAACACAACATTGAGGAGACTTCCCGAAAGGTTTGGTACGATTGCTATAATATCTTAAGATGCAATGAACATCTAAAGTGTGTAATAGATATTCTCCTGAATTAGAATGTTCAGGGAAGTAGACAGACAGTTCTATAGGTTAATTTAAGGTGTGTTCTGAGACCACCTTGGGTAAAAAGGAGGGACTGGTACGAAGAGCCATTCTGTCTTTATGGAAGATCAGGTAAGGTTCTCTACAAATTAGGGCATGAAGCTCAGAAATTCATCAAGCTGAAGTGACAGCCACTAGGAATAGGGTCTTCCAGGCTAGGAAGCGAAGCTCGCAAGAAGCCACAGGCTCAAAGGGCTCGAGGGTAAGTTTTTCCAGCAGGAAATTCAAGTTTCATGAAGGGGTGGGCCATCTAATCATAGGTTTGAGGTGTGGCATACCTCTTAGAAACATCTTGGCAGGGTGACGCTGATAATCTCCTATCTAAAGGATCATGAAAGGCCGAAATAGAGGCCAGATGGACTTTAATAGAGGAGTAGCTCAAGCCTGTCAAGGTGAGCGAAGCCAAGTATTCCAATACCCTAGTCAATGGACATGAATAAGGGTTCAAGGACTGAGAGGTGGCCCATATGGAAAAGCATCTCCATATGGCATTATAGGTTTGCCTGGTAAATGATTTGCATGAGGCCAAAAGAATGCTGGCCATGGGTGAGGAGACTTGAAGGCGAGCTATGAAAGCATCCTCAGGAGCCAAGCGTGAAGGTGTAGTGACTTTAGGTTGGAGTGAAGAAGGGTTCCCTGATCCTGTGTCAGCAGGTCTGGCCTGATTGGCAACAGGATGGAGTCCGCCACTGAGAACTGTTGAAGTAGGGGAAACCACACCTGCCATGGCCACAGAGGGGCTATGAGGATCATGGTGGCAGGTTCAAGTCATAGTTTCAGTAAGGATCGTTGCAGGAGTGGGACAGGAGCAAAAGCATATAAGAAGAGTCCAGTCCACGGCTGGGACAGGGCATCTATAGACAGTCCCTTTCTGTTCGGGATAATGGAATAGAATCTGGGGAGCTGGAGATTGCTGGGGGAGGCAAAGAGGTCAAGGTGCAGGGTCCTCCACAACTGAATGATCATCTGAAGAACTTTGTGATGAAGTGTCCATTCGTGCATGGAAGTCTGGCAACAGAATGTCGGCCAGGGTATTGTGGCATCCCGGTAGATGGACAGTAATCAACAACAGATGCTGAAGTATGACTTCCTGCCAAACCGCCATTGCTTCCTTGCAAAAAGTGCAGGATTTGGTACCCCCTTGTTTATTCAGTTAAAACACCACTGAGGTGTTGTCTGATTGAATCAGTAGAGTTCATGGGGACAGGTGGGGGTGAAAGGCCTGTAGAGCGAAGCAGACTACTCTCATTTCCAGTAGAATTATATGATGAGAGATGGAGAATTGGGGCCACCTGCCTCATGTTCTGTAGGGACCTAAGTGCACCCCCCAGCCTTTGGAGGAAGCATCCATGGGCAATGTCTGCTGGGGGGGAAGGGATTGGAAGGGCATGCCTTGAGAAAGGTTGGCATGATGGGTCCACCAATCTAGGGCTGAGCGTAGAACGGGCACAACTCTGATTCTGTCTTTGAAATCCCCTGTATTTTGCCTCCATTGACTCTGAAAAGTCCACTGGATTGGTCTCATATGTAGATAGACAAGGGCCACCATGGGGATGGCTGTGGCCATATGTCCCAAAAGGCATAACAGATGACTGGCTGTGATAAACTGTTGATTTTGTATCTGGGAAGCCAGAGACAGAAGCTTGTCTTGTCTGTCGGCAGGGAGGTAAGCCCTGGCGGAGATGGTGTCCAGAACGGCTCCTATATATTGGAGCAGCTGGGTAGGAGTTGGGTTGGATTTGGGCCAGTTGATCTGTGATTCCTAGGGACTGGAACAGAGTGAGAGTCACCTGGAGGGACAAAGGCAGAGAGGTTTTGGAGTCCATTTTTATGAGCCAATCGTCCAAGTATGGGAAGACGAAATGTCCATCCCATCTCAGGGCCACTGCCACCACCACTAGGCACTTGGTAAAGACTCTTTGGGTGGATGAGAAACCAAACAGGAGTGCCCGAAACTGGTAATGTTGTCCTAGTAGGTAGAAGAGAAGGAACCGGTGGTGGGTGGGGTGAATGGGGATATGTAGGTAGGTATCTTTCATGTCTAATACGTATAGCCAATCCCTTTGTTTTAAGATTGGCATATGGATGTTAAAGTGACCATCTGGAATCTCTTGTACTGAATGTGTAGGTTCAGTTGTCTGAGGTGTAGTATAGGTCTGAAAACTCTGGTGCGTTTGGGTACCTGAAAAAAATGGCAGTACAATCCCTGATGGCACTCTGAAGGAGGAACCAGATAGACTGCATTCTTGTGAAAGAGTGCTTTAAGTTCCTCTTGAAGAATGCAGATATGGTCGGGCGGGTAAGAGAAAGAGTGGGGAGGATGAGGGGAGGCACTGAGGTGAGGTGCAGCATGAGCCTCATCCTTATCAGCTGAAGTACCCACTCATCTGATGTTATTGCTTTCCAGGGCTCTAAATGGATGGCAAAGTGACTGCCCACAGCTTCCAAGGCCTGGTCGAGGAAGCCCGGGCAATGCCCCAGTTGGTCACTGGGAAATGGGCTCACCAGCCCCACCCAGGGGGTGGGAGCGGGAGCTCTTGGAGGTAGGAGTGGCGGTCCTGGAGGATGGCTCGGAATGACCACAGAATCTGCCTCTGTAGGTACCTCTATGTTTGCCACTTCTCTTTGACTGAAATGAGGATTGGGAGTGATACTGGTGAGATGGCTATGAGGAATGATACATGCTATGTACCACACGTAAGGTTGGACCTGAAGCCTGGAGATCATCCAGAAGTGTCTGGGTACCAGGACCTAAAAGTTTGGAACCACTGAAAGGGGCATTTACCACTTTATGCTGTACATCTGGTGTATATCCTGATACACGTAACCAGGTATGTCATCTGAGGGTAACACTTGTGACTCATATGTGAGCAGAAGTATCCACCGCATCATAGCCTGAATGGAGCAAGTGTTGAGAGATGGAATTGCCAGTGGAAATTGTTGCCAATAACTGGTCCTTCTCCTGAGAGGGAGGGAGTTTATTGACTAGTTCTGTAGCAGAGGACCAGAGGGTGCGTTGATATTTAACCATGTGTCCCATATAATTTAGAATTCTGAGATTCATGGTACCCACCTGGAATAACCTTCTTCCAGAGGTAATTGAAACGGTAGGATTCCTTATCGGGGGTAATGAGCTCATGTGCTTTGGTCATTTGGTACGATCATGAGCCACTGTGATCTCTACTGAATCTGCCTCAGGGGTAGTGGAAAGAAAAGGATGGTCAAGAGGAGCCTGGTAAAGGCGATCTGCCTTTCTAGGAATGGCAGGAACCACTGAGGGTTGGTTCCAAGGGGAGTGCGACAATTCTCTCCCGACTACTCGCTCCCTACAAACCCGGCCCCGCGGATAAGCTCCTGCGACAATTCATCCCTGCAATAACACGCTTCTGACCAATTCTAACTGTAAATAAGTGTTTCCTCTCTCAAATCGACAGACTGATTCTGGCTCCTGACTGCCCAACTAGCTCTCTACAGACTGGCTCCTGACTGCCCAGTTAGCACCCAATCACTGCTGACTACACAGCATAAAGCCTCCATATCATTCTACATACCTCATTGCTGCTACTGTTGAAAGTGCTGAAAGTTCAAAGTGCTGTCACAATTGAAATGTCTGGTCGATTCATAATGTACGAACAAAATCGATGCAAGCTTGTGGATGAAGATAATTTCATCTATACAATGCACAAGAAGGGCCACGAGGGAAAGGCAATTTGTCAATGCGAACGAGTGGTGCAGAAACCCAAAGACTGTAGTGCTCCTGCCTTCCTGCACTCCCAATGAAATCAATCCCTGTCTTCCTGCTCTCCCAATCAAATCAATCCCTGCCTTCCTGCTCTCCCAATCAAATCAATCCCTGCCTTCCTGCTCTCCGAATAAAATCACCACCTGACTTCCAGATCTGCAAATCAAATTAGAACAAATTTGGTTGAGTTAAGACAGGAATGAGAGATTTATACATGGGAGCGAGTCCACAGCTAGTCGTGAGTCAGTCTCTGCAGTCTGAAACAGTCATGAGGTAATATGAAAAACATAGTTGGGCAGTCAGGAGCCAGTCTGCACAGATCTGTACAGAGCTAGTTGGGCAGTCGATTCGAGAGAGGACACTTATTTACAGTTGCAGGTAACTTCGTTCGAACCAAGTTGTTGCAGTCTGAGAGTGAATCGGTCAGGAGCGTGTGTAGCGTGAGAATTCGAGGAGGCGATCCATGATAGCGAGTTTGTAGGAGCGAGTAGTCAGGAGCGATGATCATAGACCCGGTTCCAAGCCGCCAGTACAGCATTTTGAAAAGTTTGTATAAGTGGGGGTACCACTACGACAGGCTCTTCAGGCAATTCAAGATAATCTGCCATATCCTTTCTTTGTTTATCATGTTCCATAGCAGAAAACCCCATTATTTCTTGAATTTAGACCATCAACTCATGAAAAGATGGGTCATCAGGAGGAGAGGCAGCGGCGGGACGGGAGGCATCCTCATGCAAGGAGGAGGTAGTAGAAAGAGAGGGCGGGAGTCCAGGTCCTGGAGTTCAAGATCTTCAAGATCTGCTGGAAAACCTTCTGGAAATTCTGCCTCTTCTGAAAAATATTCTTCCTCATAGGAAGGAGAGGACCAAGCCAGAGAGGGTTCCCTATCGCCTTGGAAGCATTTAGGTGGAGGAGTGAGAGAATGGGAAGGCCGACCCACCTCTCCTGGAGTGGGCGGTTGAGAATTCCTCATCACTTCCAGAACCTGTTGCACCACTGTAGCCATGTCCAGTGAGGTAGTAGTAGAAGGTAGGGTAGGTGGTTTCTGGGAAACCAGAGAAATCGTGGAGGAAATTGGACTTGAAGTATAAACAGGTCTGGCCCCTGGGTGGTAAAGATCAAGGTCTCGGTATCTATCTGGTTGCCCCCTGTGAGAGAATGGTTGTGACTGAGGAGGGGCAGTGGAAATGGCAAAAAGTACAGTTATGTAAGAACTTACCATAACAGTAGATCTTCGAGAACAGCTCTTGCAGCAGGTTACACCAGTAGGACTGAAGCCGGCAGGTGTCAGGACCCCACAGAAATTTTCTAGCTAGCAGTCTTCAGCGGGGACCGCCTCCAACGTCTGTCCCGCCCCCGACATCAGGCATAGTATATAAGAGGCGGTCCCACCAGAATCCCCAGTTCTTTCCCGCCGTCGACTTGCATGTCTTGACCCTTCGGTCAGTTCTAGTGCGCGACAACCAGGAATTCCTTCCGAAAGTCAGAATTTGTTCAAGAAGACCTTCTTCAAGATTAGTAGTTCTCCCCATGAAACTCTGGCCTGTCGTCGACGGGGCAGTAAAGTGTGAGGCAGTAGAATGTTTAAAATGAGACGTTGTCGATGGGAAACAAGCCACCATCAACAGGAAGTCATGGGAACTCACTAAAGGTTCCATAGAAACTGCTGAAAGGGCACTGGGAAGCACCGTCAATGAGAGAGTGTAAACTCCCATCAAAGAGGCAGAAGTTCTAGAGGGCATCGTCGATGGGGGAGCACCAGTAATGGTGGACATCGACAAATGCCTGCCTGATGATGATGAGGAAGATTTATCCTTGTCACGTTTATGTTTCTTATGTGAAGCTGCAGTGGAGGGCTCCTTGGGACAGGCCCTCTTCTTTAAAAGAGACAATTTCTGCTCCATTAAGTGTGATTCAATGTTCTGCAGCCATCATTGACAGGTTGTCTGGTTGAATTCCTGGCAGTGTTTGCAGGAGATGGTGTTGTGTGTGGGCCCCAGACACCTAACACAAACGGTGTGGTTGTCGTAACGGTAGATCTTCCTACTGCAACGACATGACCAAAATAATGATGACTTGCTTGTAGATTCTTTGTCATTTGTCGATGAAGATCAGAAATGGAGGGAAATTCCATTCCTAGCTCAAGTTCTCGTCGATGACTGCTTCACACGTGCTAGCTGCAGCATGTGAGCTGAAGACAGCGGGAATGTGAACTGAGGATACCTGGGTCTGCCCACTCTTATATAGGTGCAGGATGATGATGTCGTGTGGTGGGCGGCCCCAAGGAAAGACTGCTAGAAAAGAGCTGCTGTGCACAAGAACGCCCTCTGGTGACGACCCAGGTGTATTACCTGTGGCAAGAGATTATCCCAGTGGAAGACCTCTCATTACACACACCACCCCAAGCTTAATTCTACATATTATTCACTACAATTTGCAGGCTTCTAATTTCCAGGATAAAAAAATTATGAATTTCAAGACTGCTTCAAAGTCTGCTTTAGACAGACTTTTGCTATATAAACAATTATTCCAGTCATTAATAGGTCTGCTGTCACACCCCTGAATAAAAGTTTGTTTACTCTAGAAAAGGGGTCTGTCTCTCCAAGCTGATTTATAAATCAGTATATCAAAGACTACGCTTCCTGTCCTATATGGCTATGATACTTAACAGCAAAACTGTCTCACTCATGTGTAAAAGGGATACTGTCAACCCTTCCCTCAGACTTCAAAGTGGGTGGTAGTCTGATTCTTTTTTTTTATATATATACTGTAATTTATTTTTATTGATAAAAGTTTCACACTTTACAATCTTTGTATTGCATATCACTAAGTACATAGGTAGGGATGTAACTGTAATTATAACCTACTTTTTACGGCAGCATGGGCTGAGCCATGCTGATGTATTGCCATGATGCAGGAAAGAAAAATCACTGTGGTAGCATGTGACCAGAACGTGAGGCAGTTGTCCTCTGCTAAGTGTTTTGACTAGAGCTGCGGCACACATCTCCGCCTCCTGCTCAATGAGTACAGTGGTGTTTGTCTGCTCCCCCCAACCGTTATTACTGCATGGCACTATTTGCTTCCTGACTGAGTAGTGTGTGTGCTCTGTGGTGGGTGCGGTTATGGAAAGGAATTCAGAGGATATAGACTAAGTAATGTGTCAGACAGAGTTATGGCTGTACAGTGCTGGACAGTATATTTATTTGTGCAGAAATAGCTGCAACATTACAAGAAACATCACTAAACCTTAACAGCACAAGGGCAAATTTGAATGTAAAAAACCCATAGCGGCGGTATGCAAAATTCATAGCAGTTGAGAGAGCCCCCCACCCCATAACAGCCTGAGTCCAGCTGCCTATAACTGTTACCCACAGTGTCACCGCCTTGGTCCCCGGTAATGGGTAGGGTGCACATGATGATACCCCATGGCAGTGCCACCCGGGATTCAGCAGTGACACCACCCCCTGCTCTTCATGGTCCTCCTACTGTAATCCAAGGTGGCTGCTGCAACTGCACCTACTGGCGGGCAGGCCACACCCACAGAACCATTAGGCACCACCTCCAGTCACTGAGCAGGGCCTGATTGGTGGACACAGCTGTCCCTTGAGGCTGCAACCCTTTCCTGAAACTCGATTGGCCATGTGGCTTTGCAGCCTGGACCCAAGAATTGGCAGCTGGCAGCGAGCAGCAGCAGTACCAGAAACACAGCATGGGACTGGGCAGGGAGCAGTACCAGTGGTCCAGTACAAGAACAGATAAAGTCCAGGGGACTGTAGTGCAGAGGGCAAACTCACCTGAAAACGCAGTCCTGGGACCCCAGCACAGTGCATACAGCCCTGTCTGCCCGACTCGGGTCTGGATTCAGTCTACTCTGACAGGCTCGCCTGGGGAAGGGATATCATAGCAATGTATCTCATTTTCATGAAGTTCCCAATGAGGAGATGGTAGACTGCAGCCTTGTACCAGAACAAGACCCACATAAAGTAATTATCTTGTTAACCACATGAACTGACTCTGCCCCCCCCCCCAACTCTAGCTGTTAAGTTTTCAAACATGCTTCTAAAAATACTTGGCATGGCTTAAACAAATGATCAGGTTTGACTGACTAACAAGTGAGCACATCCCTGCACATACCCATGGTGAAAAAGGTGCTAGTTTAACTCTGGGACAGCCTTATCACCAAGGAAACCATTTTGATTGCCTGGTAGTATGGCTGAGAAAGTACTCTGAGACAATGAAATCCAGAATCAGACGATGGTGAATTTGGATACCAGTCTGGCAAATGGCAGTCCCTGGAACAGCATTTATTTATTTTAAATAATTTTCCAGGATGGCACACTAATCTGCATGCTACTCATCTCCAGCTGTTGCCTGGTTTCCAGTTGCAGCCATGGCCTTTGGAGCTGCAGGTCAATGTATCTGTAATTATGGCAGCTCCTAAAACCTTAGTATGAACTTAAGATGTGCTCATTTTATTACTTCATAACCTAATTACTGTGTGCATGATTATAGTTTTCAAATTAGGATATCCTGGAAAGTTTTGAAATAATCAATACTGAGTGCCAACAAAATTAATTTACAATATGTTTATATGTAGGGCTGTCACAATAACTTAATATGACAATATATCACGATATTTCCTATTGTTAGTAGGAAACATTGTGACAATATATCACAATATTTCCTACTAACAATAATGTATCCCTGTACAATAACAAGGGCAGCATATGTGAACAATTCACAGAGCTCCCTGCAAAGTTTGTACTGTGTGTGGAAAGTAACTTATCACTGGGGGAGGGAAGATTTTTTGAACATGTGAAACATGATGTGTGTTTGCCCAATTGCAGTTTTAATATACACCTGTGAGAGCAGTGCTATGCAAAACACAAACTTTTACAGGTTATCTTGCATTTTTGAGTATGTCACAACAGATATCTAGCAAAGCTGGGTACATTAAAATGGCATTTGGAACCCATCAAAGAGTAGCTTTGAGGAAAATAAAGACTCGAGTGCATGCGCACACACACTCACATCACTGGGTTTCACAGTGAGACTAACCAGACTCTCATAAAACTGCTGTGCTGAGTTATTTTAATTCATCCAAATATGAGGTAATATAGCACGTATACAGGAGCATGAAGGTGCAGCATGGTGTACCCCAAGGTTTTGCACTTGAGTACTTTGTCAAAGAGCTGTCATGTTAGATTAGGTCCCTGATTTTATACACAGGTGTCTTAAAGTGACAGGAGCCATACAGCCATTACATGAATTCATCTAGCAGTTCTAAACCCCTAAATGGTGCAGTACGCATGCAGATAAGTTTAGTCAGTTGTGTCTTGGTATCAGAAGGGACTTCATTATTATATGTGATAGTCTTTCATTTTGTATCTAAAAATCTCTATGAGTTCACACAGTATCCAAATTGTATAAGGAGAAAGTTATATTTTTCACAAAGGGTGGTGAACCCCTGGAATGCCATCCCACAAGGTATAATACTCAGTAAAAATGAAAACAAATTTGATGCATGGATAATGGCAAATGGTATGAAGGGGTACTACGGGTTATGAGACGAGAGCTCTTTATAGGCATGATTGCCTTTGGCTCCCTGTTGCTCCTTAGTGGGATTCACTGTATAATATCTAAACAGTGAAAATGTTAGGTTTTGCATCTAAGTGTATCAAATGTATACGGTGTTTAAATTCTCAGCATCTTGCTTAGCAGAATTTTGTAAACTCCTGTCCCTTTGAAAACCTGTGTATAAAATCAGTGAACTAATCCACCTTGGTAGCTACTTGACAAAGCCCAAACCCAGAATGTTAGGGCACACCTTGCTGCACCTTCATGCTCCTGTGTACATATACTGTATTACCTCACGTTTGGATGAAATGAAATAATTCAGAACAGCAGTTTAACAGGAGTCTGGTAATCCACACTGATAAACCTAATGGTGTGAGTGTGTGTGCGTGGATTTGTTTTTTTTCATCTGTGCGTTCCATTCACTACCTGTGACACAACATCTGACATAGTGGCCCAATTGCTTGGATACAAACAGTAGTTTTCACAATGCTGATGACATCTCAGTAGCCATGTGCACTACTAAAGTCAGCAACTGACATCAAAGAGAAACAGTTACCATCTTCAAACAAACACAATTTAATAGGTATAACAAGTAAACTGATGCATAAATTGGATATTGAATAGACTAACCCAAACTTTGCATTTACTCTTTTGTGAAGGGGTAGGGTTTTTTTATAACTCACTCATGGCTCCACAGCTCAAGAGTTACGGTCAGCACCCTCTCTTGTAAATGTAAATTGCATAGCCCCTATGTCAATATCAAGGCACTTTACTCCTTACAGTGGCTGGAGGCTGTGTCCTGTGTTGTGCATTACAACAGAGCAATCCAGACTACCATGTGAAAAAGATGATACATTTGATACATCACATCTTTGTACTCAGCAAAAGAAATATATTTGTAACATGGGATTAATAGTAGAAGAGAAACAGTCCAAATTTATTGGAGCAAAGCGATCACATGATGGTAATGGAGCTGTGCATTAATTTCTTAGATATGCACAGCTTCGTACTTTAATCAGAGAAGTAGGCTGTATGAGTGTGAGTAAGAGTAACATCGCCTCTGTCTCCCAACGCACCCACCCAAAGGACAGTGCAGCTCACAGCAACATTGTTTTGACACATGGCGTGGAAGCAGGGCATCCACGGGAAAACTGAAAGTGTTAGCATTTTGAAGCTGTAGGAATAAATGGCAGAAAGGATAAACAGGAATAATTTTTTCTCCACTTTTTCCCTCTGTGGAGTATTGGGGATAGAGAGATTTGTGAATCAGTGGGTGAGCAGTGAGTCCCCTAGCAAGAGTAGCGCAGTAATAGCAGAGTGGTGGGAGTCACAAAGCGACGATAATGTGAAAAGTTCAGAAATGGTAAAAGAGCAGAAAGTGACAGAGTCAGTATTGGAGCCTGGTATTTATGTACCCCCAGAAAAGAAAATGAAAACACAGCATCTGCAATGGTCAAAAGAAAAAGTGCAGTGTGTGAAAGTAAGAAGGAATTTGGAAATGTCAAAGGATGAGCTAGACGAGCTGGAGATGAGAAAAAATGAACTGAACATGCACAAAACAACCGTGTGAACTTTAAATGTGCTGTCAGACTGGTTGTCTGCAAATGTCAATATCAATCTGCGCATAGTGGAAGTGAAGAGATTAGCAGAAATACTGCAACACTTCTATGCAACAGTGAGAGTAGAGGATGGGCACCCATATAGCATCAGCTCCTTTATATCTCTGCATGCAGGTCTGAATAGATATCTCAGCAGCGTAGAAATAAAATGCAAAATAAATATAGCTAGTGATGCAGAGTTCAAGAATGCTAACAATATGTTTGTAGCAGTATTAAACGAATATCATCGTGCAGGCAAAGATAAATGATCACACCACTCCAGAATAACAGATAGTGATCTTAGAAAAATAAGACCATCTGAAAAGCTGAACTCCGAACAGTGCTTATGGCATGGTTCGGAGACTTTGGTTCGAGATCCAGCTGGGGCTAGCATGCAGTGAGGCGACAAAAAATCACAGTGACAGCAACGACAAAATCAAAGAAGCATACAGAGAAGTACTGTATTCCATCCCAGACAGTGACAATTGCCCAGTGTCACTATTTAAACAGTATTGTGCCCATTGCCTGAGAAATGCTCAAGGGTTCTATCTGCATCCCATTAAAATCTGTCAACAGAAACTTCAGAGTAGAGAGATATGGTTTTCCAATCAACCCATGGGAAGGAACTATCTGGGAGGAAAGATGGCACAGATATCTTTGGATGCTGGCTTGTCCCAAAGGTACACTAATCACTCTGTGAGGTCTATAGAAGTGCATATTCTGTCTGAAGCTGGTCTGGCATCTAGGGAAATAATGTCATTGATAGGCCATAGATGCGAGACCAGCTTCTGCAGTTACTGGTCTCCAGCACTGGATGACCGAAAGAAGTGATCTGAAATTTTAAGTAAGAGAGCATGTAGCACATAGACGGTGACAGAAATGAGCAGCACAGCAGGAGCCATAAAGGAGAGTACCACTGGAATACAGCCAGGTGAAGTACGCAAACGTGCATTTGTGACCCCCAGAAAATCAACAACAAAAGTAGACAACAGAAATCCAAAACAGGCAGCAGAGGATTGCATACACACTGAGCCAGTCTCAGGAAAACATGCAGAAGTGGGGCAGGAGTCAGTGTGAAGTTGTCGATGCGGCGGTGCCAGCAGGAGGCAACAGATATGTGATCCAGAAAACAAGTCAGTAACAGAGATATATTCGAGCAGCCCATTTCAGACGTCTTGTTTCACCATAAACAGACCAGTCCATTTCCACTACTACGGATGTGGTAATCAATCACTTCCGGGTAACAAATAGTATAGTGAGGAGTTAAAATGGAGTTGTAGTGCATGGGAAAGAGTACCATTTACTGTAAAAAAATGTCATAAAGTGAGAACGTAAGAGTCTGTAGTGAAAAGAGTACTCCTTAAAAGTAAAAACTGTTTTGTATGACAGTACTCATTTGTTGTTGTTGTTGTTCAAGTTGTGTTTCTATTGTAGCAGACAGTCTGTGAATGTTATGCAAATTATGTCGCCATCCCAGAATCCGTGATAGTGACAGATCATAGATAAAGTTGTCATAAAGAAAATGTACCATGTAGAATAAAAAAAAAATAATGCACAGGACTGTAAAAGGTACAATAAATGAATCAGCACTATGTTAATTGCATGTGAATGTTGTAGTTCAGTATATTAATAAGTGTGGTTTAAGAAATGGCGTTTGTTACTGTACATGTAAAAGTTTCTAATAAAAACTTCAGAGAAAAAAATCAATGAGTGTTTGTGTTTTTTGCCATGTCAGTAATTGTCCATGAGACATGGCAGTATCCAACAGTAATTCCATTCTATAATCCCATGTTACAAGTGCATTAAGCCACTGGAAAGGAGGCAATTACAAGGAATTAATGCATGGTTGGAGCACTCAGGCCCCCCCAACCATGCATTAATTCCTTGTAAATGCCTCATTTCTCTTGGCTTAAGGCTTACTTATGTGTTTGGTTAGTCTAGCAAGATAGTTCTAATGTGCTCATTTAAGGTCCAGTACAGCAGTATGCCAGTACATTGATGTCTACTGACACCTACAGATCACAGGTTTCAAATCAGTAAACTTTACTTCATCCCCCGTCAAAAGTACAGCATAGAGTCCATGTCTTCCTCCATCCTCCTGGTTCTCCACTGTATCATAACATGGCACTAAAAAAAGAGTTTGTTATGGTCTGCTCCATTTATGCAATGTTACCAACATGCTTTTGCCAAGTGATAACTCATGCTACGAAAACAGCTAGCTAAGGAATTTATTGGGTTTCTGATATGACATTCTACTATGCACGCATGACGCCACCTTTCATTAGTATACACTCCATCCATGCCTTTGTGCTGCTCTGCAAACTGCTTTGTGCCACACAAACTAGTTTCCCATTTATGGACTGGCTCACAAACTATAATCTAATACTAATATTCCAGTTTGTGCAGCACAAACTGTATGCAGTTATCAGACAGCACAATATACAGCAATATACAGTACCTTGATAAGTGATCTTGAATTTGTCACTTTCACTGCAATGCCATGTTTATCTTCCCATTTTTATGGCTGTATGGGCAGAGCTCTGCAGCTGTATTGCTATCATCTCTTCTAGCACTGAGGAAGCATGTGATCAGAAAGCATTCCGGCGAGCTTCTACAGTGCAGGGGCACAGTTCCACTCCTGTGTGTTTCTACGGCTCTTCTTCTCCGCTGGCCATAGAAACACACCCACTTTGTATGGCACTACTTTTTGTCCTGCAACTGTTGAATTGACAACACCATGCCCAAGATGGCCACCAAAGATACTTGCACATGCGCAGTTCTGTTCTCATGGTCTTCTTCCGTATGGCTGACTCTGGTGCGGCCGGAGCTCAGATTACAGTTTTACTAAGTTCTTGTCTCTCCAAGCAGCCGTACCAGCTCTGACCAGAGTTTATTTCTTTTTGCATCTGTTCTACTCTGATGAGCACACAGGTACAAATCCTCCTATTAGAAACATGAAAGAGATATCGACCCTTGTATGACCCAGCATAATACATACCTTGTTATACATTACATGAATGCAGCGGATAGCACTGTTTGTAACGGTATTGTTCCTGTGGTTCAGAGCCTGAAGAATCTTTGGAAGATGGCCTAGGGGTGGCGCTTGGTCTAATAATTGAGGCTGGGTGCTGAAGAGACACACCACACTTGTTGTTCTGTTTCTAATGTTTCAACCTGTGAAAATACAAAAAAGCATTAACATAAATAGAGCTGGGTACAGTGTGTTATATTCTTTCATTATCCCCTCCCATCCCCCTCCCAGGGAGATCTTGGCTGGATCCTTCTTCTGTTACTGCTGATCATTTTCCTACTTGAGGAAGTGCTGCCACCACGACCAGTGTACACACAAGACCCACTGTTCAGATACATCGTGCCCCAAGGCCAGATCAATCCTTAGGGATAAATGCCTTGCCTTTCATCGGGGATGGAACATGAAAGATAGCAGTGGGACCAGTCTCCCTTGACAGAGGGCACTCCTTGCTCACTCACAACGTGACAGGAACCAGCCAATATCCACTCACAGTTTGACTGCAGTTGCCTTTCTCCAACAGTGGGTGTGCCCTGTAGGATGTCCCTTCTTGTAAGCCACTAAGCATCTGAAAACACTCATCTAGCCTATGTGACTGCATGTTACTGAGCCAAACTGGATTTCGACACCACCACATCAGATAACAAGCAGCCTGGTTATGTCAGTGGCAGGGATGCTTCCAATCTGACCTATTTTTCCTGCACACTACTTTACCCTGAACCACCAAGAGATAGTTATGTACTGGTAGGTGTTCCCCTCCCTCGCCAGGATGTGTCTGTGAAAACAGGTTACTTACCTGTAACAGTAGTTCTAGGAGTGGAATATGATGTTCATCCACACTTCCTGGCAGCTGCCTTTCTCTTTAAGACTGGCCAGAATGTTTTCAAGCTGGCTCCTCCCACCCATCCGGGTGGTAACCCCCTCGCCTCCGCCCCATGACGCCAGATCTTGCCCGCTGGAAGCAGTTGTGTGTGCCAAAGCCAGGGGAAGTCATGTGGGTATGTGTGGATGAACATCATCTAGAACTACTGTTACAGGTGAGTAACCTGTTTTTCTAGAGATGTGGATATGATGTTCTAGCCACACTTTCTGGCAGACTTCTAGCAGGTCTCCGTGAGGAGGGATGCAAGGCACACACCTCTACTTCGGGAACAGAGATTGGAGAACTGAGGCCCCAAAACCAGCATCCCAGTGTGACTCAAAGTCGATGTGGTTATGGGAAATCAGTGACTGACAGTAGAGCGACACCCAACAGTGAAGACCGAAAAAGGACCATTACAGTGACAGTCATTGTAGTGGTCCGGGTTTCACTGATGCTGTTTCTCCCAGTATTCTGCCCCTTCCCAAAGCAACTCCAACCTGGAGTTGATTATATTTTAATGTGGGGGGTGTAAGGGGCAGAGCCCCCTGCATGTGGAGGGCAGGGGACTAGCCCCATGCCGGGTGTCAGTATTGTGCTGTTGCTGTGAGGGATGTCGGCGAAATGTCTGTTGACATTCTGTGGTGCTTCTATGGGAAATTAAGGTATGTGCTGACCTCCAGGTAGCAGCCCAGCAGATTTCCTGGATAGGGACATCCCTGGAAGCAGCCACCACAGCAGCAGTATGGTGAGTGGAATGAGTCCTTAGCCCTATGGGAGACTCCCTACCTGCCAACCTATAGCAGAGATCAATGCAGGAAACAATCCACCTGCCAACTGTCTGCTTGGCTGCCAGTCTGCCAGGAGGTGCGATTAGTGAAGTACACCAGGAGATTAATCACCTGGTCAAGGTGAAACTCTGACACAACCTTCGGGAGGAACTTTGGGTTGGGGCGAAAGACAACCTTTGCCCCTGTGGAAGACCAGGTAAGGAGACTCCACTGCAAGTGCCTGGAGCTCACTGATCCTTCTGGCTGACATGATAGCCACCAGGAAGGCAGTCTTCCATGACACAGGTATGACATTTCACACCCGTGCATCAGTTCAAATGGCTTGCTCCTGAACTTTGCCAGTACCAGCAACAAGTTCCAAGATGGTGGTGGTTCACTCACCAGAGGGGAAATGTGGTCAAAGCCTTTGAAGAAACACCAGACCACTTTCTCCTGTGCCACCGACTGCTGACCGGACCCGCACCTGGCAAGCAGAGGTGCCTGCCAAGTGCACCTTGAGGGTCATCAACTGAAGGCTTGACTGATAGAGGGACCACAGATAGTCAAGGATGCCAGCTACTGGACAGGACAAAGGGTCCAACCTCTTGCCCTGACAACAAATGGAGAACCTCTTCCATTTAAAGGCATAGCACTTCCTGGTTGACTCCTTCCAAGATGCCTCCACAACAGTGAGGAAATCTTCAGAGAGACCCAGAGCCTGGAACTCTAGCCACTCAGGAACCAGGCTGTCAGGTGCAGGGATTGAAGGTCCAAGATGGAGTACCTTCCCCTGACTGATGGGGAGCAGGTCTGGGCAGAGAGGAAGATGCCTTGGAAGCCAGCTGCTGAGGCTGAGGAGATCAGGGTACCAGAATTGGTGTGGCCAGTCCAGAGCCACCAGGATCACCTGTGCTTTGTCCCTCCTAGCCTTGAGTAACACCTAGTGGATCAAGGGAAGTGGAGGGAAGGCACAGAAGAGGCCCAGGATCCAGGGCCTTGAGAAGGCATCCCCCTTGCAGCATTCACTGCTGAGGAGAAGGGCACAAAACAGCCTCAGCTTTGTGTTCTCCCTTGAGGTGAACAGGTCCACCTAAGGGGTGCCCCACTGGGAGAACAGACTGTGTACTATCTCTGGGAGGAGAGACCATTCATGAGACGCCTCACCACTCAGCTGAGAGTGTCCGCCAGCTGGTTGGAGGCCCCTGCCACATGGATGGCTAGGAGATCAGCCCCCAGGCTGCACATGAGGGTCCACACATGGAGAGCTTCCTTACACAATGACAGGGAGTGCATCCAGTCCTGTTTTTTGAGGTAGTACATGGTCATGGTGTTGTCCGTCTGGACCTGAACCACCTAAGCCTGAATGTGAGGCACAAAGGCAGTCAGCACCAGCTGAACTGCTCGGAGTTCTAGCAGATTGATGTGACACCAGGACTACTTGGGGGTCCAGAGACTGTGGGCTCTGTGTTCCCCCAGGTGGGTACCCCAGCCCATGAGGGAGGCATCGGTTGTCAGGATGACCATCGGCGCTGGGTGGACAAATGGGATCCCTTCCTGCAGATGTTCCGGGACTAACCACCACAGGAGAGTGTCCCACATCTGCAGGGTCACCATGACCAGCTGGTCAAAGTGACCCCTGTACTGAGACCACTGGCTGGCCAGCTCTCACTGCAGAGAATGCATTCTCTGGCAGGCCCACCAGACCACATTGGTGCACATTGTCATGTAAACCAGCAGGCGCAGGAAGTCCCGGGTGTGGGTGCAATTGCCCAACCAGAAATGCTCAGGCAAAGGAGGTGAGAGCTTCCACCCTGTTCACTGGGAGCCAGGCTCTAGCTCTGCAAAAGTTGAGCTCAGCCCCAATGAAGTTGATCACCTGCGAAGGTACAAGTTCCAACTTAGCCTCACTGTCCAGGAGGCCAAGGGAGCTGCACATTTGGAGGGCCAGGTCTCTGGACCCCTCCACCTCCTGCCTGGAGGGACCTGTGACCAGCCAGTCATCCAGGTACCTGGACCCCTCAGTGCCTCAGGCAAGCTGCCAGCACTGTGGTGCACTTGGTAAAGACCCTGGGGGCTGAGGACAGGCCAAATAGCATGGCCTGGAACTCACAGAGTGCTCCCTCTACTCAGAAATGGAGGAACCTTCTGTGAGATGGAGAGATCGGGACATGAAAGAACGCATCCTGTAGATCCATGGAGCAGAACCACATGTTTTCCTCTAAGGATGGTATGATCTGAGAGAGTGTGACCATCCTGCTGACTTTTTTTTTTTTATTTAGTTGTTTAACCAGGTATAGCACACTAAGCTGAAAGCTTTTTTACAGGAGCAACCTGGGAGCACAAGGAGGTTAAGTGACTTGCTCAGGGTCACACAGTATGCAAGTGGAAGCTGGGGGATTCAAACCCAGGTCTGGTCTGCTGGATGTCACCAAATTTGCAGCTCAGAGCCTTAAACCACTGCGCTATACTACCTTGAGGAACTTGTTCAGGTTGTACAGCCTAGAATGGGGCACCAGCCCTCTATCCATTTTGGCATCAAGAAGTACCTGGAGGCAAACTCCAGGTGTTCCAGAAGATCTGCCACAAGAACCACTACTTCCTTACAGAGGAGCTGGGCAATGTCGTCCTAAAAGGCTGACAGAATGTCTGCGGATACCAAGTCCTCCCGTGGGGTGTGGGCTTGGCAAGGAGGGTACTGCTCAAACTCCAGAGGTAGTCCCTGACAGACCACCTCAAGAATTCACCTGTCCATGGTGAGAAGAAAAGTGGAAAGGAAGTGTAGGAGCCGGCCCCCATGGGAGGACCCAGGGAAGGCGTGATGGGAGTGAGGTAGGCACCCCTCATCCCATCACTGGGCAGACTTCAGAGGTGGAGAAGGGCCTGGCTGAGGAACCACTGGGGCCTCTCCCTCCAGGCTTGTGGATGACAGAGGCTACTGACTTTGGTCAAGGTCACCAGGCCTGACCCTGCTGCCCAGCTTGGGACTCAGCTGGTTTGCCTGCAGGAGTGAAGGTTGACCAAGGGGTTAATTTTCTGCTGCTTAGAGCCCTCAGGGTCCCATTCAGTGGATGTTACTGAGTCCAAGGTGACACTGGACTTCACAATGTGGGTGAGATGGCCCTTGACCCTGGGCCCAAACAGCTCCATGCCCAGAAAGGGGACATCTGCCAGCTTGTGTTGGGTGTCTGCCATGAAGGTGGAGATCTGCAGTCAAGCTCTGCGGCACATGGCCACTGTAGCCACCATGGAGCAGGCACAGGAGTCCCCTATGTCCATGGCTCTCTAGAGCTGTTTCTTTGCTACAGCCTGACCTTGGTCCCAGACCTGTTTGACCATGGTCTGGAGGTCTGCTGGCAGATGAGAAAGCACCTCATTCAGGTTGCCCAGTAGGGCATGGGAGAAGTGGGCCATCAAGAGGGCTGAGCTCGCTTGGCAAAGGCCAAGTGAAGAGGCAGCACAGACTTTTTTGGCAGCATGGTCCAACTTTTTGGACTCTTTGTCAGGTGGCTTGTTGACATCCCCAACATTGCCCAAGCACCAGAACACAGAATTGGCCATCAAGCCCTCGGGCAGAGGGGTGTTCTGTGAATCCCGAAATGGAGCCGGCAGGAGGCGCATAGTTGTGGGCCATCCAGGCTGATGGTGCCAGGCAGGAAGTGGGGCACTGCCAAAGCTCCAAGGCAGGACCAAGGAAGGCTTCCCCAAGGGAGTCTCTGCAGTCTAAGATCTTGGTTAGGGGGTACTAAGCCCATTTCTGGACAGGCTTCATCTTCAGACCCTTAGATTCTGAGATTAAGCAAACGAGGCACGTAGAGGAGGTAGGGCCTTCATACATTGAGAGACCCCGAATGGCTCCACATCAACCGGACAGGAGTGTAAGAATGAATGCTCAGACTCTGAGGAGTTGTTGAAGAGAGGTTTACTGCCAGAATCCCTGCTGACCCTCCACAGATGGTCAGGAGTGACTGACAGCTGATGGGGAAGTCTCGAGGCTAGCCGAGACTCCTTGGTCTGAGTGCTGGTTTTCAGCTGTTTAGGTGGTGGCTCTATGGGAATCAGTGGAGACAGTGGAGTTGGCTGAGCTGGGACTGATTTGGTCAGCTCCTGAGGCAGAGAAGGTGTCAGCTGTTGAGGCAAAAGCCAGGTGATAGTCAGAGTAAAAGCCGGGGCTGGTTTTATACCAGAGACCACAAGCTGTTGCCACATGAGATCCTCATAGCATCGACGCAACTTGTGCCAAAGTCTCTCTTCACCTGTGGAGGATGAGGATGAAGAATAGCGGCAGCATCACTTTCCGGGATGTCGAGAGCAGGAGTACCAATGTTGGCAGGAACAGCTCAAACCCCAGGAGTAAGACCGAGACCTCAACCGCTGGGGGAACTGGCAGTGGGCCTTGGAGGGTGTCGGCAAAAGTTGAGGCACCTCTGGGTCCTGTTCAGTGACCAGAGGCGGTGGATCAGCAGACTGATCCATGCTAACAGTCTGGGTCAGCACTGGAGTCCTGGATAAAGAAGTGTCGCCTCCTCGGTCAACAACTAGTTGACCAGCTCAAGGAAAATCTCATCCAGAAGATCAAACAGTGCCTCGGCCAACTGGCCTGACAGGATTACCATGGAGCCGGTGGCCTGGGTGAAAGATTAGACCAAAGTCAGATCTGGAGAAGCACTGGAGTAGGAAGCCCTTGACCAAGCACGCTCCCAATCCCACGATCGATGATGAGGCCATTTTTTGTCTCTTTTTTTAGATTTGGATTTTTACCCTGAAGAGGGGCCCTGACTGAGCATCAGTAAAGCCTGGCACAAATCCTTGGAATGCCCCTAAGAAGGAGGCGTCCAGTGACAGTGGCATGAAGGCTGAAGCTGAGGATGTGTGAGCTGTGGCTGGGCTGACGCCTCCTCAAATGCCTCTAACTGTTCAGTGGACCCACCTGATGGACATCCTTCAATTTGACTGGCAAGTTCCGTTCACTCGGATGACCTAAAGTAAGTCAAGCATGACGGTTCTCAAGAATGGATGGGTGAAATGTGCAACAAAGATTGCAGGCCTGGGTACTGTGCTGGTATCCCAGGCAGTAGATGCACACAGTGTGCAGATCAATTCAGGACATTTTCTGTCTGCAAAGGCATCATCGGAACATCGGAGCGGACTTGTTGTCCATCGCAGTCTGAAGGTAAAAGCAAGAAGTCATTTTGAAAATGCTTGGAAGTAAATGTGAAAATTTATTTAGCAAAGGGCTGCTCAGTTCAAAAGCGATAAGGACGATAAGGAGGAACCTGCTTCTTCCAGTGGAAAGGAAGATCGGGTGTCATGGAGTGGAGCTGAGGGAGTTACCACCTGGGTGGGTGGGAGAAGCCAGCTTGAAGATGTTCCAGCCAATCTTAAAAGGAAAGGCAACTGCCAGAAAGTGTGGCTAGAACATCATATCCACATCCCTGGAACGGATAGTTATCTGAGCTTCTGCAAATGGATGTACAGCTTAACAGACTTGGACAGTGAACCCAGGCCACCTGCATGGTGAGCTAACGTGCCTACCGGTGTGCCACTGGGGAAGCCCAGTGCACACATTTTTAAAGAGTTACAGAATTAACGCAAAGTAACACACTCAAAAAAGGCACAAGTCTTCGATCTGCAAGTAAAAACAAATTGTCATTTATTTTGCTACAAAATTGCCAGCCTCTGCTGTCTATACCAAGAAACCCCTGCACTTCGACTGTTAAGGTCTTCCTAAGGGGGGGTAATTTCTTACACTGAATGAATTGCTTATAAAGCCCCACGCTGAATGATGTCATAGGTCATATGACCATTGATCCAAAATGAATGCAATCAATTTTGCATACTTAATCCTTGTAAATTCAAGAATATATACAAAGCAAAATGACATTCAGTTAATCACAAACAGAAAGAGATTATATACATGCATTGCCATTCTAATATTTACAAATATTCAATCATAAAGTTAACGTGCCTACCGGTGTGCCACTGGGGAAGCCCAGTGCGCACATTTTTAAAGCCTGCAGCACAGAGAAATAATACCTGTTCACTGTCATGTGCTAGTCACACTCTTATGAACTACACTCAAAAAATATGCTTGATGCCTGAAGTACAGTACCAACTGCTGTTGATCAGAAGTATTCTAATCAGGCTAAATATTCCACTGCACCAAAACCAAACACAAAAATGAAAGTTACATACTTACCGTGACTGGTGATCTTCCAAAATATCTTCTCTATTGATAACTACTTATGGGTCTGGACCGGAGGCACTAGGACCCTGCAAGAGCAAAGCTTTGGCCAGGAGGCCAGCAATGGCTACTGGGCACAGTGTCTCTGCACCCCACATGGTGCTGCACACTAGCAAATAAGTGCTGCTGGCTCCCTCACCAACCTCAGTTCTGGTCGTCAGGAAAGAAAACAAAAGTGGTAAAATAAGAAAGAGCTGAGACATTCACTATCACAAAAGGAATAAAAAAAATGTAAGAAATAAAAGAACAACAAAATAACCCCCCAAATACCAACTTCTAGAGAGAGAAGAAAGGGCAAATTAAGGTGGCAGAGATAGCTAGTAAGGGTCTAATGAGCCAGAGCCTCAGGTTACCAAGAGCCAGAAAGCCCAAACAGTGGGAGCTAGACAGCAGCCCTGTAACATGTGACATCTGGCAGATTAAAGAAAAGGGCGGAGAACAGAAAGGGGACCACCCTTTGCGACTGAGATGCACAAGTGTGCCAAGCAGCATGACATTAAGACTCCTGACAAGCAAAAAGCATACCACCAGTAGCAACAGTATTCTTTTTTAAGGAGTTAGACTATGTCCCCCATACCAGAGGGATAGGGCACAGGAAAATTACTGGTGCAAGTGGCAAGGTTGTTTAGCCCTAAGGAGTACAAGAATGTATGTATGTATGTCTGTCTCTGTCTGTCTGTCTCTCTCTGTCTCTCTCTGTCTGTCTGTATCTCTGTCTGTCTGTCCGTCTCTCTCTCTCTCTCTCTGACCAACAGCCATAGTGGCATAGGGGAAAAACATGCCAGCCAAGAATTATGAAAAATCCAACATAAATGAAAATCAGAGCAGAAAACCAACACACCTCATCCTGTAAGCAACAGGGTTGTACCTGGTGCCAAGGTCAGCTAATGCTGATCCAATCCAGTACTTAGCACATACCAACAGATAAGTTTACTTTTAAATTTGGATGGTACCCAGTGAGTATAGCTTGCATTTAGCAACTAACAGTGATATACCCAGTACAGAGGGATATGCCCTGGGGCAGGGAAAAAGGAGCGTATGGACAAAAAGAAAAAAAAAGTTACTCATCTGTAACCATAGTTCTAGGAGTAGTATATGGTTCACATCGACATGATGGCAGAGAGTGCTGATTCATCTGAATGTCTGTAAGCTAAGCTCCTCCCACCATCCAGGTGGTATACTCTCCGACTCCACCCAATGAAGTTAGAAGTTGCACACTGAAAGCAGGGATCTGTTTGTCACTTGCCAGGGGAAGTCTGGTGAGTGGAATGGATGTGAACTATATACCACTCCTAGAAAGTACTGCTGTGTACTTACCGTAACGGTAGATCATCGAGGGGTATCTCTCACAGAAGGTAATACACTTGGGTCATTGCCAGAGGGCGCTGTGGTACATGGCAACTCACTTCCAACAGTCTTTTGCCAGGGGCCACCCACACATGACATCATCATTCTGCACCTATATACGAGTGGGCGGTCCCTGGTATCCTCAGTTCCCCACTGGATTCAGCTCGCTAAGCGAGGACCAAGGGAGATCTGAGGTACCATAGGTATCCTTTCCCATATACATTTGTGACCAGGAGACCTTCCCTAGCTGAGGTGAAGGTAACAAAAAGCTGAGAAGTTTTTCTAACTGATTTGGTACGATTGGTATGGTATCTCAAAATGCAATGTATATCTAAAGTGTGTAGGAGGTATTCTCCCAGATTAGAATGCTCAGGGGAGTAAACTGGCAATTCAATGGTCTGATTTAAGGTGTGTTCTGAGACCACCTTAGGTAAAAAGGAAGGATTGGTTCGAAGAACCACTCTGTCTTTTTGAAAGGTTAGGTAAGGCTCTTTGTACATCAGGGCATGAAGCTTGTAAATACGTTGAGCAGAGGTGATAGCCACTAAAAATGCTGTCTTCCAAGAAATGAAGCGGAGGTCAGAGGTGGCCACCAGTTCAAAAGGCTCAAGGGTCAATTTTTCCAGAAAGAAATTCAGATCCCACGGAGGGGTGGGTCTTCTAATGGGAGGTTTGATGTGTAACATTCCTCTTAGGAACATTTTGGCAAGATGATGTTGATACAGTAGTCTCCCTTCCAAGGGCTCATGGAAGGCTGAGGTAGAAGCCAAATAAATTGTAATAGAGGAATAGTTCAGATCTATCTTCACAAACAAGGCCAGGTAGTGCAACACTTTGGTCAGTGGATAGGAATAAGGGTTCAATGATCTGGAAGCGGCCGAAATGGAGAAGCGTTTCCACTTAGCATTATACTGTATGTTTCCCTAGCAGATGGCTTGTGTGAAACCAATAAAATATTGGCCACAGGTGAGGAAACTTAAAGATGGGCTAAGAATGCATCCTCAGGAGCCGAGCGTGAAGGTGTAGAGACTTTAGGTTGGGATGAAGAAGGGTCCCTTGATCTTGAATCAACAGATCTGAGCTGATCGGCAACGGAATGGGGTCTGCTACTGAGAACTAACATACTATTTGCCAGCAGATTAAGCCTTATGGTCTATCGAGTCTGCTCGAACCTCAGATCCCTAGTTGGGTGCCGAGGACCTCCCCTCCCTTGTGTTCCAGAAACCCCTATCATCCATCCCCACCCCCCTGGGACAGGCCATCATCTGATGCATCCACTTTCTGTGTCTGTCCCACCTCTCTTGAAGCCCTCTACTGTGGATCTCTGAACCAGCTCACCAGGCAGTGCATTCCAAGGGTCCTCCACCCTCTCAGTGAAAAACCTCCTCCTCTTCCCCCCCTTACCCTTCCTCCTTCCAACTTCAAACCATGCCCTGTAGTAGTACCTCCCTGCTTTAGTCTAAAGATCCTCTCCATGTTTACCCTATTTATTCCCTGGAGGTACTTGAAGACCTCAATCATGTCTCCCCTGTCTCTCCTCTCCTCCAATGAAAACAGACAGAGCTCCTCAAGTCTGTCATCATACGTCAAATCCCCTAGCCTTCGTATCATCTTAGTTGCCCTCCTCTGTACCTCTCCAGGAGCTGTATGTCCCTCTTCAAGTGTGGTCTCCAGTACTGCACACAGTACTCAAGGTGTGGTCTAACCAGTCCATTGTACAGCGGCAAAATCACTTCCTTGCTCCTAGAGGTGATCCCCCTTACAATGCATCCCAACATCCTGTTTGCCTTGCTAGCCACTCTCCTGCACTGCTCAGTTATTCATACATGCATCCACCATGACCCCTAGGTCTTTTTCCCCTATTGAGGCCTCCAGCGCCTCCCCTCCCAGGGTGTACCTGTGTTTAGGGTTTCCCTGCCCAAGATGCAACACCTTGCACTTGGTGATATTGAAATTTAATTTCCATCTGTGAGCCCAGCTTTCCAGGGTGTCCAGGTCCCCTTGCAGGGCCAACCTTCCCTCTTCTCCCTCAACTATTGCTCCCATCTTGGAGTCATCAGTGAAGAGACTCATTTCACACCCTATACGCTCTCTGATGTCAGATATGTATACATAAAACAGGATCGGACCTAGAACCGAGCCCTGCGGTACCCCACTACCAACCTCTCTAGGGTTTGAGAGCTCCCCACAGACCACTACTCTCTGGGTGCATCCAGCTAGCCAGTTTTCAATCCATCTGACCATCAAAGGGCCTACTCCTAACCTCATCAGTTTCTCAACCAGACCATTGTGGGGGACAGAGTCAAACGCCTTGCTGAAGTCCAAGAATAATACATCCAAAGGCTTTCCCCTGTCCAGTTCTGATGTTACCCATTCGTAGAACTCCACAAGATTGGTTTGACATGATTTCTCTGGCACAAACCCGTGTTGCCGACTATCCAGACCTCCCACCTCCTCCAAGTACACCCCCAATCGTTCCTTTAGTATGATCTCCATTAATTTTCCCACCACCGAGGTCAAACTAATGGGTCTATAGTTACCTGGTACTTCCCTCGACCCCCCTTTATGGATTGGCACCACATCTGCCTCTCACCAGTCCCTAGGTACCCTCCCTGTCTCAAGTGACCTGTTGAAGAGCTCCGCCAGGGGTGCAGCCAGTATGTCCGCCAATTCCCATACTACTCTCGATTGAATGCCATCCAAACTGCTGAAGGAGAGGAAATCACATCTGCTGAGGCCACAGAGGGGCTATGAGGATCATGGTGACAGGTTCGAGTTGTAATTTCAGGAGAGTCTGTTGCAGGAGTGGGATGGGGACGGGAAGCATATAAGAAGAGTCCTGTTCACGGTTGGGACAGGGCATCTGTAGACAATTCCTTTTTGTTCAGGATGATGGAATAGTATCTGGGGCATCGGTGGTTGCTGGGGGAGGCAAAGAGGTTGAGGTTCAGGGTCCTCCACAATCAAAAGATCATCTGAAAACTTTATGAAGTGTCCACTTGTGCATGGAGGACTGGCGACTGAGAATGTCAGTCAGGGTATTGTGGCATCCCAGGAGATGGAAGGCTATCAATGATAGGTGTTGAAGTATGGCCTCCTGCCAAACTGCCACTGTCTCTCTGCAGAGAGTGCAGGATTTGGTACCTCCTTGTTTGTTCAGGTAGTACACCACTGAGGCGTTGTCTGATTGGATCAGTAGAGGCACTGGGAACAGGTGAGGGTGAAAAGCCTGAAGGGTGAGGTGGACTGCCCTCATTTCCAGTAGATTTATATGGGGAAAAATGGAGAAATGAGGCCACCTGCCCTGAGTCCAGTAGGGACCCAGGTGTGCCCCCAGTCTTCAAGGGAAGCATCCATGGTCAGTGTCTGCTGGAGAGAAGGGGAGTGGAAGGGCATGCCTTGAGATAGGTTGACACGCTGGGTCCACCAATGCAGGGTCAAGCAGAGAGTAGGAGAGACTGATTTTGTCTTTGAAATTCCCTGTCTTTTGCCACCACTGATTCTGAAGAGTCCATTGGACTGGTCTCATATGTAAATGGGCAAACACCACTGTGGGGATGACCACTGCCGTGTGCCCCAGAAGGCATAAGAGATGTCTGGCTGTGATAAATTGTTGAGTTTGTATCTGGGAAGCCAGAGACAGAAGTCTGTCTTGTCTGTCAGCAGGGAGGTAAGCGCTGGTGGAAGTGGTATCCAGAATGGCTCCTATATATTGGAGCAACTGGGTAGAGATTGGATTGGACTTGGGTCAGTGGACTAATTCCCAGGGATTGGAGCGGGGGTCACCTGGAGGGAGGGAGAAAAGCAAAGCAATTTCGGAGTATGCTTTTATAAGCCAATCATCCAGGTACAGGAAGATGAAAATGTCCGTCCCACCTCAGGGCCGCAGCCACACCCTGCTAGGCACTTTGCAAAGGCAATTGGGGTGGATAAGAAACTGAACAGGAGTGCCCGAAATTAGTAATGTTGTCGTAGAAGGTAAAAGCGAAGGAACCGGTGGTGGGCGGGGTGAATGGGGATATGTGGGTAGGCATCTTTCATATCTACTGCACATAGTGAATCACATTGTTTTAACATCAGTATTATAGATGTTAAGGTGACCATTCACAACCTTTTGTACTGAATGTGAAGACTCAAGTTGTCTGAGGTCTAGTATAGGTCTGAGATCGTTTGGGTACCAGGAAAAAATGGGAGTAGAATCCCTGATGGTACTCCAACTGGGGGACTGGATAGACGTCATTCTTGTGAAGAAGTGCCTGAAGTTCCTCCTGGAGAATAGGAATATGGTCAGGTGGGTAACGGACAGAGTGGGGAGATGAAGGGGAGGCGCTGAGGTGAGTTTGAGCATGTGCCCCACCCTTATGATCTGAAGTACCCACTCATCTGATGTAATCGTCTGCCAGGCCTCTAAGTGGAGGGCAAAGCAATTGCCCATGGCTTCCAAGGCCTGGTGGAGGAAGCCTGGGCAATACCCTAGTTGGTCACTAGGAAGGGGCTAACTGACTCCACCAAGAGAGGTGGGAGCGGGAGCCCTTGGAGGTAGCAGTGGCAGTCCAGGAAGAAGGCTGGGAGCGACCATGGAATCTGCCTCTGTAGGTACCTCTGTGCTTACCACCCTTTTCGACTGAAAAGAAGACTGAGAGTGGTATTGGTAAGATGGCTGTGAGAAGAAGAATCATCAGCATTTATATAGCACTTTTCATATATAGTATCCCAAAGCACTTTACAAGCAATGCTAGACTGATAGTGAAGTGACTGAATATGTGGTGCAGCCATATCGCACATCATCACCCACACACAGCCTGGATAATTGCATGAACCGGTTTATGGGAAGGGGAATGTTGGTCAGGACACCGGGAATGTTCCCTGCTCTTTGCAAAGAGTGCCCTGGGTTCTTTTACTTCCACCTGGACACCCACCAGGACAACACCAGGATGAGCAGAAGGGATCTCGGTTTAAGGTCTCATCCGAAGGACGGCACATCCCAGCAGTACAGCACCCCCCAATACTGCACTTGGATGCCAGCGATTTTTAGGTGCAAGTCCAATCCCGGTGTGGGACGAGAACCCATGACCTTCTGGTCCAGAGGCGGATGTGCTACCAACTGAGCCACGCTGACACCTAAGGTGAGGTATGGTACATGCCGTGTACCATACGCAAGGTCCGTCTTGAAGCCTGGAGATCATCCAGAAGCATTTGGGTACCTGGACCAAACAGTTTAGAACCATTAAGGGGAGAATTTATCACTTTATGTTGGATATCAGGTGTGAATCCTGATACACGTAGCCAAGCATGGCGTCTGAGGGTGACCCCTGTGGCTGTTGTATGAGCCAAAGTATCCACTGCATCATAACCTGATCGGAGCAGGTGCTGAGATATAGAATTGCCAGTGGAAACTAGACAATAATTGGTCCTTCTCCTGAGATGGAGGGAGTTTATTGACTAGTTCTATAGCAGAGGACTAGAGGGTATGTTGATATTTAACCATGTGTCCCATATAATTTAGAATTCTAAGATTCATAGTACCCACCTGAAACACCTTCCTCCTGAGGTAGTCAAGGTGACAGGACTCCTTATCGGGGGTAATGAGCTCATGTGCTTTTGTCATTTGGTAAGATCATGAGCCATAGTAATTACTACCAAATCAGCCTCAGGGCTAGTGGAAAGAAAAGGAAGGTCAAGAGGAGCTGGTAAAGGCAGTCTGCCTTCCTAGGAATGGCTGGGACCACTAAGGGGTAGTTCCAAGCTGCCAGTACAGCATTTTGGTTGGTTTGTATGAGTGGGGGTACCACTACTACAGGCTCTTTGGACAGTTCCAGGTAGTCTACCATATCCTTTCTTTGTTTATCATGCCTGGTTGTTGAAAAACCCATGATTTTCTGAATTTGAACCATCTCTTGAAATGATGGGTCATCAGGAGGAGAGGTAGCCCCCCAATGGGAGGTCTGCTCATGTGAGGAGGAGATAGTAGAAAGAGAGGATGGGGAACAGAGGCCCAAGTTTTGTAGTTCAATCTCCTCCAGATCTCTGGGAAAGTCCTCCAAAAATTCAGCCTCACCTGAAAAGTACTCTTCTTCATAGGAGGGAGGAGACCAGGTTGCAGAATGGTCCCTGACCCCTTGGAAGCATTTTGGTGGGGAGGGGGGTAGGAGAATGGGAAGGGCGGCTCACCTCCCCGGAATGGGAGATTGAGAGTGCCTGATTACTTGTAGAACCTGTTGTACCACTGAGGCTATGTCCGAGGAGGGAGGGATAAGGGAAGGAGTAGGGTGTTTCTGAGAAACCAGGGGGATTGTTGAGGAAATAGGACATGAGGTATAAACATGCCTAGTCCCTGGGTGGTAAAGCCCAGGGTTCTGATCTCTGTTCGCCTGGCCCCTTTGGGAGAAAGGTTGTGAAGGTAGAGGAGCAGTGTAAGCTGCAAACCTAGTAGTTCTGCCCATAGAGAAATGGCCCATCATTGACGGGGCAGCAAGGGAAGAGGCACTGGAATGCTTAAAAGGAGACGTCATTAATGGGAAATGAGGCATCGTCGACGTAACATCAAAGGAACCACCATAGGGTTCTATAGAGACGGCTGAAAGGGTGCTGGAAGCACCGTCGACGAGAGGGTGTAAATCCCTGTCTACAAGGAAACAGTCCTGGAGGGCATCGTCGATGGTGGAGCACCGGTTATGGTGGCTATTGATGAGTGTTTGCCCGATGAAGATGAGGATGATTTATCCTTGTCATGTTTATGCTTCTTGTGTGAAGCAGTAGTAGGGGGCTCCTTGGAACAGGCCCCATTATCTAAGAGAGACACTTTCTGCTCCATAATGTGTGCTTCAATCTCCTGTAGCCATCATTGACAGGTTGCCTGGTTGAAGTCTTGGCAATGAATGCAGGAGATGGTGTCATGTGTGGGACCCAGACACCTAACACAAATGGTATGATAGTTGTAACGGTACATCTTTCTACCGCAATGACATGAGCAAAAAAGCGCTGTCTTGCTTGTAGATTCTTTGGAAATTCGTCGATAAAGAAAAGGAAATGGAAAAATTCCGTTCCCAGCTCAAGTTCTCGTCAAAAACTGCTGCTCTCTGCACTAGCTGCTGCGTGAGAGCTGAAGACGGTCTGAAAATGAACTGAGGATACCAGGGACCGCCCACTCTTATATAGGAGCAGAATGATGATTTCATGTGTGGGCGGCCCCTGGCAAAAGACTGCTAGAAGAGAGCTGCCATGCACCACAGCACCCTCTGGTGATGACCCAAGTGTTTTACATGCTGCAAGAGATTATCCCCGTGGAAGATCTACGGTTACAGGTGAGTAACCTGTTTTTGAAGGGGTGTGGATATGGTTCATTTATCCACATAATGGCAGACTTACAGCAGTTCCTTGGAAGGAAGGGGCAAGTTGTGCACCCCTACTTCGGAAACAGGGATTGGAGAACAGAGGTCCCAAAAGCAGCATCCCGAACAGACTCTAGGTTGATGCTGTAATGGGAGATGAAGGTGTGTGCTGACTTCCAGGTGGCAGCCCTGCACATCTCCTGGATAGGGATGTCCCTGTAAGCAGCTACTAAGGCAGTGGCATGTCTGGTGGAATGAGCCCCAAGCCCTACGGGAGGCTCCCTACCAGCCAACCTACAACAGAGGTCAATGCAGGATGTTATCCACCTGCCAATCATCCACTCAGCTGCTGGTCTGCCAGGCACAGCTTCAGCATATGTAACAAACAAGCTAGCGAGCCTCGCCTCAATCTCTAGCCATGTGCGATACATAACAGGAGCATGCCTGCCACAGTTCCAGAGTATTGGCCTCTGAAGATGGATTCATAAAATATACCAGAAGGTTCATCACCTGGTTAAGGTGGAACTCCAATACAACCTTTGGGAGGAACTTCAGGTGAGGACAAAGGACAACCTTGCCCCTTCTAGAAGACCAGATATGGAGACTCCACCAAAAGCACCTGAAGCTCACTAATCCTTCTGGTTGATGTGACAGTCACCAAGAAGGCTGTCCTCCACAACAGATGTGACATCTCACACCTGTATACAGGCTCAAAAGGCTTGCCCCTAAGCATGGCCTATACCAGCAATGTGCCCCAAGGTGGAGGCTGTTCACACACTGGAGGAGACAGGTGGTCCAAGCCCTTAAAGAAGTGCCTGACCACGTTCTCCTGGGCCACTGTGGACATACCAGCCCACACCTACAGTAGTGTACAGAGATGGCAGACAGGGGCACCTGTAGCAGCATACTCACATGTTCATTCCAGCTATGGGTGCAGATCTATTTTCATTTTCTCCAGATGTCTCTGTCTCCTTCCTGCACATTTGTCACCTTTCAGCCTTCTTAGTGTGCCCTGTTAATCAGTCCCCACCTGAGGACTCCTCAGCTCATTCATTTCTACTATGCCTCTCCACCCCATCATTAGCTTTTTGTTTTCTAGCTTCAAGTCTTAGCTTGCCAGTTATTACTTTTTCTCCTAGATCTTCCCTCTATTTTCTTTCCTCACATATATATCCAAAATTACCCTTACCTCTCTAACTAACTTTGCTGTTTTCTCTTTTAGATAATTTCTGAAGAAGACCTATGGCTAAAATGTCTATTCTATTTGTACTGTGCAGTTAATATTACCTTTTTGTGCCAGCTCCATGATGCTGAGTGAAAGGGGTTTGCTTAGCACACTGGCAACTCGGGTTCGCACCCTGTACCCAGTGTCAGGAGCGGAGCCTGGCATGA
Source organism: Neoceratodus forsteri (assembly GCA_016271365.2). Lineage (NCBI taxonomy): Eukaryota > Metazoa > Chordata > Ceratodontiformes > Ceratodontidae > Neoceratodus > Neoceratodus forsteri. The sequence continues at coordinate 1,040,705,667 of CM057456.1, read as the reverse complement.
AGGGAGTCTTGAGTGTCCCTTGGACACTTCCCTCCTGGGGAGGTGGGCAGACCTTTGTCACCTGGAGGTGGCTTGGGTGATGTACTAGGTGGCGTGATGCCTCGACACGCCACTGAATACCAATGGCCCACTGAAGAAGGAGGGGAGGGTGGAAAAAATGGAAAACTGCCCCCCGGTTGACCGGATGATGGCTGCCTGTCCCCGTCATCATGAATCTCAGAAGTGTCTGAGCCGACCCCACTGTGCCTGGGATATGTGTCTGCATGCTTCTCCCCTGGAAGGGGGGACCCTCCTGATGAAGGGTTATGTCGGGTATCCGGTGGCTGTGGCATTGAGGGGTGGTGGATGGTGATAGGGCAAAGTGATGGCAATGGGTCTATGCAGCCTGAAGAAGTGGCCAGCAAGGAGAGCCTGGGAAGGAGCAAAATAAATTTACCTTTTGTACTGTTTTAAAGCCACAGTACTTCTTAGCTGGCAAAAATAAAAATCACGATTAGTATCTGTTTTCTGGAAATATCACCATATTGCTAGATATTGTCCTATACCTAACATGCACCAGCAAATGTTAATTTTCAATTCTCTTTGTATTTATTTGTTCTATTATGAATCCTTGTACTTTTGCTGTATGTATCTACTTTACTGTGACTATGTATATGCGCCACCTGTATGGCCCGGGTCATGCCTTAAAATGGTCCTTGGGACCAGTGTACCTACCCAGTTAGCAAATAAATAAAATGTATTTCTGGCAGTTGATTTTTTTTCACTATGGTGCTTTAAAGAGGGAGTCCGGTCAATATTTCTGGCATCAGTAAATTCGGAATTTCAGCATATCCCCAATCAGCCTCATGCCACAAATGAGATCTCTAAGTTACTTTGTTTAAAAGTTACAAATCATACTATAACCTTAAATTCACTGCCTGTTCAAAAAACCCAGTTTCACTGAAGAGCTACTAACGATGTCATAACATGAACTCACAGTCTGGTCCTCCCTGCAAGCTACCTTATATGACTTATTTCTCCAATGTTGTATAAAACTGCAGTTGTAGTAAACATCTGAAAAAGGAAAAATGACACTGGAGGGGGGTCAGCACATGTACTTCCATAATGTGTAGACATACCTCTCAACTGCTATGAATTCTGCATAGTGCTATGATTTTCACAATCAAATTTATAATGTTAGAGCTATTTCTGGTCACACAGACTATTAAATTATTGAACAAAGTTGATAGAAACATTCCTTTTCACAAACTATATGGGGCCCACTATCTTTAGACATAATACTGTTTAAAATAAGTGTAACCCCCCTACAAATGGGGGTTCCCAAAAAGTCTTCCTTGAGCTTTCCTAAATGCTCACTGCCAGGCTGGTGTCCTGCGTTTTAGCAGTTTAAATGTGATTACCAGAGCCTGTATAGCCTCTGTGTACTGTCTCTTTAAGAGCTGCCCAATTGCAGCCCTTGTAATCTGAGAGGGAGCTCTGTTGTAAGATGTTACTATTTGCTGAAAATCATTTAGAGTGATAATGATAGTGTAGTTTGTCTAACCTGCTTTTTTTGTAGCAAGGACTGTTGTTTGTCTCCACAATCTTGGTCCTGGACTGCAAATTGGACAAAACAGTACTGGTGGGACCTAAAATGTAACTGGCCTACAGGAGCTGTCTGAAGTCAAAATCTGTAGGAATTGTAGTTTTGAACTTTTTGCACCTTTTTTGCAACTGAAGGGGGAGCTCTTGCCTTGACCGACAGCCAAATCAGCCAACCAAACCTTTTGGATCTTGGAGAAGTCCCGGACTGCTTGCAGTTTTCAGTTAGATCTAAGCTGAAAACTGAAGAGTAAGGAACTGAAGTGATTCTGAGCAGCAATCCTGAGTGGATTCGCATGGGAGAACTGTAAAAAGGCTGAGTTTTTGGCCCGCATGTCTGTCTGTTGCTCCTGAGAGGGAGAGAAGAGAATTATTTTGGACTAAATCCAAGTTTGTGTGACTAAAGTAAGCTACTGAAGTGGGCCAGGCTCAACCTGAAGAAGACCGAAGATTTTTGCTGAATGCGATTGACCTGTCAGGAGTTCCAGCTACTCCTAAGCCCCTGGTGTGTGCAAAGACTTTGCGATTGTGACCAGGGAGCACTTTGCCTGGTACAGTAGAAGCCCCTTACATGTAAATGTGCTATGAGCTGCTAGTGGGTTGTGAGTTGGATCCTCACTGTGTGAACTATGTTCTGATTGCTGGAAGATGTATCTAGCCCAAAACGGACTGCATCTGAATTTGTCTCCATGCAGTCTGGGCCTTGCCAGACTGGCCCAGACAGACTACTCACTGCACAAAGAAGCCATCAACGAGAGACCTGCCTGGGGATCAGCCCCTTGCTCCACACTTGAACAGGAATGACACCTCTGCGACTCGTGTGGGCCATGCTTCTCTTGGCATTCCAGATCAACCACCTGCAGTCTCGATTTTCGTCCAGCCTGTGTCCAGTCTTGGGTATCATGAGTAAATACCAGGGGAGCTCCCTGCAACAACAGCTTAATCTGAGTGTGTCATCTGCTTGTCTTGTTTCATTTCCTTTACGAGTTGAGCCTTCTGGCTCTGGATTACAAATATTGTGTACTGTGCATGTTGTGTTTTCCATCACAGTGCCCCAACCAGCAGCGATGCTGGCCAACCCCGGGCATCAGTCCTGGCTAGCTCATCTCTTCTCTACCTGGGTACCAAGAGGAGTGACTGTGTGGGGGACTCAAAGCACATGCATAACTGCTTGATTGATATAACCTTTAAGCTAATTAACCTGATTTTGTCCCTCCCTTGTTCAAGTCCCCTGCATAAATCAGATCTAACTTTTTCTGCATGTAATTTGACTGTGGTTTCTGTTTGTGCTCAAAGTACTGTACTGTTGCTATTTGCTGTGCATAACCTTGTTTTACAGGGGGTCCCCAGGGTTCAGCCAGAGGAACCAGCCCTGGTGGTAAGTTCAAACAGTGTGGATATTTGTGTGGTGTACCAGGGGTGTTCTGAAAGTGATTATTGTACAGTGTTCAGGCCACTAGAGGGGAAAGAGGGGGGTTACAGTGTCCCAGAGGGCTGTGCCCAGGTTAGCTTGACCACTGCCAACCCTGACCTCTGGGTGAAGGCACCGGTTTCAGAACTCAGGCCCCTTAACCTGCTACTAGCCAAGCAGGCAGGGGTAGTAGCCCTTGGGATAGCACCACCTAGGGGTTACATAAAAAAGTGCTACACATTGTGGCCCTTTGCTATGATTTTTGAAGGCCAGTGCTATGATTTCTAATGCTGGAGGCTGAGAGGTATATGTGTAGATGCAAGGTACAGTATTTCAGAATGTGATGGGAGGATGGAATGCAGCGGCAAACATGGCTTTAGAATGACAAAGTTGTGTGTAATTTTTAGAATACTGCAGGCATGAGATTTTGAAGTGTCACCAGACTACAACTGTGGAATGCAGCAATGACACAATGTCAGAAAGTAACTGAGACAAATTATTCTGGAATATGTCGGAGAAGTTAAAATTCCTAAAGTGGTAGTGGTATATACTTTTAGATTGTGGCAGAGATACACAATTTTGAAATGCGGGGGAGGGGCACTTAGTTGTGGAAGGTGACGGGGATATATAATTTCGTAATGGTGTCATGGATGCATAAATTTGACACGTGATGGTGACACAATTTCAAAATGTGGTTGGGATGTTTGATTTCAGATTGTGGTGACAACATGCAATTTCACATGTGGTGTGGACATGGAATCTTAAAATGTGGCAGTGAGACAGTTTCAGAATGTGGTAGTCACAGGCAGTTTCAGAATGAGGGAGAGATGTGTAATTTTAGAATGTGGCTTGAACATGCAATATCAGAATGTGGCAGTGATTCTCATTTTCACAATGTGATGGGGATGTACAATTTTGGAATATGGAAGGGATGCAAATTTTCAGAATGTGACAATGACAGGCAGTTTTAGAATGTGGAAGTTTACACACAATTTTGGAAAGTGGCAGAAAGATAAAATTTTAGAATGTGGTGGTGATGCACAATTTCAGAATGTGGCAGTGACACATAATTTCAGAATGTGGCAGTTACACGCAATTTCAGAATGTGCCGATGATGCACAATTCTGGAATGTGGTGGTTACGCACAATTTCAGAATGTGGCGATGATGCACAATTCTGGAATGTGGTGGTGATGTACAGCTTCAAAATGTGGCGGTGATGCACAATTTTGTAATGTGGCAGTCACACACCCTTTTGGAATGTAGTGGTGACGCACAGTTTTGGAATGTGGCAGACACACACAGTTTTGGAATGTGGCTGTGACGCACAACTTCGGAATGTGGCCAAGACACACAATTTTGGAATGTGGCCATGATGCAGTTTTGGAATGTGGCTGTGATGCAGAATTTCAGAATGCACAATTTTTGAATGTGGCAGTGACACACAATTTTGGAATGTGGGGGTTATGTACCATTTCAGAATGTGGAGGTGACACACCATTTTGGAATATGGCAGTGGCGCACAATTTTGGAATGTGGTGGTGACACCGTTTCAGAATGTGGGGGTGATGTGCTGTTTCGTGTGGCGGTGACACACATCTGGATTGTGGTGGTGACCCACTGTTTCAGAATGTGACAGTGACACAATTTCAGAATCTGGTTGTGATGCAGAATTTTGTAATGTGGAGGTGATGCATAAGTTCAGAATATGGAGGTGACACAGTTTCGAAATATGGTGGTGACACAGTTTTGGAATGTGACGGTGATGCACAGTTTGGGAATGTGGCAGTGACAATTTTGGAATATGGCACTGAAACACAACTTCAGAATGTGGGAGGCATGTGCAATTTAGGAATATGGCAGGAATGTGCAATTTTGGAATTTGGTGTAGATGCACAGTTTTGGAATTTTGCAGGGACGTACATTTTTGGAATGTGGCAGGAACTTGTAATTTTAGAATGCGGCTGGGATCCGTAATGTTGGAATGTGGTGGGGATGTGATGTGCAATACTGAAATGTGGGTGTGTACAATTCTGGAATGTGGCAGGGACAAGCAATTTCAAAATAATTATGTCTCCTGTCAACATTCCGACAGTGTGCATCCCCACCATATTCCAAAATTGCCAGTTCCTGCCAAATTTCGCAATGTGTGTTCCTGTTGCATTCTAAGATTAAGTGTCCAACCACATTTTGACCCCCTGAGGAAGACCACACCCTGGTCGAAGTGCCAGGTTTAGTTCAGTAGCTGGACACACCAGAGGTTAGTTGTGTGTGTTTAAATGGTATACTGAATGTAAGCTACAAAAAACACAATCAATTTTATTTGTGTGGAAGACGACTCTCTCGGGTAATTATTGTGCTGGAGTGCAGAGTAAAGGTTGGATTCAGCCACATTTTGAGATGGCATATCCCTGCCACTTTCTGAGACTATATGCCCCCTTCCCAACATTTTAAAATTATGCACCACTTTGACATTCTATACCTTGGTTTGGTGCTGCATTGAAACCACCTCCTGAGACGTTCTAAAGTACAGCACCATGCATCTGAATATTCTGGAAATGCAAGCACTGCAGTCAATCCTATGTCAGTTTTTTTAATGATTACTACAGCTACAGTTTCTTAGATTTTGGAGAAACAGGTTCTGTAAGGTTGCTGACAGGGAGGACTATTTATTTTTTATTTATTTATTTGTTTATTTAATATTTCGGAGAGACCTTTGAGCGTGAGCTCTTTTACAAAGGTTCCATGTCAGCGTGGACAAATAGGACACTGCACATATACTGTGGTTACAGATGCCTGTTCATTGGCATTCAAGAGCAATTACATGAGAATTAGACAAATTGGAGAAAAAATAGAGTAATTATAACAGAGTAGAAGCTATTTCAGAAAATGATTGTTTGCACCATTTAGCACTCCCCCCAGCGACCTCCAAAATCTGTTGTTAGACTAAAGCTGAGAAGAGTGCAAAGGGGTTAAACACTTACTCAGATGGCAGCGGGGTCAGTAAAACAGGAGGGCAGGGTTTGAACTTACCCACAGAGGGCAAGAGATGGGGGATGGTGGGTCGGGGTGCTGTGGGGGAAGGGAGCAGCTCCAATAGGGCCTTGTCGAGTAGGGGGTAGTAGGGGTAATAGGGAGAGGCATTATCTATGTGCAAATTAGAGCTGATTGAATAGCTTACTTATGCTCTATGCTGGGCTGGAAAAGAAGGCAGAGTAGACGGTGAGCTCAGGTTTTAATATCATCAGTGGTTCTTCACTGAAACTGGCTTTTCTGAATAGGTAGTGAAATCAGGGTTACAAAATAGCTCATAACCTTAAAATGAAATAATGTAGAAACCTAATTTTTGGTATGAAATTTATTGGGGGTATACGTATTCTAATTTTGCAGTGTAGCACTTTTGGCCGGACTCCCTTTTTAGGTGCCATGTTTAGCATGCATGCACGCACAGCGAACATTTTGTTAGCAGAGTGGCTTTTGAGGGGTATGACACTGTCAGTCCAATACAGAATGGTCTGCAAGGGGCTTGTCAGTGTCACACCAATAATCAGCCAGGCTGATCATGACAGTATTCTGGCTTGTTGGGTGGAAACTTCATGTATTTCAAAGGAAAGAGCCAACCCAATCATCAGTTGACTCTTTCCTTTGATCTACACTGCCAGCAAGCACAGCTGATCTGTCAAGATCAGCCTGCTGAGGAACTGCACACCCTGTAACAAAGAAAACCATCCATTGATTTCTATTACTGGTGCTGCCATAAGTGTCCCCCCACTCGACCCTGCCTCTCAGCACCCAGCACCCCACACCCCTTCCACAAACATAACACTGACACTGGGAGTGCCCAATCCCCCAGTGTCACCACCTGAAATAAAGTAAACCATCCCTCATCTTTTTTTTTAACTCTGTAAAAAAGAAACCATCCATCAATATCTATTGCTGCCGTTTCTGTCCCCCCACTCGACCCTCCCACACAGCATCCCCCCAAGCCCTTACTTACCCATTGGAGGTCCAATACTGTAATCCTCTCTGGACTGCAGACACCTCTTCCTCTTCAAAGCCTTACTGCAAACTGAGGAAATCATGTATGTGGTTCAATGTAGTTCAATGGGGTTTTGGACCTAGTGGTATACCTCAGCCATTGTTGAATATTTTTGCCCCAAATTTTCAACATGCCATTTTTGGGACCCCACCTCCTGAACAATGGCAGTGAAATTAGGCAAATCTGTCCTGAAAGGTGATTTTGCGTCAGTGCGCAAAAATCACCTTTCAGGCAGGAGTTTAACATTTTATCCACCCTTGGTTCAAGAGAAGGGGTCATGAGAAGGCTATGTTGAAAATCTGGCATAAAAATATTAAAAAACAAGTTATGAGCCTACGCTGAAATTCGAGAACTCCTGCTGTAACTTTGGCAATTTTCAATATTTTGACCCCAGATTTTCAACACAACCATTTCTTCACAGCACCTCATAAATGTGACAGCTGTCATTTTCAAATCCTGTTCAAATGTGTTTTCACATCCCAAAAGTTAATTCTGCACATGTTGTGCCAAATCACCTTTCAGGCAGGAGTTGAAAATTGTCTCTGGTAAAAATATTAAAAAACAGCAAAGTTATGAGCCTACATTGAAATTTACGGACACAGGCTTGTAACTTTGGTAATTTTCAATATTTTGACACCAAATGTTCAACACAACCATTTCTTCATAGCACCTCATAAATGTGACAGCTGTCATCTATCAAATCCTGGCCAAAATGCATTTTTGCACTTGTGGCATGAAATCACCTTTTCGGCAGGATTTGAAAATGTTCTCCACCCTTTTTCATGAGATTGGCCCATAAGAAGGCTATGTGTGGTCATAAGAAGGCTATGTTGAAAATTTGTTGTAAAAATATGAGGAAAATGAAAATTATGTACCTACCGTAATTCTTGATCTTCTTGGACGAATTCTCCTCCACTCATTCACACTAATGGGACTTTGCCGAAGGTGCTAGGACCGAGTGGGAGCCAAACATCTTCAGGAGGGCCGGTGCCGAGGCAATACTGTGCATGGTGTGGCACCGTGAGACTGGCTTGTTCTGTATAGGCTACCTCGACGTAGACCCTCCAACCGCCTCAGTACCTTTTTTTACTGAGGAGGTGCAGCATAAACTAACCTAGTAAAACTAATCTATGTCGGACATAAGATAGTCCAAATGACCCGTATAAGAAGAGGCAATGCAACAGAATCTTCATGGCCCAGCTATCAAGGGAGTGAAGACCAAAAACAAGATAAGTGAGCTTGGGGGATGGATGGTGGGTGAGTGAATGAGTGGTGGAGACTTCATCCAAGAAGATAAAGAATTACGGTAGGTACGTAATTTTCATATCTCCCTGGACATAAAGTCTCCATCACTCATTCACACTAATGGGAGAGTTCCGAGCTAAAATAATCCCCAGAAAAGGGTGGCAGGAGGGAGGTGCTCACTCAGGACAGAAGTCCATTAAGGACTATCATGCCAAAGGATGGATGCTGTCTCACATGGACATACAAGGCATAGTGCTTTACAAAGGTGTGCACAGAGCTCCAAGTAGCTGCATTGCAGATGTTTGCAATGGGCACATTCCGTTTTTATGCCAGAGTTGCCGCAACTGCTCTGGTAGAATGGGCATACACCCTGTCTTCCAGCTTGACCTGCACCATTGAGCAGCAATGGCAGAGACATGCTACCAGTCACGACGAAATATACCTGATCACAACAGGCTGATCCAGCTGGATCATGCTGAATGAGACAAAGAGTTGCCTGGACTTGCGGATCTCTTTCGTTCTGTCGATGTAAAACTGCAGAACTCTTTTAACATCCAGAGAATGTAGGTACATTCCCCTTCATTCTGGAAGTTTGCAAAGTAGGTCAGAAGGACCGAGGGCTGGTTCAGGTGGAATTCTGAGACTACTTTTGGATGAAATTTAGGGTGAGTTCTGAGAACCACCTTGTCCTTGTGAAATACTGTATAAGGAGGATCTGTGTCCAGGGCATGTATTTTGGACACTCTGTGAGCAGAAGTAATGGCTACAAGGAAGGCAGCCTTCCAGGTCAAGAACTTCAACTTGCAGGTTGCTAGAGGCTTGACAGGTTTACTAGTGAGCATGTCTAGCACAAGGTTACTATCCCAAGCGGCTACCAGTCTTCTGACTGGTGGCCTAGTGCAGAGGATACCCTTAAGGAACCTCTTAACCAAGGGCAGCTGAGCCATCGACATGTTGTGGATAGACTCATGATAAGCCAAAGTCATGCAAAGATGTACCTTCACTGTTGAGTATTGTAGCCCTGTATTTGACAGGTCTAGCAGATACTCTAAGATCTTGTTTGGTGGGCAAGGAAAGGGGTCCAGGGAGGACTTTGCACACTAGATGGAGAATCGTTTCCACTTCACCATGTAGGTTTTCCTAGTGGATGGCTTATGCGCTGCTAGGAGAATGTCTGAGACTCTATGGGAGACATCAAATCTACCCACTTCTATCTCCTCAGGAGCCAGGCGTGGAAATGAAGGGACCTCAGGCTGGGATGGACCGTTGGGCCCTGAGTTAGAAGATCTGTTTGAAGTGGTAGCTGTCTCAGTGGAACTTCTGATAATCTGTTGATTAACGAAACCAAATCTGATGAGGCCAGTATGGGGCGATGAAGATCATTCTGCCCCCCTGTGCCTCCAGCTTGAGCAGCACCCTCTGAATTAAAGAGGAGGAAATTCATACAAAAAGCATCTTGTCCACCGCAGTTTGAATGCATCCTGACAGAAAACACCAGGTTCTGGATTTCTAGGGCAGAATAGAGGCAGTTCTGCATTGAGTGGAGACGCAAAAAGGTCCAGGTCCAGTGTGCCCCACTCTTTGAAGAGCGACTGCACAATATTTGAGTTGAGAGACCACTCATGTGGATCTGCCTCCATTCTGCTAGGGTGATCCACTAGATTGTTCTGGACTCCAGGCAGGCAGACTGCCTGAATCAGGCTTTTGTGTTCCAGGCACCATTCCCACACTCTCATTGCTTTCCTGCATAGAAGGTAAGAGTGTGCCCCACCCTGCCTGTTAATGTAGAACATCACTGCTTTGTTGTCTGTCTGAAGGAAAATTACTTTGCAACAGAGGATGACCTCCAGGACTCAGACAGCATACAGGATAGCTCTCATTTCAAGGACATTTATGTGTAGTTGAGGCTCGTCCTGATTCCACAGACCCTGGGTGCGGAGATCCTGACAGTGAGCTCCCCAGCCAATTAGAGATGCATCTGTGGTGATGGTGATCTGTGTCTCTGGTGGGGCAAAGGGAAAGCCTTGAAGAAGGTTGTCCTTCTGAGTCCACCAGGTGAGTGACCACCATAGAGGTTCCATCACCTTGACGTGAAAGCACTGTGGATGTGTGGTTTGGGACCACTGAGTACTGAGCACCCACTGAGTGGTTCTCATATGTAGATGAGCCAGAGGCACCGTGAACACTGATGATGCCATGAGACCCAGCATTAGCTGCATCGAGAGAGAGCAAACCGAGTTGTTCTCTTTGATAAAATGAGCCATCTGGAGGACATTGTTTCTCCTGTCCTCCAGAAGGAAGACCCTTGCCCTGGAAGTGTCCAGGAGTGCTCCTATGAAGAGGAGTTATAGGGAGGGCTGCAGCTGCGATTTTTCGAGATTCAACAGAACTGCCATGGATGTGAGAAACCTGGAAACTGTGACCACTGCTTCCTGTGTCCCTTGTATGGAGAAGTTTGCTAGGAGCCAGTCATCCAGATATGGGAATACTTGAATTCCGAGTATCCTATGATGTGCTGTAAATACTGCAAAGCACTTTGTAAAAACTTGAGTTGCCGAGGACAGCCCAAAGGGCAGGACTCTGAATTGGTAGTGCTAACCCAGGGTCACAAATTGGAGATACTTGTGGCAGCCTGAGTGCACAGGAACATGTTGGTAGGTGTCCTGCATGTCCTGGGAGACCAGTCAATCATTTTGATAAATCAGAGGTAGAAGCGTACCGAGTGATATCATCTTGAATTTCTCCTGGAAGAAGAATTTGTTTTACTTCACTAGGTCTAGAATAGGGTGCATACCACCTGTTTACTTTGAAACTAGGAAGTAATGGGAGTTGAATCCTGAGCCCTGTTCCTCCTGCAGAACTACTTCTACTGTCCAGTTGTACAGAAGGCTTTGAATCTCGGAAGCGAGGAGGTCTGAATGAGTGATAGACAATCTGGGCTGTCATTTGGGTGGATGATCCGGAGGGGTATCTGGTTCAATTTCAGTTGGCATCTATCTGTATCCGACGAGGCTGAAAATAGGCAAAAAATTGTCTAGTCCTCCTTCCTGGTCAACAAAAACTAAATAAATAAATAAGCCAGAGGGATTACCATGGGGAAAGCATCCTTCTCCTCAAGGAAGACAGCTGGCCGCTGTTGGTCTGGATCCAGCCCCTCCATATCTCAGCTGACTGGCAGAGGAGCAAGCCTTGAAGGGGGTCTTCCCATCCTCAAAACAACCTCAAAAAACATGTTTTGAGGAATAGGCGGTGGAGCTGGTGGAACTGAAGTCGGGGGGTGTTAGCTTAGGAAATCCCGGTGTCAGACCATCCAGCCAAGGTAACCTTGGAGTCAGAGTGTTGTACTGGGGTACCTGGTGTCAGTCCCTGAGGGACGGGGATGTCTGGCGTCTTATTAGAGGAAAGCGTTGGGTCCTCCGGCATCTGCTGGGGACAGGCATCAGTCCCAGCAACTTAGGAAGGTAGAGCAGCTTCAGGACCACCATCGTCCTGATCAATACCTGGGTTTGGCCTAGGAAGCCCCTGTGGCCAGTCATCAAGTTTAGGCAACCCAGAGTCAGTGGGTTGGATCGGAGTACCAGGCATTGGTCTGAGGGATGGAGCCATCTTGCATCTGAACTGATGCGGGTGTCGGACCATCGTGAGTCAGCTGAGGGCGGTCATCAGTCCCAGCCAGTGACTAAGGAGGGTAGAGTGGCATCGGGCACACCAGCTCCCTGGCTGATGCTGGGATTTGACTTTGAAGGTCCTGGCATCTGGGCATCTGGCCAAGGTAACCCGGAGCCAGTGGGTTGTATTGGGGTACCTGGCATCAGACCCTAAGGGATGGAGCCATCTGGTTTCCAAACTGATGCAGACTTCAGACTCTCATGCATCAGCTGAGGGTGGTTGTCAGTCCCAGCCGGTGACTAAAGAGGGGAGAGTGGTGTCAGTCATGCTGGCTCCAAGGCCAACACTGGCAAAACCGGTGTCAGAGGCTTAAGGGTAGGCTGGTGCCAGACTGGTGATTCAGCCAGCATCCATCCAGGATGGAGAGGCTTGAGGGGAGCCAACTCCTAAGGGGGTAGGGATGCCACTTTCGTGGGGAGGTGGCTGCATGCCCTGGGCATCACCTAGAGGAGACCTTCCTGATATTGGGGGTGATTCAGCAGATGCCCCATCTGGGAGGATGATGGGCCGAGGCCCATCACCCAAAGATGCACTGGCCACACCACCTGACTTAGGGCCCAGAGGGGGAAAAAACCTAAACTCCAGGGGTGGGAAGGTGGGAGACAAAGTCCCGAGCCTCCAGCAACCTCCTCCTGAGATGCCTGGAGACAGGGAGGGGAGAAGAAATGGTTGCCGGGATCACCGGGGACCAGGAACATGAAGACAGTTGGAGTTTCTCCAAAATCTTCTCCCGGTGCTTCGGATTTTCAGGTGCAGCTCCTTCTCCATCTCAAGAAGTGATGAGCAGGAAAGCCTGGACAGTCTTCTGGCGATGGGACCGTGGTGTGCTGGGGAGATCTAGGTAACGCTGGCAAGCCTCTAAGTGGTGAACTGGGCCTAGGCTGGGCTGGCTGGCCAAAAGGCCATCCTTCAGAGCTTATGTCGGAAGCCGCCATCTTGGCAGAGGAGAATGGAGAAAACATTCCTGCAAGAATCGATGAAAGAAAAATAAAATAAGAAAATGTGGACAAACTTGGGAAAAAAAAAAAGAACGGTCGACTGAAGCAGAAGGCATCTGTGAAGCCAATGTGTGCTGGATGATGGCGAGAAAAGAACTGAGAATGGTATGGGAGACCGCCACTTTTATACCATATGTGACTTTGAGGGGGCCAATGTCAGGGCGGTCCCCCGCTATAGACTGCTAACTAGAATTTTTCGTGGTGTTCTGGTGTCTGACAGCTTAGTCCTAATGGTGTTATCTGCTGCAACAGTTTCCCCTTGAAGTAAGGTCAACTGTTCCCTAGGTGGGGACTTCCCTGACAGGTGGAGTCAGATAGGGGCCATCTTTTGTGGGAGCCATAATGCAGCAGACATTGTACCTACTGGGGGTCAAGCAAAAATGTCACATTTCTTTCCATCCACAGTCGTTAGGATAAGGTTTCATCCTCTCCAATTTTAGAATGTCCAAGTAGTGCAAGTAAAAACGGGGTTAGGCTTATAACTACAAATCAGCACATATTGCATTATTCTATTCTTTAAAATTTGAACAGTACTTAAGATTGTTAAGTTTGGTATTTATTTTCTGAATTTGTGCAATAGTGAAAGAAATTCTGTGCGCTACATATCAGAACTGAGATCATGTTATTTGTTTACATTCCAGTGTCTTGATGTACCGGTATTATGCTATGTTGTAACCAAATTCTGATTACAAGCACAAGGTTCCGAAACAGACACGAGATCCTGAGATGTACAATTTAAAGACAGCAGAAGACCAGCATTGAAACCAAATGATGGAATAAAGTCCGTTTGGGAAACGAATGGATGGACTTAAAATAAATGGATTAAGCTGGTTGCTTTAAGAGACTGTTTTTGGATTGGTTAAGAGACTATGTTTTTGGATTGGTCATCAGCATAAAATAAACAATGTGCCATTTAAAACTGAGAACAAAGGCTTGAGCCATTGAATTAGTTATTCAAGGGCGCAGTTAGAAGGAACTAGCCATTAAGAAATAAATATGGGAGTGCTTTTAGGAATTCTGTGCATATACTTATCTAGTTTAGTAAATCTAGATCATAGTATTTAAAATGTTTAAAGTTAAAATGAATTTTCTGTTTTTTAAGTATGTATAAAATAGAGTTATTTGATATATTTGTATACATTACAGTGTTTAAAAATGGTATTAAGGGCCTTTTCATTGAATTGTTTTTACTGTATGAATGAACTTATTAATCACATATTTGTTTTCCTTAATGCATGAGCATGGGCACTTTATTGTTGTAATTGGTAGCACTATATATATATATATATATGATATGTAGTTCTGTGTGTTAACCTCTGATGAAACCCCACCCAGCCGGGGCGAAACATAAGATCATTTTTCCAGAACTTCGGTCTTAGCTGTGGTCACTAGAACTGTCTCTCCCACTTACCACTTGAACTGTGATGTCATGCTGTATTTTTTGTGCATGTGCTTTTTTGCATTTTATGGACTTTTTAAAACAAAAGGATAAAAGGAACTGATGGAGTGAGAATTTCTGAATCTGAGTTATTACTGATCCATAAGTACTGTTTCAAATGGAGATGTACTGGAGCACATGGTACAAGAAAGGTCTTCAGTTGGTGCAACTTATTTGTGTTTTCTTAGTCATCAGGACAGGTAGAAAGGGCCAACAGAACAATCAAGACTCTGTTCAGGAAGTTTGCAGCTGAAAATGGGAAAAACTGGGATACCTGGATGCCTTTGTTCTATTGGCTATCAGAGCCACTCCTGCTAAAAGCACTTCACTGACTCCATTTGAGGTCATGACAGGGAGACAGATGAGACTCACCAAACTCTTGCTATATAGTATGAACACACTTATGAAAGAATCTGTTGAGGTGGACAACTTTGTGGACAAGCTAAAAGAGGATTTGCAGCAAGTTTACCTAACTGCTACACAGAGTATTGGGAAACACCACACTCAGGCAGCTAAATATTTTAACCAAAGTGTGAGTGAATGAGTGGCAGGTGGGTCAGAAAGTCATGGTATGGTTCTGTGGTACACAGGACCACACTCTGAGTCAATAGATGGGAAGGATCACGCCATATCATCGACAAATGCAGTTCATCTGTGTACATGGTGAGAATAACCAACAGGAAAAAGCCAGTGGACAAATGGTTTCACTACAGTCAGTTGAAATTGATTAAAGGGGGTTAAGACTGTGTTTCTGACCATATTTGTTTTCTCATTTCAGAAAGCATGCAGGTTGGGACAAGCACAATATAACAAAAATGAGTGGACAAAGTAATGCAAAAATGAATTCTGCCAATGACAAACAAGTATTACTTTTTTTTAACCAGTCGCAAAACTGAAATGAAAAGTTTTTTTTTTATTTGAAACAAACTGTTTGCTGGAGTTTACAACCATATGTGCCTTGTGTAAATAATTTACAATATTACCACTTTATTTATTTATTTACGAGATTTACCAGAAAAGCATACTGAGCAACATGCTCGATTCCAGATGCGGCCTGGGGGCCTAGGCCCAATACATGGCATATATTAGAACAATTACAAGTACAGTGATTGAAATACAGAACATAGCATATCATTTGTACATTATAATACAGTATTAGAATTAGAATACATAGAGTATAAGGTATAACGTATACTCCTGGCAACCATAATTCACGAGTTTACAGACAGATATACAATAACAGAAATTCTACTGTACAACATATTTTTAAGCAATATACCATGACAGGGAGTGGGTATATTGGTGGATTTTATGCGTGTCTGATGTTAAGTTCAGACAACATGCTGTAGTTACAGCATTAACATCTTACAGCAGTAACAGTTGTTTTATAAACTGGTTAAAGAGCTTATATTCCCAACCCTCTGCTAGAATTTTCTGCAATGGGTTATATTCATCTTCCTTTAAACTATTTTATGGGACGAGATAGGGATGACCCCTATCTCCAGTTCTTTTTAATTTTTACCTAGAGCTCCTAATATTTCATTTAAACAAGAATATTCATATTCAAGGTATAAATATAGCTCCTTTTCATTTAAAAATCTCAGCTTATGCTGATGATCTGCTCCTTCATGTTATTAATCCTATGAAAGTGGCTTTAGACACTATTCATCACTTCAGTTTGGTTTTTAATTATAAGTTAAACAAAGGGGAATCTTTAGTTATGCCTCTCAATGACAGAGTGTTTAAAGATGACATTAATAGTTTAGGACTCATCTGATCTCCACATCGGTTAAAATATCTAGGTATTATTATTTCCAGAGAAGAATCACAAATCATTAAACTTAACCTCACTAATCTACTGTCTATTCTTAAGCAAGCTCTAAGCAGATGGAATCTTCTCCCTCTGTCATTCTGAGGTGGAGTAAATATTCTAAAAATTATTATTTGCCCTAGACTATTTTATCCACTAAATATGTTGAAATATGTTCCTTCCTTTAAACTGACTTGCCCCATTAAATTCTCTAATGAATAGTTTCATCTGGCAGGGCAAAGTTCCAAAAATAGCTTTATCTAAATTATTCTTACCCAAACAACAAGGAGGTGTTAAACTACCAAATGTTGTGCTTTATTACTTTTCTACATGCCTTAATAAATATATAAAATGTCTCCTCCCAAAACCTTCAGACTCTTCTTACTTTCCCTTGTGGCTAGATTTAGAATTGTTTCAAATCAACTCTTAAATTGTCCCCGCTTTCCTTACTCCATACTAAACTATCTAGTCCCCTCTTCTTTTAAAAGATCAATGTTGGGTGCCTCATTAAAGGTACATAACCAAATGTGTAAGTATCTGTCTCTTTCAGTTTCCCAAGGTATTAATCAACCCAGTTTTAATAATGTTAATTTTAGAACTTCTAATATACCCTTTTTTTGGCCATTTGTTAGCCATATTTCCAATTTGAAAGTTAGTTCCTTGTTAGAGAATGGCATCTTACTTTCTTCCTCGGCCTTGTTGTATATAATATATCATATAATTTTGTGTAAATGTGGCTGTGAGAGAGCTATATTTTTTCTGTTTAAGTCATTGTAGGGGTGGTGAGAGCCCCCCATCAAGATTATTTTATTTAGTTTTTATTAATTCAAAACTCATTGATTGGAGAATTTATATAGTTTATAAAAATGATTTTGTTTTTGCTGCTCTAAGTTTTAAAATTTAGGGTTGGGGTGGGGGTTATGTATGTAGTTTAGTTATTTATTGGGTGACTGTGATTACTTTTGGGGAGTTATCTTATAATATAAGAAAGTTAGAATTCTCCTTTTGTGGAGTTTTAGTTTTAGTTTGGTAGTTAATTAGCCTGTGGAATGTGTCTGTCTGTACTCCTGGTTTTGCGCTATTCGTCCTCCTCTCTCCATGCCCTTCACTTGTTTCCCCACCTCCTTTGTCCTTCCCTATTTACCAGCACTGTCATGCCCTGGGTATTGTACATAGGAAGAGTGGTGGTGGGTGGGTGGAGGCTAGACATTGGAGGATGAATGAGCGGATCTCTCGCATAGGGTTGGTTAGGCCTAGAAGATGCCCTGATGCAAAATGGAGCCTGGAATATGGTGTTTCATGTCTAGTCCTTATACCCAAGGGCATCATCTTTGTTGATGGCCAAGTAGCTGGGACGGCTCGTGAACCCCATCCAACTCGGGTGGTGTTATGCAATGCCAGATCTATTAAGAACAAATCTGCAGTTACTGTGGATTTTGTTGGAACAGCTGATCTGGCTTGCATCACCGAGACCTGGCTGGATGAAAATGCCTGCCCTATTTTGGAAGCGGCAACTGCAGTTGGGTACTCAGTAATACACTGCCCGAGATTGGACCACGGAGGCGGGTAGCGATCTGTTTCAAGACTGAGTTGGGCCTCACTGGTGTACCACTAGAGGAAACTGAATCCTTTGAATGTACTGTGGTAGCTGGTGTGGGCTGTAGGATAGCTGTCATCTACCGTCCACCCGGAAACAAAAAGCAATTCCTGCAGGATGTGGTGGACTTCGCCGTCGACTTGGCATTGGAGTCACCCAGAATGGTGGTTCTGGGTGACTTCAATGCATGGGTCGATAACGAACTCTCACCTTTTGAACAGCACTTCCTCCAGCTGATAACATCACTGGGCTTCACACAGATTGTTACTTCAGCTACCCATAGTCATGGTCATTCTTTGAATCTGATTTTCCTCCTGGGGATTGAGGCCTCTGATTTGGGGATGGAATCTGTCAGTTGGTCCAATCATTACAACTGTGAGCTTCAACATTTGCACCCCCCTTTGTAGGTCTGCCCCTGTGGAGATGGTCAGTTACTGCCCTGTATGGGATGTGAGCCCTGAAGACCTGGCTGCGGTGACTGATCTCTCAGAGTTTCCTGATGCCAGCTCAGGTCCAGAGCCATTGGTCTTGGCCTATAATCAGGCCATCTCCTCTGCCCTTGACCTGCTTGCTCCTGTCTGGGTTCATCCTCTCCCACTTCACCCTCGAGGCCCTTGGTTTGATGGGTCTTTGAGGGAGCTGCAGTAGGTAGGACGAAGATTACAATGGCGTTAGCAGAAATCTGCCCTGGAGGTTGACCATCTTAGTTTGGTGGAGCATTATCAGACCTACCAATCAGTGATCTCCCATAAGAAGGCAGAGTTCCTGTCCAAGGAGATTGCTGTCACTCAGAATTGACCAGCTCAGCTCTTCCAAACTGTGGTCAGGTTGTGCAACCCAGCCTTTCTGCAGTTCTGTCAAGCCTTTTCACAAATGGAGTGTGATGAGCTTGCTCGATTCTTTGCAAATAAGATGGCCGACATCAAGTCGGAGATCCTCTTGACTCATTCTATGGGGATGCTGTTGGTCGGTGCTTGGTCACTATACCTCGTCCTTCCTGGAGTACCTTTGACCTGCCAGAGTTTGAGGATATTATGCGGATTGTCCAGGGGATGCACCCTATGTGCTGTGGTTTAGATCCCGGCCCAACTTCCCTGATTTTGGGTTGTTGCGATATCATCAGCCCGGTTCTGTCTCAGATAGTCCAGTGCTCCTTGGAATTGGGTGAGTTTCCAAGCTCCCAGAAGGAGGCAGTGGTGACACCCCTTCTGAAGAAAGCTTCATTGGACCCGGACGCTCTAGCTAACTACAGACCTATCTTGAACCTTCCCTTTATGGGGAATGTTATTGAGAAAGTAGTGGCAACTCAACTGGAGCACTATTTGACCATCCATAATGTCTATGAACCTCTCCAGTTCGGTTTCCGAAAGAGGCATAGCACTGAGACTGCTCTGGTTCAGGTGCTCAATGATCTACTGATAGTGCTAGATTGGAGAAACCATTTCATTCTGGTACTCCTTGATCTCTCCTCAGCTTTTGACACTGTAGACCATGGGGTGCTGCTTGAGCACCTGAGGTTCATCTAGGCCTGTCAGGTAAGGTCCTCAGGTGGTTTACATCTTTCCTAATGGGCAGAACACAGAGTTGTGCAGGGAATTTTTTCTTCTGACTCACTCCCTCTGTCCTGTAGGGTCCCTCAGGGCTTGGTGCTGTCCCCCATGTTGTTTGCAGTATATATGCTACCCCTTGGAGACATTGTAAGATGGTATGAGCTGAGGTTTCACTGTTATGCTGATAATACCCAGCTCTAACTGACTTTTGCTCCTGACCAGGTTAGTGCTCTCTCAGTATTTAATAACTGCCTCACTGAAATCCAGGACTGGATAAATTTGAGCTTGCTAAAGTTGAACACAGGAAAGACTAACATTATGACTGTTGACCCAGGCTGCAGGATAGAGAGGTTGTGGACTGGTCAGCCCTCTGGATTATTTCTGGGGGGGTTCCCAGATTCTTACCTCAGAACAGGTGCGCGACCTGGGAGTGGTACTTGATGATGGGCTGACCCTTCGTTATCAGGTGTCAGCAGTCATCAAGTCTACCTTTTATCATCTTAGGAACATTGCCAGGGTCAAACACCTTGTTCCATCCAGTGATTTGCCTATGTTAGTCCATGCCTTTGTGACCTCGCGCCTTGACTATTGCAACTCCCTTTACTTATGGCTTCCTGGGGTTGATATCCGTCGCTTGCAGCTAGTGTAGAATGCTGCTGCTCAACAGTTGAACAGGGCATCTCGGAGGATGCATGTCACTCCTGTACTGCTTGATCTGCACTGGCTGACGATTCAGTGGTGGATCACCTTTAAAGTAGGTTTATTAACTTACAAAGCCCTACATGGACTTGGTCCCAACTACTTGAAAGAGCTTCCGATTCCCTACACCCCTGTGTGACAGATCTGTTCGGCTGACGAGGGGTTGCTGGAGATTTCAAGGGTAAAAGGAGATTCCTAGGGTAAACTTGAAATCTTCTGGGGCCCGTGCATTTATGTTTACGGCCCCTATCCTCTGGAATTCTCTACCCTGTCAGCTTCAGGAATGTGTGACCATGGGGGGTTTTAAGCAGGCATTTAAAATTTTTCTATGGGATCAGGCCTGCCAGTGAACTGTTAGTATTTGTAACTACTGTATTATATATTTATGTAATAGTTTTTATGGAAATATGTTTATTATTGTAAAGCGCCTTGGTATTTGAAAGGCGCTTAAAAATAAAATTTATTACTATTATTATAAATTGATTTAGGAAAGCGATTTTAAGTCTTTCTTAATACTTTAAAACAAGCTTTGTTAGCTCACTTTGGACCCTTTCCTTGGAAGATCAACAATCATGACTGTTTAGATGACCTTATCAAAGCCAGTAAGGACTCCCACCCTATTGCTAACACCTGTAAAATTGTATTTTCTTACACATTTTCAAGTGATCAATCCAGGCCTCTTACTGGTTATCTTTAATGGATACCATTCCTTTAAACTGGTTGTATCTCTGGACTAACATATATAAGTATCTTCTCTTAGATAATTTAAAATAGATCCAATTCAAAATTCTCCATAATATCTATATTACACCATACTCTTTGAAGAAACACAGTTTAACTACTGCCAATTCCTGTATAAGATATAAGACAGCCCCAGGGGACTTAAGACACATATTTTGGTCTTGTCCTCTGATAGGTCCCATCTGGGTTGAACTTTATAAAAGTTTTTTTACCAGGTCAAATCTCACTAGCACTTTTTGCTTTGAAGCATGTATCCTGGGTTGTTTCAGATCCCTACCTAAATCTACATAGTTATTTTAGCTTTAATAACTATTACAGTGAAACAACTAGTTTTAAAACACTGGATTGACAATAATAGGCTGTCCCTTCGGTAATGGAATGCTACTACTCTTCATAATCTACAACTAATTAAAACTACTGTCTTTAGCCAAGGGAAATTACCTAAGTTCCAATCTCTATGTGGACCCCTTTATGATTTGTTTCTTGATTAATTTATAGAACTCATACCTAGCTGTTATATTTAATCCTTATTTTCTTTTTTTATGAATTTTCTTTTTTCCACTTGTTCTTACTCTCTCCCATTTGCCATCTATGGCCAGGATATTCAGACTGCACCAGGCAGTGGTGCAAGTCTGGGTGCAGTGCAACTGTGATGCACCGGGGCCAGGTGATATTCAATGGTGCTGCGCCATGGTGCAACACCATTGAATATGGCATGAGCAGTGCACAAACAGTGCATGGCACAGTGGCACTGCACTGGCGCAAGCCACTGATAGGGAGCACGAGGATGCACCAGCACAGGTGCAGTTGTGCTAGGTGCATCACCCATGATATTCAGCAGGGGGCATGCAAATGAGGCCATAATATATGCAAGGTGCAAATGAGGCCATTTGCATGCCTTGAGCAGGGCAGGCTGGCGACTTGCTCCTGGCACCCTGTACAGCATGATGTGTGCTGCGGTGATCCCAGGGCATCCCCCACCCTGTAGCTGTGATTGCACAGTATATGTATCTAAAGATAGCCCAGGTAGACTAGTGGTTCCCCCAGTCCCCAATGAGTATGCAACATGACTAGCCCTGGTGGTCTAGTGCTTCCCCCTCCCACCAAAGTCCCAGATTCCCTGATAAAGGACAATATGACCTCCCTGGTGGTCTTGTGGAAGTCCCCCCGCCCAGTGCTGCAATCACAGTAACATCCTGTATTGCAATGCCCTGGTGATCCAGTGGCACCCCCTACCCCATGCACCCACACAGAACCCCTTGCCCACCCTTCTCCCCCCATCATTGGTGGGCAGCTGCCTCCTACCTGCACATCGCCCCACCACCCGCTGATTGACAAGTACAGTATGGGCTGTAAGCCCATTGGTCCCCAGTGTGGACCAATGGGCTTGCAGGGCATACTGTACTAGACAATCCCAGATCTGTGAATGACTCCATTCACATATTTGGGACCATCTAGCACAGTATGGCCTTCAAGCCCATTGGTCCACACTGGGGACCAATGAGCTTACAGCCCATACTGTACCCGTCATTCGGTGGGTGGCCGGGAAGTGTGCGGGTGGGATGCAGCCACCCACCGATGACGGGGGGGCGTGAGGTGGGCAAGAGATTCTGTGTGGGTGGGTGGGGGATGCCACTGGATCACCAGGGCATTGCAATACAGGATGTTACCCTGATCACGGCAATGGGCGTGGGGGTTTCCACTAGACCACTGGGAGGTCATATTGTCATTTATCGGGGAATCAGGTATTCGGGTGGGAGGAGGCAACCACTGGACCACCAGGGATGGTCATGTTGCATACACATCTGGGCATTGGGGACTGGGGGGGCCACTAGACCACCAAGGATATATTTTTCAACATATTCTGCATGATCATGGCTACAGGCGGGGGATCCTAGACCACCAGGGATGTGAGTGCTTGCAGACGGTGTTCTGGATCGCTGTGTTGCACCACACAATACAGCAACCCACCTGTGGGTGGCCGGGAATTGCTCCTAGAGCCCCCCATGTGGCACAGTGCAGAGGTGCACTGGCATATGCGCTGCACATCCCGGGCTGAATATCGAGATGTGCTGCATATCCATGGGCATGCCCCCTGCATCTGCGCTGCATACATTATCATTGCACCCCAGTGTATTGGGATTTGCACTGTGCCAGGAAGCCTTCTCAATATCCCGTTGGGGCACCACCCCTTTGAATATTCAAGCCTATGTGTTTATCATACTTAATGGTAAACTATTT
This sequence comes from Neoceratodus forsteri, assembly GCA_016271365.2. NCBI lineage: Eukaryota > Metazoa > Chordata > Ceratodontiformes > Ceratodontidae > Neoceratodus > Neoceratodus forsteri. The sequence goes on along the minus strand of CM057456.1, from coordinate 1,040,682,649 downwards.
CATTTTTTACTTAAGTATTACAGTTCACTTTTATAGTTCATTACCTTTTCCTTTTATATCCATGTCACTTATGGGGGGTGGGAGGGATAGGTGGATGTTGTGTGTAGTATTTGTTGTTGATTGTTATGTTGTTGTTTGTTATTAATACTTAATAAAATAAAATTAAAAAGCATTAACAGTCATTTTAAATCTTTAATTGTTTTAAAGTTTTTTTAAGCATTAACATCTGTTTTAAATATTTAAAGTTTTTTTTAGTCTAAGCAAGTAAATTCCCCTGAACTACTCTAAGCTACCTCCTCCCTTTGTGGGGGCTGGCAGGGGGAGAGTGCCCTTATCTGTTTCTCTTTCATTTCAGAACGCCTCCAATGCTACCAATGATAATGATTTGGCTGGGAGCTGTCCACTTGGATTTAATATCATGTTTACAACAGCGTATCCATTAGACCATTGTTTAAGGTTACTAGGGAAGTTCAGTGTTACTTCCGGTTACTTATACAGTGTCATCGAGGCACATGTCAGGAAGCATAGGAAAAAACAGGAGCAGTTGTAGAATTCGTAAAAAGTGTTTATTAGTACTAGCAATAACATAAAAAAATTAAATTGTTCAGAATAACTATTTACAAAGGCAGAATAAACAGAGAAGATCCATGTGAGTTTTCTTTCAATCTCTGTGCATCCCAAAACATTGCAGCTCTTTCTCATAAGTCTTTGCAAGCATCCTGTTTTTTTCAAAAATGTTCTTGTCGATTTCATGCAGGTGCAGCAAGAACTCAATGTCCCAGAACTGAGGCTCCATTCTCCACAGCTTCTGAAAAAGGGCTTAAAAACTGCTCTCAGGTTAACCCCTTGAGTTCCCAATAGCTTTTTGCAATCATCTCAAATTATAATTATATACATTTCAACAGTAACACTATATAATTTCTGAACAAAGCGATCCCAATATCAGTTACATTTCCACACAATGATTTGCATATATTTTTATACAAGCTGATACGTAAGGGAGGAAAAGACAGAAACAGCAAGGAGAGACTGAGAGACAGTGAGAAGCAAAGAATTGCGAGACTGTCAGGGTGATCAAATCCTAGGTCTCACGGGAAAATCTGGTTGCACAACCAGACAGAAAATAGACAGGAAGGGAAAGAACAGAACATATCCCTGAATTCAAATGCTCCATAACAACTGGGACAGGGTCCTATTCAACCCTGTCACATACAGCACAAGAGACTTTCATTAAGGTTACCTGGGAGGTTCAGTGCTGCTTCCGGTAACTTATACAGCACAAGAGACTCCCATTATAATGTGAGGATATAATTCATTAAAGACCATCTTAATCTGGTCCATGGCAATTACCCTCACTCCCAAGGAATATGAAGAATTTCATCCTAATAGATACACAGGGAGGATGACAGGATTTGAAAACAATGCCTCCTTACTGGTGACGGACTTCCAGCTAGAGGATGCAGGACTCTATTTTGTTCCCATCCTTAATATGCATGAAACCTGGGAGAGTGATGGGATGGAATCTGCTAATGAGAGCAGAACACTGGTGGTTAAGAGGTCATCCACTACCCCACTGCATCTTAGCCAATGGACAATTCTACTGAAATAACAAAAACACTGTGAACAGATGTACTGTGTCCTACGGTAGAACCAGAACCACCTAGCAGACTCACTGCTATTTCTGCACCTGGGACTTTGATAAATGATGTCCAGTTTATGCATGGGCCTGTTAGTTTGAATCTCTTTCATTGGAATATGGCAGAGTTTGGACATTGTGTCCAGACAAATGTCTCCTTATTTTATTCTTCTGTGTTAATTGACATTACAGCAACATAGCAACAGTAAGCTCAAGACCCTGTGGCCGAGCAAGAAACCATTTCACAACAAGGCATATTCCACACTAGGCACCTACAGGGCCTGGACCGAATTATCGGGTCCATTTGGGTCAGGTATGTCAATTTGAAATAGGGCAGATATAGAACAAATAAGATGCCATATTCGGTATTTTGAACTAACAAGGCCTAGGTGGTAGAGAAGCCTGAGTTGCATGGTCTTGATGGGCTCACACAGGAGGAAAAATTCATGGTGTACAATACACACAACATTGCTAATTTGTTTAATGAGATTCAAGCAAAGATAAACACATTGGTTGAGGTTACTAACAGAGAAATAAAGACAAACAGGAACGTTCAAGAGATCAGTTGCACAGCCTATGGTGGTTATGTTCTGACTACAGTAACTAAGTTACTGCAAGATGTGGAAAATGGCCACATCCCAGACCTTAGCAAGGATGAGCAGCTGGCCGACTGGCCACATGTGTGGCAGGATAGACCGGATATGTGTTAAAACAAATTGCCAGAGGCCTTTGTTTAGCTCTGCCCGGAACCTGGGGTTGGTAACACCACATCCCAACAGAGGCCCATGTTATACTCAGGGATCATGCTGGATCAGGGACACACTGTACATCTCTTCACTTTTTCATTCACCCTGCTACTTCAGTATTTGATAAATTGGCCACTGTCCACTCCACTGGATACCTAGAGGAAGACATGTACCAGAAATGCCTAGATCTACTGCAGCTCCTGGTATTCCACCCTGCCATGCAGATGTGGAGAGCCAAACATACTGCCTTTTGCTCTGTCAAACGCTATAGATATATGTGTAGATGTGATATGTTCGATGTTGCTACTCCCATTAGTGATTACGTGCCTAAGAGGCAGACAAACACCAAAGTAACTAGCCAGATGCAAATGAACCTCATCGACTCCTGTCCAATTCATCTTACTAAATGGCACCGGCGGACTGTCAAAGTAGTTTATAATATGGAGGGGCAGTACTGTATTGTTACTAATTATAAAAAGTATCTTTATAGGTCCCTCTCTTGTGATGTCATCATCCCAAATTTTTGTTTAACTTCTCATTAGTGTACCATTATTGGGAAGACTGTAATCACACCTGTTCCCACACATGATGAGTCTGTCATCCAGAGTGAACCTGACCACCAAGGGGATATTGAAAAGCATATACCTGTTTCTAATAACTGGTCATCAATTTTTTCAGTGTTGATTTTATTTATTTATTTATTTATACATCAGTTTACAACCTTTGAGCCAGAGGCTCGTTTCCAAAGGTACCTCGTCACAAAGAGGACAAACACAGTACAACATTTCGTTACATCATTGTAGATAACAGCATTTTTTTTTTTTTACATCATACCAGGCAACAGTTTAGGCAGATATATGCTGTAATTACTTTGTTTACAATAACAGTGTAACAGGTTAGGTATTCACAGGTTAATAGAGTTATTCAGATAGGATTGAGAGGTAAGCATACATTGGTTAAGCAGACAACTAGTCTTGAGCAGGGGCTGCTAGGTTAGTAAAAACAGGTGGCTAAGGGACAGGGTAGATTATGAGAAGAAGGGGTGAGCCACTTTGTGAGTTTTGTCAGTTGTTGATTGTGAAGCTACTCAGAGAGTTTTGTCGGGTACAATGACCTTGAACACCTATGGCCAGGGACAAGCACAGCTACGCATGTTAAATAGTTGACTTCGAAGTGCGGTTTTGAAGCTGGAGATTGAACGGGTATCGGTGATGGAGCTGGGGAGAGTATTGTACCAGGTGAGGGCTCTGTAATAGAAGGACCATTGACCATGGGTGGTCCTGGTTCTTGGGATAGACAGGGTGGCCTTGGAGGAGCTACGAGTTTGGACTAAGGGTTGAGCTAGGTGGATAGAGGCTGTCAGACCGGGAGGGGATCACCAGTTATTATTTGCCATACTAACTGGCTGGTTATTATGGCAAACATGAACTGTCTCAGAATGAATCTGGTCTGGAGATCCATCTTCTCATATGGTCTTGAGCGTGGCACTCCGTTAGACGCAGCGTTTCACTTTCAGTTTTAAAAGTAAAATTGACTTATATCTAGTAACTGTGTTAACTTTATTTTCAAATTATGCCCACATTACACTTTTTTGAAAAAGTCTGAAAAATGAAAACAATTAATCCCTGCTACACTCAAGACTGCCTGAGTGCAGAGTGCAGCACTTCTTGGATTGCTCTAGTTTCATCACAAAGGAGTGACTGCAATTCTGTCACAGACAGTGTTTAGTCTCACACAAAAAAAATCAAAGTAACCTGTACAAAGTGGTAGGACAGTGTTCCTCTGCATTCTCATGTCGGGATCACAGCTAAACTTCTTCTGCCTGTTTACAAGAGTCCTCACAGTAGCCACAGATGAACTACCTGGGATGGGGAAGAAAAAATTGATGGCCAGTAATTATATAAAATAAAATATGGAGTGCTGTGATTAATTTAATTCACACTCTCAGTGTGTGATGCTTGAATAAACCCCTCGAGCTTCGCTCTTGGGGTTTATGTAGCATCACACACCTCAGATGTGAATTAAATTCTTGTAACACATACCACCCCATATATTTTATTATATTTAATGTGTATATTGATCCCTTGTCCTTAGACTTGCAATCTCTGCTAGACTGCAAGGATATACACCTCATTCAAATTAGTAATGATATACATAAGGCTGAAAATGATTTGGATGAACTGCTGCATGTAGACAATCCTGAAGGAGAGATTGGTGGCTCTTCTGGAGGCCAACAGGATGCAGGACTGCTGACAGCACGGCTTTGTCACTGGCTGATCCTGTCAGACCAACCTGGTGGATTACTATGTCTGGGTTACTAGACAGTTGGATGGGGGCCATGCAGTAAATGTCCTGTACCTGGACTTCAGCAAGGCATTTCAACTCTGTGCCAAATGGGAGATTGGGAAGCAAGCTAAAAGACACAGGGGAAGGTGATAAGATGGTGAGATGAGTAAGAAACTGGCTGGGGGAGGCAACAGAGAGTGGTGGTGAGTGGGGAGCTCTCATCACCAAGGGCAGTGATAAGCAGAATTTCGCAGGGCTCAGTGTTGGGACCAGTGTTATTTGGGATATTCATTGCAGACATTTTGGTGGGTATCAAGAGCAAGATCAGTATGTTTGCAGATGACACCAAAATGGGAGCAGTGGTTGGTGACCTAATAGGCTGGTAGGGGTTACAAGAGGATCTGACAAAGCTAGAGACCTGGTCAGACATCTGACAATTGGGGTTCAATACCAAAAAATGCAAGGTGCTGTATTTTGGGGCCAAAATCCACAGAAGGAGGTACCATCTGGGTGGGGTGCAGCTTGCCATGACTGAGGAAGAGAAGGATCTGGGAGTACCTATAACAGGATCAATCAACAGCTCAGCTCAATGTATAAAAATGGCTGCAAAGGCAAATAAAATGCTGGGTTGTATCATCAGGAGTATATCCTCAAGGAAGGGGGAGGTTATTCTGCTGTTGTATAGAATGCTGTTGAGGCTGTACCTGGAGTACTACATGCAGTTCTGGTGCCCATACCTGAAGAAAGACATTAAGTTACTGGAGGGGATGCAACGCAGAGCAATAAAGATGATCCAGGGGCTAGGGGACTTACCATATGAGAGCAGACTGAAGGAACTGAACATGTACTCACTGGAGAAGAGGAGGGATAGGGGAGATATGATAGAGACCTTCAAGTAAATGAAAGGCATAAACAAGACTGGGACAGAGGGTCTTTTCAAAGCAATTGAAGGGCGAGATACTAGAGGCCATGCTATGAGATTGGAGGGGGGTAGGTTCAGGAGGGAGATGAGAAGACATTTTTTTACAGAGAGGGTGGTGACCATTTGGAACGTGCTACCAGCAGAAGTGGTATCCTGCAGAACAGCAAGCTGCTTCAAAAGGGGCTGGGATAGGCTACCATAACCAAGGTTAGGGACCCCATTAAACACACACACTGCGGTATAAAACTGAGGACATAGCAGAATCCTTTTGAATATATTACCAAAGTCTATATGCCAAGGGAATCCCACCCTCAACTCAGGACATTAGGGACTATCTGGCCCCATTGGGTCTCCCAAATCTTACGGAAGAACAGAGAAGTGCTCTGGCTGGATCCTTCACTGAACAGGAGATTATTCAGTAAATTCAAAATTTGAAGACCAGAAAGTGCCCTGGTTCAGATGGGCTGCCAGCCGAGTTCTTTAAATATTTCAAAGAAACCATTGTACCCCTACTCAGTGAAACCTATAACCAGGTAAGAACAGAAAAAGGCCAGATACCCCCATCCTGGTCGCAGGCGATAGTGTCAGTCATACCAAAGCTGTCTAGAGATACTAACAACTGTGCATCTTACCGCCTCATATCCATTTTGAACACAGATTACAAGATATTGATGGCCATTTTGGCCAGAAGGGTTCAGAAAGTCCTACCCGGCCTGATACATATGGACCAGGCGGGCTTTATCCCAGGTAGGCAGATGGTAGACAATATCAGAAGGACCATCAACATTATAGACAGAATTCAAACTAAGTCTATTCCTGCTTGCATTATGAGTTTGGATGCAGAGAAAGCATTCAATCAGGTCTCCTGGGAATTTCTTCAGGAAGCTCTGGGTGGCTTTGGTTTTCCATCGCTGTTTTGCCAACTTATTGCCAAAATATATAAGAACCCGTCTGCATATATACGGGCAAATGGATTCATATCCCAGCCATTTAATCTTTTTAGGGGTACACGTCAGGGATGCCCCCTATCTCCTATATTATTCGTGCTCTATATTGAGCCTTTGGCACAAGCCATAAGATTAAATTCAGACATACAAGGTATAAAGTGGGGAGATACTGTGCATAAAATTGCGTTATATGCAGACGATGTATTGTTATACCTCTCTGACCCAGAAAATTCTATTTCTAAAGTTTTTCAACAACTTGAGTCATTTTCTAAGATATCTGGATACAAATTAAATTGGTCAAAAACAGAAATGTTAGCGTTTAACTTCCTTATTCCCCAAGGACTTAAGGCAAGATTTCCCATGAAATGGGACTGTTCCAAAATTAAATATCTCGGAGTGAAATTAGGAAAATCCCCCAGGTTCCTACATAGGGACAATTACCCCCCCTTAAGAATATATGGGCAGACCTACAAAGGTGGTCGCTCCTGCCTCTTACTTTTTATTCAAGATTACAAGCCATTAAAACAAATGTCTTATCAAGGCTATTATACTTCTTTCAAATAATCCCCTGTATAATACCATCAAGAGGCATGATGCAATGGCAAAGGAAAATTATGGCATTCCTATGGGCATATGAACACCCAAGAGCGAATAGGCGGATCCTATATCTACTGAAGCAGGCAGGGGGAAGGTCATGTCCAAATTTACAAGACTATGGGCTCGCAGCCCAAATGAAAATGGCCTTGTTATGGTCTCATCCGACATACTCAGCCCATTGGAAACAAATGGAACTTGTTTGTTCCACAAATACCCCTCTAGCAATGGATATATTTAGCCCACCAGCTCAAGTGGATTGTGCAGCTTATCAGGGATATGCCCTGAAAACAACATTGCAAGGGTGGCTCAGGGGAACCAATAGAGGTTACACAGACAAAAACATGTGGAGGTATAGGAATTGGTGTTCTAATTCTGAGTTTAAGCCACCCGTTTATCATAAATGGTATACCTACCAAATGGAGAAAGGCATACATATTCCATGGCAAATGCTCAAAGGGCAAGATGTAAGGCCTTTTGAACTCCTAAGAGCCCAAAACAACCATATAATGCTGATTGCTTTTATTATTTCCAAATAAGGGACTTCACAAATGCCAAGCAGAAACAGATGTTGGCTTGGTGGGATGAAAGACCCTTTCCATATGCTTTTGAGACAATTTGGGAGAGCACAAATGGAAGAGGAGCAATAACTGTGCTGTACAATAATTTGATTGTGGATAGGGGATATAACATACAAGGGATTCAGCAGAAATGGGCATCAGAGTTAGGGGTCTCCCTGAATTCTCAACTTTGGTTAAGATTTTTAGAAATACCTGGAGGACCACTTCTTCCCCAGGTTGGTAAGAGTTTACCTGGAAGCTCAGAATTAGGTTTTCTATACCCCAATGAGGTTAACTAGGATGGGCTTACTGACTCGGGGGGGTTTGCTGGAGGAAATGTGGTAACATTTCTGCTGATCAGTCACATAAATTCTGGTTCTGCAGTGAACTTCAAAGTTTTTGGAAACAAATCTGTAGCCACTTATCTAAATTGTTTGTGTTATCTACCACTATAGCCCTGGAGCATTGTGTGCTAGGCCTTTATCCGGAGGGGGTGGAAGGCAGGGAGGCACATTATCTCTGGGCCATCTTAACAATGGCTGCCATGAAAGCAATAACAAAACATTGGCTGCAACTGAATCCCCCAGTACTACGAGATTGGCTAACAATAGTGACCCAAATTCAACACATGGAAAAAATAACCCATTCCATAAATCACCAAAATGAAAAGCTTATTAACAGATGGAATAGATGGATCAGATATCAAAGTGAAGCCTTCCACGATCACCTGTGGTCTTAATATGGAACGAAAATTTATATACTAAAACAATGGAGTTTTGAAATTAGTGGAGGTGATAACAATCTTGTTGGCTCTCTTGTGTGTGTGGGACCTCCTCACCTGCCCCTTGCTTCTACTCTGCCTCCCCTTCCCGTTTATTCTTAAAATTAACATGAAATGTACTTGGGCAAAAAAAACAAGTAAGATAGCCTTTTTACGTTTCTTTTTTGACAATGACAGTTTATTGTTAAGTTCTCTCTCTTCCAGTTTTTGATTTCAGTGTTTATCCTAGAAGCTGTTATCAATGAATCTATGCTTCTAAATATTATTGGAATACAATAGCAAACTATGTAATTGATTGATGAATATATTCAATCATATACCATAACAGATTGGTTCATAAAATAGGTTAATTCTACCAAAAGTTTAAGATAGGAATATTGTCCAGGTTTAAACAACAAGGCATTTATACATGGGTCATATGTCTATGAAATACAATGTATATGAGGAAAGCTTTTTATATTCAATAAACAAGTATAAAAAAAACAAAAGGGGCTGGGACAGGGTAAGAGGAAGGATTAAAGGAGGGTGAGGGAAGGGTAGTAGTGGAGTAGGGCGGCTAGCTGCAAACTCAAGCAGACTTGATAGACCAATAGGCCTTTATCTGCTAGCTAATTTTGTATGTTCATATGATGGAGATATTAGTCTTGTCCTCTCTAATACTTGAATAGAAGTAACCTTTAAAACCTTGATTGTTCTCCAAATAGTTTTTATTTTCATCCTTATGTGCTGTCTAGGGCGCACACTTAAAAATCATATAACCCAGCTTCACTTTCTGCAAGCAGCACAACTGATCAAGCTAATGTAGTTGCAACGCCTTGCTTTGCTGGCATCGAGGTGGGGACTGTAGGATCATGCAACAATTTAAATCAATACAAGGGCTGCTGTTGTGTTTATGGCTATACACCTTTTTATACATAGACCCAAAAGGAACTGTTTCATCTTCCTGGACTAAAAGTCTCAATCACTCATTCACACTAATGGAACTATGCCAGAGGTACTAGGACCTTGTGGGAGCCAAAACTATTCAGAAGGACTGGTGCCAGGATAGGACCGCGCAAACACAGCACTGTGAGACTAGCTCACATTGTATAGACTATATCAGCATCGACCCTCCAACCTCTTCAGTTTCTTTTCTCCCGCCATCGAGTGTACTTTGATGATAACGTCACTCGCCTGCCAGGAGTCAAGTCTTCGTCTATATGACAGCAGCTATAGCCATTCAGTATTTGATTAATTTACTACTTTTAGTGTTCTTTTCTTATTTAAAAAAAAGAGAGAGAAAAAGATGAACAAGAAGAAGAAGAAGAGGAAGAAATTCTCAACCTGCCGCCAATGGAGTTGACCTTAGACAGTATCAGTGATGGTAGGGAGACTTCGTTTGAAAGCTGTGATGGCAGTAGGGCTGTGTCCAGTCTGCTGCACTTTGCAGAGGGGGTCTGACCATGGGCAGTCTGGTGTTTGAGGGGAAGACAGTCTGCCCAAAGCACAAAAGCAGTGGGCCCATTCCCAACCTCGATCAGGGACCCAGCCCTGCTCAAACTCAAGGTGTTCCTCCTCATTTCAGTGGAAGAAGAAATGGTACCACTTGAGGTCACTCTCTGGCACGTCTGTGTGGGGATCATTGGTGGTGGCTAACAGTTGGCTTCACCCAACTTCAGTGGGGTCCTCTGTGGCTCATTCTGAACAGCCATGATCTTCGACACCAGCCCCATCTCTGTCCTCGATGGGGCTCCAGAGAGCAGTTTCACCTCTGGGCTGCTCTTTTAGAGCAAGGGGTATGACGTCTGTCCAGTTGATTTGGCCAGTGGACCCTGTTTCTGGGGTCTTTGGGCCTCAAAGCCACTGGGCCATGGCCAAGTCAGGCAGGATGTGCATGGTGCCTTCTCTGGTGCCAGTGCCATCAACGCTGACCCCGCCTGCCTACCCCTCACCTTTTCCTGTGCAGGGGCTGTCATGGGTACCACTTTCCTTCTCCCCCTTTTTCTTCAGGTCTAGGGCCAGTATGCCTGATGCTGTATGTGGTGCCAGTGCCACATGTGGTGCTGGTGCCACAAATGGTGCCAGTGCCATGGGTGATGCCTATGCCATGAATGGTGCTGAACTCCTCGATGCCATTCTGGGTGGTGGCGTCTCTTGTGATTCTGGCCTAGACCTGCCTTTTGGAGGTTCTCCTAGGGTAGAAGTGGATCTGGATGAGTCTCTCCCTGTCCTACTTTGTCAGATACTCAGCAGATGACTCATTTTAGAGGCTTGGAATGCAAGCCTTCTGTATCAGCAGAGCCTGTGATGGAAAATCTTCTTTTTAGTTTTTTCTCAGGGATATGGGGTCCACCATAACATTTCAGACTTCACCTGTGGACCAATGCAGACTTCTACATCTGAAGTTCCTTCAGTCCTCAGTACAAGTACACCCTATGAAACACACTAAATTCAATGGTCCATTGATAGGGGCATATAGCCCAATAATCAGCTAAAAGCTTTTATAGACCCCTATGACACTGCCCCTAGGGTAGCCACCATTGGCAGCAGGTGATCAACATATTCTTGACTGTGATTATTGGTTCGGCCCTCAGATTGAGCTCTAGAGGGCACTCAGACTCCTGCTGCCTCACAGAGGGATGGCACTGTCATCATTCTTGTAATAGGCAGTCCTTTCAAGGTAGAGGCCTGGAAGCCTTTGTCAGGAACCAACTCCTCAGCTGCAAATAAATAAAGAAATAAAAATTGCAGCAAAGGGCACAGGGCCTGAAAGCACCCAGTACCATCCTCTTGGATCTAGTCCAGGTCCCACCTCAGCTGTCTGAGGTGGATGCCTCTCAGTGGTAGTGCGGAGCTCCTGATTTGGTTTTATAACTAGTGGAAGTCCAATCCAGCAGATGTATAGGTCATCAGGATTGTCCGAGAGGGATACTCTCCCAATTTCACATAGATTTTTCCTAGACCCAGGTGGCAGCCCAGTCTGTTTGCCTCTCTGTCAGACCCTCTTTTCTCTGAGAGATGGGGCCTCAGAGCAGTAGAAGTTGTTCCACGGTGAGTCAGAACACAGGTTCTGACTTCCTTTGCTTGGTTCCAAGATAACAGGTGGCATGCGCTCATTTCTTGACCTTGAAATGCTAAACAAGTACCTGTTCAGGAAGGAGTTCACTACAACCTCAGTATTCAAGCCTTCACTTCCTGGACATTTGGCTCTGAGCCAGCCCATCCAGGCTACAGTCTCAGGAAGCAGTTGCCACAGCTTTTCAGTTACTTTCTTCCAAGAGGGGTTTTCTGATTCAGGAAAGGTGCCAGATTCACCTTCCCAGCAGCTCTTTTCATAGGAGCCCTCCTGGATACCTCCAGGACAAGGGTTCTTCCTTCCAGAGAATGGAAGAAATGACATCTTCAGATGTCTTGTTACTTCATGGAAAGCGACTCTGTCTGGGCCCTTTTCAATGCAGCGGATGCTGGGACTTATGCCTTCATCCACAACAAACAGTGGTCTCCGACCACACATCCGCAATCTTCCGCATAAATGACAGAACCTCAGAACAGAACCATGCCTCCAAATCCATGAGTTTAGGATTATATTCCATTCCGTCATCATCACGAATGATGATGGGAGCCATAGAAGGTGTGGCGATGCCAGTGGTGGCTGTGAGGCAGGAATCTGCAGCATGCTAGTGGAATCCATGGATGGAGCCCTTGACCCAAAAGGCCCTGTCAGCAGAATGACTGCCTGTAATGGCAACCATGGCAGAATGTATCGCATCTCCTCTGAGAACGACACCAGCACAGTCTGGGAGTGGACAGCACCCTGATAAGGGTTCTGGACTACCTGCAAAGGGCCAAAACTTGACAACAATGGTGATATACCATCCATAGTAGATATGGCAGTGCCTGAGTCAGACCCTGACCTTGGTATTTCAGTGATGGTCGGGTGCTTTTATTGACACATCGCAGTGGGCATTGATGAGCAAGTATCTGTTCCCAATGGCGACCAGGACCTCGCTGGTGAAGTAGACTTGTCTTTGTCTTTATGTTTATGCTTATGGCTGGATAACGAGGAGGCCTAAGATGATGCCCTTTCCTTGTCCTTATCTCAGACAGCAATGAGGTAGATGCAGATTCTGAGCTGTTTTCCTTCTTCCTCACTTTCAACATAAAGAAGTTTTCCAGAGCCTTCATATGGCATTGCCTCACAGCCTGCTTGAAACCCTGACAAATTTTACGGTCACTCAAGTTGTGAGAAAGACCAAAACAGCATACACAACTAGACCGTGTGTCATTCTCAAAATAAAGGTTTGTTACATTTCAGTGGCATACACAGATGATATTAAACGAAACACAAAACAACAAAAGACGGCAATGGCTTTCCGAAATTTTTTCACTTAAGCAGGTCCAAGGATGATCGACAACAGGAGAAAGAACTGAGGTGTGATGGGACCACCCACGTTGTATATGCGTTGAAGCTGCATGTCATTGTGGACAGCCTCCAGCTAGTATAAAGTTTCTGAGTGGTGCTGATGCTGACAGCTTACAGCTCTAAAGGTGTGGCCTAATGGAATAGATATCCTTGATGAAGATATTCTCCTCTCGCCAGTGTTTGGAAACAGTGGCGAATCAGGCTTGGGAAAGAAACTTATGGATTGTGGGACTTACTGAAATGGCTGAAGGGAAAGACTGTTTTACATTTTTAAAGAACTTTCTGCCAACACTTCTGGATCTCTCCCAGGAAGACCCCCACTATCATTAGAGAAAGTGCCCAGGACTTTTGTGATCATCTGTACTGGTACTGGTGACAGAGACAGAGTGCTGATGGCAGTGCAGCAGTGCAGGACATTAAAGTATAGAGAGGATATACAGTACTTTAAACTTTTTATTTTGCCAGACCTTTCATACAACACAAGTCAGTAACGAAAAACCTTCAATGAGATTAGAAGTTGGTAGATGCAACATCAATTATTGTTGCCTGCAAAACTTAGATTGGTCTGGAACAGTCGCCAGTACCAGTTTAAAGACCAAAAAGAGGCTGACAAGACTGTCTGCAGGGTAAAAGCTGAAATCAAAGCAGGTGCAGAAGCTTTCTCTGATGGAAGGTGAGGCTGGACTGCTATGCCTTTGTGATGGAGACCGGACTCTTGAATGTGAGACTTTCTATCCTTGAATGCTTTAATACAGTACAATAAAATGTTGCAGGGTGTTCTGTACATTTTTAGGTCAATGGCACACTCAGGGATATACTTGTTTTATTCAAGATGGCAATTTCTGCCTTTTTCTAGCCGGAAGGTTGCATCATGAACCTTTGCACAGTTGTGCTGCTTAGACTGCATGGTGGCTCATATCCAGATTGTTGTCTGAAATGTTCACAATTTCATGTGGTCCAGACTACTCTACTGACTGGCTTTTGGCAGAGAACAGTAAGAGGAAGGAGGTGCTGTTAGAACTTTACTACTCTACTGGGGCTAAAGAACTAGAACTCTACTACTGGGACCTTCAATTTAGGGTAAAAACAAAAAAAAAGTGTGTTTGAGTTGGGTGAAGGGAATTATCTGCACAATTAGCTAGGTGAAGAAGGAAACTGTGAATTGGGGGAATGGCTTTGGTAGCAGGAAGCCAGGTATTTGGATTTAAAAACTGCCCTAGATAGCTTTTGGCAGATAACAGCAAGATGAAGAGGGTGCTGTTAGAACTTTACTATTCTACTAGGACTAAAGAACTAGAACTCTACTACTGGGACCTTCAATTTAGGGTAGAAACAAACAAACAAAAAAAGAGTTAGTGTGTTTGCCTGAATTGGGTGAAGGGAATTGTTATCTGTGCTGTTAGCTGGGTGAAGAAGGAAACTGTGAATTAGGAGGAGTGGCTTAGGCAGCAGGAAGCCAGATGTTTGGATTTAAAAACTGCCTTTAGATAGCTTTTGGCAGAGATCACCAAGAGGAAGTAGGTGTTGTTAGAACTTTACTACTCTACTAGGGCTATACTGCTCTCTCCCCCCTTCATCGCCCCCCCCCAACCTTAGCTAGTTCTACTTTTATAGGCACAGGATTTGACTAACAACAGGAACTTCCTGTTTGGGAGCAGGAAGGGAGTGATCAAAGAGGCACAAAAGACTCACCATCCTAGAAGGAAAAGAGTAGCTCTCCATTCCCCCAGCTGCTGGAGGTCTGACTCTGAGCAAGTGAGAAGGAGACTATTGAGGAATATAGGAACTTCCTGTCCCAGAACAGGAAGATCAGGAGCTTTAAGGGCATGGAGGCAGTAGGAAAGTAGGGAGAAAATGAATTTATATAAAATAAAAAAATAAATAAATAGAGAGGAAAGAGTAAGAATACAAAACAACAGTTAAGAGGGCACAAATGAGATATGATGGGAGTGGTGCAGTGCAGAGGCTGTGGAGCAGCAGTCTTCCAGGAGATATTCTGGAGGATGCAATGTTGTCCCATCTGCAGGCACCTCTCTGGGCTGAGGGAAGAGATTGCTCATCTCCAGGCTGAGTAGGGCAGGATTCGGGGGACCTCCTCTCCCACTGCCTCAGAGGTTGCCAAGAAAGAGGAGCAGTTGGACCACAGTGTGCTCAGGGAGGGTGAAGGTGGTGGAACAGAGGCACATCCCTCCAGTAGTACCTCTCCACAATTCATACACCTTTCTGGCAGAGTGTGGTTCCTCTATGGAGGCACCTGCATTGGAGACCAAGGAGGATGCTAGGAACCTCCACAAAGGAGACCCACAGGAAGGTGGCATGGGACCCCACAGGGGAAGGGAACAACTCCTGGTGGGGGGCTCCATTGTTAGGAGGGTAGAACTGGGGGAGAGAAGGGAGAGGGAGGTAAGGTGCCTGCCTGGTGCCATGGCTTGGAGGGACAGGGAGCGAATCCTCAGGATCGCAGGAGCAGCTGCATGGGTGGAGGGAGATGGATGTCATTGTCCACCTAGAGACAAATGACCTGGCTGGGAAAGGGATCAGAGCAGTGCAGGAGGAGTTTGTGGAGTTGGGGAGGGGCCTTAGACAAGTAGCATGCACAGTAACCTTCTCAGAGGTGCTGCCTGTCTATGGCATGGGTGAGGCTAGGGTGCCCACATCATGGGATTGAATCAATGGTTGAAAAACTGGTGCAGAGCTCAGAATTTTGGCTTCATTAGGGACTGGGGGTCCACCTTGAGGGATGCAGGCCTGTACTGGCATGATGGTCTGTATCTTTCCAGGAGGGGAACCAGGATCCTAGGTGATAGGTTTAAATGCTTTATTGGCAAGCATTTAAACTAGCCAAGGGGGAAGCACTGAAAAAGAGCAGGGAAATCCTAGCCCCCCCAAAAAAAACAGGGTAGTTAGTGAGATAAACGCCAAGATAGATAAATTGATTGGGAGATGGGCAGGGGTAAATGGAGGCAAAGGCAGTAAGGACAGGGATGGGGCCAAAAGGTGTAAGGCCATAAAAAATGGAGGGTAATGAATACCAATGCCCATAGTCTAGGAAACAAGCTCCCTGAACTGGTGGCCTTGATGGAAGAGGGATGCCTGGATATTGTGGCAGTCATAGAAACATGGTACACAGAGAACCATGACTGGGATGTCAGCATACCAGGGTATACAATCTACAGGAGGGACTGGGAGGGTAGATGAGGAGGAGTAGCTCTCTATGTAAGGGAAGGGATCAAAACAATGGAACCAAAGGGTAAACAGGGAGGAGAGGAGACACTGTGGGTCACCCTGGAGACTGGAAATGGCACCACAATCTGCACAGAGGTTGTATACAGATCCCTGTCTCAGGGGGAAGAAATGGACAAGGAAATAATAGAAGGCATCCTTAGGATGGCAGAAAAAGGGGAGATATTGTTGATGGGGGACCTGAATATGCCAGATGTTAACTGGAGCACCTTTGCTTCAGCCACATCCAAGAGCAGAGTCATTCTCAATGCCCTACAGGGGGCATGCCTCAGACAGCTAGTGTTGGAACCCACTCAGGAGGGAGCAATCTTAGACCTGGTACTCTCAAATGAGGACGGAAAAAGGATCTCAGATCCAGAAGTGGGTAGCTATCTGGGAACAAGTGACCACCAAATAGTATGGCTCATGATAAACTCAACTATAGAGTCAAGCCATATAAAAGTGAGGGTACTGGACTTTAGGAGGGCTGACTTTGCCAAAATGGGAGTGCGCCTCAGAAAAGCACTAGCAAACAGACAAGAAGGAGGGGTGGAGCAACAATGGGGAAACATCAAAACTGCCATCACAGAGGCAACAAGCCTTTGTGTGAAGCAAATAAATCAAAACAAAAGAAAAAAACACTATGGTTCTCAAAAGAGGTGGCAGGAAGATTAGGGGAAAAAAGATAGCATGCAGGAAGTATAAGGAAACACAAAAGGAGCAGGACAGAGAACTGTACCAGTTAAATCAGAAGGAAGCAGGGAAGGCAGTCAGAATAACAAAGGCCCAAACCGAGGAAAAGATAGCCAGATTGGTTAAGAAGGGGCATAAAACATTTTATAGATACATTAGGGAGCAAAGAAAGACAAAGGGAGGGATAGTGAGGCTTAATAAAGGGGAGGGTGCATGGGCAGAGAGGGACAGTGAAAAAGCAGGGATACTGAACTAATATTTCTGCTCAGTATTCACAAAAGAAGAGGAGGGGGAGGCACCTAATCCAATCAATAGAAGCACTCTGGATAAGGGGGTCGATACCAGTCCTTTCACAGAAGAAAGGGTTCTGAAAGAACTCCCAAAACTGAAGGTGGACACAGGATTCACCCCCAAATTCTGAAAGAAAGTACAGTTACGTAAGAACTTACTGTAACAGTAAATCTTTGAGAGGAGTTCTTGCAGCAACCTATTACTATTAGGACTATTGCTGCAGGCCTTAGAACCCACCAGAAAAAACTTAGCTAGCAGTACCCAGTGGGGACCGCCCCCCTGATGCCCAGACATCGATCATGCTACAAAAGGGGGCAGACCCCGGCCCCACCTCAGTTCCTCCACCAAAGACCCATGGATGGATATCAGCGAGAGAACTGGGTGGAGCCCACCCTATATATGCTGAAAAATTCTCCTGGGGCATGGAGGGCAGGAAAGCAGTGCCTGCTGCAAGAGCTCCTCTCAAAGATCTACTGTTACGGAAAGTTCTTATGTAATTGTACTATCTTACTTCGAGGGGGAGTTCTTGCAGCAGGCTATTACTATTATGACAGAATCCCAAGCAGTCCCACACCAAGGAGGTGACTAGCCCCGGGAGGTAGGATGACAGATGAAGTGACGGTAAAGCCTATGGCTGGAGTCATCAAACTAGGACAAGAGTCCCTGAAGAACTGCCAGGCTGAAACCAGCTCGGCGCCTGGAAACAATGTCCAGACTGTAATGCCTCACGAAGGTGTGCGCTGAATTCCAAGTAGCAGCTGCACAGATGTCTCGAAGGGAGACTTTTTTAAGGAGGTGAAGGAGGTAGAGACTCCTGTAGTGGAATGACCTCCAACCATGACCGGTGGAGGTTTGTTGTACTTGTTAAAGCAGTACACTATGCAGTGAACAAGCCACCAAGAAATGGTCTGCTTTGACACCGGTTTGCCCAGGTGTTGAGGCGCAAAGGCCACAAACAATTGCTTTGATTTGTGGTGTGCCGCTGTCCGCTTAAGGTAAGACCTCAGTGCACTGTGGACATCCAATGTGTGCAGGAGAGACTCTCCCCAATTAGTAGGGGTAGGATAATAAATTGGAAGGTCAACTAACTGGTTGAGGGTCAACTCCAAGACCACATTAGGTAAGAACTTAGGATTTGTTCTGAGGGAAACTCCTTCCTGATGAAAACTAATATAAGGCTCCTTACACATCAGGGCCTGAAGTTCAGAAACTCTTTGAGCTGAAGTAACAACAACTAAAAAGGAAACTATCCAGGAAAGGAAGCGCAGCTCACATTCTGATGTGGGCTCAAAGAGGGGAAGAGACAATTTCCCCAACACAAAAAGGAGATCCCAAGTAGGGATAGGATCCCTGATGGTAGGTCGTAGGTGCAGAATGCCCCATAAAAAGATATGGGCCACATCCAACTGAGCCAGGGTCCTGTCTCCGAACAGGACATCATAAGCAGAGATGGCCCATATGTGTACCTTTATGGATGAATAACTCAAGCCTTGCTGATATAAGGAGAGGGGATATTGTAATGCTGAGTTCACCGGGCAGGATAGGGGATCTAGAAGGTGGGAGAAGCCCAAAGGCAGAACCACTTCCACTTCATGGCATAAATGAAGGATGTCCACCACCTCTTGAGTGACCCTGTTCCTGGATTTGACATCTGCAGGAGCCAAGCATGAAGGTGTAGGGACCTGAGATCTGGATGCACCAGCCTGTGCCAGTTCTGGGATAGCAGTTGCAAACATATTGGCAGCGGAATTGGAGGTTCTGAGGACAACCACTGAAATAGTGGGAACCAAATCTGCTGAGGCCACAGCGGGGCGATCAGAATCATCTAAGCCCTCTCGACCTGTACCTTCAGCAATACTCACTGAAGGAGAGGTAAGGGAGGGAAGGTGTAAAGAAACTTCCCTGCCCAGCAAAGGGACAACGCGTCTGGCCAAAAAACACCAGGCGCGTGCTCTTGCGAGCAAAAAACTGCCAGTTTGGCATTGTATGGAGACACAAAGAGGTCCAGCTCCGGATGACCCCATGTGTCGAACAGCTGGTCCACTACAGACTGTAGCAGCTTCCACTCATGTGTCATGGACTGAGACCTGTTGAGGCTGTCTGCCAAGTCATTTTAGGTGCCTGAAACATGGATGGCAGACAGCAAGATGTGATACTCCAGTGCCCAATACTTGACTATCATTGCCTCCCTGCACAGGGGGTAGGAGTGAGTTCCCCCTTGCTTGTTGCTGTAAAAGACAATCGCCATGTTGTTGGTCTGCATGAGGAGAGAGCCTGGCATGAGGTCCTCTTGAAAGGCCCTTAGTGTGTTGAGGACTACCCGCATTCCCAGAACATTGATGTGGAGGATGTGCTCCTCCGGAGTCCAGCCACCCTGAGTCTGGTGATCCCCGAGGTGCTCCCCCAGCCAAATTGGAGGCATCTGTTGTCAGAGTCTGGCTTGGGGGCTCCTGATGAAATGGAATCCCTTTGACTAGATTCAAAGGGTTCAACCACCAATGTAGGGTCCTCCTGACCGGCTCCGATATCCTGGCAACATGGTCCAGACCATCGGAGCCCTGATCCCACTGCACCCTGAGCATCCACTCTGGGACCCTCATGTGGAAGTGGGCCAAGGGAACTACCGGGATGGCCGCCACCATGTGCCCCAGAAGTCTGAGAAAGGTCTTGGCTGGGATCAAACTGGCCACCTCTCTCAGGCGATCTCTTCTTTCTTGAGGAACAAAAGCCATGCCCTGGACTGAATCCAGCACCACACCTATAAAGGTGAGTCTTTGGCTGGGCTCTGGGGAAGACTTTGGTAGGTTCAGGGTGATGCCCACCTCTCGGAACAATGTATAAATGTCTCTGAGAGCTCGAAGCAGGTGCTCTCTCAATGGGGCTGTTAGGAGCCAGTCATCGAGGTAAGGGAAGTCATAATGTCCCTTGCACCTTAGAGCCGCAGCTACCACTGCAAGCCATTTGGGGAAGACTCAAGGAGGAGCGGCTGAATGGAAAACCCCAGAACTGATAATGTTCCCCCTGGAAGTAGAGCTTCCTGTGAGGGGGAAAGACCCCAATGTCCACGTAAGCATCTTGCATGTCCAGGGAACAGCCAGTCACCCTGGTGCAGCAGAGGAAGGGTCACCATCCTGAACCTTTGGTATTCTATATAATTGTTTAGAGAGCTGAGGTCCAGGATGGGCCTAAGATCTTGTGTCTTCTTTGGAACCAGGGAAAAATGGGAGTAATTCCCTTTTGACTGCTGCTGCAGGGGAACTGACTCTATTGCCTTTTTCTGCAAGAGGGCCTGGATTTCTCCTTCTATAAGAGGGATGTGAGAAGTAGGGTATCTTGAGGACCTTGGTGGAGTTTCTGGAGGAATCTGGGTGAGCTCTGCCATGTGTCCTCTCCTTATGATGTTCAAGACCCACTGGTCTAATGTGACAGAGCCCCATCCCTCCAGATGGAGGGAGAAGTAACCCCCTACTGCCTCCCCTGAAATCTCCACCGGTGGAGGGGGCGGTCAGTGGCGAGTCATTGGTCAGAGACTGGAGTGGGGACAGAGGTGTGGAAGGACTTGGGGCCTCGAAAAGGTGCGCCTGCTTGCCTTCCTTTTGAAGCTACCTCGCTGTCCCTGGTTGTTACCATGAGCTTGTTGGCCTGAGGGTTTACTTTACAAAAGGGCTGCTTCCGGAAGCATCTCTGTTCCCCCGTATACATTTGGCAGATGGACCAAATAGACTTGCCTGACTCCTGGAGGTGAGAGATCAGACCTTCGGTCTCCTGCCCAAAGAGGACAGAACCGTGGAATGGGAGGTCCCTGATTCTGGACTGCAGATCGTTCTGAAAGCCAGAGCAACTCAGCCATGTGTGGCACTGAAGGCAGACACCTGATGCTGCTGCCCTGGCCACCGTTTCCACAGTGTTGTACAAGGCACACAGAACATGTGTGCCTATGTCCGAGCCTGATTTCAACACATCCAGAAGTTCCGTCTTTTGTGTGGGATCTGGCAAGGCATTGACTAGCTCCTGTCCCTTCTCCCAGAGCGCATTTTGGTACTGGAACATATGCGTAAGGAAATTAAGGGAAGGGATGGGGCAGGTAGAGGCAGAATAAACTTTCTTGCCCACCTGGTCGGGAGACTGGAGCTTAGATGCTTTGGGCTGCTTCGACTTGTCATGAGCAGCCGCAGTCACCATGGAATCTGCCTGAGGGTTTTCCGCCAGAAAAGGCTCATCCCTCAGGGCCCTGTACAAGCCTGTCCAACTTTTTGGGAACAGCCGGGACTGAGGCTGGATGCTTCTAAGTTGTCCTGGTAAGGTCTTGGAACATGTTGACCAGAGGAGACACCATCAGGGGCTTGGGCTCCTTCTGCCTCAGGTAGTGAGCCAGTCTCTGGTGTTTCGGATCCAGGTCCTCTGTCTCCCATTTGTGAGCTGCCTGGATGTGCCTCATGATGTCCATGAAAGTGGAATCATCTGGACGCAAACGGGGTAGATCCCTATCATCAGAATCCTAAGAATGATGATGAGGAGGAAGACCTGCTCCTGGACCTCGAAGTGTCCGAGCTAAGTCTACGGGGACTACCCTCTGTAGAATGTCGGTGACTTCTAGACCGACGATGGCTCCTGGACCAACAACAGAGCAGGGACCAACGCCTGTCCTGAGACTGGCGTCGGCTATGGGAGCAAGCCTGCCTAGAGGAAGACCTGCGGTGGCTGCGGGATCTGCTCCTAGGCTTAGACCGACGACGGCTGACCGACCTCGAGTGGTGCCATCTCCGGTCTCCGGGCTGTGACCGAGAACATGCAGCCAAGGGGAAGTGAGCTTTTGCGATCACACACTGGTCCTCAGGGGTTTTAAGCCCGTGAGCAGACGGGCAAACCCCCAGGCTCCTGGTTGTCCGGTCGGTCTGGAACCGGTGTCGGTTCTGGTTGAGGTGGACGGGTGTCTTTATGGAACTAGCTCCTTAGTGAAACAAGATGCCGCCACCCCTGTAGGGGAATCAGAGAAGTTGGGGGGTCTGGAAGGGCCGCAGAGAGAGAACAGGATGAGCCTTCCAGAGTAGAGGCCTAGGGGCCAGCATCAGTACCTTGACGGGCGCCAGTTCACCGGTAGCCCTGCTACGTAGTGGCACTTTGACTGTCACTCTCAGTGTCTTAGCTGGGCTGTATCCAACGTGGCTGACTTAGAGGGCGAATCTGGAGGGGCCTTAGCCTTGGGGTCCTGGTCCTTGCCAGACAGCTTACTGGGGTCTGGTAAAGCCATAGTCGGGGCCTTCTTCGGCAGGGCCAGGGCTTGTGCCAAGGTGGAGGCCTTAGTTGACTCCACCGAGGAGGAGGACACGTGCAGTGGTATGACCTTCATCTTAGAAGGCTTAGAAGCAGAGGCAGTAGCTCCCGACGGGACTGACATCAGTATTTTTGTGGGAGTTTCAGGCCTCGATTTTTCCCCATGCCTGGAATGCTTGGAGCAGTCGGACCCACCCGACCCAGAGGAAGAGGCCTTCCTGTGGGGAGAGCTGGATCTTGAGGGGTGGTGGGACTGGCTACGGTCTTTGTCGTGGGACTTTTGCAACTTCTTCTGGCTTTTGCCCTTGTCCTCAGGGGAAGACTGCGGGACATCCATCTCTTGCTCAAGCAGGTGGGCTTTCAAGGCCTTGAGGCTTCTAATCCTCGTCCTGCTAGTAAAGCCCTTGCAAATCTTGCAGGTCTTGAAGTCATGGTCTGGTCCCAGGCAGAAGACACACTGGTCATGATCATCCTTGGATGGAATTTGGCAGCCACAGGTGCACTTGGGACCGGAGGAGGAAACTGATGATGGTGATGACATGTGACGGTACCAAGGTCGAGACGGAGAGAACGAACTGCAAAAAGGAATGAGACACGGAGAGAAAAAACAATATAAATTGTTGCAAAACCAGTAGATTTGCTGGAACTGCTGTGAAAAATAACTAAGAGCTTCCCAATGTTAGTGTGTCTGCGGCGGGAAAGAACTGAGGTGGAACAGGGGTCCGCCCCCTTTTGTAGCATGATCAACATCGGGGCAGAACCGATGTCAGGGAGCGTTCCTCGCTGGGTACTGCTAGCTATGTTTTTTCTGGTAGGTCCTAAGGCCTGAAGCAATAGTCCTAATAGTAATAGCCTGCTGAAAGAGCTCCCCCTTGAAGTAAGATCTAAGGGGAGAACTAGTGACACCACTGACTACCCTTTTTAACAAACCATGGGAGGATGGTGCGGTACCTGAAGACTGGAGGAGGGCGGATGTGATCCTCCTTCACAAAAGTGGGAGCAAGGACAGAGGCAGGAAACTACAGACCTGTCAGTTTGACCTCAGTGGTAGGGAAAATGATGGAATCACTTCTGAAGGAAAAAACTGTTGAGTACCTAGAGGCCCGTGGGGCACAGGACCCAAGGCAGCATGGACTCACAGTGGGAAGGTCATGTCACATGAATTTAATTGATTTCTTTGACTGAGAGACCAAAGTACAGTAGAAGACCAGGGAGGAGCTGTGGACATGGCCTACCTAGACTTTAGCAAGGCATTTGACACAGCCCCACACAAAAGATTAATAAACAAATTAGCCAACCTGAGAGTGGGTCCCAGGGTTTTAGCCTGGGTAAAACATTGGCTAGACAACACGGCAAAGAGGGTAATAGAAAATGGAGTCCACTCCGATGAAAGGGGGGTTACTAGTGGGGTACCGCAGGGTTCAGTACTGGGTCTGGTCCTTTTTAATGTCTTTATAAGTGACATTGCAGAGGGACAGGTAGGAAAAGTATGCCTCTTTGCAGATGACACAAAGATCTGCAACAGGGTTGATACACATAGGGGGTGGAAAGGAAGAGAAGGGACTTGGCAAGGTTGGAGGAATGGTCAGAAGTATGGCAGCTTGGATTCAATGCAAAGAAGTGCAAAGTAATGCACCTGGGAAACAAAAACCCAGGGGAAGAGTACACAATGGGGGGGGGGGTAGTAACAACAACAAAATGGAAAGGGACCTGGGGGTAGTCATATCAGATGACCTAAAGGTTAGCAACCAATGTGAGAAGGCAGTAGGGATGGCTGGGGGGGTTACTGAGATGTATAGGGAGAGGCATCACCAGTAGAAAACAAGAAGTTGTCATCACTCTGTGCAGACAGTTGGTGAGACCCCATCTGGAGTACTGCATGCAGTTCTAGAGACCCCATCTCCACAAGGACAGACAGAATGGAGGCAGTCCAGAGGAGGGCAACTAAAATGGTGCAGGGTCTGCAACAGAAGCCATAAGAAGAGAGACTAAAGGAGCTTAATATGTATACCCTCGAGGAAAGGAGGGCGAGGTGGGACATGATCAAAACTTTTAAGTACCTCAAGGGAATCAACAAAGTCCAAGAGGGTAGCATCTTTCAGAAAAAGAGATGTGCAAGAACAAGGGGACACAATTTGAAGATAGAGGGGGGGGGACAGCTCAGGGGCAATGTGAGGAAGTATTTTTTCAAAGAGAGGGTGGTGGACGCATAGAAAGCCCTTCCTGAGGAGGTTATGGCATCACAAACAGTGGGGAATTCAAGAATGCACGGGATAGACATAAAGCAATTCTTGTGGGGGGGTAGGAAGAAATAGGCTGTTGGTTAACTAGGATCTGCAGCTTATCCAATAGGTAGGGAAATGGGCAGACTATGTGGGCCAAGCGGTCCTTATCTGCCATTCAAAGTCTATGTTTCTATGACTCAGCCATACATTTTAGCTTGAAATCAGCTCATGCTGTCTAATTTCTTACAGGATGTTGTTTATCCTCTTACATGTTTTAGCTTGAGAGCTATAGTTTTTCGACGCACCTTCAGTAGAGTGACAGTAATTATACTTTATAAAGACTGGATTTATGTGTTACAGTGTTACAATGCTTACATTTCTTGGAGTTGATCATTGACTCAGTTTTATTAAGTTAATGGTTTATCCATTGTATGAGGTATGTTCCTGGAGCTGGGAAAAAGCATTTGTAATTTTTTTGCACATGTGAAGCATCGGGGGAATCATTAGACCTGAAGCATCAATACGGTAACAGGGCAACTATAACCTTTGCAGATCCCTGGACTTCCAGTTTGCTGAGACAACAAATGGAGGCTGACTAAGCTCTCTCCGCAAACTCCCAGGGGTAAAATCTGCCAGATTCCATAACGAGGGGTCCTCAAAATCTCCCCCTTATCCCTGACTGAACTTCTTACCTTCTCTATTGCTTTCTGTGGCTGACTGATCGTGAACAACTTGAGGATTCTACAGTTTACTACCAGCTTTAGCGACGAGAGAATAGAACTGCCTCAGGTCGCACATGGTGAGCTACAGGCCTCGCTGTCGGCGCTCCTCTCGAGGTTTCAAACCTATCGCACCAGGTGTAGGGCTGACCAACAAGCTCTAAAAAATACCTTGTCAGCTTTGGAGCAGAAGGAGGTGAAACTTGAAAGTAAAACGGGGGAACATGATCAGAAAATCCACAAACTACACCAAGTTTCTGTTAAGTTGCTCAGAGATAACACTGATCTGCGAGAGAAACTTGAGGACCTGAAAACCGCTCAAGGCGGTCTAACATTAGAATTTTCAGGATGCCCGAGGGAATAGAAGCAGGAGACTTTAGAGCATATATTGAACACCTCTTTGAGGAGGTCTTAGCTCTACAACATCTCCGTCCCTACAACATAGGGTGTGTACATCGAGCTCTTACCCCCCCCAAAGACCCCCAAGCAAGACCGCGCTCCATTGTCCTGTGCATGCAGAGTTTTATTAAAAAGGAAGAGATCATCAAAAAAGCATGGAGTCTGAAGAAAATCTTGCTGATGGTGTCCATAGAATTACTTTTGACCATGACTTTTCCCCGGCTGTGGTACAGCAGCCGAGAGTGATGTATACAACCAAAAACGAACTGCAGGCACATAACCTAAAAGCTACAATAATCTTTCCAGCTAAATTAAAAATATGGCTTGGGAACTCTATAAAAGTTTTTGATACATCGGACAAGGTGAAGCTACCCCCTCTCTTACTTCTTTAAGGACCCTGGGGTGCACCCCATCTGGCCCCCATTGCTTTATCAACTCTTATTACTTCCAGTTCCTTCAGGACCCTTTCTCGTGTAAAGGGACTTGTGTCCATTTCTGCACCATTCTCACCCCTTGTACTCCCTTCAGACCCATTACCCTCCTCTTCCTTACCTGTTCAATATGTCAGCTTTACTGTTGTCATCATCCACACGGCCCCCATCCTTCCCCTTCAGTCTCACTATCCCTCCCTTTGCCTTTCTTTTTTCCCTTATGTACCTGTAAAAGGTTTTGTCCCCTCTACCCACTGATTTTGCAATGAGTTCTTCTGTCTGAGCTTTGGCTTCCCTTATTGACTTCCCTGCCTCCCTTTGCTTCTCCTGGTACTTCTCCCTATCCCCTTCTGCCTGTGTCTTTTGTATTACCTGAATGCAATCTTTTTGGCTTTCACTATATTGGATTCTTATCCTCTTAGAAGGTGTTTCTATGGGGGGGTTGACATGCTGACAGGACGAGGAAGGACTGGAGACGGTAGTGTGCTGCCACGCAAGACAGAGTTGAGAATATGTACCTATCTTCTTTCCCCCTCCTCCTTTTAATAATACCCTCACACCCAGCCCTTATTATAGTACTGGCATTTACCTTCACTTCACATACACATTTAGGACCCCTTTCAAGAGATAAACAATTACCCCTGTGAAGCGGACATTTATTCTCTTATCCTGCCTTAATACTCTGAGAACATGTGACACCATTTGGTGACTTGATTTGTTTTCTACCCTTTACTGCAGCTCTCGAACGATAGTCCAGGGAGTGCCCAGTTAGCCGGGGGGGAGCCCCTCCCCCGGATCTGGACTCCTATTTGGAGCACTGCAATAAACTGCTCCCTACGTGGAAGTCATTCTGGTTGGGTTTTATTCATCCTAGTACTAAGTTTATGTATTAGTTTAATGTTAGACCATTGTCAATTGTGTCAGTTACTTTGTGTAGAATGTAATTATGCAGCTTCATGGTTACAATTGAAATGCAGCCTGGTGGGGTTGAGGGAGGGGAACCGGGATATGGCTCCATTAGGAGTTACTGGGGAGGGACAGGGAAGGGGCATGACATTGTGGTCCTGGAACGTGAATAGTATCACCACCCCCATTAAGAGACAGAGGTTATTCAGGGATATAGGGAGTGCTAACCCCATGTTTGTGTTTCTCCAAGAGACGCGCCTTAGCCAGGCTGAACATGCTAAGTTAGGGGGCACAAGAGGATACCAGTTGGTTGGGGCATCCTCATATAATAGGGGTAGAAGACGTGAGGTGGTGTTCCTAGTACATTCCAGAATCACGTGGTCGACTTTGAAGGCGGTCCAGGACCAAAAGGGATGTTTTATCCTGGTGGTGGGAACACTTGCAGGACGAACCTACACACTGGTATCCTTGTGTTTACCACCAGGGACCCAGGCAGTGGAGTTTAAAAGTTTTTTTAAGGTTTTGGATCAGAACACCCAGGGCTCCGTCATTATTGCTGGGGACCTGAACTTGGTGGGTAACCTTTCCCTAGATAAAGAATACCCGAACAGAAGCAGATATACCCCCCCCCTTAGGAAACTCTGGAAAACAGAGATGTGTAAAAGAGACTTGTATGACACATTTAGAACCCTATATCCCAGTGCTAGGGAATATACGAGGTACCCCCAGAATACCCAGTCTGCTGCCCAGCTAGACTATGCTTATGTATCTAGGGACCTTATAGGATCTGTGTCTGTGGTAACAACCACCCCAACCCTGCTTTCTAACCATAGGCCACTACAGGCCAGTATAGATTTGGGTATCAGCTCAGAATGTTCCCCATGGAGACTAAATGTTATGCACCTGGCATCCCCTGAGGCTTGCAACTTTATCCGGCAACAAATTCAAGATATTCTTAACCATAATGGCCAAGGACATACCCCAGCAATATTATGGGATACTATTAAAACTACGCTGAGAGGTGCATTGATTGAATAGAGGACTAGAATAAAGAAGGATAGGGAGCGTACAGAGAAGGAATTGGTACAAGAACTGGACCATCTCCAGAAGCTCCCTAGGCATATGCAACCCTTTTTTCATCAGCAACTTCTCTATGTCAAAAGCCAGCTTCAGGTGATACAGGATCAGAAACTCCTAGCGCAACTCTATTATCTCCGTAGTTTAAATCATCAGGGTGGTCCTGCCTCTATGAGAGGCATAGCTAGAAAAGTCAGAGGGCAGAGAAATCTTACCAGAATCCCCAAATTATGGTATGCTACCCGTGGTAATTTGGTGAGCCTCCCTTCCCAAATACATGTGGTTTTTCAGGAATATTACTCATGGCTCTATCAGGCCTCTAACACTGCTGATCAAGAGGCGAGGCTGACCTTTCTCCATCGGTTAGGCCTCTCGACTTTAACCAGGGAGTGCCAAGCAAGCTTACACTCTCCAGTTACTAAAGAAGAGTTATCCCAAGCTATTAAGAGAGGAAAAACTAGAAAAGCACCAGGTTTTGATGGCTATCCCATAGAGTTCTATCAAGTTTTTTGAGAGGAACTTTCACCCCACCTATTACATGTCCTAGTGTCGGTTCAAGAAGGGGGAAGAATCCACCGCCCTCTTGGAAGACCTCACTGCTAAAACCTATCCCCAAACCTGGAAAGGACCACACCAAACCGGACTCATACTGCCCAATTACATTGGGCAACGTGGATTACAAGCTGTTTATGGCAATACTGGCACACAGATTAGATGAAATAATGCCCCTTATTATACACTCTGACCAGATAGGATTTATCAAGCAGCGTCAGGCGGCAGATGCTATCCTCTGGACTTTGCTGGTACAGCAACTGGCTATCCATTCTCTGGAGCCCACCCTATTTCTTAGCTTAGATGCCTACCAGGCGTTTGATGCGGTAGAGTGGGCTTTTCTGTGGGATGTCATGAACACTATGGGGTTTCCGCATCAATTCACATATCAACTTAGGTCGATATATGAATCCTCAAAGACATACTGTAAAGTTATGGGAGGGATATCACAGGCTATTCCAATCTGCCGAGGGACAAAGCAAGGGTGCCCCCTTTCACCTTATCTCTTTGCCATCTATATCAAACCATTAGCACAAGCTATTCGGATACATCAGGGTATTAAGGGAGTTACTATCCATGGTGCTCCACAGAAGATATCTTTATATGCAGATTATATACTGCTTACCTTGTCTGACCCATATGCCTAATTCCCTGCAGTTTGGGCCCTCCTTTCCAGGTTTGGGGAACTCTCGGGGTATACCCTGAACTCTAATAAAACAGAAACACTCTTGTGCAATTATTCCCCTCCCAGGGATTTAAAATCTAGATACCCATTCAAATGGTATCAACTTAAATTAAAATATCTGGGTATACACCTCACCAGATTTCCTTCACACCTGGACATGGATAATTCTGAGTACCTCACACTCCAGTTAGAAAATTTGATTGGTAACTGAAAGCTGAAGGCGGTCCCTATGCAAGAAAGAGTTCTACTGGTTCATCAACAATTACTATCCCGGGTGCTCTATCCAATCCAAACCTTAGCTGTACCCCCACCTAGCTGTTATATACAGACATGGAATAGACTTACCAGAAGACTCATCTGGCTGGACAGTCCCCCTAGGGTATCATTAAAACAGCTGCAAGCTCCAAAAAACAGAGGGGGTCTTAATCTCCCCAATTTTGAGACTTACGTTAAGGTCATGATGCTTTGTATAGCTCTCCTCTGGTTTACAGCCCAGATCCATGCTATTTGGCTTGGGATCGAATCCACACTCATAGGGCACATCATTGACCCAGTCTTAATGGCTGGTGTGCCTCAGCCTCAACATCTTCCTGAACCTACCCAAATAATCTGGAAAGCCTGGTTTAGGCTTTTCCCTTCCCTGATACCCCCTCGGTATATCTTTCAATTCCATACTCTCAGGAGTTTGGGTCCCCCAAGGGATAAACAAATTATACAGGCTCTTAAGTTGTGGGAGAGGTTAGGGCTCAAATGGGTTTTTCAGTTATATAGGGAAGAATTACTTGGGGGATTCTCTTACATCCAAGGACTATACAGTGTCCTTGGGAATACATATCGAGAATATGTTCTTATAAGCCGAATTATCTGTGGAATAACTCACCCCCAATACTCTCATATAGAAGAGACCCCGAAGGTAGTCCTCTGGCTTCGAGAGAAACTGTCTGTTCAGAAGTCTAATCTTGCAGTGAGTGAGCTATACCGGTTTCTCCATAACTTAGAGTATTTAGATAAACCCCCATGGTTAATTAAATGGGAAAGGGAATATGGATTCCCGCTCCCACTACAAGCCAGAAGGGGAAGGAAGGAAACATATTCAATTCAGTGCTTTAGAGTAACTGGTAATTGCTATTTTTCTTTTAAACTTAGATTGTGGGCTTTTAGTGACACTATACTTTCTTTGTTGTCTTTACTTATAATTGTTTTTGGGCTGTTGAAAATTTAAAGCATAGTGGTGGTGTAATTCTGTGCTGTCTTTAATTGCTGCAAATTTTATCTTGGCTTGTCTGCTGCCCTAGTTGGGTGAAGGGTGTTAATTGTCTGGCCTCTGACCTCAGCTACGTGATAACTGGAGGTGGGGCTTAGTCAGAGTTTAAGTAGCAAGCAGAGTTTCATTTTCTCAGAAGAAGCCAGAAGGGGAAGGAAGGAAACATATTCAATTCAGTGTTTTAGAGTAACTGGTAATTGCTATTTTTCTTTTAAACTTAGATTGTAGGCTTTTAGTGACACTATACTTTCTTTGTTGTCTTTACTTATAATTGTTTTTGGGCTGTTGAAAATTTAAAGCATAGTGGTGGTGTAATTCTGTGCTGTCTTTAATTGCTGAAAATTTTATCTTGGCTTGTCTGACTGCCCTGCAGTTGGGTGAAGGGTGTTAATTGTCTGGCCTCTGACCTCAGCTACGTGATAACTGGAGGTGGGGCTTAGTCAGAGTTAAAGTAGCAAGCAGAGTTTTATTTTCTCAGAAGAAGCCAGAAAGGGAAGGAAGGAAACATATTCAATTCAGTGCTTTAGAGTAACTGGTAATTGCTATTTTTCTTTTAAACTTAGATTGTGGGCTTTTAGTGACACTATACTTTCTTTGTTGTCTTTACTTATAATTGTTTTGGGCTGTTGAAAATTTAAAACATAGGTGGTGGTGTAATTCTGTGCTGTCTTTAATTGCTGCAAATTTTATCTTGGCTTGTCTGACTGCCCTGTAGTTGGGTGAAGGGTGTTAATTGTCTGGCCTCTGACCTCAGCTACATGATAACTGGAGGTGGGGCTTAGTCAGAGTTTAAGTAGCAAGCAGAGTTTCATTTTCTCAGAAGAAGCCAGAAGGGGAAGGAAGGATACATATTCAATTCAGTGCTTTAGAGTAACTGGTAATTGCTATTTTTCCTTTAAACTTAGATTGTGGGCTTTTAGTGACACTATACTTTCTTTGTTGTCTTTACTTATAATTGTTTTTGGGCTGTTGAAAATTTAAAACATAGTGGTGGTGTAATTCTGTGCTGTCTTTAATTGCTGCAAATTTTATCTTGGCTTGTCTGACTGCCCTGTAGTTGGGTGAAGGTGTTAATTGTCTGGCCTCTGACCTCAGCTACATGATAACTGGAGGTGGGGCTTAGTCAGAGTTTAAGTAGCAAGCAGAGTTTCATTTTCTCAGAAGAAGCCAGAAGGGGAAGGAAGGAAACATATTCAATTCAGTGCTTTAGAGTAACTGGTAATTGCTATTTTTCTTTTAAACTTAGATTGTGGGCTTTTAGTGACACTATACTTTCTTTGTTGTCTTTACTTATAATTGTTTTTGGGCTGTTGAAAATTTAAAGCATAGTGGTGGTGTAATTCTGTGCTGTCTTTAATTGCTGCAAATTTTTGCCCCCCCTTCCCCCAACTCTTAATTATATGCCCTGTTAAATCTGATTGACAGGAGCTAAACACAGGGTATAGTAAGTGGTGTGAAGTAGAAGGGGCATAAGGGGGAAGAAGCCCACCCTCAGCACGACAAGTGTTTTGACTCATTTATTTATTTATTGGTTTCTTTTTCTTTAAAAAAAAATTATCTGAGGATCAGTGGCAGGATTTTTAGTACAGTAAATTAATAAAAAGGGAACTAGGAGAGCTTCAGTAGCAGACAAGTAGTGGAATTGCAGTATAATGTGGGGAGTGGTGCAATGCAGTGGCTGTGGGGCAGCCATATTCAGGCAGACCTTCTGGACACTGAGGTGCTGCCCTATCTGCATGCATCTCTCTGGACTGTGGGATGAGGTAGCCAGACTCAGAGTGGAAGTAAACTGGGTCAGGAGTACCATCACCCCAATCCAGGGACCACCTAGTCCAATGCAACTGCCTCAAAGGATGCCGAGAGCGAGGGCACTTGGATGACAGTGGGCTCAGGGAGGGTTAGAGCAGTCAGGCAGAGGCACATCCCAGATCCTATTCCACTCAAGAACTCATATGCCACACTGGCAAATGAGGACAACCAAATAGAGGTACCCAGAGAAGTGGAAGGAAAGGATGTGGAGGTTAGCCAAGGAGGTGACCTCAGCGGGGAAAGCAGTGGACCCCAGAGGAGGAGGAAGCGAATCCTGGTGGGGGACTCCATCATAAGAGGGATCCAGCTAGGAACACAGGAGGGGGAGGACAGGGAAGTGAGGTGCCTACCAGGTGCCACGGCATGGAGGATGGAAGGAAGATCCTGGGGATCACTGGGAAGGCAAGGCCGGAGGATGAGCTGGATGTCATTATCCACCTAGGTACTAATGACCTGGCAAATGGGGAGCCAAAAGAAGTTCAGGAAGAGTTTAGGAAACTGGGAGGGGTCTCAAGCAAGTAGCTACTTCTGTAGCTTTCTCAGAAGTACTACCTGTGAGAAAGGAGAGCATAGAGTGCATGCACCAGGAACTTTAACTCATGGTTGAAGAACTGGTGCTGTGAGGAAGGGTTTGGATTCATCGGTGACTGGGGACCCACCTGGAGGATGGAGGTTTGTTCAAGCCTGACGCCTGCATCCATCCTGGAGGGAATCAAGCACTCAATGATAAGTTTAAATGCTACATTGACAAGCATTTAAACTAGCAAAGGGGTGGCAGGCCAGCAAGGAGGTACCTACTTGCTCACCCCACAGCTAGCAGTGGAACCAGTGAACCAGAGGGTGGCTATCTCTGCAAAGCAGTGTGCAAAGATGGAGATTAGTGCCCAAGAGGTGGATAAGCAGAAAAGGGCAAAATTCAGCAGAAGGGCAGACAGCAAGGAGAACCAGGGATAAATGACAACCAAGGAAGGGGCTGGAGTAGAACAGTGAAACAGTCTAGGAGGTCAAATCATGGAAAGCCATGTATGCAAATGCCAGGAGCCTTAGCAACAAGATGGAAGATCTGGAGGCTGTCATGGTACAGTCAGACCTGGACATTGGCCATCACTGAAACCTGGTGTAATGATAACCACGACTGGGAGATGGCCATACCTGGCTACAACATATTCAGAAGAGACAGAGCAGGCAGGAAGGGAGGAGGAGTGGCACTGTATGTGAAAATGACATAAGGGCCACAGAGATCCAGGAGGAACAAAATGGGGAGAGATACTGTGGGTTAAGCTGGAAAGGAAAATGGGGACAGCCATCCACACAGGTGTGGTCTATAGACCACCAGCCCAGGAGGAAGAAACAGATGGGAGTTGATGCTAGCCATCCAAAGGATGGCAGACAAGAGTGAGGTAGTACTGGTTGGAGACTTCAATATTCCAGGACGTGGACTGGAGCATCCCAGCAGCAGCATCAACTAGGAGCAGATTTATCTTGGACTCCTTCAGGGTGCCTTCCTCAAGCAACTGGTCATGGAACCAACTCGGCAGAAGGCAATACTGGACCTTGTGCTCACAAACAGGGACAGTGTGATGGGGGTAACAGTGGGGGAGCACCTGGGAAACAGTGACCACCAGTCATTGCGTTTGAAATCACAGAAAGAGCAGAACCAAACCACACAAAAACACGTATCCTGGATTTTAGGGGGCAGACTTTGGGAAAATGGGAAATACTTGAAAGAGGCATTAAGGGAATGGGACAGGAATCAGGAGTTGAGGAACAGTGGGCAATATTTAAAATGGGGATTACAAGAACAACAGAATTATGCATTAAGCAGGTTAGCAAGAGGAAAAGGAAGAGGAGACCATTATGGTTTTCCAAAGAGGTAGCAAAGAAAGTGAAAGCCAAAAAGATTGCATTCAGACAATACAAAAGACACAGGCAGAAGGGGATAGAGAAGTACCAGGAGAAGCAAAGGGAGGCAGGGAGGTCAGTAAGGGAAGCCAAAGCTCAGACAGAAGAACACATTGCAAAATCAGTGGTTAGAGGGGACAAAACCTTTTACAGGTACATAAGTGAAAAAAGAAAGACAAAGGGAGGGATAGTGAGACTGAAGGGGGAGGATGGGGCCGCGTGGAGGATGACAACAGTAAAGCTGACATATTGAACAGGTATTTCTGCTCAGTCTTTACTGAGGAAGAGGAGGGTAATGGGTCTGAAGGGAGTACAAGGGTGAGAATGGTGCAGAAATGGACACAAGTCCCTTTACACGAGAAAGGGTCCTGAAGGAATTGGAAGTAATAAGAGTTGATAAAAGCAATGGGGCCAGATGGGGTGCACCCCAGGGTCCTTAAAGAACTAAGAGAGGTGGTGGCTGAACCTCTGGCTATCCTGTTTAGCCGATCACTGGAAACAGGGGAGGTACCCAAAGACTGGAGGACAGCAGATGTAGTCCCCTTATACAAAAGTGGGAACAAAGAGAAAGCAGGGAACTACAGACCAGTCAGCCTCACCTTGGTAGTGGGAAAGATCATGGAAGCACTACTGAAGGAGAGATTGGTGGAACATCTGGTTGTCAATGGACTACAGGACCCAAGGCAGCATGGTTTCACCAGGGGGAGGTCATGTCAGACCAACCTCGTTGAATTTTTTGACTGGGTGACTAGGGAGGTGGATCAGGGGAGGGCAGTGGACATGGCCTATCTGTACTTCAGCAAGGCCTTTGACACTGTGCCACATAGAAGACTATTACACAAACTGGGGAATATGGGTGTGGGTAGGACAGTAGTGTGGTGGGTAGGTAACTGGCTGGGTGGCAGGACACAGAGGGTGGTGGTAAATGGCTGTCACTCCACAGGGGAAGAGTGACCAGTGGGGTACCACAGGGATCAGTGCTGGGACGGTCCTATTCAACATCTTCATCAGTGACATTGCACGGACCTAGAAGGCAGAATTTCACTGTTAGCTGATGACACAAAGCTCTGTAACAGAGTAGACACACCAGAGGTGTAGACAGAATGAAGCGACCTGCAGAAACTTGAAGAATGGTCAGGGGTTTGGCAGTTGAAATTCAATGCAAAGAAGTGCAAGATAATGCATATGGGGCACAAAAACCCTGTACAATATATCAGTTGGGGGTGAGGATATAGCATGCACCAAGCAGGAAAGGGATCTTAGGTTGTCATCTCTGATGACCTCAAGGTGGAAACAGTGTGACAAGGCAGCAGGTAAAGCAAATAGGATGCTGGGATGTATAGGCAGGGGCATCACCAGCAGGAAAAGGGAGGTCATAATTCCACTATACAAGACACTAGTGAGGCCCCACCTGGAGTACAGTGTACAGTTCTGGAGACCATACCTACGTAAGGACATAGACAGGGTAGAGAGGGTTCAGAGGAGGGCAACAAAGATGGTGCATGGATTGCATCACAAGTCCTATGAAGACAGGTTGAAGGAACTGAACATGTACTCCCTGGAGGAGAGGAGGGAGAGAGGGGATATGATAGAGACATACAAGTATCTTACAAGGAGGAACAGGGTGCAGGAAAACACTATTTTTAAGTGAAAAAGATGTTCCAGGACTAGAGGGCATGGGATGAAGTTGGAGGGAGGACGATTCAGAGGAAACGTGAGAAAGAATTTCTTCACAGAACGGGTGGTGGACAAGTGGAACACCCTGCCAGAGGAAGTGGTGGGGGCTGAAACAATCCCGGGATTTAAGAATGCATGGGATAGACATAAAGGAATTCTGGAGGTCAGGGGTAAGGGGCAACAGACTTCTAGGAAAACAAACTGAACTTACAAGCTCAAATGGGCAGACTGGGTGGGCCATAGGCCCTTATCTGCCGACACTGTCTATGTATCTATGTATCTATGTAATGGGTGGCAAGCCTAGACATTATCCTGACAGTATGTAAATCCCCTTGGTGGAGTTTATTTGCTTGGAAAGTTATAGCTCATTACTTCCTGACCCCAGAGAGGACTGCCTGGTGATACCTTCAACCAGTTCCCTGCTGGAGAGGGTGTGGAAGTCTGAGCCCTAATTTAGCACACATACTTACGTTATGCCCGAAATTAGCAGATTGGGATGGAGTACTATGGGATATTGTTAAAATCTGCGGTGAAGAGGAGTGGCTACAACCACATTTCTTCACTACCCTATGCTCAGTGACCCAACTGACCCCCTCTAAGTCCGAACTTCGGAAGGTATTAATATTTTTTCCGCCTACAATGAAAGCTATTACCAGAAAATGGGGTCAGGCCGAGGTCCCTACAATACAGGAATGGCGAAAAACAGTTCAGAAATTCTCTGATGATGAGAGAATTGCAGCAAAATATTATAGGGGTCAAAAAAGGTGGGATGATCAATGGAGAAGGTGGTCGATACTCCAGGATATGTTGGATTCTGATTAAGCCCCTCTATGCTCTCCGAATCATCAGACGCTTAGGCAACAACTCAGGAATATTAATCAGGGACAGTTCTGCTGAGTCTGTAGGTGGTTCTGCTCCCCCACTCCCCCCATGCCCCCCCAGATGGCTGTGTTCCCTCTTTCTCTCATTCCCCGCACCTAGCTGATCTCCTAATTATACCTTTAAACAAGGTATAGGGGCCACGTGGGATACTCAGGGTGTCATTTCAGCTGCATAAAATAGAATAACTGACTTGTTCATAGTTGGATAGGTAAACTATCTTCTCCTAGTTAGCCTTATTGCTACCTTCTTTCTGGAGGCTTTCACTTGTTATTGCAATGTAGGGTTCGGCAGGTCTACACTTGATGGGGGGGGGGGTGGCATTGGATATCATGGGGCCATCTCTTTAGGACCTGTTAATGCAGGGCTGGATTCTGGATTAGCGAGAAAGACCTGCAATTTCAGAGCTTAGCCCTTGAGTGGACGGGATGATATAGAACACTGTTATTCAGATATGTGTGATGTGCATTGTTTAATATTGGGAAGATGTATTAGATTATGTGATACTTAATGTTTTTTGCTGGCATACATTCTGGCTATCTGGAACACTCTAATGCTATACACTCTGTATGCTGAAATATCTTCCTGAATAAAAAAAAAAAAATAAAAATAAAAAAAAAAACCTTTGCAGATCCCTCTTTATTTTCTTGACTGTATGTGTTTGAAGTTATTACATATAACAGTGATATTACAAATCACTGGGTAATGCCACACATGCTGTCACTAAAGAGGGGGTGTCAGTCATTGTAACTTTGTAAGTATTGCATTTTTTTCTTGATAAATGCCACACTGCTATCCTCCTGTGCAATGTATGCTTGTAAATTTTTCTTGCAAAATCTAATAAACTCAGTCAGAAAAAAAGGCAAACTCGCCAGACTTATCTTAGGTACCAGGCTAAGAGAAGGCAGACCAAATACAGTGAAAATAGCTCTTTTTTTAAACCTTAAATTTTAGCTAAGGTAGGCAGAGTGGCAACTTACACAGACCTTCACCCACAAAGCTGATTGAGAACAAAGGCTAGTCAATGAAAAGTTTAAAAACCAGCACAACTGAATTTAGAGAATACTGCTTGTAGCAGCAAACAGTATCTGCCTGGTAGAATTACGTTTTGGAAAAGAAACAATTGCAAGATTAAAATAATCTGAGGAGCTTCTTGATTATGCTACTGTCTCTAATATACTGGCACAGAACTGGTGAGTGAGAGGGTGTGGAATGCTTGCATTTCCAACTTTCTGTGCTATTTACTGTTCTGAGCTGTGTCAGTGTGTCCGTAGCAGGACAGCGGCTTATCTGCAGTCTCCTCACACATATGAAAATTATGTACTCACTGTAATTCCTGATCTAGTAGGAATATCTTCACCATTGAGTCACATTAGTGGGCTTTAGCTGGAGGTGCAAAGACCCCGTGGGAGCCAGAACTTTTCAGAAGGGCTGGCATTAAGGTAAGATGCATATATGGTTCACCTCGGCACCAGACTTCAACAGTCTCAGTATCTTTTTTACAGAGGAGGTGCAGCACAACCTAACAAGTATTTACACACTTAACCCAAGGACATAAAATAGCCCTGGTGACCCATAAGAGAAGGGTCAGCAAACCAGTAACACAGTGTCTTCATAGCTGAAACCAAAAACAAGTGGTGAAGATCAATAAAAAATACTGGAGCGAGCCCGGGAGATGATGGGTGTGTGTGTGAATCAACGGTGAAGATATTCCAAGCAGATCAGGAATTACGACGAGTATGCAATTTTTATATCTTTCTGGAATCCAGTCTTCATGACTGATTCACACTAGTGGGTCAGAGTACCATGCTCAATGTCCCCCAGACAAGGGTGGCAGGAGTCAAGGGCTTACTCAGGACATTCTGGAATGTCCTGACAAGGGTGGCAAACTTCCTGGTATGGACATCCAGGGCATAGTATTTAACAAAGGTGTGCACTGTGCTCCAAGTTGCAGCTCTGCAGATATCACTGATCAGTACAGAGTGAATCACTGCAAGGGGCATGGCAACTGCCTAATGGAGTGGACACATGCCATGCCCTCAAGCTTAATCTGTGCCATGGCATAGCAGTAGCGTAGGCAGCTCACAATCCAGGCCGAAATACACTTAACTGTAATAGGCTGTCATTTTGATTAGGACTGAATGCGACAGCTGCTTGGATTGCCTGAAGTCCTTGGTCTCATCCAAGTAAAACCTAAGGACTCTCTTAACATCCAGAGCATTGAGAGTACACTCTTCTTCATTCTGGAAGCTGGCAAAGTAGGCAGGCAGCACTAATGGCTGATTCAGATGGAACTCTGATGCCACTTTTGGAAGGAACTTAGGGTGCATGCAGAGAACTACCTTCTCCTTATGGAAAACAGTATACAGAAGATCTGTGACCCAAACAATACTCTGTAAGGAAAAGTGATGATCACTAGAAATGCTGCTTTCCAAGTTAAAAACTTCAGCTCAAAAGTTGCAAGGGATCAAAAGGCTCGCAGGTGAGCATATTCAGCACAAGGTTGATATTCCAGGGACCCACTGGTTTCCTGATGGGAGGCCTTGCGTGTAAGATGCCTTCACCTTTTCTGGTGCTCACAACAAAAAAACAGGAAGACCACCTATCTGCATCTAATCCCACTGATGCCACACTTATGCTCCAATTTGGGAAGGATGGTATCATATTTTGGCTCCGTGGAGCCGAGCCACTGATCCCTTCCACTTCCTTATACTGAGAGTCACTCCCATGCTAGGACATTTTGTGATATCAATATATGAACAGCGGTTCCGGGTGGTCAGGGTGCTGGTGGTAGGGTGCCAGCAAGCAGAGCACCGACAAGAGTGTGCACACAACTAGAGTGCCCCCGAGAGCAGAGCGCCTGTGCAACAGGGCACCCGGTGCTCTGGAGTGCAAATGCGTACCCTGAGGGCTGAGCACCATGCTGCCACATTGCTGACATACACATAGCCGTGCACTCGGAGTACTGGACAACATCGCTGTCCAGCAGGAACATGGTCCTCTGCGGTCTGTGTGACATGTGACATTTACATCACGCTGTCAGTGTTTGGTTGTAATTATCAGGTAGTCAGCACTATGCATATGTTGCTGCTTTGCAGTCCTGTCTGTTACTGCCACTTGGGGTACCGCTGTAAACAATGATGTGCCAGTTGCTACAGGATGATATCCTGGTGAAGTATCTTAAATGAATACATAACTGTCAGGCCATATGTGCAGTACATCCATTCTCACAATATGTGTGGGACATCCCTGGTTACCGTAATAGAGCTATATGAGGTTACCTAGCAGGGTAACATGGGACACAGTGGATGACATGTCTTGCCTGCAGGCTGTGTCATGGTTTGCCATATGGCATGACAGGTTATAACACCTTTTCCCTGCACACACTGTTCAATGTTGGCAGTTGTATTTGAGTTGACAGACAAAGTACTTACAGGCATTTCCATCACTGGCATTGCTGTTTGCATGTCAGAGTTCTGGATATTGTGGCAGGTGTGATGTCAAAGGTGGTCCTTCTGACATGTGTCCCACTGAATTCTTCTGCACAGGAGCTGCCATTCATAAATAAAGGACTGGACTGTACACTGCAGTGCCTTTCATGCACATTGCATGTCTCCTATAGCGCATTACAAGCCTTGAACTGTTGCAGGGGGACATGTGCTGGGAAGATATGGGAGAGAATCCAGGGAGTGGTTAGGTACGGGTGGAGAGGCGATTACACAACTAGCTGACAGTGTGTGTCCCTGCCCCACTGCGCCATGTTGGTTGGCGCCCTCTGGTCCCTCACGGCTGTGTGGACTGGTGCTGTGACTGACGGCAGCCTCCTGCTGGTGCTTTGATTGCTGGCTCCCTACCACTGGTGCCCTGACCACTAGGAATCATGGACAGCACAGGGGTGCACTCCATAGACATCAATGGGGCCATTTCTTTAAGTCCATTTATCTAAAATACGATTAGTGGACTTTAAAAAACAAATGGCCCCATTGATGTCTATGGTGCGTGCCCCTGTGCTCTCCATATAGTGACATCACAAAACATCCTAGCGCGTAGGCAGTTCTCAGTATCAGGAAGTGGAAGTGATCGGCAGTTCGGCTCCATGGAGCCAAGATACGATCCTTTCCCGTCCAAAATTGGGGCATCTATAAATTATAAGTGTGGCTCCAGTGGGATTAGGGGCAGGTAAGGTTCCTTCCTGTTTTTTTTTTATTGAGCGATTGCAAAAAGAGCAGAAAAGGTGGTCTTTAAGGAACCTCTTGAACAGTAGCAGCTGTGTGAGGTAGAGGGTACGGATGGGCTCATAGTACGCACACGTGGACCATAACTGTGGAATACTGAAGGTCAGCATCAGAAAGGTCCAGCAAGTACTCTAGAACCTTGCCAGGTGGGCACCCAAAGCAGTGCATGTGGGTTTTGGAGCACCAGATAGAAAACCTTTTCCATTTAGCTATAAGTCTTCCTAGTGGAAGGTTTATGGGCAGCCAAAGGTACAGTATTTCAGAGACCCTCTTACATACCTAGTACCTGGTCACTTTTATCTCATCAGGAGACAGATCCGATGGTGAAGAGAGTGCAGGTTGGGATGGACCAGGTGACCCTGTGTCAGTAAGTCTGTCCTGAGTGGAAGAAAGAACAGTTACATACTTACCGTAACAGTACATTTTTGAGAGAATTGCTTTCATCAGGCCACACCTATGGAACTATAACCACTAGGCACTAGGACCACATGGAACCTTTTTGCAAGCAGTCCACTAGGGGTGCCCACAACAATATCCTACATCGGCACTTCCCATATAAACATGAACAGCCCTTTTCCTCCTCAGTTTTCTGCCAGAGATCATGCTCGAAGGACCTCCCTCTAGGGAACTAGAAGAGAGTTTATGGTTCCAGCTACCAGGAAAGGCTGGAAACAGCAGGTAGATCATCCTGGAGAAAGAGACAGGAGTTACAGAGCTCTATGTCTGTGGGGGATGGTGGGTGAGATGGCATGGCCTGATGAAGGAGATTTTCTCAAAGATCTACTGTTACAGTAAGTACATAACTGTTCTATCTTTGAGGATCTCTCTTTCTTCAGGGCCACACCTATGGAACGAGTACCGAGCAGTAGAGACAGAGAAATAGTTTGAGTGGATGAAGCCTGCAGGCCTAAGAAAGTAGGCCTTGAAGCACAGCTAGGCCAAAGCCTACCCTTTTCCATGAGGCAATGTCCAGACTATAATGTTTAGTGAAGGTGTGGACAGTACACCAGGTGGTAGCTGTACAAATCTCAGCAGCAGACACATTCTTGAAACAGACAACAGACGTGACCATGCCTGTAGTTGAATGGCCATGGACTACCCCAGGAAGTTCCTTACCATACTTCCTGTAACAGAAGCAATACAGTTAGCCAACCATCTGGATAGACACTGTTTAGAAACTGGAGTGCCTTCATTCCCAGGGGTGAATGAAACAAAAGCTGCAAGGACTTCCTGCAGTCCTTCGTATGGTGTATATAGTACCTGAATATTCTATGTACAGTACATTTAAAGTATGGAACAGTGCTTCCCCTGGACTGGCAAGCTCTGGAAAATAAAATGGCAGGTGGATGGTTTGATTCAAAGTAAGCTCAGATGCCACCTTTGGTAGAAGCTTAATGCTGGCATGCAAAGACACCCTGTCTTTGTGAAAAATCAAATGAGGATCTTACATTAGAGCCTGAAGCACTGAAATTCTTCAAGCAGAAGTAATGCCAACTAAAAATAACACTTTGCAAGACAGAAAGCATAGGCTGCAAGTCACAGCTGACTCAAAAGGAGCCAAAATGAAGCTAATTGGGGGTGTGGCTTAGGAGTACAAAAGCAGATGTCTCCAATTACAGCTTCCTGCTGTAGTTTTTGACAGAGGAGAATTTGCTTTCAGAACAAGTAGCAGTCTAGAACTACAGTTTTCTTACTGATAAATCACTTCTATCTCAGCAGGAGTCGGCGCCTGTTTGGATTAAGCAAACAGATACTGTATTAGAAGCAGGGGGTCCTCATTTAAGTAAAAAAAAGGAAGAAAATCACTGTGTGTTTCTCTGTTTGAGGAAGGGGGCTGTATCAGCTTAATTTACTGAGTCAGAGGGTGAAGCTAATTGAGGGTGTGGCTTAGGAGTACAAATGCAGGGGTCTCCAATTACAGCTTCCTGCTGTAGTTTTTGACAGAGGAGAATTTGCTTTCAGATCATGTAGCAGTCTAGAACTACAGTTTTCTTACTGATAAATTACTTCTATCTCAGCAGGAGTCAGTGCCTGTTTGGATTAAGCAAACAGATAATTTATTAGAAGCAGGGGGTCTCATTTAAGTAAAATAAAAGGAAGAAAATCACTGTGTGTGTTTCTCTCTGAGGCAGGGAGTGGTATCAGCTTAATTTACTGAGTCAGAGGGTGAAGCTAATTGGGGGTGTGGCTTAGGAGTACAAAAGCAGGTGTCTCCAATTACAGCTTCCTGCTGTAGTTTTTGACAGAGAAGAATTTTCTTTCAGAGCAAGTAGCAGTCTAGAACTACAATTTTCTTACTAATTGCCCTCCTTCCCACCCCTCCACACTAAACCAGTTCTACTTTTATAGCTACTGGATTTGACTGACAACAGGAACTTCCTGTTTGGCAGTAGGAAGGGAAGGATCATTGAGACACATTTGTTTCATCAACCTTGAAGGAACCTAAAAAAATAGTTCTTTCTCCACCCCCCACCTGGCTGCTGGAGGTCTGAATCCAAGCACGGAAGAAGGAAACTACTGAAGACTACAGGAAGTTTCTGTGCCAGAACAGGAAGGGCAAGAGTTGTAAGGGCACATAGGCAGTAGGAAAGTAGTTGTAAAAATACACAGAGGGAGGAGACAGTAAGCATACAAAGCAACAGGAGAGGGGATACAAAATAAGTCAAGATGGGAGTTTTGCAGTGCAATGGCTGTGGGGCAGCAGTGTTCCATGAGACATTCTGGAGGCTGTGATGCTGCCCTGTTTGCAGGCACCTCTCTGGTCTGAGGGAGAAGGTTGCCCATCTCCAGGCTGACCTGGCTAGGATTCATGAAACCTCTTTCCTCATCCAGGGACCACCAGGGCTACCTCAGAGGTAGGCAAGAAAGAGGAGCAGTTGGACCAAGGTGGGCTCAGGGAGGGAGAAGGTGGTAGAACAGAGGTGCATCTCTCCAGTTGCACCTCTCCACAATTCATATGCTGCTCTGGTGAAGAGTGGTTCCTGAATTGAGGCACCTGCAGTGGAGACCAAGGAGGATGCTGGGAACCTCCACGAAGGAGACCCACAGGAGGGTGGCACAAGACCCTAAAGGGGAAGGAAACAACTCCTGGTGGGGGACTCAATCATTAGGGGGTAAAAGTGGGGGAGGAAGGGGATAGGGAGGTAAGGAGCCTGCCAGGTGTCACGGTTCAGAGGGATAGGAAGTGAATCCTCAGGATCGCGGGAGCAGCTGCACGAGGGAGGGAGCTGGATGTCATTGTCCACCTAGGGACAAATTACCTGGCTGTGAATGGGATCAGAGCAGTGCAAGAGGAGTTTGCAGATTTGGGGATGGGCCTTAGACAAGTAGCATGTACGATAACCTTCTCGGAGGTGCTACCTGTCTATGGCAAGGATGATGCTAGGGTATTCCACACCGTGGGATTCAATGAATGGTTGAAAAACTAGTGTGGAGCTCAGGGTTTTGGCTTCACTGGGGACTGGGGAGCCACCTGGAGGGATGCAGGCCCATACTGGCACAATGATCTGCATCTGTCTGGGGGGGACCAGGATCCTAGGTGATAGGTTTAAATGCTTCATTGACAAGCATTTAACTAGCCAAGGTGGGGAAGGCACTGAAAAGGAGCAGGGAAATCCCAGCCTCCCCACACAAAACATAG
The DNA here is from genome assembly GCA_016271365.2 of Neoceratodus forsteri. Lineage (NCBI taxonomy): Eukaryota > Metazoa > Chordata > Ceratodontiformes > Ceratodontidae > Neoceratodus > Neoceratodus forsteri. The sequence continues at coordinate 1,040,637,895 of CM057456.1, read as the reverse complement.
TAGTTAGAGAGGTAAACACCAAGGCAGAGAAGTCAGTAGGGAGCAGGGCTGGGGTAAATGCAGAAAAAGGCAGTAAGAACAGGGATGGGGCTAAAAGGGGTAAGGCCATCAAAAAATGGAAGGCGATGAGTACCAATGCCCACAGTCTATGTAACAAGCTCCCTGAACTAGTGGCCTTGATGGAAGAGGGAGGCCTGAATATTGAGGCAGTCACTGAAACATGGTACACAGAGAACCATGACTGGGATGTCAACATACCAGGATACACAATCTACAGGAGGGACAGGGTGGGTAAAAGAGGAGGAGGAGGAGTAGCTCACTATATAAGGGAAGGAATTAAAGCAACAGAACTAAAGAGTAAACAGGAAGTTGATGAGTCACTATGGGTCACCCTGGAGACTGGAAATGGCACCAGAATCCACATGGGGGTTGTGTACAGACCCCCATCTCAGGGGGGATGGACAAGGAAATGATAGAAGGCATCCTTAAAATGGCAGAAAAAGGGGAGATACTGTTGATGGGGGATCTGAATATGCCAGATGTTAACTGGAGTGCCTTTGCTGCAGGCACATCCAAGAGCAGGAGGGTCATTCTTGATGCCCTACAGGGGGGCATGCCTCAGACAGCTAGTGTTGGAACCCACTCAAGAGGGAGAAATCTTAGACCTGGTACTCTTAAATGGGGAAGGAGAAAGGATCTCAGATTTAGAAGTGGATAGCTATCTGGGAACAAGAGACCACCAAACAGTGCGGTTCACAATAAACACAGCCATAGAGACAAGCCACATAAAAACAAGAGTATTGTACTTTAGAAGGCCTGACTTTGGAAAAATGAGAGAGTGCCTCAGAAAAGCACTAGCAAATGGGCAAGAAGGAGGGGTGGAGAAACAATGGGGAATAATCAAAACAGCCATCACAGAGGCAACAAGCCTTTGTGTAAAGCAAATCAACAAAACAAAATGAAGGAAAAAAACACAATGGTTCTTAAAAGAAGTGGAAGGAAAGGTTAAGGAGAAAAGGACAGCATTCAGAAAATATAAGGGAACACCGAAGGAGCAGGACAGAGTACGTTATCAGGTAAAGCAGAAGGAGGCAGGGAAGGCAGTCAGAATAGCAAAGGCACAAACTGAGGAAAAGATAGCCAACTCTGTTAAGAAGGGGGATAAAACCTTTTATAGGTACATTAGGGATCGAAGAAAGACCAAGGGAGGGATACAGAGACTTAATAAAGGGGAAGGAATGTGGGCAGAGGGTGACAGTGAAAAAGCAGGGATACTGAATGAATATTTCTGCTCAGTATTCATAACGGAAGAGGATGGTGAGGTACCTAAACCAAACAAGAGAAATGCTCTGAATAGAGAGGTCAATACCAGTCCATTCACATAGGAAAGGGTTTTGAGAGAACTCTTGAAACTGAGGGTGGACAAAGCAATGGGGCCTGATGGGATTCACCCCAGAATTCTAAAAGAACTAAGGGTAGAACTAATAACGCCACTGACTATTCTCATTAACAAATCATTGGAGGATGGGGTTGTACTCGAGAACTGGAGGAGGGCAGATGTGAGTCCACTTCACAAAAGTGGGAGCAGGGAAGAGGCAGAAAACTACAGACCAGTTAGTTTGACCTCAGTGGTAGGGAAAATGATGGAATCACTTTTGAAGGAAAGAATTGTTGAGTACTTAGAGGCCAGTGGGGCACAGGACCCAAGGCAGCATGGTTTCACAGCAGGAAGGTCATGTCAGATGAACCTAATAGATATCTTTGACTGGGTGACCAAAGTAGTAGACCAGGGAGGGGTTGTGGATATTGCCTACCTAGATTTTAGCAAGGCATTTGACACAGTCTTACACAAAAGATTAATATACAAGTTAGCCAGCCTTGGAGTGGGTCCCAAGGTGGTAGCCAAGGTGGAGTTAAAAAAATTGGCTGGACAACAGGACGCAAAGGGTAATAGCAAATGGAGTCCGCAGTGAAGAAAGAAGGGTAACTAGCAGCGCAATGCAGGGTTCGGTACTGGGACTGGTCCTCTTTAATGTCTTTATAGATGACATTGGAGAGCACCTGGAAGGAAAAGTATGTCTCTTTGCAGATGGCACAAAGATCTGCTACAGGGTTGATACACAAGGTGGGGTGGAAAGGATGAAAAGGGACTTGGCAAGGTTGGAGGAATGGTCAAATATATGGCAGCTCAGATTCAATGCAAAGAAGTGCAAGGTAATGCATCTGGGAAACAAAAACCCAGGAGAAGAGTACGCAATGGGGGTGAGATAACAACAACAAAAATCGAAAAAGACCTAGGAGTAATTATATCAGATGACATAAAGGTGGGCAAACAATGTGAGAAGGCAGTAAGGAGGGCTGGGGGGATACTGGGATGCATAGGGAGAGGCATCAACAGTAGAAAGCAGGAAGTTGTTATCCCTCTGTACAGACAGTTGGTGAGACCCCATCTAGAGTACTGTGTGCAATTCTGGAACTCCATCTCCACAAAGACATAGACAGAGTGGAGGCAGCAAAATGGTACAGGGTCTGCACCAGAAGACATATGAGGGAGAGACTAAAGCAGCTTAATATGTATACCCTTGAGGAAAGGAGGGAGCAGGGAGACATGATAGAAAGCGCTCAAGTATCTCAAGGAATTAAAGTACAGAGGGTAGTATCTCTTAGAAAAGATGTGCAAGAACAAGAGGGCACAATTTGAAGATGGGTGGGGGACGGCTCAGAGGTAATGTTAGAAAGTATTTTTTCACAGAGAGGGTTATGGATGCATGGAACAGCCTTCCTGAGGAGGTTGTGGAGTCAGGAACAGTGGGAGAATTCAAGAATGCATGGGACAGACATAAGGCAATTCTAGTGGGGATAGGAGGAAGTAAGCTGTTGATTAACTAGAATCTGCAACTTATCCATCAGGTAGGGAAATGGGCAGACTGAGTGGGCCAAACGGTCCTTATCTGCCATTAAATTCTATGTTTTTATGTTTCTAACACAAAATTCAGGTCCCAAGCTGGGACTGGATTGCAGACAGTAGGCTTCATGTACAGAATGCCTCTCAAAGACATATGGGCCACCTCCGGCTCAGCAACTGTATGACCATCAATAGGTGTGTGGAAAGCTGAAATAGCAGCCAAGTGCACTATAATAGGAAAGAATTGCAAGCCTGCATCTGACAAGGACAGCAAATACTCCAGAACCTGGTTTACCAGACTTGTGAAAGGATCCAGTTGGTGAGAAGCGGCCCACTAAGCAAACCAATTCCACTTCATGGAATAGGTGACTCTGGCAGAAAATTTTCTGGCGGCCACCTTTTGAGACACCCTAAACCTAGTAATGGCTATGTCTTCAGGAGCCATGCATGGAGATTGAGTGACTTGAGGTTCGGATTGACCAGGGTTCTCTGTTCCTGTGACAGAAAGCCCTTGCACAGGGGCGGAAGTACTGGTGGTTCCACTGCCAACTGCTGCAGTAAGGCAAACCAGATCTGATGAGGCCAAAGGGAGCAATGAGTATTAGAGTGGCTCCTTCCATTTGGAGCTCAAGTAACACCCTCTGAAGTAGAGGGAAGGGAGGAAAGGCATAAAGGAATCTCCCCTTCCAAGAGAGGGACAACACGTCTTGCTAGAAAACTCCAGGCCTGGAACTAGCGAGCAGAAAAGCAGCAGTTTTGCATTGTGTGGGGATACAAAAAGGTCCAACTCTGGACTACCTCACCTGTTGAACAAGACTTCTGCCACTGAGGTCAACAGCTCTCACTTAAGGAAATTCTGGACTGTGACCTGCTCAGCCCGTCTGCCAAGACATTTTGGACGTCTGGAACATGAACTGCCAATAGTTCTAGACCGTGTTTCAGAGCCCAATACCAAACCCTCATCACTTCTCTGCATACGGGGTAGGAGTGTGTCCCCCTTGTTTCTTTATGTAGTACACCATGCTGATGTCTGTTTGCAGCAGCAGCAGATGTTACAGGCACAGATGAGTCTGGAAGGCTTGTAGACCATACAGAACAGCCCTCATTTCTAGGATATTTATATGGAGGGTATTCTCCACTGCTGTCGATGTACCATGTATCCGACGAGGCCCCAAATGAGCCCCGCAGCCTATCCCCAATGCGTCTGTCATAAGGATCTGATGAGGAGAGGAGATCAGTAAAGGAACCCCCTTCAGCAAATGGTCGGGCTCCATCCATCACTGAAGCACCTTCCAGACAGATGTTACTAGAACCTTCTGTTCTAGATCATCGGCACGTTGGTCCACTAGACTCTTAATGTTCTTTGGGGATCCACATATGCAGTCTGGCCAGTGGAACAGTAACAATGGCAGCTGCTATCAGGCCCAGTAGACTCAAGAATGTCCTGGCTGTGACATACCTGTTGTTGTATACCATCCGGGCCTGCGTAATTAAGTGGAAGGCCCTGTCCTGAGGCAGGAAGGCTAAGCCTTGGGCTGTGTCCAGGATTGCCCCTATGTACTGCAGGTGTTGATAAGGGGCCAGGAATGATTTTGGCTCACTGACCATGATTCCTAGGGCCTTGAACAACTGCCTACTGCATGCTAGTCTGGTAAAGCTGCTCTTTGGACCATGTTTTGAGCAGCCAGTTGTCCTGATAGGGGAATACATATAGTCCCTCTCTCCTGAGGGCTGCTGCCACTACTGCTAAGCATTTGGCAAATACCTGTGGTGCAGCTGATAAACCAAAGGCAATACCCTGAACTGATAATGTTCCCCCTGGGAGTAAAACCTGAGGTACTTCGTGTGAGGGGCATAAATTTTGATATGCAGGTAAGCGTACTGCATTTCTAGGGAACATATCCAGTCCCCCTGTTGCAGTAGTAGCAACAGGCCTTGTTGAGTGACCATTCTGAACTTCTTGTACTAAATAAAGAGGTTCAGATTTCTAAAGTCCAGAATGGGCCTCAGGTCCCCTGAGCATTTGTGGACTAGGAAGTAGTGACAACAGAACCCCCGTTCCTTTGTTTCCAAGAAACTGGCTCTATGGCCCTCTTTTGCATTACTCGGTATTACTTGGTATTGTTAGGCAGAAGGAGGCTCAAGGCCCATCATGACTGCATCCCCACAATATGTGAGGGGAATTACCATCGTTACTAAAGAGGTACAGTATTTATTAATTTGCTTTTGGTAACCGGGTGAGTGCACTAAATAGGCACGACGTGGGAGGATACAAGTCAAATGCAAGAACAACAACAATGTGACGCAGTACATAAACTAGGACATACAATGCTAGGCGGTAAGAAAATCCAAGCATTTTACAAAACCAGTGAAATACAGGGTTATACAGGTAAATAATATGAAACAGGTACAGGGAAATATTCAGAATAAACAAGTGCAACACAAGTACAGAAACTGGCACTAGTCGTGTGTTATGAAACAGTATGCAGTAAGTGCCATTAACAAGACCAATGCAAATAGAAGAATAGAGCTGAGGAAGAGTAGAGAGGGAAGAGAGAAAGGATGGACAGGTAAGAATGTATGGAGGACGGGAGGAGGAAAAAGAGTAAGACAAAGCATAGGTGAAGAGAGAGTGGGAAAAGGGTGAGCTTAGGATGGATGGAAGCAGGTGCAAGGACTTGATGCAAGTAGATATTCATGGTGGAGTTTCTTAAAGCCAGCATGTGTAGGGGCTAGGCGAATGTTAAGAGGGATAGAGTTCCAATACTTAGGGGCAGCATAGGAGAAAGCATGAGCACCCATAGAGGTTTTACATCTAGGAATGTAAAGAGGGGATAGGTCATTGGAGAGGAGCCCGTAGGATGGGGTTTGGGAGTGAAGTAACAAGGCAAGGGATTGTGGGAGGCCAGATCTTGTTAAAGAATTGATAAGAGTGCCATAGGATAGGAGCCAGTGGGCAGCAGGACTAGGCCATTTTAGGTCAGCATAGAGCTGACAGTGATGTTTGTACCATGGAGAGGCAGAAGCGAAACGGCACATGTTCTTATAAGTGGTGTCCCATTTATGGAGGGCAGTCTTTGTCATGCCTAAGTAGGTGACAGAGCCATAAGCCAAAGACGGGAGCAGAAGGCCTTGCACCACAGCAAGTCTAGCAGATGGAGTGAGGGCATATCTAGTACGGTAGGCTCCCCTGATTTTTGCATTAATGTATTTGCAAGTAGTGATGATGTGGAGATCAAACTCCAGGGATTCATCTAGCAAAATGCCCAGGTATTTGAAGGAACTAGTGCTAACCAAAGGGGAACCATCAGCACAGGATAATTTGAAGGAGTTTCAGTTCACTTTTAGTCTAGCTGGAGAGCCAAAGAGCATTGAGTGAGTTTTACTTACATTGAGAACAAGGTGATTTTCAGTTAGCCGGGAATGTATATTTAGGAAGTCCGAAGATAGGGAGTTGTTTATGTCCAGTACTTTACTGGCACTGTGGTAGATGACAAGGTCATCCACGTAAAGCAAGGAGGAATATGTAGGTGCCAGGCATGGAAGGTCATTTATTGTAATTGTGAAAAGCAGGGGGCCAAGTATGGATCCCTGAGGGACACCGATATGTATGGATGAAAGATCTGACAATGCTGCATTGAAAGCTTCAGCTTGCTGCTGATTGGACAGATAGCTGTAGAACCAGTCAAGCAATTTCGCTGAAAAACCATTGGAGAGGAGCTTTGTAAGGAGAAAGGTGTGGTTAACGAGGTTGAATGCCTTGGTTAGATTGATAAAGCTAGCACCTGTCAAAAGACCAGATTCCATAGCAGCATAAATGTCATTAGTAGGTTTTAGGAGGGCAGTAGAAATGCTATGGCCTTTACAGAAACCATGCTGGAAACCAGAGAGGAGGTTGTGTTTCTGTAGATACTCTATGGTTTGGGTTGCCACAAATTTTTCTAAGATTTTACTAAGCACAGAAAGAATAGCGATGGATCAATAATTAGACATGTCTTTGGGATCACCTTTTTTAAGGATGGGAGTTATTCTAGCTATCTTCCATATGTTGGGAAACACACCATGGTGAAGTGACAGATTAAAGATTTTGGGTAAGGGGGAGGCTATAAGAGAGGCAGCCACTTTGAGGAGCCAGGGTTCCAAATCGTCAGCGCCAGAGCTGGTGGAGTCAGAGATAGTGAGTAGCAGCTTTAGGACTTCAGCTCTAGTGATGGTTCGAAACTGGAGTAGTGGTTGAGAGAGTGGAGGTTCTTATCAAGTTCTGTTTTAAATTTATTGAACTTGATTATGTCCACCAAATACTGAGGAAGAGAGTTCCATAACTTGCATGCCCTGATTGTAAAGAAGTTATTTCTTTTATTTGTACAAGCATGATGAATGTGCAATTGTTTGTTACAGTATGGGACCTCAAGTAAGTAAGTTTGTTGGCTAATAGAAAACTACACTCTACTACACTAAACTCCCTGGCCAAATGTGGATGTTTTAGGATGTTAAATAACATCAAGGAGACCTCCTCTGTTTCTTCTCATTTGGAGGTCGTAAAGGTTTAAAGTAGTAGGTCTGTCAGTGTAAGGCTTGCCTTTAAATCTGGCCACAAGCCTGGTTACTCTTCTTTGGAAACTATCCAGTAGGCTAATGTCTTTCTGTAAATGTGGGGCCCAGAATGATGCAGATATCCTTGAAGAAGGTTCCTCAGTTTGCTGACAGGCAGGCGAGGCGTAACAAATGATGTATATAAGAGGATAAGGCAAGCTTCACTTCTGGTCACGAATGCTTTACATATAGACCTGATAATTCTATTTGTCATTATGGCAATTTTCCTACAATGGCCCCTTGTGAGAGTTCTGTGTTAATAATGCACAAATCAGTTTCAGTTTGGATGTGTTTGATAGTACACCCATTTAGAATGGGTTCATCACAATATATCCAAGGCACACTGCCTTAAGGGTAGCTGGTCCATTCCACTGGGGTGTCAAACAGACGAGGCATACTGATGAGTCCTGGTAGGACAAAACACGTGTCTATGTCTTCTGTTAGCACCCTTTGCAAACTGTGTGAGAGGCCTTTCCGCACCATGCAATTCTGCTTAAAGTTGGACCAGCATATCATTCTGTGGTGATTCATATGCAGCCCATGATGCTTTGCACTGTGGGGCATGTGATTTGTATTTTCTTGAAACTTGGCTTCCCCAGCCAAATGCCCTTTGGGTAACTCCCTTGCCTCAGTGTTTACAGAGGTTCTTTTGTCTTTAAATAGTTTTTTATTTTAATGGATTCACCACAATATATCCAAGGCACACTGCCTTAAGGGTAGCTGGTCCATTCCACTGGGGTGTCAAACAGACGAGGCATACTGATGAGTCTTGGTAGGACGAAACACGTGTCAATGTCTTCTGTTAGCACCCTTTGCAAACTGTGTGAGAGGCCTTTCGGCACCATGCAATTCTGCTTAAAGTTGGACCAGCATAACATTCTGTGGTGATTTGCATATGCAGCCCATGATGCTTTGCATTGTGGGGGCATGTGTGATTTTGTATTTTCTTGAAACTTGGCTTCCCAGCCAAATGCCCTTTGAGGTAACCCTTGCCTCAGTGTTTGCGCACAGAGGTTCTTTGTCATTTAGAGTATAGTTTCTTACTATTTTTTTGTCAACATTAAAGGGACACTGTCAACCCCCGTAGGTCTCAAAGTGTCCCTGGTTTAAAAAATATATTTTATGACTGCCAACATTCAGTAAAGATTGCTGATGTAGCTAGTAGTTTGATTCTAACTCTTATTTTATTTAAAAAAGTGAAAAACAAACTGCCCAACATACTGGTGTTATCACACCAAAACAGGTTTGTTTACATCCCTTCAGCAACTCCAAATGCATCTTTCCTGGACTTCAGAACACCCACAAAACAGTCTAGCCCCTCATGATGCAGTGGAAGTTTAGGAGGCTTCTTTCTTATGAGTGGCTGCACTGTTTGGGTGTGTTTCTAATGCTCAGGAAGTACGCAGTAAGGACAGAACCAGGACTGTAAACAAAACAAGGTTGTTTATAAATATACACTGCCACGCATTTCAGTTCTACTAAACAAGGAGACAGACAAAACAAACAGCAACAGCAGTGAATTTTAGAGAGGATAAACAATCATAAAATGTGGGGTTTCAACTAGAAATAATATGGTGAAAAACAAGTTGACAGTGTCCCTTTAAACTGCATTTTGTTAGCTCTTGCCCAAATCTCAATTTTGTATAGATCCTGCTGTAGTATACTATTTTTGGCCACACAATCTAGATCATTAATGAAGATGCCAAAACATATAGGGCCTAAAACTGAGCCCTGTGGGACCCCACTTGTAAACTCAGCTACCTCAGAAATTGCATTTGTCACCTTGACTTGTGCCCTCTCCCTAAGCCATTCATCACCCGATCTTACAAGGTATGGATCACTGCCCGTGTGTGTCAATTTCTTTATTAATTCTGCATGGGGTACAGTATCATAGGCTTTTCGGAAGTCAAGAAAGACCACATCCACTGGAGTTCCTTTATCAAGGCTATCACTTAACTTTTTCGTAAAAGGAAATGAGATTAGTGGTACATAATCCTCCCACTATAAATCCATGCTGGGTGTTGTCTTTTAGTCCCTTACTCATTATTTCCCCTTCCAAGTTATTTAATAATTTCTCCATAGATTTACATACTATGGATGTTAGACTGATTGGTCTAAAATTGCCAGCCAAAGTTCTATTACCTTTTCTAATGGACAGGGATAACTATGGCATTTTAACAGTCATTAGGTATTAACCCTGTACCAATGGATTTGTTAAACAATACGGTAAGGAGTAAGGACAAGTAAGCAGCAATTTCCTTCAAAAAAATTGGATTTATACCATTTGAACCAGTGGAAGAGTTGGCCTTTAATGCATTGATAGCTTTAATGACATCTACCCTAATGAGCTGGAAGGTACTAGATGTTAGGGAGGGAATTAATGTCATAACCTGGTCCTTGGGGCTAAATATGGAACAGAAAAATGTGTTGAAGGTCTCTGTTATTTTAACTCTCTCATGAATCTCAACACCACAGTCTATCAATGGTCTCATGGTTTTCAATTAGGGTATGTATTTCCTCTAGCAGCTCTGGTATGTGTTCTGGAGGATAGGTGGAAGAGGCTGGTGGATAGTCTGGGGGAAGCTCTAGAATTTCTAGAGCATGGCCCTGTTCTATTATCTGGAGGACCCAAGTATCTGATGTGACGTCTCTCCACTGGTCAAGGTGGAGGGAGAGGTGACCCCTATGACCACCTCCAAAAGTACTGGTGGGTGGGGGTCCAGGAATGAGTCATGCAGATGCAGATCCTGCAGTCATAGCTGCACTTCCACTTCTAGGGACTTTTGAGTTGGCACCTGGGGTGGGTCCTGGGACAGGCAGAGCTGATCTTCCTCTGACTTTGCTGTGATGTCTGGCTCCTGAATGGTTTCTTTTGCTGGCCGGATGAAAGGGCACCCTCAGCCTACTTCTTGGTTGTGTATGGCAGAGGGAGTGTACTAATTTCAAAGTCCTGCCTGAAGCATGTAGGTATGAGAGGGTATCCTGAATGTATGCCCTGAACAGCTTATATCCTCTGAATGGGGCATTTAAGATAGATTGTTGCACATCATTAGCAAATCTTGCCACCCTCGACCAAGAGTGTCTCCTTAAGCAGACAGCAGAAGCTGTTGCTCTACCAGAAGTATCAGAAATGTCATAAGTAGACCTTAAAAGATGCTTACAGTAGTAGCGCCAAATTAGTCAAGGGATTTTTAAGGATTTTTAAAAATCCCTGTTGAGAACTGTGAAACCTTTTGTTAGGGATTTTGTTTGGCTTGTTAGTGTATTCACTGCTACCCAGAGAGGGTGCTACCATCATCTGACAGTCTAGTTGAAACTCTACCAAATGGCATTTGAGTACTGTAACAGGAACTGGCTCTTTCTGTAGGTATAACAAAAAGAATTTTAGAGAATTTTTTCCCCTAAATTTTGTGAAGGATAAATAGGGAATCTCACAAAATTGCTTGACAAATTCGGCGCTACAACTGTACCTACATCTGCCCCTGCCTGGAGGGCCTTTAACAGCTTCTGCTTGGGAGTACCTTCTGGGAGGGTTTGGGCCACAGCTTTGGCCTTCCTCCAAAGGGCATTTTGGTATTTTACCATATGGGCCTGGTAGTTTGCAACTCTTAGGCCAATACTCAAAATATAACCAGCAACAATACCAAAGCCAAATGCAATAACAATAAAAATACTAAAACTCAAAATAAAAACAAGCATTTGTCAATGCCGAATGTTGCTTGCTTCTATGTGCTGTTTAGGTATTTGGAAGACATTGGAGTGCAAATATTGAAAATTTGAGAACTTACGAGCGTGCGTGAACTGCATAGCTAAATAAAACAGTCATTTTAGAATTTTTCACCAAATTTTCAACATAGCCATTTTAAGACCTCTGCTCATGAACAGTGTCACTGTGATTTTGTTAATGTGTCCTATACATTGAGTTTGCACACCGACTGTGCCATTGTATAGCTACATGAAGCGGAAACACGTTTGGGCAGGATGTGAAAAATGACAGCTGTACTGCTCATAAGGAGGTGTGGTAAAATGGCAATGTTGAAAATCTGGAGTGAAAATATTGAAAATTTGCGAACTTACGAGCCTGCGTAGGAACTGCGCAACGCACGCTCGTAAAACAGTCATTTTTAGGAATTTTTTCACCAGATTTTCAACATAGCCATTTTAAGACCTCTGCTCATGAAAAGTGTCACTGTAATTTTCTTAATTTGTCCCGTACATTGATTTCGCACACCGACTGCGCCATGCTGCGATACATGGGCGGAAACACATTTTGGGTGAGATGTGAAAAATGACAGCTATAGTACTCATAAGAAGGTGTGGTAAAATGGCAATGTTGAAAATCTGGAGTGAAAATATTGAAATTTCACGAACTTATGAGCCTGCGTAGGAACTGCGCAATGCACGCTCGTAAAACAGTCATTTTTTGGAATTTTGGCACCAAATTTTCAACATGGGGTTTTTGGGACCCCTTCTCATGAATGATGTCACTGTCATGGTGGTATTCAGGCCCGAAGGGTGATTTCACAGTCACTGCACGAAATCACCCTTCGGGCCCGAATAACGCCATGACAGTGACATCACTCATGAGAAGGGGTCCCAAAAACCCCATGTTGAAAATTTGCGTAAAATTCCAAAAATGCCTGAGATATGCAATGTTGAAACCCCTATCTAGCCCATTATACAGCTTACCGGCATTTCCTCAGTTCGCGGTCGGCTTTGAAGAGTGCAGGCGTGTTCCCGGTCCACGAAGTCGTCGCACCAGAGTCGGGTAAGTATGGGGTGAGGGTCGGGGAGGCTGGTGCAGTGGGTGGGTGCAGGTTGTAGGGCGGGCGTCGGGAGCGCACCGCGGAGACCGTTCGCTTTTCAGGTAAAAAAAAAAAAGAGCGTTGTGGAACCGTTTGCCATGCTGGGGTGGGCTCCCAGCGTGGCACAAGGACGTTAGAGGCGTTCAGCCGACGGGGATTGAGGCACCCCGTCGGCCAAAGGACTGATTGCCACGCTGGGTGGGCTCCCAGCGTGGCACCTACAACTGGGGGCGGCAGCTCAGCCGATGTGGGATTGAGCGCTGCCGGCTACACAGTAGGTGCGGGGCACGTGACGTTTGCCTGTGGGGAGCTACGCTTTCATCGCTGCTCACTGAAGCGTAGCTCCCCCTTTCAACTGTATGCCACTGCATTTTGGAGCGTGTCATAGCTCCAAAATGCATTGGCTTACGGGGCCGCGCCTGCCAGCTCACTGACTGAATTGGAGGAGGAGGTGACACACCTACGAAATCTCCGATGATGGCACTATGTTTCTAGCACATGCGTGCAAGCAACATAATGACACAAATATAAACAAAAGCAAAATTCTCATAATCGGGGATTTCATGATCTGAGGAGTGGACCACTATCTAACACAAAATGTTAAAAGTGACATCGTGCAGTAATGGACCTGGGTCGTTGGAGGGCCAGCTGGGGGGAGAAGGATCGAGCGTCCCTAGACTGTTCTCCTTCTCCGGGGGGAGGGTAAGTGGGTGTGAGTGTTCGGTGTCTAGCGACACCCAGCAAAGGTTGGGTTGCCGCATGTACACCGACACCTGTATCTCTCAGGGGTGGGGTGGACACTGGTCGCCACTGCACGTCCCCACCCCTGCTAACACAGGGAAAAAAAAAACACTGGGGCCTGGCTCATCTCTATGATACCCTATCCCAGACCTCTCATTGCCTCCGATGCTGGCTCCCCCAAGCAGATGCTTGACTTGTGGCATTAGGGCCGGTGCCACAACCCCATCCTCTGAGGGGTAAGTCAGGGGTGACTGGGGAGAGCACAGGCTGTGATCTGGGGTGGAGGTCCAGGGTTCCGTGACCAGGGCAGACAATACCGATGGCCATGGAACCACCAAAAAGAAAAAATTACTCACCATAGTAATGTTGTTTCTCCTAATGGAGTCTTGCTGTTTTCTGACTATATGCAGTTAGCCCCAGCACTTGAACTGCTCCGGAGAGTAAAAGGTTAACTCTATGCCAAGGCATAGAATGTTGAGCTCTAGCTTGGTTTTTAAACCTCTGTCTGTGGTACTCTGAAATGTAACCATCAGATTCTTACGAGCACTAAATTAACTCAGTAATTAGAAATTGTCTCTAAAATTATTATGCCAAAAGCCAATAACCAGATTTTTAGGGCCAAAAGACTCAATTCAAGAACCCCAAAAAGAATTCAAGCAGGTAGTGAAACAACCAAAATATTCATAATAAAAACCAGAAGAACCCTTAATAAAATAAGGCATGCCAAGTACATCTCTGGGGTGCAGCATTGTGCCTGCCAATCCACATCCCAAAACTACTAGGTTCCAGGAGGGGAGGCAGGGAGGGAGGTCAGAATACAGCAAGACTCCATTAGAAGAAACAACATTACTATTGTGAGTAATTTTTTCTTCAAACAACATGAAGTCTTGCTGTATTCTGACTACATGCAGAGTACCAAGCAGTACCCCCTTGGAGGAGGGACTCACAGAACCTATTTTGGGAACAAGATCTGCAGCACAGCTGTGCCAAACCTAGTATCACATCTTGACTGAATGTCCAGAGAGTAATGCTTGGTAAATGTGTTAACAGTTTTCCAGGTGGCAGCTTTACAGATTTCCACTAAAGGTATATCTCTAGCTGCTGCAACCGAATCAGTTGTACCTCTGGCAGAAAGAGCCCTCAGGCCTGAGGGAGGCTCTTTCCTAAGCTTTGAATAGCAGAACTGGATACAGGAGACAATCCACCTGGCAATTTTTCTCTTGGTGGCCGGTTTGCCCTTTCCCACATCTCCATAAGTGAGAAATAACTGAGAACAGTCATTCCTGTGGGCCTTAGTATGCTCCCAATAGTAACTAAGAGCCCTCTTTACATCAAGTGTGTAATCTTCTCTCACCAGAGGAAGAATGTTCTTTGAAAAATACAGGCAATGGCATAGACTGATTCAAATGAAAGTCTGATACCACCTTGGGAAGAAACTTTCTGTTGGTTCGAAGGACCACCTTATCCCTGGGAAATGAAATGAAATTAGGTTTTACTGATAAAGCCTGTAATTCACTGATTCTCCTGGCAGAAGTAATGGCTACCAGGAATACAGTCTTCCAAGTCAAGTACTTCAGCTCAGCTGAGGATAAAGGCTCAAAAGCGGGCTGCATGAGCTGTGGGATACAAATATTCAGGTCCCAAGAAGGGGTAGGCTCCCTAAAGGGAGAATTAACATGTACGAAACCCTTGACAAATTTCTTGAAAACTGGATGAGATGCTAGGGAAGAGCCCTTATCAGCAGAAAGGAAGGCAGACACAGCTGCCAAATGTATCTTGAGAGTAGCCGGACGGAGGCCTAAACTGCTAAGATGCACCAAATAGTCCAATACAGTGGCAATATCAGCCAGCTCTGGTTGGACATGCTTCTGGGAACACCAAAACCCAAATCTTTTCCATTTGGAGTTGTCAGTCTTTCTAGTAGCATGTTTCCTGCTAACCTTTAAAATGTCCAAGACTGATTGAGAAAGATGTAGGCTTGCATATTCTAGCTCTTCAAGAGCCAGGCTTTGAGCCTGAGAGTCTGAAGGCTGGGGTAAAGGATCCTCCCCTGTGGGGAGGTAAGGAGATGTAACTGGGAAGACACAGAGGCATTGTTACTGACAGTGACAAGAGAAGGGGGTACCAAGGCTGTCTGGCCCAGTCTGGAGCCACTAGAATCACCTTGCAAGGCTGAGACCTGATCTTGATCAGGACCTTGAATATCAGAGGAAAAGGAGGAAATGCATACAGAAACTTAACATACTATTTGCCAGCAGATTAGGTCTTACGGTCTATCGAGTCTGCTCGAACCTCAGATCCTTAGTTGGGTGCCGAGGCCCTCCCATCCCTTGTGCTCCAGAAACACCTATCATCCATCCCCACCCCCCCGGGACAGGCCATCATCTGATACATCCACTTTCTGTGTCTGTCCCAAACTCTCTTGAAGCCCTCCACTGTGGATCTCTGAACCAGCTCGCCAGGCAGTGCATTCCAAGGGTCCACTACCCTCTCAGTGAAAAACCTCCTCCTCTTTTCCCCCCTCACCCTTCCACCTTAAAACCATGCCCTCTGGTGATACCTCCCTGCTTTAGTCTAAAGATTCCCTCCATGTTTACCCTATTTATTCCCTTGAGGTACTTGGAGACCTCAATCATGTCCCCCCGTCTCTCCTCTCCTCCAATGAAAACAGGCAGAGCTCCTCAAGTCTGTCCTCATACGTCAAATCCCTAGCCCTCGTGTCATCTTAGTTGCCCTCCTCTGTACCCTCTCCAGGAGCTGTATGTCCCTCTTCAGGTGTGGTCTCCAGTACTGTACACAGTACTCAAGGTGTGGTCAACCAGTCCATTGTACAGCGGCAGAATCACTTCCTTGCTCCTAGAGGTGATCCCTTACGATGCAACCCAACATCCTGTTTGCCTTGCTAGCTGCCTCCTGCACTGCTCAGAGTTATTCACATGCAACCACCATGACCCCTAGGTCTTTTCCCCTATTGAGGCCTCCAGCGCTCCTCCCAGGGTGTACCTGTGTTTAGGGTTTCTCGACCAAGATGCAACACCTTGCACTTGGTGATATTGAAATTTAATTTCCATGTGTGAGCCCAGCTTTCCAGGGTGTCCAGGTCCCCTTGCAGGGCCAACCTCCCCTCTTCTCCCTCAACTACTGCTCCCATCTTGGAGTCATCCGCAAAGAGACTCATTTCACACCCTGTACCCTCCCTGATGTCCGATATGCATGCATTAAACAGGATCGGACCCAGGACCGAGCCCTGCGGTACCCCACTACCAACCTCTCTAGGGTCCGAGAGCTCCCCACAGACCACTACTCTCTGGGTGCGTCCAGCTAGCCAGTTTTCAATCCATCTGACCATCAAAGGGCCTACCCCTAACCCCATCAGTTCCTCCACCAGACCATTGTGGGGGACAGAGTCAAACGCCTTGCTGAAGTCCAAGAATAATACATCCACAGGCTTTCCCCTGTCCAGTTCTGATGTTTCCCATTCGTAGAACTCCACAAGATTGGTTTGACATGATCTACTTGGCACAAACCCATGTTGCTGACTATCCAGACCTCCCACCTCCTCTAAGTACACCCCCAATCGTTCCTTTAGTATACTCTCCATTAATTTTCCCACCACCGAGGTCAAACTGATGGGTCTATAGTTACCTGGTACTTCCCTCGACCCCCCTTTATGGATTGGCACCACATGTGCCTCTCGCCAATCCCTAGGTACCCTCCCTGTCTCAAGTGACCTGTTGAAGAGTTCCGCCAGGGGTGCAGCCAGTATGTCCGCCAATTCCCATAGTACTCTCGGATGAATGCCATCCGGCCCAGGAGATTTGTCTTTCTTTAGGGCCTTGAGGGCTAACCACACCCTTTTGGCCGAGATGGCATCATCCGTCCCCTCCACCTTACTGGCCTTTTTATCCTTATCCAGACGTGACACCCCTGGGGTATCTCTCCCTCCCTCTTGCTCCATTTCTGTTGCTCCCCTGATCCCACTCACTGATGCTTCTATCCCCTTCGTGCCTTGCTTTGTAGATATCCCATCCCCCTTCCTAGTGAACTTGCCTGTCCAATTCAACAACAGAGTATCCTGAGGGACAGGGCCCAGAAGAGGTGGTCTACAGCAAAAGAGAGGAAGTTGGTGATTGTCTGTGGCTACAAGACATCTATCTCTGGAGTGCCCCACCTCTTGAAAATTACCTAAAGAATTAAAGGATTCAGGGTCCATTCATGGTGACCCTGAGAAATCCTGCTGAGAGCATCTGCTAAAATGTTGTCCTTCCCTGGGAGATGCACGGCCAGGAAGCCTGAAGGGAATAAGCTAGAGACCATATCTTCATGGCCTCTGTGCACAAGGTCGAGAACCGAGTGCCTCCCTGCTTGTTGACGTACCACATGATTGTGATATTGTCTGTCCTGATCTGCACCACTTTCCCCTGAACAACAGTTGAGAATGTCTGGAGTGCTAGAAAGACAGCTCTCAGTTTGAGAAGGTTTATGTATAGAAGAGACTCCTGGTGAGACCAGGTTCCCTGAGCTGTAAGCTAATCTAGATGAGCCCTCCAACCTAGCAGAGGCGTATCTGTGGTGAGAATCACTGAAGGAGCCTGACTGATAGAGGGGACACCTTGTCAAAGATTGTACTCCTCCAGCCACCACTGGAGGGCCTAAACTAGAGTAGAGACACTGGAACCAATTTGGAGAGAGGATCTTTTTTCTGAGATCAGTAAGATCTGAGATGAAACTGAATATCTCTCATCTGAAACCTTGTTCCCTGAACTACAGCTGTGGATGCTGCCATGTGACCCAGCAACTGTAGAAAGTGTCTGGCTGGATGAGAAACTAGAGGACAAAAAGAGGAAGCCAGAGTTACAAGGGACTGAACCCTTGAGAGAGGGAGAAATGCTCTTGCCTGAATAGTGTCTAGTTCCACCCTTATGAAAGTGAGAAGCTGGGCTGGTTCCAGAACAGACTTTTCTAGGTTCAGAATGAAGCCCAAGAAGTCTAGAAGCTTTTGTGTGACCTCTAAGGCTGACCTGACTTGGTCTGAGAACTGGCCCACTAGAAGCCAGTCATCCAGGTATGGGAACAGAAGGATACCCTGTCTCCTGAGGAATTCCACCACTACTGTAAATCACTTGGTGAACATCCTTGGAGCAGATGTTAAGCTGAAAGGCATAGCTCTGAATTGGTAATGGTCTGAGGGCAACCCGAACCTGAGGTACTTTCCATGGGAATGTCTGATAGGTATGTGGAAGTAGGCATCCTTGAGATCCAGAGAGGCTAGCCAGTCTCCTGGTCTCAGAGAGGGAAGACTTATTCACAGAGTCGCCATCTTGAATTTTGTTTTTGTTAAATGTTTGTTCAGGTACCTTAAATTTAGGATGGGTTGCCACTCCCCTGTCTTTTTTGGGGTAAGGAAGAATCTGGAATACAGTCCTTTTCCCCTCTTACAAAGAGGTACCTTCTCTGCTGCTTGCAGAAGAGAGGAGACTTCTGCCTCTAAGGCCCTCATCTCCAAGGGAGAGGGAGGACTGAAGGACCTTGCTGTAATTTTTGGGAACCTTTTGAAACTGAAAGCAAGTCCCTGGCTCACTACTTTCAGGACCCATTTGTCTGAAGTAATAGACTCCCAGGCCTGGGAATAGTGAGCCAACCTGCCCCCTACTGGAACTGGGAGGCGCCCCTGACCGACACCTCAGGGTATTTGTTTGGTAGGGGGCTTAGACTGCGTGGATGATGGGGTCCTGGTCATCCCGCGCCTACCTCTTCCCCTAAAGAACACCCTTTACTGGAAAGAAGAGGAGGAGTCCTGAGCTTGGTTGAAAGGCTTTTGAAAAGGCCTGCCCTTGCCAGCCCTAAATTGCTACCTCTGAGGAGTGGCCTGCTTTTCCTTGGCTGCAGCACTCCTATAGGTGGTCCTATATTCACCCATATTCTTCATGTAGTTCTCTGTTTCCTCAACAAACAGAGAATTACCAGTTACAGGAAAATCCATGGCCTTAGTCTGGGTAGTTTGCGAAAGATTGGTACATCTAAGCCAAGCAAACCTCCTCATGGAGACAGACGTAGCCATGACTCTAGAATGCACATCATTCGAGTCCACATCAGCAGGAAATTGCACTTTGGATGCCTCTATACCATTTACAGCCACCTGCTCCAGCTCCTTGGCTAGCTGGGGAGGGACGTTCTTAGCCAGCTCCAGAACCATATCCCATGTAGATTTCTGGTACCTGGCTGTATATGCCATGTAATTTGATTGCCTGACTAGGAAGATGTCAGGCTCTACTGGCTTATCAAGTTCTACAAACTCTCCTTCTTCATCACCGAGACAGAGGTAAGAATACAGATAAAATAAGAACTGCGGTTGAAAAAAATGACTGATTCAAACTATTATCAAACTGAGGCGCAGGAGGGATCTCCAGAGCGACTTCACAGTTAGGCAGAGTAAGAAATCTGATGGTTACACTTCAGAGTACCACAGACAGAGGTTTGAAAACCAAGCTCGAGCTCAACATTCTATGCCTTGGCATAGAGTTAACCTTTACTCTCCAGAGCAGTTCAAGTGCTGGGACTAACTGCATATAGTCAGAATACAGCAAGACTTCATGTTGTTTGAAGTATAATAAAAAAAAAAAAAATGCAACATCATGGTAAAGTGTCCACCCGGAGCCTCTGCAAGTAGGGACCTAACTGCATAAAGACAATTGTGCAGGAATCAGGGGATGTTACACATATAACAATACACCTTGGTACCAATGACTTGGCTAATCACTGTTCAGGAGGCCAAGAAACACTTCGAGGACATGGCCAACAAACTGTCTTCCCTTCCATCCAAAGTAGCCTTCTTAGAAGTGCTGCCACTGTGGGAAAAAGTAAAAAGCACCAAGCGAGTCAGAGAGATTGAAGTAGGCGAATTCAACTCATGGCTGCCTGATTGGTGCTGAGACAAGGGATACCACTACATAGGGAACTGGCACAACTTTTGGGAAACAGCCTTTTTAAATACGATGGATTGCACCTAAACAGAGAAGGTGTGCGAGCACTCGGACAAAAATGAGATGTCTATACACGTAGTTTAAACTAAATAAAGGGGAGTATGACGCAGCTCACACCCTTGCTGTCGGAAGGCTGGTCATCACTCCCCAAAATGCTAAATGTATGCATACATCCTCAGAAAACAAATCTGAGCCAACATCCGCCCTGACCAGCAACCTCCATAATCACTTGGCTGGAAAGAGCAAACTGGAGCAGTCCAGGAAGAGGGTACGACCTCGCGCCAAAGAGGATGTACATTCCTGGAAGACAATGGTTGCAAATACTAGGAGCCTAACCAACAAACTTCCTGACCTCACAGCCATCTTGGAAACAGAAAGGTTGAACTGGGTGGCTGTAACAGAAACATGGTTCACGGAAAACCACAGATGAGATACGGCCATTCCTAGTTACAATCTGTTCAGGAAAGATAGGCAGGGCGAAAAAAGAGGAGGGTGTGTAGCCATTTACATTTGGGAGGAAATAAAAGCCACAGAAGTAAAAGGGCCACCTGGGGACTTTGAGTCACTGTTGCTAACAGTAGTCATGGGCAAGGGAAAACCCTTTAGAATCAGCATCATGTACAGGCCCCCAAATCAAGGAGATAAAGGAGACAAAAGACCTAATAGAAGAAATCCACAAAATGTCTGATAAAGGCGAAATAATACTGGTTGGGGACTTCAACCTACCAGATATTAATCTGGAGCACACTAACAGCAAGAAGAAGAAGAAGTAGTAGGGAATTCTTATTGTCACTACAAAGCGCGGGACTGTGCCAACTTGTTAAAACCTCAACAAGGGGAGATGCCATTCTTGATCTTGTCCTCATAAACTTGGAAAGGATCATGGACATCGAAGTAGGATGCCCTATGGGCAACAGCGACCATCGCATGGTAAGCTTTTAGGCAAACATAACAGAGAACACCAGCCGCTCAAAGATGAAGGTGCTAGATTTCAGAAGGCTGGCTTCCAAAAAATGAGGAACAACATAAGTAGCCAGTTAATGGAAACAGAGGTTGAGGAGGTGGAGGTCATGTGGGGCAGACTCAAGACAGCAATGAAGACAGCCACAGATCAAGGTACCAGATTGGTCAGCAAAACAAAAAGAAAAAAATCCTCTATAGTTTTCCAAGGAAGTGGCTATCACAGTCCAAGAAGAAGAAAAGAAGGTATACAGCATATACCAGGAAACCAAAACTGAGAAAAACTGGGAGTCATATAAGGAAAAAATGAAAGGCTAACAAATAAATTAGAAAGGCAAAAGCCCAGACAGAGGAAAAGTTAGTAGAAGGGGCAAAGAGAGGAGATCAATCATTTTTTAGATATATTAGAGAACGTAGGAAGGCAAAAGGGGTGATAGTAAAGATTGCTACTGAAGAAGGGAAGTGCACCAAACATGACCCAGAGAAAGCCAAAATCCTCAACAAATACTTTTGCTCAGTGTTTACCAAAGAGGACCCAGGGGATGGCCCAACCCTGAGAAAACACAACACCCCAGGACCAGGGGTAGGCATGAGTCCCTTTACAGAAGCTGAAGTACAGGAGGTGCTAAATAAACTAAAAGCAGACAAAGCCATGGGACCAGAAGAGATGCACCCCAGAATCTTTAAGGAACTGGGGTCAGAATAAGCAGCCCCTCTGGCACTTCTTTTCATGAAATCCTTGAAGAGTGGTGTGGTACCCAAAGACTGGAAAAAGGCAATAGTGGTTCCACTTCACAAATCAGGCAGTTGCGAAAAGGCTAGTAATTAGAGACTGGTGAGCCCCACATCTATAGTAGGGAAACTAATAGAGACACTACTCAAAATGAGGATTGTAGCATTCCTTGAAACTAGTGGCAAACAAAACCCTAAATAGCATGGTTTCACAGCAGGTAGGTCATGCCAGACAAATCTGCTCGAGTTTCTTGACTACGCTTCAAAAATAGTGGATGACGGTAGGGCAGTAGATGTGGTCTACCTAGACTTTAGTAAGGCCTTCAACTCTGTTCCACACAGAAGACTGGTAAAGAAGCTTGACCAGCCGGCCCAGTGGAGCTGAGGGTTAAGGCGTTAGATGCCTCACCTTGCGTCACGCAGACGAATTCGGGTTTGGGAATGAGCCTGAAGTCGGGGGTCGGTAGCACAGCCTCTCTTCCCGGGAGGGGAAGTAGGATAACATCGCTCCTGTGAGACCCTGGTGGTGGCCAGGAGTAGTCAGGCAGTCACTATGTAGCCGAAGGCATGAGGGTGGAGCTTGCCAGTGGGCGCTGGTCATTGCACGATCGAAGCTTCACCCGGGGCACCAAAGTTATAAAAATCCTCTCACACCGTCAGGAGATGACAGTGGCCCCGGTGGATCATGCCCGCATCCCAAACACCAGCCCAGATGCGCTCAGGATCTCTCTCTACACGGCCACCCAACGACGAACAGGTAGGCACCTCACACTTAGGAGCCAGCTGCCAAGGGAGGGCGGAATCAGCCCTGGAGATGGTACTGGGGGTTGGACCTGCCAGCAAGTCATTCAGGACGAGATCAGGAGAGATGCGAGAGTTCAGGCTGGGAGTAGGGCTGACTCCGAGTGGGCACTCCTGAAGGATGCCCGGGGGTGTGAGTGAATAAAAAAAAAAAAAAAGAAGCTTGACTACACAGGGGTTGGTCCAGAAGTAGTCAGATGGGAACAAAATTGGTTACAAGGCAGAACCCAGAAGGTACAGGTTAATGGAACGCAACTGATGAAAGGCAGGGTGACCAGCAGGGTGCCTGAGGGTTCAGTGATGGAGCCTCTGCTCTTCAATGTTTTTATAGCAGACATCACTGATGGACTGGAAGGGAAGGTGTGTCTGTTTGCAGAGGACACCAAGATATGCAACAGGGTGGACACCTCAGAAGGAGTGAGAAAGATGGAAGCTGACCTCAAGAAACTAGAAGAATGGTCTGGAGTGTGGTAGCTGAGATTTAATGCCAAACAGTGTAAGGTCATGCACATGGGAAAGAAAAATCCAAGAAAGGAGTATTACCTAGGAAGCGAAAGGCTAGTGGCTTCAAACCAGGAACGAGATCTGGGAATCATAATCTCAGATGACTTGAAGGTTAGTAAATAGTGTGAGAAGGCAACATTGAAGGCCAACAGAATGCTGGGCTGCACTGGGAGGGGAATCATGAGCAGGAGGAGAGAGGTGATACTACCACTGTATAGATCACTGGTCAGGCCTCACCTGGAATACAGAGTCCAATTCTGGAGGCCTCACCTCAGGAAGGACATTGACCGGGTGGAAACAGTACAGAGAAAGGCAACAAAAATGATTCAGGGTCTGCAGTACATGTCCTATGAGAAAAGACTTGGGAACTGAATATGTACTCCCTGGAGCAGAGAAGAGAGAAAGGGGACACAAATGAAACATTCAGGTACATAAAAGGCATTAACAAGGTACAGGCACAGGAACTTTTTCATTTCAAGAAGGGATCCAGGACCAGGGGACTTGACCTCAGGCTGCAAGGGGGGGAGGTTCTCTACCAAAACCAAGCAGTTTTTCTTCACAGAAAGAGTGGTAGATGCCTAGAACAGCCTGCGTCAAAAGGTTGTAGGGATCAACACTGTGGGGGGATTCAAGAATGCATGGGATAGACACGATGGAGCCCCTGACTACAAAGGGCAACTAGTGTCAAAAGAGGTCTAAAACAAATGGGCAGACTAGATGGACCTAGTGGTCTCTTCCTGCCATCAGCTTTTCTGTTTCTATGTTTCTAAGGTGTTAGAAGTAAAGGTTCTCTTCCCAGGACATCCAGCTTCTTGGATTCCCTGTCAGAAGGGAGAGAACTGAGGTGTTTAGCCACTTTAAACCTATCATGGGTTGCATTTATCACAACTGAATCTGCCTCAGGTTAGCCTGCAAAAAATGGCCTACCAGAAGGGGCCTGATACAACTTGTCTACCTTTCTAGTAATGGCAGTAATCATATTAGGCCTATGCTAGACAGCCAGGGTGACTTCCTCTAGGGCAGGCAACAGAAAAGGAATCACAATAGGTGGGGAATCAGGTAGTTCCAAAAATTCTAACAAATTCCTTTTGGTGATGTCTTTCTTCTCTGATTTAAACTCCATGGCAGATTGGAGTTGCTGCATCATGGAGATGAATGAAGGGTCTTCGGGGGGCGGGACCTCAGAGTATATACAACAGAGTCCTCGCTCCCTGTGGATATGGTGGAGCTAGACCTCTCATAAGAGCTTTCCACATATTCTTCTTCTTCTTCCTTTACCTCTTGCAGTATGAGGTCAGGGTTATGTTCCAGATCTCATTTACAGCTTCTGTAGGTCTCAAGGAAGGAACAGGAGAGGTCATCAATGCCCGAGAAGGCAAGGGGCGCATTGACCGCAGAAGCATCGGTGGTGGGGCTTGTTGGGGTGCCCTGTTGGTGCCGCTCCTGTAGCAGGAGGAGGAGGTAGCAGGCACTGTAGCATGTCCATGAAGGACAAAATCACTGCCTGTATGCCAGCGCTGGCCTGTACTACAGGGGTGCGCTGGGATGCCAATGGGGAAGGTGCTGCCACCAGCGTTGACAGTCCTTCACCAGCCGTATCAGGTCTGGCAGTACTCAGAGCCTGGCCTGACCTGGAGGGATCAGAGATCTGGGTGGCCGGTGGCATAGTCACTGATGTGGTCAATGGTGCTGTAGCGGTCAGGCTAGGTTGCAAGAGCAACAGAGTGTGTACCTGGGAGGATTTCTCCTCACTCCTTTCTCTCACCTGGTGCTTGTGCTTATGTTGCTCGGCGCTTTTGTACTGGGACTTCGACAAGCGAGAACTAGAGCAGGTCTGTGATGCAGTGGAGCTCTTTTCCTGGAGCTCTTTCTCTATCCTGGCTAACTGCTGTTTTAAAAAGTGGGTTTCCAAGGCATTC
This sequence comes from Neoceratodus forsteri, assembly GCA_016271365.2. NCBI lineage: Eukaryota > Metazoa > Chordata > Ceratodontiformes > Ceratodontidae > Neoceratodus > Neoceratodus forsteri. Next base: position 1,040,612,952 of record CM057456.1, on the reverse strand, counting down.
TTTCTGCATCACCAGGCAGCTGTGTTAAACCTGAGGCAGAGTTTTCAGACCTTAACGTTATGGGCCGTGCCGAGGCAGCACATGCAGATGTTGTGCAGGTCACCTGAATAAATCTTTTCCCCACATTCGCAGTATTTAAAGAGCTTCGTGAGTTCTTTAGATGACGTACATGATGATGATGATCACTTTTAAAAAGTGATAGTGAAGTAGGAAGAGAAATTTCAGAAAAGGCTAAGCAGCAGTCAACTGTAGTAGCGGTGTCTCTGTGGAGGGTTCGGCAAGCATGGTCGACAGTGGGAAAGGAACTGAGGAAGGAAGGAGCCACCCACGTTTATATGGGAAGTGCTGACACAAAACATTGCCATGGGTGGTCCCTAGTGGACTGCTTGCAAAAAGTTTCCATATGGCCCTAGTACCTGGTGGCTATAGTTCCATAGGTGTGGCCTGACGAAAGACATATCCTTGAAGAAGGTTCCTCAGTTTGCTGATAGTCTATTCAACAGAGGAAACCACATCTGTCAAGGCCAGCAGGGGTGATCAGTATTATCTTGTCACTGTGTGCCTCCAGTAGGAGCAAGATACAGTTTCGTACTTGCCATAACGGTAAATCTTCAAGAGGATCTCTTGCAGCAGATAATACTCTTGGGTTTTCACCAGAGGGTGCTCTTGTGCACAGTAGCTTTTCCCAGCAGTCTTTGCCTAGGAGCTGCCCACACCATCAGTTCCCCGTCGGCTTCAGCTCGCGGAGCAAGATCGAGGGGAAACCAAGGTGCATAGAAGAACCACCTCACTCCTATTTTTTTTGCAAGTAAGTTCACTCTTCTTGAGAAGGAGGGTGGGAATGTAGCTGCTGCAAGAGATCCTCTCAAAGACCTACCGTTATGGTAAGTACGAAACTGTACTACCTTCTTCGAGGGTATCTCTTGCAGCAGGAAATACTCTTGGGATGATTCCCAAGCAGTACGCACTAGGAAGGGTGGACAGGTTTAGGATAGAAGCCCTTGCAAGACAGCCGGACCAAAGGTGGTGCCGCACCTGGAGTCAACATCTAGATTATAATGTTTTGTGAAAGTATGTATTGTGGACCAAGTAGCAGCGTTGCAGATGTCTGTTATAGAGACACCCTTGAAGCAGGCCACTGTTGTAGACATCGCTCTGGTGGAGTGTGCGTGGGCAGTTCCCAGTAGTGGTTTGTTGTATTTGTTATAACAATATGTTATGCAATGGGCCAACCAGTTAGAGAGGGTTTGCTTAGTAACAGGGAAACCCTCTCCAGACTGTGTGAAGGACACAAATAGTTGTGACAATTTTCAGGTAGCCTTAGTCCTTGAGGTATAGTACTGCAGTATGCAGTGGACGTCCAGAGTGTGCAGAAGTGATTCATCTGGATTGTCGCAGTCTGGAAAATAGACAGGAGGGTCAATTAATTGAGTAAGAGTGTTCAGATATGACTTTGGGTAAGAAGGTTGGATTGGTCCTTAGAGAGACCCTGTCCTTATGAAAAATAAGGTATGGCACAGTGCACATCAGTACTTATAGCTCAGAAATGCATCTGACTGATGTGATGGCATCTCGAGAGAAAGTTTTCCAGGCCAGAAAATGGAGGTCAGAAGAGGCTGCTGGCTCAAAAAGTGAGGGGGTCAGCTTCTCAAGTTTGAAATTCAGGTCCCATGGGGGGGGTTTGGTCACCATATGGGAGGCTTGATATGTAACATGCCCCCACAGAAACATCTTTGTGAGGTGATGCTGAGAAATCAGTTTGCCTTCCAATGGTTTGTGGAAGGCTGAAATTGAGCTATGGTGTACCTTTATAGAGGAATCACTCAGGCCAGTTGAGGCAAGAGTAGAGAGGTATTCAAGTATGTCTGTTAAGGAACATGAGAAGAGACCAAGTCCTTGGAGGTTGCCCAAGTGGCAAACCTTTTTCAATTACAGTTATATGTTTGCCTGGTGGAAGTTTTCCTGGTTGCTAGGAGGATGTCTACCACTGAGGAGGAAACATTGAGACAGTTTATAAGGATGTCATCAGGAGCCAAGCATGTAGATGTAGGGATCTGAGGTTGGGGTAGAGAAATGTCCCCTTGTGTTGGGTTAACAAGGTTGGGTGAATTGGGAGTGGGTCTTCCACCGCAAGTCGCTGTAGGAGAGGAAACCAGGTTTGTTGAGGACAACATGGGGCAATAAGAATCATTGTGGCTGGCTCTGCCTGAAGTTTCAGCGAGATCCGTAGTATCAGTGGAATGGGTGGGAAGGCATACAAGAAGAGTCTGGCCCACAGACAGGACAGCGCATCTATAGATAGTCCCTTTCTGTTCGGGATGATGGAATAATACATAGGCAAGCAATGATTGTCTGGAGAGGCAAACAAGTCGATTTGCAGAGTCCCCATGTGTGGAAAATGGTCTGTAGGACTCCTTGATCTAGAGTCCATTCATGGCATTGGGAATGGCGACTGAAGCTGTTCTTCCCCAGAAGATGGACAGCTGTTAGTGTTACATTTTGTTCCAGGACCATGTCCCAGATGTGGAGGGCTGCCTTTGCAGAGGCACTGGGATTGCGTGCTTCCTTGTTTGTTGTGGTAGTTCACCATGGACGTGTTGTCAGTCTGGACCAACACAGGGCCTGGTGTCAGGTAGGGATGGACTGTTTGAAGGGCGAGTTGGACAGCCCACATCCCTAATATGTTGATGTGATGGGAGGCCGTGACAGGGTCTCACTCTCCCTGGATCTGGTAGGGACTGAGATGAGCCCCCCCAACCCTGAGTAGAGGCATCGGTGGTCAGGATCTGGGTTGGAGGAGGAGACTGAAAAGACACTCCTTGATTGAGGTTGTGTTGGTATGTCCACCATTGCAGGCATCTCAGAGGGCGGGAGTGACGTGTATGAGGGCATCAAAATTGCCTGAATGTTGTCTCTATTGATTGTGCAGTGCCCAATGGATGGGCTGCATGCAAAGCCTCTCAAGATGCACAGTGAGGATAGTGGCTGCCATGTGTACAAGAAGGCATAGAAGCTGTCGGGCTGTGATGTTGTTGTGGGCTTGCATTCGTAAAGCCAGTGAGGTGAGCTTTACTTGCCTGTCCTCTGGAAGATGGGCTCTGCCGCAAGTGGTGTCCAGCACAGTACCTATCAATTGTAGCCTTTAGGTGGGCATCGGATTGGACTTTGGCCAATTTACTGTGATGCCTAAAGTGTGGAACATTGTCAGAGTGGCATGAAGGGAGTTGAGGAGGGCAGTCTTCGAGCTCGCTTTGATCAGCCAGTCATCCAAAAAGGGGAAGATGAAGTGTCCCTGCCTGCAGAGAGCGGCTGCCACCACCATCAGACATTTTGTAAAGACTCTTGGGGCTGATGATAGACCAAAAGGAAGTGCCTGAAATTGAAAATGGTGCCTTAGAAGCTGGAACTGGAGAAACTAGTGATGGGTAGGATGGATAGAGATGTGCAAATAAGCATCCTTCATGTCTAGCGCACAAATCCAGTCACTTTGTTGCAGAATGGGGAGTATGGTAGCTAGGGTGACTATTCTGAATCTCTTGTATTGGATGAAGAGATTTAAGTTCCTCATATCCAACACTGGTCCTGTCTCCTGTGCATTTGGGCACCAGGAAGAAGTAGAAGTAGAAGCCTCTGTGTTGTTCCTGAAGCGGAACAGATGTTATGGCTTGTTTCGTCAGTATTGCATGGAGTTCTTCCTGAAGAATGGGTAAGTGTTTGGTGGGATAGTGGACTGAATGAATAGGGTGGGTCAGAGGAATGGAGGATAATTCTAAGGTGTGTCTGCTCAAATTATCTGAAGAACCTACTGGTCTGAAGTAATATTTTGCCAGGCCTCTCTGTGCAGGGCAAAATGGCCACCAACAGCTTCCGAGGCTGGCAGGAAGAAGCTGTGGTGGAGGTCTATTGGCTCCTTGCCTCCTGATAAGGACTCAAGGCATATTGATTACTTGGGTAAGAAAGTATACCAGTTGGGTACTATAAATCTCCATATCCTAAACTATATGGGACACATGGTGAAATACCAAAGGACTCTGTGGTCCTCTGCCTTGGACTCGGTCAATAAGCTGCCTCCATCCCCAGAGAAAGAACAGTTACTGATCACTATATCCACAGGGAATTCTATCTCCAGGCACCTCTTATGGTCTGGATATGATGCAGTGGACATCACGGCCAAAACATCTGCCATGGGTGTAATCCTTCGACACCATGCTTGGTTTGGGGTATCTGGCTTTGTACCCGATGTGCAACATAAAATATTAAATACACCCCTTAAGATGCTTGGGTCTTTTTGTGCAATAATGAGTGGCATTAATGAGCACTAAATCTACTGCTAGTGCCACTGAAAAGAAAGGATGGTCAACTGGAGACTGGTAGAGATAGTCCACCTTCCAGGGAACCACAGGAATGGTGGAAGGTTGATGCCAGGCAGATAGTACTGCATTTTGGTAGGTGTGGATCAGAGGTGGGATCACCACGACAGGTTCCTCTGGAAGTTCCAGATAAGTCAGCTATGTCACGTCTCAGTTTGTCATGTTCTGTCGTGGTGAAACCCAGAGATTTTGGGATTTGTGCCATCAATTCAAGGAAAGAAAGATCACTGAAGGAGAGACTGCAGATTGCTGAGTAGCATCTTCATCCATGGAGGAAATGATAGATACAGTGGAGGGTGGACGAACACCATCATCTGGGTCAACGAATTCCTCCAGTTCCTCCTCATAGTCTGGGTAATAGTCCTCCTCAAAGGATTGGATGGAGGAACTAGGAGAGGGATCTCTGTCCGGGTGGAGCCTCTTAGTTGGGGGAGGGGTAGGGAAGCTAGAGTCCCGAGCCCTACCCCAAAAAGGTGAATGCATACCCTGCATTACCTGTAGTACTGTCTGTACTACCATTGCAACATCGATGGAGGATGAAGTCAATGTGTGAGGAGGGGACTTCTTTTTATAAGTCAGTGGTATAAGTGGGGGTGTAGGCATAGGGTGAGCAAATGGCCAAGAACTGGTGGTGTAGTGATCAGAAACTTTATGTAGGTCAGCCATACCCCTGTAGGAAGCTACCTAGAAAGGAGGTGGAACTTTTGGTAGCACAGTTAAGGAAAAGCCCTGTTTCTTAATGACATATTCCACAGTAGTCGTCGATGGCGACTGAAAAGGGGAGGAAAGAGCGTGTTTAAATCCAGTGGTCGTCGACGAGGTGATGTTACCCAATGAAGGACAGGTTATCATCGACATGGAGCTAGAGGGTGTGGTGGAAGACACCATGGATACCACTGACAATGCATCACATGGCATCGTTGACAACATGGTAGGCAAAATCATTGACAGAGATAAAGATTTGGAATGCCTCATTGGCGACAGGGCACTGGTAACAGTGACCGTCGACAAGCACTTACCTTCAGAAAAAGATGAGGACTTCTGTTTGTCCCTATGTTTGTGCTTGCTAGAGTGCTTTTGGGGGTTCGTAGATGATGATTCCATAAGGTGGGTGCCCTGCTCTAGAACAGCAAGCTTCTGCTCCATCAAGTAGTTTTCAATTTCTTGTCAACATCGACGTCTGGTAGCCTGGTTAAATTCTTGGCAAAATTTACAGGTGAGGAGGTCGTGGGAGGCCCCTAAGCACCGGATGCAAGTGGTGTGGTTGTCATAGTGGTAGATTTCTCTACCAAAGTGACACTTTTGGAATAAAGCTGCAGATTCTTCTGATATTCGACAAAGATTGGGTGGGAGCAGTTCATGAAAACCGGTCCCGGTTCAATTTCTCGTTGATGACAGCTCATCGAAAACCACATGAAGACATGGAGCTACTGCATGCAGCGAGCAGAAGGCAGCAGGAAAAAAAAACTGAGGATGCCTGGGGCTGCCTACACCTTTATAATCGCTCAGATGATGAGGTCACAGGTGTGGGCGGCCCCTAAGTAAAAGATTGCTGGGAAAAGCTACCGTGCACAAGAGCACCCTCTGGCGAAAACCCAAGAGTATTACCTGCTGCAAGAGATACCCTCGAAGATGATCACCCTCTGCATTAGGGGGATTGAAGGGAATGCATACAAAAATAGATTTTGCCACTTCAGTCTGAACACATTCTGACAGAAAATGCCACGTCCTGGACTTCTGGAGCAGAAAATGGAAATTACGTACCTACCGCAATTCTTGATCTTCTTGGACAAAGTCTCCACCACTCATTCACACTAATGTGAGTATGTTGGAGGTGCTAGGACCCCGCAGGAGCCCAAAAACTTCAGGATGACTGGCATGGGGCTAGGACTGTGCATGTGCGGCGCTGCGAGACTAGCTCACGCCTTATTGGCTATCTCGGTGTTGACCCTCCAACTGCCTCAGTACCTTTTTGACTGAGGAGGTGCAGCGTAAACTAACTTAAGAAAACCTAACCCAAACTTCCAGGCATAAGATGGCCCAGATGACCCATGTAAGAAGGATCAATTCAACAATGTCTTCACAGCCCGAACAACAAGGAAGTGAAGACCAAAAACAGAATGAGTGAGCTTGGGGGATGGTGAGTGGGCATGTGAATAAGTGGTGGAGACTTCGTCCAAGAAGATCAAGAATTACAGTAGGTACGTAATTTCCATATCTTCCTGGACTAAAAGTCTTCACCACTCATTCACACTAATGGGAAAGTACCGAGCTAAAATAAATTAAGAAATAAACTATATCAAAAAATAAGCAAAAAAAAAAAAAAAAAGTACTTACCCCATCATCAAAAGCTAATAAATAACTGAATAAATAAAAATCAATCCCCCGAGTAGGGCAGCAGGAGACAGAGCTCACTCTGAAGAGAAGTCCATAAGGACTGCCCTACCGAAGAAAGTGAGCCATCTGGCATGGACATCCAGAACATAGTGCTTCATAAAGGTTTGCACTGAGCTCCAAGTCGCCGCCTTGCAGATGTCTGCAATGGGTACATTATGAATCTCCGCCAGGGAAGCTGCAACTGCTCTGGTAGTGTGTGTGTGTGTGTGTGTGTGTGTGAACTCGACCTTCCAACTTGACCTGCGTCATGGATTAGCAGTGTCAAAGACATGCTACTAACCAGGCAGAAATACATCTAATGGCAACAGGCTGACCCAGCCGAGGCATGCTGAAAGATACAAGAGTTGCTTGGATTGTGTATCTCTTTCATTCTGTCGATGTAGAATCACAGAACCCTCTTAACATCCAGAGAATGAAGGAAGCACTCTCCTTCATTCTGGAAGTTAGCGAAGTAAGTAGGGAGAAGCAAAGGCTGGTCGAGGTGAAAGTCCGAAACCACTTTTTGTAGGAATTTAGGGTGAGTATGGAGTACCACTCTGTCCTCATGAAAGACAATGTAAAGGGGTCTGAGATCACATGAATTTTGGGGACCCCATGAGTGAAAGTGACAGTTACTAAAAAGGCTGTCTTCTAGGTCATAAATTTCAGTTTACAGGTAGCTAGCGGCTCAGAGGGTTTATGGATGAGCAATCTAGCACCAGGTTAATATCCCATGTGGTCACCAGTCTACTGACTGGAGGCTTAGTGTGTAGGATACCTTTTATGAATATCTTGACTAACGGTAACTGAGCCAGTGACATGTTCTGAATTGGCTCAAGATAGGCCGAAAACATGCAGAGGTGTACTTCACTGCCGAATATTGCAGACCTGCATTTGACAAGTCCAAGAGGCACTCCAACACCTTACTTGGTGGGCAACTGAAAGGGTCCAGATGGGACTTTGCACAGCAGATGGAGAAGCATTTTCACTTAGCTACGTAAGCCTTCCTGGTGGAAGGCCTATGCACGGCTAAGAAGATTTCTGCGATTGTCTGGGATACCTAGAACCTGCCCTCTTCTATTTCCTCAGGAGCCCGGCATGGAGATGAAAGGAGCGCATGTTGGGATGGACCAAAGGTCCCTGTGTCAGAAGGTCCACTCATAGAGGGAGTCACCTTGGGGGAACTTCTGACAGTTTGATTAATTAAAGAAAATCATATCTGTTGAGGCCTGTATGGGGTGATGAGAATCATCCTGTCCCCCTGTGCCTCCAACTTGAGCAGCACCCTCTGAACTAAGGGAAAAGGAGGAAAATGTAAGGAATCATCTTCTCCACTGCAGTCTGAATGCATCCTGACAGAAAACACCAGGTTCTGGATTTCTGAAACAGGACACAAAATGGACGAGGTCCGGACTGCACCACTCATAGAATAGCGACTGCACGACGTCTGAACTGACACATCATGCTTGAGGCACCACTCTCACATCTTCATGGCCTTCCTGCACAGAGGGTCGGGGAGCGCTCCACCCTGCTTGTTGATGTAAGACATCACAGCTTTGTCGTACGTCTGAAGGAGGATCACTTTGTGCAGAGGGCATCCTTTAGGACTTGGATAGCATATAAGACAGCTCTCATTTCTAAGATATTTGTGAGCAGATGAGGCTCCTCTTAGCTCCACACCTGGCTGTGGAGGTCTTGAAATTGAGCTCCCCAACCGATCTGGAATGCGACTGTGGTGATGGTGATGTGAGATTTCAGTAGGTAAGGGGTTGACTTTGCAGAAGCTTGCCCAACTGTGTCTACCATGCAAGTGATTTTGTCCAGGGCTGTCACTTTATGTGGAGGATTGTGGGTGCGTGGTTGGAGACCACTGCTTGCTGCAGACAATGCCATGAGTCCCAACATCCACTACATTGAAAGGGGCCCGAACAGAGTAGTTTTCTGTGATGTAACGAGCCATCTGAAGATGTCGTTTTTCCCATCTTCCGGAAGGAAAACCCTTGCCTTGAAGGTATCCATGAGAGCTCCTATGAGGAGGAGCTGCTGGGAAGGTGAATCTGGCACCTTCCCTGAATCAGAACCCCCAGAAGTGAGCAACTGAGAAGCTGTGGTGACTGCTTCCTAGGTCTCCTGCCAGGATGGGCTGGCTAGTAGCCAATCATCCAGGTAGTGAAGACTTGAATGCTATGTTTTTGGTGAATTGCTTCCTGAACAGGTATTTGTTTAACCTTCCAAGGTTGAAAATTGGGTGCATGCCACCTGTTATCTTGGATCCAGAAGCAAAGGAAATTGGAACCTGTGTTCCGGTCTGTCATGGAACAACTTCTACAGTCCTGTTCCTGCAGAGGCCCTGTGTCTCAGAAGTAAGGCCTGACTAAGAGGCAGACAGACTGAGCTGCTGTCTGGGTGGAAGGTCTGGGGAAATCTCTGTGAAATTGGGACAGCATCCCTCTTGGACAATCCTGATGACTCTTACGTCTGCTATAATGGACTTCCATTGGTTGTTAAACTGAGTCAGACACCCACCCTACTGCTGAGAGGCGTTCACGTCAGATAGCTGAGATGGGACCTGGGCCAGATCCACAGAGGTTGGTACAGGGCGCTTTCACGCCCTGTGCCCTCTGCTGCGTTTTCTTCACGGCTGAGGAGTTGGTTCCTGATAAAGGCTCCTCAGCCTTTACCTTGAAAGGACTGCTTTTTATGGAAATGTCAATGGTTCCCATCCCTCTGAGCTGTAGCAGGAGCCTGGCTGCTTAAATGGCAGCCCTGGATGTTCTGAGCAGCCTCCAGAGCTCAACCAGAGAGCCGAACAGATAAGCATCATCAAGGGGACGATAATCAACTGCTGAGCATCGGGTGAGAAACGTGATCTTCTGGGCCAGGAGAGTCGCCTTTTTTCAAATGCCAGTGGCAGCTACCCTAGAGGCAGTGTCGTAGGCATACATAAAAGCTTCCAGCTGATTATTGGACTTTATAACATAGGGTCTGAAAATACTGTCTTCTGATTCGTCCAAACAGGTCATCTGACCATTAATTAATCCCTGATATACCCACAGTTGCATGTTCACAGGGCTTTATTTTACTATTTTTTTTGGAGTTCTCTAACATAACATTGTCCATGTTATAAGGGGATTAACCCACTCCAGGGTATGGGTTTACTGTGCATTAATCCATACCTGGGTGGTTGAAGTCACTTGTCTTCACCTCATGATTCCAACCTCCCCAGGTGTGAATTAATGCTCAATAAATCCATACTCTGTCGTGGGTTAATCCCTCCATATGCCCCTGGTAATGAAGTGTTAGATTCCGGGAGGCTCTAGACCATTGATTTGAGTGTGTTCCACAGGGTGTACTTGTACTGAGGAATGTAGGAACTCAGGAAGTATAAGTCTGCTTTGGTCTACAGATGAAGTCTGAAGTGCTATGGTGGACCCCATATCCCTGAGGAAAGACTGTAAAGAGAGAAATTCCATCACAGGCTCTGCTGATACAGAAGTCTTGCATTCCAGTCCATAAAATGAGTCATTTGCTGCGTCTTCAACAAAGCAGAACAGGGTGAGACTCATCAAGATCCACTTTTACCCCAGAAGAACCTCCAAAAGACAGGTCTAAGCCAGGATCATGGGAGACACCGCCACCCGGATTGGCACAGTGGAATTCAGCGCCATCCACGACGTGGGCAGCACCCGCAACGCTGGCACCACACCCAACACCAGCACCGCTGCTGGCCTTAGACCTGAAGAAAAGGGGGGAAGAAAGCAGTATCTGTGCCAGCCTCTGCAGGGAAAAAGGTTAGGGGGTGGGCACGTGGAGTTGACATCCATGGCGCTGGCACCAGAGAGGGCACTACGCACACTTCCTGGCCTGACTGACCCAGCCGTGGCCTAGTGGCTCTGAAGCCCGAAGGTCCTGGAACTGGGTTCACCGTCCAGGTCAACCGGGCAGACACTGTACCCACTGCTCTAAAAGAGTGGGCCAGAGATGAAACTGCTCACCGGCGCCCCATCAAGGACAAAGATGGGATCCAGTGTTGAAGATCACGGCCATTAAGAATGAAGCCACAGAGAACCCCACTGGAGTCGAGTCAGGACTACCGCTCTTCACCACCGATGATCCACGTGCAGAAATACAAGAGGGTGACCTTGAGCGGTACAAGAAGAGGAAGAAGGGCTCAAGGTAGAGTGTGCCTGGGTCCCCAATCGAGGTCGGGAACAGGCCCGCTACTTTTGTGCTTCAGGCAGAATGTCCTCCCCCGAGCACTGGACTGCCATGGTCTGAGCCCCACTCTGCAAAGGGAGGCGGACTGGACACAGCCCCACAGCCATCACAGCTTTCAAACGGAGTCTTCCTACCATCACTTCTACCATCTAAGGTTGACTCCATTGATGGCAGGCTGAGAATTTCTTCCTCCTCCTCTTCTTTTTTTTTTTTTAAAATAAGAACACTAGAAGTAGTAAGTTAATTGAATACTGAATGGTTATAGTGGCTGTCATACAGACGAAGACTTGACTCCCGGCAGGCGAGCGACGTCGCTGAAGCATACAAGACAGTGGGAAAAAAAGGAACTGAGGTGGTTGGAGGGTCGATGCCGAGATAGCTTATATGGTGCAAGCTAGTCTTGCGGTGCCGCACAAGTGCAGTCCTATCCAGGCACCGATCTTCCTTAAGATTTTTGGCTCCTGCAGGGTCCTACCACCTCCAGCGTACTCCCATTAGTGTGAATGAGTGGTGGAGACTTTTAGTCCAGGAAGATCAAGGCAGTTTGGCATTGAGTGGGGAAGCAAAAAGGTCCACATCTGAGGTTCCCCATTGTCGAACAGTGATCTGATGATGTCTGGAGCTAATGACCATTCATGAGAATCATCCTCTGTTCGGCCGAGTTCATCTGCCAGAGCTTGGAGCAGGATCCCCTGCTCCAGGCACCATTCCCACACTCTCAACATCTCCCTGCAGAAAGGGTAAGAGTGTGCTCCTCCATGTCTGTTGCTGTAATACATTACAGACTTCTTGTCTGTCTGGAGCAGGACTGTTATGAGGCTGACAAGATCCACTAGGGCTGCAGGCTATACAAAACAGCTTGCATCTGCAAAACACTGAAAGGGAGATTAGATTCTGAGGTGTCCCAGACACCTTGTGTTTGGAGACCTTGACAGTGCCCCCCCCGCAACAGGCAGGCATCTGTGGTGAGAGTCACCTGATGCTCTGGTTTGGAGAAGGGAAAGCCCTGGAGGAGACTGTCCTCCATTGACCACCACGCAAGTGACCGAACCAGGAGCTTGGGCACCTAAATGTGGTAGGTCTGAGGATGTGATGCTTGTGACCACTGTGCATTCACTGAGTCGTTCTCATGTGCAACTGTGCCAGGCACACTGTAAACACTGAGTAGGCTGTCAGACCCAGCATGTGTTGCATGACGTGAGCTTGAAAAGATTTGCACTCCATTAGGTGGCATGCCATCTGCAGGATCGAATGCATTCTGCTCCCTGGAAGAAAGGCCAAGGCCTTGATCATCTTCATAAGAGTTCTAATGAACAGCAACTGCTGTGAGGGTTGAAGCAGAGACATCTCTGGATTCAGCAGAACCCCCTTGAAGGTAAGGAACTGAGAGACAGTGGGCACTGGCTGTTCCATCTTCTGTCTGGATGAACCGGCTATCAGCCAACTGTCCAGGTAAGGCTAAACCTGAAGTCCCAGTTTTTTCGGATGTGCTGTGAGTACTGCAAAGCACTCTGTAAAGACTTAAGGCACCGAGGAGAGCCCAAATGGCAGGACTTTGAACTAGTAATGCTGTAACAGCATATCAAATCAAAAATATCTGTAGTGGGTGGGGGTGCACTGGTATGCATCCTGCATATCCATGGAAGCAAACCAATCCTGAGATTTCAAGAAGGGAAGTAGAGATTCCTGAGAGATCATTTTTAATTTTTCTCAATCCATGAACTTGTTCAGATTTCTGAGATCGCATGCCCCTTGATTTCCTTGGTACTAAGTAGTAGTGGAAGTAGAAGCCAGTGTTTCATTCAGACTCTGGCACTACTATTGATACTGCCCTGTTGCTCAGAAGGTCTGCAATCTCCTGCACCAGATGCTCTGACATGTGGTCTGATATGAGTGGCTGCCTTCTGTGTGGCTAGTCCACAGGGATTTCTGTGAAGTCCAGGGAGTATCCTTCCTGGAAGATCCCCGAAGACCTACTTGTGTATTGTAATGGACTCCCACTGACTGTAAAACTGGGTCAGAAGCCCTCTTCTTCTCCCAACACTGGGGAGGAGAGGTCTGCCTTGGGTAGCTGAGGCAGGAAAGGGTCTGGAGTTTCAGAGGGTGGCACTGGGTGGTTTTGGCATCCTGCCATCCACTGCACCTTCTTGTGAGGCTGGAGAGGTTGAGATTTGTTTTGGACTCCCCTGTCTTTTCCTCAAAAGAACTATCAGTTCTGAAAGAAACTACGCCCCTCACCCCCCCAACGAGGGTTAGCAGAAACTCACCTGAAGTCTTAAGAGTCACTGTAGTTTTTCTGAGATGCCTCAAGGGACTTCTCTACCAGCTTTCCAAACCGGTAAGTGAGACTGAAGGGAACGTTCATAATCTCTCGTTGGATATCCTGAGAAAAGCCAGTATGTAGCCAGGAATGCCTTCTAATTCAGATGACTGCAACAGAGTGGGAGGCAGTGTCAAAAGCATCCATAACATCTTTGAGATGTTACTGTTAGACTAAATTCCATGTGTGGCAGTCAGCAGAACCTCTTGCTTGGTTTCAGAATCTGCCAGAGACTTAAGTGAGCTCCAAAGGGTATACTCATATTTGGAAAAATTGCCTTTGTGGCTAGCAGTTTGTATGCTAAGGTTAGCCACTGTGAAAGCTTGCTTACCCATAGTGTCAAATCTTGCCTTCTTGTTAATAGGGTGTGCAGTGACCTCTTGGGGAAGAATGGCTTTGTCATTCTATTGAGAATAACAATGGCATCAGCTATTGGTTAAAAAAACATACATTGGACGATCATTACTGGCATTGTACTCTCTGTCTGCTTGCAGACAAAAGGGATAGAAACAGGTCTATTCCAGACCACATCAGACAAGGTTTAAAATATAGGCAGAATAGGAGGAACTAAACTGACCGGTATGGTACAAATGTTTAACCACTGCAGACAGAATTGTTTACCTGGGTCAATGGCTGAAGACTCAAAATCAAGTGCATAATGAATATTCCTAAGCAAAGTCTAGAAAGTTAGATCTTCCTGTGGAACAGAAGAAGGGTCTGGGTCCAAAGAGTCCAGGCTAAAGAAAGCATCTCTGTTGTCCTCAGAAATGATGTTGGGTCAGACTCATTCCCCTCCACATCCTCCCTGAAGTGAGGGTCGTAGAGGGGGTGGATAGTAGGCCCTCCAATCCAGAACACGGCCTTGGCAACACTGGCCACACTGGCACTGAGGGATGAGGAGCTGGTGCCAGAAGCAGCATCTAACCAAAAACTGAATTCCATATCAGGGAGATCCACAGCATGGAGTACGGTGCTGGAACCAGCACTGGACTGTGCCCAGGAGGGTCTAAGCCTGGCGAATGACCTAGCCGACACAAAAGTGACCTACAATGGTACTGCAGCCAGTCCCATCAGTGACACTGAATGGCGTATGGCTAGTGGGACAGGAGTTAGCATTGTTGTCAGTGACAAGGGCCCAGGGGCTATTGCTGGAGTCAGTGCTCTACCCAGCTTCAGGGCCCCATCTGCAGTTCCAGTTCTACTTGTCCCGAAAGATTAGGGACTGGCTCCACTGGCAGAGGCAAATGAGCCAGACATTACACCCATTGCCCTGTAAGAGCTGCCCAGTGGTGGAACTGCCACCGGAGTCCCCACTTACAGAGAGGGGCTCCAGGCCCGAGACCTCGACCCCCTAGTACCAGAGGCCCCGGTAATGCCAACAGTGCCAGTGAGGGCCTTTGGCTCTGGAAGACCGAGGATCTTGCAGCAGACCCTGCTGAGGGAAACTTCGAGGGGTACCATTTCTTCCCCTTCTGTGGGCCCGCTTCTTTTTGTGCTTCTTGGAGGACTATCTTTCTTCCCCAGCACAGGGCTGCCCATGTCAGAACACTTTCTGAAGGGGAAGTGGACTGGACATGGCCCTGCTGGCAGAGAAGCTTGCCTGAGAAGGCTCCCTCCCATCGTTCTCCATAGACATTGACCATTGACTCAGGCTATGAGACACAGAGAAATAGTTTCACAAAATCCTAAACTGAAAAAAAAAAACTTTAGCTTTAAACACTAAAGCTGAGAAAACTGAATGCTGAAGTCATAAGAGACGTGAACTTCTGACTCCCAGTGGATGAGTGACATCATCACTAATGTGCACTCGATGGCAGGAAAATAGGAACCAAGGTGGTTAATGGCAGGTGCAGAGGTAAGCCATGCAGCACGAGCCAGTCTTGCGGTGTCAAGCATGCATGCAGCTTACTTCGGCACCAGCACTCCTGAAATGTTCTGGCTCCCACAGGGTCCTAGCACCTCCATTTAAGACCCACTAGTGTGAATTAAACTCTACCCTAAACTTGGAGCCCTGCACCACAACAAAGCTTGCATTCAACTCCCGGTCCATTGTAGGATTGTCCTCAAAATTACTTTACCTGTGTTTGACCACATGGATGTGGTTTACTGGGAAACTCCTAAATTTTCCATTGCCAGGCTTGACCCCATATTCCATTTCTTCAGCTGCTTGCTCCCCCCACACACTCATCACTGTCTCCTCTATCAAGCCCTCTACCTGCTCTTGACTCTTCACATCTTTCACACTGTGCCTCCATCCTGTCCAGATTCTAGATCTTACTTCCAGGAAGGCTCTTGCAGCAGGCCACACTGGTAGGGCTAAGCCATCAGGTGCCAGGACCACATGGAAAACGTCTAGCTAGCAGTCTACCATGGGGGACCGCCCACTGCCGATGTCAGCTGCTGACATCAGCCTATCCTATAAAGGCGGGCAGTGCCCCACACCTACCTCACTTCTTTTCCCGCCGTTGACCTGCATACGTTGGAACTTAGCGGATGCCGCAGCTACAGTCGACTCCGTTTCTTGCGATTGCCATGCTTTTTTTATTTTCCTTTTTCTTGAGCATTAAACGTCGATTTTTCAGCGTTTTTGTTGATGAGTTTGTCTTTTCAACTAGCCTCGTCTTCCGACTGCTCCACAAAGTGTGCCTGCAGCAAATAGATTCCTGAAAAAGATGGCCACTCTGCGTGTCTTATTTGTTTAGGTCCCAGCCATGACATCGAAGCCTGCCAGATTTGCCAGAAATTCAATCAGGCCGATCGGAGAAATTGTTTTTAAGACTCTGGAGAGCCATCTCTTGAAGCAGAAGTTGGTCACAATGAAAAAGGAGCTGCAGACCAGGAGCTCTTCAGCCTCACCAACACAGTCCTCCGGGGCCACCTCCTCTTCTCAGAAATCCGGTGGGAAGCACAAGCACCAGAACCAGTCTGCTTCTTGCTCACGGTCACCTAACAAACCCTCTACCGCGTATGGGTCGTCCTCCTGTGGGGGGTCAGCCCTTTCAGTCCCGCCAGCCCTCTCTTCTACTGGGCTCCTGGTGGCTCAGCCACCCGCCCTCACTACTATTTCGAGTGGCGGCTCCTTGGGGCAGGGGACTTCGTCTTCTGCCTCCCAGCCCCTGAAGCTCAGGCCCTTCTCCTCCAAGGGCTCTCAGCTAGGCGGCTCAGCTGGTGTTGGTCCATCAGGTGTCTGTTCTTCCACTGTCACCCCCCCTCCTGCCATCGCACTGTCTACTTTGGTCCCCATCTCTGGGTCAGTCAGTCCCTCAAGGCAGCGCCTGCAGCAGGCTACTGCCGCTCCCTCTACTCCGGCATTGCCTCTACATTTGCCGGGGGGGGGGGTTTCCTTCCCTCCAGATGCCTGCTTCTCCTCCTTGGCAGCCGCCGGCAGACCCTTCCTGGACACTTTTGGCTGCCACCCCCGCTGGGCCACTGCCAGTGCTGCCTCAGCCAGTGGGCCTGAAGATGGCGTCACCCCTTTCACAGCCGCAGTCAATGCCCGTAGGCCTGACGCCAGATCCTTAGCCACCACCGGGTGCCCCTCTTCCTGGGTACCCTACGCTGGCTCTGCCACAGTCATACCCTTAGATGGCACCTTCCTATCCCTACCGACGGATGTATAATCTTCCACCCCTGGTGGACTATAATTCCTTATTTTTGGTGTGGTGGTCTTTCGTCCAGAGGCTAACCCCCACTCCTCAAGGACTGCCTCTGGCATCCCCCCAACATCCGCCCTGGGACCCACCGTCCCAGGCTCCGGCCCGGGCCTAGTGAACCCTCGAATGTTAAGATCTTCTGGGTCTCAATCGGATATTGGCTCCGGCTCTCGCCAGGACGAGAACATGCCACTGGCGTCGGACCCAGACAGCTAGACCAATGAGGATGACTCTGATTGTTCCAGGTCTTCCTCCTCGCCCGGGAGTTTTCAGATGGGGAGGAAATCCCTCCTCCCCAAGACGACCCGACGTTCATGGACGTCATAAGCTACATCAAGTCCATTATGGTCTGGGAAACAGAGCAGTGCTGTCAGGCCGTGTATTTAAGGCAGCAGGACACCCTCCACATGGTGTAGCCACCCATGATTGACTCCTATGAGGACATCACAAGGGCAGCATGGAATCACCCCTCTTCCGCCCCTCCATTAACCAAGAAGGCGGGCAGTCTTTACCATGTTCCTGCTGGTAAACTCTTTTTAAGGAGTCACCCCAAGGCTGATTCAGGGGTCATAAATGCAGCGCATGACTGTACCAAAAAGCCCAAGTACCTTAGTGTCCTTCCCCCAGACAGAGTCTCTTGGCAGCTGGACCACCTGGGTATGTGCATGTTTGCGTCTACTACCTTGGTTATCTGAGCCATTAATTACCTGGCCCATATGGTCCAATATCAGAATGTCCTCTGGGAAGAGGTGATCTGCCTGGTACCAAAGGCAGGGAAGGACTTATAGGAGTGCTCTTCCAACAGGCCGATATCCCTGCTGAATTGTGATGCAAAGATCCTGGCAAAAATCTTGCTGGAGTGCCTGGACTAGTTTCTCCTGGAGCTCGTCCACATGGACCAGACTGGATTTGTCTGCAGTAGATATTCCTACCACAATATGCGTAAATTGCATAATGTTGTCTGGCTTGCCTCTCAGTGTTTGGGGGGCACCGCGGTGCTGTCAATGGACACCGAGAAGGCCTTTGACTGCATAGAGTGGAAGTACCTCATGGAGGTGCTGGCCCGGTTTGGTCTTGGGGACTACTTTGTGGGAATGGTCTGGGTACTATACAGGGCCTCTGCAGCCAGAGTGCTGGTGAATGGCTCACTTACAGACAGATTCTCCTTGTTTAGAGGAATGAGGCAGGGTTGCCCTCCCATTACTGTTCGCCCTGGCTATAGAGCCGCTGGCTGTGAGAATCCAGGGGGAACCCAACCATTAAGAGAGTGCTGAGTAGGTTGGGAAGACCGCACAAAGTCACCCTTTATGCAGATGACATCAAATGCTTCTCTATGTCATGCAGCCATCCAGCTCCATTCCTCCACTGTTGAAATTAATAGGGCAACTCACAGTTTTTTCAGGGTATAAAATCAGTTTTACATGTAACCCCTAGGTGGTGCTATCCCAAGGGCTACTACCCCGCCTGCTTGGCTAGTGGCAGATTAAGGGGCCTGAGTTCTGAAACGGGTGGGGTTGGCAGTGGTTAAGCTAACCTGGGCACAGCCCTCCGGGACACTGTAACCCCCCTCTTTCCCCTCTAGTGGCCTGAACACTGTACAATAATCACTTTCACAATACCCCTGGTACACCACACAAGTACCCACATTGTTTGCACTTACCACCAGGGCTGGTTCCTCTGGCTCGACCCTAGGGACCCCTATAAAACAAGGTTATGCACAGCAAATAGCAACAGTACAGTACTTTGAACACAAACTGGAACCACAGTCAGATTACACGCAGAAAAAGTTAGATCTGATTTATTCAGGGGACTTGAACAAGGAAGGGGCAAAATCAGGTTAATTATCTTAAAGGTTATATCAATCAAGCAGTTATGCATGCGCTTTGAGTCCCCCCACACAGTCACATCTCTGGGTACCGAGCTGGAGAAGAGAGGGGCTAGCCAGGACTGTTGCCTGGAGTTGCAGCTGGTTAGGGCCCTGTGATGGAAAACACAACATGCACAGTACACAATATTTGTAATCCGGAGCCAGAGGGTTCAGTTCGAAAAGGAAACGAAACAACAAAACAATCAGATGACAAACTCAGATTAAGCTGTTGTTGCAGGGAGCTACCCTGGTATTTACTCATGATACCCAAGACTGGACACAGGCTGGATGAAAATCGAGACTGCAGGTGGTTGATCTGGAATGCCAGGAGAGGCAAGGCCCACACAAGTTGCAGAGGCATCGTTCCTGTTCAAGCGTGGAGCAGGGGACTGATCCCCAGGCAGGTC
The DNA here is from genome assembly GCA_016271365.2 of Neoceratodus forsteri. Lineage (NCBI taxonomy): Eukaryota > Metazoa > Chordata > Ceratodontiformes > Ceratodontidae > Neoceratodus > Neoceratodus forsteri. The sequence continues at coordinate 1,040,593,741 of CM057456.1, read as the reverse complement.
TCTCGTCGATGGCTTCTCTGTGCAGTGGGTAGTCTGGCAAGGCCCAGACCGCATGGAGACAAATTCAGATGCAGTCTGTTTTAGGTTGGATACAGCTTCCAGCAAGCAGAACACAGTTCACACAATGGGGAATTATCTCACAACCCACTAGCAGCTCATAGCACATTTACATGTATGGGAATTCTACTGTACCAGGCAAAGTGCTCCCCGGTCACAATCGCAAAGTCTCTGCACACACTGGGAGCTTAGGGGTAGCTGGAACCCCTGGGAATCAACAATCAACAAAGTCCAAGAGGGTAGCATCTTTCAGAAAAAGAGATGTGCAAGAACAAGGGGACACAATTTAAAGATAGAGGGTGGGTGGTTCAGGGGCAATGTGAGGAAGTATTTTTTCACAGAGAGGGTAGTGGATGCATGGAACAGCCTTCCTGAGGAAGTTGTGGGGTCTAAAACTGTGGGAGAATTCAAGAATGCATGGGACAGACATAAGATAATTCTTGTGGGGGGGAAGGTAGCAAGAAATAGGCTGTTGGTTAACTAGGATCTGCGGCCTATCCTGTAGGTAGGGAAACAGGCAGACTAGATGGGCCAAGGGGTCCTTATCTGCCATCAAAGTCTATGTTTCTATGGAACTCCTGACAGGCTGATTGCATTCAGCAAAATCTTCGGTCTTCTTCAGGTTGAGCCTGGCCCACTTCAGTAGCTTACTTTAGTCAGACAAACTTGGATTTAGTCCAAAATTATTCTCTTCTCTCACTCTCAGGCGCAGCAGCAGACCATGCAAGCCAAACACTCAACCCTTTCACAGTTTTCCCATGTGAATCCACTCAGGATTGCTGCCCAAAATACACTTGAGCTCTTCTCATTTCACTTCACAGCTCAGAACTAACTGAAAACTGCCAGCAGCCCGGGACTTCCCCAAGATCCAAAAGATTCGGTTGGCTGATTTAGCGGACAGTCAAAGCAAGAGCTCCCCCTTCAGTTGCAAAAAAGGCGCAAAAAGTTCAAAACTACAATTCCTACAGATTTTGACTTCAGACAGCTTCTGTAGTCTGGCTACATTTTAGGTCCCACCACAACTGATTGGTCCAATTTGCAGTCCAGGACCAAGATAGTGGAGACAAACAAAACAGTCCTTGCTATAAAGAAGGCAGGTTAGACAAACTACATTATCGTTATCGCTCTAAATGATTTTCAGTGAATAGTTACATCTTTCAACAGAGCTCCCTCTCAGATTACTTAGGCTGCAATCAGGCAGCTCTTAAAGAGACAGTACACAAAGTCTATGCAGGCTCTGGTAATCACATTTAAACTGCTAAAATGCAGGACACCAGCCTGGCAGTGAGCATCTAGGCAAGCTCAAGTAAGACTTTTAGTGAACCCCCATTTGTTGGGTTGTTTACACCCTTCCCTGACTGGGAAAACTTGGTGTCCGCGTCAAGTCTGTACCATCATAACATTGAAAATGCAACATATAGAAGACATTTATACCACTAGTATGCTATACAAGTACTATCTGAGTCATCAATTGGCATAACTTGTCCCCTTTACTATACATTTCAATGTACTCCACTATATCATTTCCATTCTGACAAAACATTATGCATATTTCACACAGGTAAACTGAACATTACTATACAGAATCATGTAATAACTTCTTGTACTCTAAACAATGCAAGAGGGGGCCTTTCCCTATCAGCTAACATGGGTCTGGATGGGGCAGGGGCACCATGGTGAGAGGGCAAAACAAGTAACCTGGAATGGACCGTCAGGCTCCATTTGGACAGTGAGCTCTGAGAGGAAAAACACCTTTGTGGCCTACATTGAGAGGCAAATGCATTGGCCTCCCCGGGGGAATTGTAACTGAAGAGCACCACTGGCTTGACAGCTCATCCAGTCTATCTGGGGTGAACAACCACAGTCTCTGTACTTTCAGCAATGGTCTTGGAGCTTTCATCACTTGTGAGGGGTGCCTCTGCATGAAGGGGAATGTCCAAGCTGGGAGCACTGTCAGCCCCTTGCTCTGTAATCTCTGTTTCTACAACACTTGGCTCATTTTGAAGACACTCTGGCACTGAAGGGGGGTTGTCAGCACTCTCATAGTGTTCCTCAAGTTCTGGCATGCCAGTAGAAAGACTCATACCATCAGCCTCTCCTTCAGGCAAATCATACAGTTCCACGATACACAAAGACTCAGCATCCTCAGACGTGATACTTTGCACTTCACCTTCAGGGAGCATTGGCTCCAAGGATGATGCCGTGGCATTAGGCAGTCCAGAAGGCCCAGCTTCATCCCCATAATTCAACACAGCATTTTCACGAAACAACTGACTCAGTTCATATGAGGGGGTAATAGGCATTATCACTGTCATCCGAGTTAGACTGGCAGTCACTATCATTCTGGGCCTGCTGCAAGGGAAGTCTTAAATTGGCAACCACGGGGGCAGGCTGACTCTGTTTCTTTCTTGCAGCAGCATGAGTCACTGGTCCAGGGGAATCAGTCTCGGTTGGTTCAGCCTCAATTATAACCTGACCAATAGGTAGCAAGTGGTTACGGTGCATGGTCTTGACAGCTTTGGAGTTATTCTCTGGGCACACTTTGTACACTGGCAAATCATCCAACTTTCCAACTATGACATGGGGAAGATGGTGCCATCGATCAGCAATATTGTGTTTACCATGCAATCCTAAATTTCGCAACAACACACGGTCTCCAGGCCTAAGCTCTTGAGCCTTTAGTTTTCTATCATGTCTCTCTCTGTTGGCTAGATTTATTTTGGTGGCCATTGTCTGGGCCAGTTGATAGGCATGGTTCAATTGAGCTTTCAGTTTCTGTACATATTGCAGATAATCTTCGGCTCAGACCCCATCAGGAGAAACCCCAAAACAGACATCAACAGGTAACCGGGCCTCTCTCCCGAACATGAGGCGGTAGGGAGAGAACCCGGTAGCACCATTCTTTGTGCAATTGCATGCTTGTACTAAGGTGCTAATCTGCTGGCTCCATTTATGCTTATCTTTTGGGTGGAGGGTGCCTAGCATGTCTAGTAGGGTACGATTAAAGTGTTCTGGTTGAGCATTCCCCAGCGGGTGATAAGGGGTGGTTCTTGACTTTCGTACCCCTCACAGAGGGAGCATTTTTTTGATTAGCCAACTCTCAAAGTCCCAGCCCTGATCAGAGTGAATTTGCTGAGGGGCACCATAGTGGATGAAGAAATTTTCCACTAGCACCTTGGCCATGATAGATGCTTTTTGATTTTTGATGGGAAAAGCTTGTGCATACCGTGTGAAATGGTCCATAACCACTAACACATTGCCAATGTTTCGCTGATCAGGCTCTAAGCTCAAGAAGTCTATGCAGGCTAGTTCCATTGGGGTGCTGGTAGTAATGTGGACAAGGGGGGGCAGCCCTCTGAGGGAGGGCTTTTCTCTGCAGGCAGTGACTACAAGTCCTTACATGGTGCTCAACATCGGCCCCCATCTTGGGCCAGTAGAATCGAGATCGTACTAGGTCAAGGGTCCGGTTGATACCGAGGTGGCCCATATGATTGTGGAGGGACCTCAGTACCAAATCTTTGAAGGCTGTGGGCATGACCAGTTGTTGCTTGTCTATTTGGCCACCCGATCTACAGTCTCTCTATACACAACTGATTAGCAGCTTTAACCTGGGGTCTTCTTTAAACAATAAAGTGGTTCACAGATCAGAGGAACACAACTTGGACACATCTTTTCCTGCACAAAGGGCGTCAAGTGCTGGCTGAATCATGGGATCTCAGAACTTAACCCACTGAATGCTGTCATTGTCAAACTGAGGTAGTGCACTAATACCTAGAGCAGAGAAGTGGCAATACGCAGATGGTATGCAGGTGTCAGAGGGGCCCAAGCAATTTACTAAGCAGTCCACTGTGTCCATAGACATCTGTTCATTTCTATCAAACTTTTGGAACAATGCTTGGATGTCAGGTTCAGACAGCCTGACCCAGTCGCTCTTGGAAATGGGCCTCCAAGATAGGGTGTCAGCATCAATATGATTCAGGCCTGGTCTGTATTCGACAGCATAATCATATGTTGACAATGCAGAAAGCCACCGGTGCCCCATGGTGTCTAACTTAGCTGAAGTCTGTACATAGGTCAACAGGTTGTTGTCAGTCCTCACCAATATTTTTGCTCCATAGAGGTAATCATGAAACTGGTCGGCAATGGCCCATTTTAACGCAAGGAACTCCAACTTGTGCACAGGGTAGTTTCTCTCTGATGGGGTCAAGTTCCTACTGATGATTGCCACTGGTCTCAAACCATCCTCATGGTCTTGATACAGTACAGCTCCTAGACCCTGCAGACTGGCGTCAGTATGCAGCATATAGGGTTTGGTTGGATCAGCATAAGCGAGGATGGGGGTTTGGGTGAGCTGGTATATGACTTCATGGAAAGCTGCTTCACAGGCAGGCGTCCAACGGGACCCAAAAAGTTCACCTGGGCAGAAATATGCTTTGTCTGGTTCTTTGAAGGACCCTTTTTTTTATTTCTGATTGGTAGAAGAGTAACTCTGGGTAAGATTCAAGAGTGGCTGAATCACTTTGGAATAGTCCTTTATGAACCGGTAGTAGTAGCCACAGAATTCCAGAAAACATTGTAGTTCTTTCAAATTGTGGGGCTGGGGCCAAGTAGTCAAGGCTTCAACTTTACTAGGATCAGTCTCTATCCCCTCTGTAGACACTATGTGCCCCACATACTTCACAGAGGTTTGGAAAAACTGGTACTTGTCGATGGACACCTTGAGGCCAAAATCTTCCAGTCGGTCTAGTACTTTGAACAATCGACTCTCATGTTCCTCTAGGGAGATCCCAAACACATTGACATCGTCCAAGTACACCAGGCATTCTAGCAAATTCATGTCTCCCGCTGCTCATTCCATCAGTCGCTGGAAGGTGGCTGGGGTGCCTGATATCCCCTTTGGCATTCTCAGGAATTCGTAGAACCCCAAAGGACAGATGAAGGCTGTCTTCTCATGGTCCTCCAGAGCCATCGGAATCTGGTAATATCCACTGCAAAGATCCAACACCGAGAACCATTTGCTCCCATTCAAACAATCCAGAGCATTTTGTATATGGGGCATGGTGTATTGATCGGGGATGGTCAGCCGATTCTGAGTTCGGTAATCAACACATATTCTCACAGATCCATTCTTCTTATGCACAACCACAATGGGAGAAGCATATGGGCTCCTGGATTCTTGTATCACACCAGCCGCGAGCATTTCCTGCAAGTGTCTTCTCACATCGGCTATGTCTGCAGGGGGTAGGCATTGAGGCCTCTCTCGAAATGGCCGTTCATCATGCAGGCGTATGTGATGCTCCGCACCCTGGACACATCCCATGTCCCATTCCTTCAACGAAAAATAAAAATTATGTACCTACCGTAATTGTGATCTTTCTGTGTATCTTCACCATTCATCACATAAGGGTTCAGGGCCGGAGGTCATGACCCTGCGGGAGCTCTTTTTTTTTTTTTTTTTTTGGTAGGCAGAGCCAACGCACCATTGGCACCACCCTCGAGGCCGATGTATTGCATGGCGCTCACGGGTTGGTGATTAGGCGCTGTCGACTCCGCCTGTCTGCCAGTTCTGAGTCACCAGAGAGGTAAGAGGAAGAGAGTGGAGGGTGGGACAAGAAAAAGGAAAGGATATAAAACTAAAATGAGAAATAATGACTGAGAGGACAGAAAGAGAGAAGTCTGGAACTAAAGGGATTGGGAGGGGCTCCAATCTCTGGAAATAGAGGAGGGAGGTAGGGTGGGGTAAAGGATTTAGACGGTAGGAAGGGAGGAGAAAGGGTAAACGTATCCCAGACCCTGGTCCATCTCCAGATTGTATAGGAACTGCAAGGAGTAGCCAAAGGCTTCTTGCCAGAACTAAAGGCACAGAATAACTGGCAAAAACTCCAGATGAGCAGAGTCGGCTATTCTGCAAAAAGGACAGGGCACAGGGGATTAACACCCTCTGAAGGAAAAATGTTTGGTGAAAAAGGAAAAAGATTAAGTTTTTTTTTTTTTTGAAGGGTAATCCAAAGGACAAGAAAAAAATGAGATGGACAGGAAAAAGGAGGAGGAGAGAATGGAGGGCAACTGCCAACCCCTACCCCACAGGGGTGGGCTAAAGCACTGGAGGTGTGCCCCCCATGCTGATCACTCTCCTCAGAACCTTATCCCCCTATGTGCCCCATTCACCCCACTCCTAAGACAGGAGGGGGGAAGGTTGGGCACAGAGAGGGAGGTGGACCCAGAGACTGGAGCCCCAGGGGGATGGAGGGCGGGATTGCGATGAATGGTGAAGATACACGAAGATCACAATTATGGTAGGTACGTAATTTTCATATCTTATCTGTGTCAGTTTTCACTATTCATCACATATGGGTGAGTGCTGAGCCCCCCTCCCTAAGGTTTTTTTTTTTTTTTAACACCCTAAAGGACAAAGTCCCTTAGCTCTCAGTGGGTGACACACTAAGAGGGAGAACCTGCAGGCAGAGGAGTAATTTTGATGCCAAGGTTGGGGGGGACAACCTCAATCTCAACCAGCTTCGGATAATGGGTACTGTGGTACATACGAAAATGTAAACGTTATATGGAAAAATACTAAATTTCCTATCAACATGCCTTTGAAATGTAATACATATGGAAAACAATGAGGACAATATTTTCACAGGACACGTTTTTATTTTAAATATATTGTTTATTTGTTTTCCTTAATTTTTATTGCAGTTCTCAGTATATCAGAGTACTTTACTTGGTGACAATTAAGCAATGAGGCATGACCAGGGGGTTATGTTAATGGTCTATTAATCACCTTCTAGGGGTGTACCGTGGCATGAGGTGTAGCCGAGTGCCACATGCCCCTAGAGAGTGATTAACTGACCATTAACATAATCCCTGGGAGTGCCTTATTGCTATTATAATAAAAACATTTTTAAACAGTGTTAAACCTTGTTCAGCATATGGCTAAGCTCTACATGTATGTTAATAAAAGATTAACATAAGGCTGTTAGAATGTTTGCAGCCAATAAGAAAGCTCCATTTCTCAGACCCTTTTTATAATACCTAATAAGTATTACAGAAAAGGAATGTGTAAGAAAAGGATCATTTTCTTGTCTCTCTTTGTTACAACATGTAGGTGGAACCAATACAGAACTATAAAATCCTGCAATATGCGTATAGAACACGTGGCAAAAACACCAAGACCACAAGCCAAGACCCAGAACCATAACTGTAGTAACTTGATAATATCCAGAGTGCTAAAACACTCGAGACTGTGTCCTTTTGGACTGTAATGTAGTTTGTGTCATACCAAGAATAACATGAGTGTCCAGAAAGGCTGGAACATGGCCCTCAAGAACTGCCTTACCTGCTTCCTAATATGGCCACCAATTGTGTTAAGCAATGATATCATTGGAGCCAGATAGCTACATGGCTTTTACAGTGTTAACTAATTATTTTTCCCTCTGTATAGAATTGTTACACCAAAATGGTCAAGACCATGTGCACTAAGTTGATCAGTACACATGCAAAGCTATGGTTCTGTTCATTGTGTTTAGTTTAACATGTTAAAATTGTGTTTTAATGAAATAACTTTATCTTTGCAAACCACAGTGCAGTACAAATCTTAAATAACCTGATGGTCCAGTGGTCATGGCAGATTCAGGATGTTACAATGGGGTGCTGGGTGGTATGCATACTTGATATGTACTTTTAACATTTTTATTAAACCTTTATATTGTCTGCTATTCTTTTTAGCATGTTTTTGACAGAACCTACAAATGTGATCAATAGATTTGAATGTAAATACTTGTACAATCAATAAATCAGACTTTAACAAAGTGAAATGCAGCAAGCAAGTAATTTACAATGGGTGCGGAGGGTCGGTGCAGCTGCACCCTTAACCCAACCCCCCCTTGATCCAACACTTATTTGTAGCAAAATGCTTGTGTAGTCCAATGCCAGAGTTAATACTTTCTTAGAAATCAAAAATATGGTTGTCTTGACTTCTTTTCCCATGGGAAATAATAATAATAATAATAATAATCAGAAGAAGAATCAACATTTATATAGCGTTTTCATACACAGTGTATCCCAAAGTGCTTTACAGGTATGCTAGACTGGTAGTGAAGTGACTGAATGTATAGTGGCAGTCATTTCACACAATAATATTCACATGTAGCATTGGACAATTGCATGAAATGGTTTTATGGGAAGGGAATGCTAGCCTGGACAGCGGGTCAGGTAGCGATCATGGTGCTGGCAGCCCCAACTCTTATATCTCACAGTGATCTACTCATATTTTTCCCCTTATGTATTACCCTTCCCTGAATATGCCAGTACCTTGCAGGAGTGTCCTTCTCATGTACCCTCTGGTATTCATTGTTCACTACTTCTCCCCACAGCACAAATGGATGAGCTCATCACCTTTCTGCATCATGAATACAGGCAGTACAGTTCCTGAGATAAGCAGATCTTTCCAGTAAGTCAGGCTGATAGCAGCAGGGAACAAGGGAAAAAATGGGCAATCTGTCCTTAAAAGATTTAGGCTACCTTTAATTAGGCACTATTAAATGATGGGTGTGTGCATCATTATGCACATCATTTAAAGGAGAACTGCGGCAATATAAAGCTCCCCACTCACGAAAAGCTTACCTCACGATTAAGCTTTTGCGCCATAAACCCCTCTTTTTTTCCAGCAGGCAATTACTTTATATTTATTTTTTAAAATCCGCGAACCGGAAGTAAGGCAGACTGTGTGCAGCTCCATTTACTGTAACAGTGTGGCGCTGCACCGCTCACTTACATTAAGTGAGCGGTGCAGCACCGCACTGTTACGGTAAATCAGGCTGCCACAATCGCTCGCGTTCCGTCAATTTAAAAAATAAATAATGATGCCTACTGAAGGGTTCTGGCATAAAAGCAATTGAGAGCTTTGGTGAGGAACAACTGTGCCGCGGTTCTCACTGAGCCAATAACCAATCATGGGTGAAAACGCCTTATGTGGGAAGGCGCTATTTTTCACCTGTGCTCTGCTGCTGTCAGCCTGGCTTATCAGAAGATGATGTTTACTATTAATATGTAAAAATAACATAGAAGACTGTACTAACTACATTCATGATGCAGAAGGTGAAAACTCACCAGTTTTTGATGTGGGGGCAGGACAGAAGAATGAATGCCAGAGAGAATGAACAGGTCATTCCGGCACAGTATAGCTATATTCAGGTTAGTGAAAGACAGGAAGGGGAACGTTGAGCAGATCATTGTGATATCTGAGATGTGGGTCTGCCAGCACTGTGATCACTACCTGATTGTGGATGAGAGCAGCCAGTGACGAAAAATACTCAAGAGTGGCAGGTCTGCACCTAAACTGTTACTTTAATTCAGTATAGGGAGATTACCCTTGGGTGAGGGGGGAATGTTAACGTTTATTAGGACATTATTGAGGGAGCTGTGTATAGCTCATTCAAGATTTGGAATGTTGGTAGCCAGCCAACTCGCACTGTGCAGTAGGGTACAGAAAAGTACTGCAGAAGATATGCGGGGAACCGTCCTGCGGGGTTCTGCAGATCACAGATCAAGGAGAGACTGACACTGGAAGTCGGGTGGATTTTCTCAAGGCATTAGTATCTCTCTCCTGCTAATAATATTGTTAGCCATAGTAAGTGCAGCCCTATGAGGCCATGAACAGCAGTTGTTCAGGTGTGTACTGATGCTTATGTGCTTTGCTTCCAGGAAGACCTAGCTGTTGGCTAATGAGGTGGGGAGAAAACAACAATGGGGAACTGTACATACTGCCTTCACTGTGTGGAAGGGTGGTGATCCACTCAATGTTTACTGTGGAGCAGAAGTCAACATTGAGAAAGTGGATTGGACAGTGAACTGGGAGGCATTTTAACAGTATCAGCTAATGAAGCGAATCGGTATAGGTGTGCACAACTATCTGAGGTACAAGGTTACAATCTGAGGTGTGATAATTCTCTTCATGAGACCGCAAGTTGATATGCAGCCCCATGCAGTACCAAGGAATATGACGTGCCTGCTTGAATACATTTGAATTTTTGGTGCATCAACCCATTGCAATATTTTTATTGCTACAGTCCAAATACAGCACAGCGCCTTTCATGAGCATGAACAAATTTACGTGCAATGGTGTCCAGACATAGCTCATCAAGTCTGGTTTAGTGAACATGACATACAGCAACTGCGTTCAGAAGACACTGGGTCATTGTAGACCGCAGCCATGTTTTTAGGCGCCTAAGTGCACTGAAACTGCGCTCTGCTTCACAACTGCTTACTGGTATTACACAATTATTACACAAACTGGGGAATATGGGTGTGGGCAGGACAGTAGTGTGGTGGGTAGGTAACTGGCTGGGTGGCAGGACACAGAGGGTGGTGGTAAATGGCTGTCACTCCACAGAGGGAAGAGTGACCAGTGGGGTACCACAGGGATCAGTGCTGGGACCGGTCCTATTCAACATCTTCATCAGTGACATTGCACAGGATATAGAAGGCAGAATTTCACTGTTCGCTGATGACACAAAGCTCTGTAACAGAGTAGACACAGAGGGTGTAGACAGAATGAGAAGGGACCTGCAGAAACTTGAAGAATGGTCAAGGGTTTGGCAGTTGAAATTCAATGCAAAGAAGTGCAAGATAATGCATATGGGCACAAAAACCTGGCACAATATATCAGTTGGGGGTGAGGATATAGCATGCACCAAGCAGGAAAGGGATCTTGGGGTTGTCATCTCTGATGACCTCAAGTAGGGAAACAGTGTGACAAGGCATCAGGTAAAGCAAATAGGATGCTGGGATGTATAGGCAGGGGCATCACCAGCAGGAAAAGGGAGGTCATAATTCCGCTATACAAGACACTAGTGAGGCCCCACCTGGAGTACAGTGTACAGTTCTGGAGACCATACCCACGTAAGGACATAGACAGGGTAGAGAAGGTTCAGAGGAGGGCAACAAAGATGGTGCATGGGTTGCATCACAAATCCTATGAAGACAGGTTGAAGGAACTGAACATGTACTCCCTGGAGGAGAGGAGGAGAGAGGGATATGATAGAGACATACAAGTATCTTACAGGAGGAACAGGGTGCAGGAAAACACTATTTTTAAGCGAAAAAGATGTTTCAGGACTAGAGGGCATGGGATGAAGTTGGAGGAGGACGATTCAGAGGAAACATGAGAAAGAATTTCTTCACAGAACAGGTGGTGGACAAGTGGAACACCCTGTCAGAGGAAGTGGTGGGGGCTGAAACAATCACAGGTTTAAGAATGCATGGGATAGACATAAAGGAATTCTAGAGGTCAGGGGTAAGGGGAAATAGACTTCTAGGAAAACAAACTGAACTTACAAGCTCAAATGGGCAGACTAGGTGGGCCATAGGCCCTTATCTGCCGACACTGTCTATGTATCTATGTATGGTATCACCAACAGTAGTCGCAGAAACTTTTCTAACTCTGTAAAAAGGCCACGGACATCTAAGGGTAGTGCTTTAAATAGGACTACAGCCTCATTCAAAGAGGTATATGTGTTACTCTGTGCAAACATCTCAAGCTGAACTTTCAGCATTCTGGGATTAAGCTCTGGATATTTTTTTAATGCAGCCAATCATTTCCTCCAGCTCATGGTCATTCTCATCACCCTTATGTACTGCAGCAAGAAGGAACTGTTCTAAAGTTGAATACTCAGTCAGTCCTTGCTGATGGACCCTCTCTTCTAGCTGGGCAACTGAGATGTCTACCATCTTAAAGAATTCCATTCTGAAATAATCCTCCACTGTTGCATGATTGTGCTGCTCCCCCCTTGCCAGCAAAATGGACTGGGACCCATCGTTGCCTTGGTGGTGCAATGGGATCCAACTCCAGCTTCTGGACAACTTCATCAGCTTTTCTGATGGCTTGCAGGACAGTATTTTCATTCCTTAGTCTTTGAAGCTGAGCTTTTATGAGGCTTACTTGGGTAAGCATGCCACCTACTGTGCAGTTCGGATTTTGTAGGCTCCTATTCAGACAAGTCAGTGGTTCCATAACTACCTTGACCAGCAGCAGGCTAACTAATGTGTTGCCCTTGCTGAGCTTCTCTAAGAGACCACTTGCCCTTGTTGCAGCATCCCCATTTTCCAACTCCATTTGTTGGAGACTCTCAAGGATTTGCTCATATTGCTGTGACACAGCTTCGACTGCTGCTAGTCTTACAGTCCATCTAGTTGGACATAAGGGTCACAGTTTCTTGAAGGAGGTAGATGCATTATCAGATGTAGCAATTTGAGAAAAAAATTGTTCTGTACTTTAGGGATTCACTGAACAGTTTGCCCAGTTCATTTACACAGTGCAAGGAATTTCTTAATACAGGGCTTGCTTCACAGCTCTCTTTCACCACAATGCACAAATGTGGCAAGTGGCTGACTTTCCTTTATGATAGCCTGTGCACCACGATAGCATCCTGACATGTTTGCAGCGCCATCAAATGCCATACCTCGGAGGAATTCAATTGGCAGAGGAAGTCTTGTGAGGACATCCATTATGACTTTTGCTATTGAGGCTCCGATAGTATCCTGTGGCTCATAAAACCCAATGAACTCCTCCTGGGGCTGCATGTTTCCATCAACGTATCTAAGGCAAATGCTTTCTTGTTGTTTACCTTGGCAGTCTTGTGTTCCGTCAACGATAATGGAATAGTATGATGACTTGTTAATATCCTTCACGACAGAACGGATGATCTCATGACTCTCTCGAGTCCGATTAGTATAGTCCTGCTTTCGTTTTAGCCAAGTTGCTAGGGTCTCATCTTCATTGCTGAGTAGCTTGAGCAGTTCAGCAAAGTTTCCATCATCAAGCTGATGACCTCGAATTGCCAATCCCTGTCTTCCCAAGTAATGCAAAGTGGCTATTAACTTAAACAAGCACTTGCGAGACACATCTTGTGCGATCTTTTTTCTGTTCCACTAGAGCAGAATCAATGCTTTGACCACGGGATACATGAGCCACCTTCCAAAGGGCACGATGATGTGTTTCTGAGCTCTGATGAGCGATAAACTTAGTCCGCGCTTTCCTCCAGTTGGTGAAGCCTATTGTGGTGAATACTGGTTCTCGCCTTTTTGACAGCTCAAACATCCCCATTTGTTCACTCTTTGTGCAACAAAAGCAGAGCACAGCTTTCAACTCAGGACTATAGTGCAGCCATGAAAATTCCCTGTACCATGATTCCTGGAATCGGAGTTTTTTGTTTCCACAGTCCTGCTTTGGTATTTCCTCAGATGGTGGTTGGTACGGGCTGATCCATATCACGAGTTGTCATCTCCATTCTAGGCACTGTTTCTGCAACAGATGGTGATTGTGGTTGGGTGGCTGATCCAGAGGCACTGTTTGGATCTCCAGTACAGGAACTGTGCTGTCGACAGTAGGAAAGGATGAACTTGTACTTGGTTGCTGTTCTCCTTGTTAACATTAGCATTGAAGCCCTGATCTAGCTTCTCATACACTGCAGTACATATTTCTTCAGTGGGATCTTCTGTGTGGATGAAGGCACGGGATCTATGGGAGGTTTCTTCTTGAAGAACATGGCAATCGAAGGTTGGTCTCTCTGATGTTTCATGTTATGAGTTTGCAGTTAACCTGATCTGTAAAAATGAACAACTGTTACAGATTCTTCTTCATTAAAGGAAAACTCCTGAGTTTGTGGATTGACACTATGAAAGCTATCCCTTTGGCAGCTTTTAGCAGCACAAGTGGAATTTTCGAGCCTCAACTTTTTGTATATTTTAATTTTAAGTATCTGAATCTAGAAGTCCAGAGGATACAGGTACTCCATTTTCTGCAAAGGTGTAGTGATGCACCATACGCTTCAACACTTTTGTATTGATGCATGTGGTGTGTTGCCGCACCTTTGCAGAAAATGGAGCACCCCCTGCATCCTCCAGACTTCCGGATTCCGTACTTTTTAAAATTTAAATATACCAATTCTCTCTCTCCATCAATTTCTTTTATTTCGGGCATTGTAGCTGTTTCTCAGTGCTCCTGCATGGACCCCAGTCTCAGCCTTGCAAGCTGTACAGACTGGCCCCATTTCAACACGGTCTCATTTTTCCCTGTGATTTCTGGACCACGCCATCCACATCAGGAGCTGGAATCTGGCCAGTGGAGATTTGGAGCTAAAAATCGCCACCAGAATATTTTGGGGCAGAAAAATCAACACCAGAGGGCTTATCCAGGATATTCCCTCACAAAGGGCAGCCCCGAATGTTTCCGTCGATGACTGGCACATTGGACTCCTCAGCCACTTGTCGACTGTTACTTGCTCCTCGTGCATTCATCGGTTGGCGTTCTGGGATCCCCAGCTGATCATCCACAGGGCCTGCTCCCCTGACACAGCTCAGAGGCTTCTAAAAGAGCAATTCCTCAATGAGGATGGTCTGGTTCCAACTTACAGTCTGACAACATGGGTATACATCGACCACCGTGACCAGGGTGGCACAAGAAGCCCAAAAACGCTAAAAGATTCCCCTCTTCTTTTCAGTGGGGCGAGCACTACTGAAAGATGTATATTCCTGGACAGGAAAATGACAGCAGTCTGGCTCAATTCACAAGGTTGTTCTTCCAGGGGAATGGGAGCTGGAGGACATTGCCTTCCAAACTCCAACAGAACAGGGGGGCAATCCTCAGACAGATCTTTAGCCTGTGGGCGGAATTCGAAGGTACAGCAATTCTGCTCCCTGGCCATGGACAAACCAGCGGTGGCTCAAGACGCCTTCTCCCTAAACTGGGATCAGTTCATCCTCCTGTTTGCCTTCATCCAATACCGCTTCTATCAAGACTCCTCCACAAGTGACCTTGGACAGGGCAGTCATGATTCTAGGGGGTCCCTTATGGCCAGTCCACACATGGGTTTCCGACTATCACTCATCTTTCGAGGCGACCACCTCTAACCTTCAGTTTCAGCCCAGACCTTCTCCTTTAAGGGCTGGTCTGCATCTCAATTTGAACAACTTGTCTCCCAGGGCCTGAAGATTGAGCAAGAAAAGCTCCAGTTCTGCACCCAGTTTTAACAACTGGCCTCTCTCTAGACTGGGAAAGTGAGTGGAAAAACTTTCAAGGAGCTATGCAGTACAGCTCCTGTTATTGGAATGATGGGGAGTTCATATGCCTCTTCTTCCTCCAAAGTGTATTATAGAATCCGGAGGAGATTTTGTTTCTGGCTTCATTCCAGACACATACAGAATGACACAATATAATTGCCTGTACTACTGCAGTTCCTTTAAGACAAATGGGTAAAAGACTCCAACCAGTCACCTTACAAATTAGAGTTTCTGCACTGGGGGCACTCTTGATGGGACTGGGGAATTGTTGGGCTCATATCCCCACATCTGGTACTTCTACAGGCAGCAGCATTAAAACATCTTCAATTCACCAAAGCTATCACCTTGAGTCTTGATATGGTGCTCAGGGCCGTGACCAAGGCCCCCTTTAGACCTCTCATGCCATCCATCATGCATCTCAAAATAAAGATTGCCTCTTTTTCTCAAAGCTACTACTCCTGCTAGGAGTTTCAGCAAACTAAAAGTGTTGCTGGCCTAAGAGCTTGTACACTAGTTCATCAGGCTAGAACAGTTCCACTTTTTATTTCCAAAGTTATGTCCTCCTCTAATACAATCAGGGTTCATGCTTCCTCCTTCTGCCCACTCTCTAAAAGCAACTAGAATGGAAAGTGGCATACCTAGACACGGGAAGGGAGAAATATGGAGATTAAGAGAGAGGAAGCTATTTGCAAAACTTCAGCTGTGTTCATGCCAGCTAAAGAGCAAAAAGATGGGGCAGCAAGGATGCAATAGGCTCTATAGCCAAACAGATTCTATCCATCACCTCTACAGCATATGATCAGGCCAGAGTAACTTGCCTGACCCAGTGAGAGTCCATGGCCCCCTTCGTGGGTGTAATTCTGAGAAGCATCAACAGCATACTCACACTGAGTGACATTTTGATGAGATGGGTGCTGTATAGGAGAATGGGGTGAACTTTGTGGCCGAACAGTCCAAGACAAACCTTGACGCCTCTCGCTAGCTACAGGGTGTGGGTGGGGGTGAAATGGTATCAGCATTACAGGCAACAATCCCAAGTCACACCCCTTATGCCTGTCATTCTCTACATCTGGAGTGAAAATATAAAAAAAACTGGTGAAGTCACGAGCATGCATAGAAACTGTGCAACGCACACCCGTAATATGGGGGTGTGGGGAGGTGGATGCACATAGGGTGGGCGCAGGTTGGGGGCAAGACAATCAATGAGTGACCAAGTAGCACATCTGCCTCTGGACCAGAAGTGCGTTGGGTTCTCATCCCACCCCGAGATTGGACTTCACATAAAATTGCTGGTATGCGAGTGCAGTATTGGGGGTGCTGTCACTGCTGGGGTGTGCCGTCCTTGGATGAGACATTAAACGGAGGTCCTTCTGCCCATCCTGGTGTTGTCCTGGTGGGTGTCCAGGTGGAAGTAAAAGAACCATGAGCACTCTTCATAAAAGAGTAGGGAACATTCCAGTGTCCTGGCCAACTATTCCCTTCCCATAAACTAGTTCATGCAATTATCCAGGCTGTGTGTGTGTGTGATGGCTGAGTGGATATGGCCGCCACCACACAGTCACTTCACCTACGTTTAGCATTGCTTGTAAAGCGCTTTGGATGTATGAAAGTGCTATATAAATGCTGAAACAAACAAAACAAACATGGCGTGATTTAGCTAGTGCCGGGCAGTGATGCCACTGGCAGTTGAATTCAAAGCTAGGACAGCGTGTGCCATACATGGCTCCATTTGGAAAAAAAAATTTGTTTTTTCTAATTTGAAAACTAAGCAGTGCGGAGAAGTTAAAGTTAGAAGCCGGATTGGACGGAGCAGGAGTGGCAGCAGGAGGAATGGACCGACACCCACAGCAAGTAATTTCAATAAAATAATGAGAAACAACAAAAAAAAAAACATGTACTATATAAACAGTGGATGGCTTGAACACCCACAACAAAGGCTGCGTTTCCATCTCAAGGTCTCTATGATGTCATCAACTCCTCGATGGAAACACAGCCTTGTTGTGGGTGTCCATCCATCCACTGTTCTATATATAGTGTATAGTGGAATGCTGTTATGCATGGAAATCCATGCCTGGAATATGCTTGTTCTGCTGCAGTAGTGATGTCATTATGTTGTTCTGCTGCAGCAGTGATGTCACTACTGTGCTGGAGAACCACTAAGAATCCTAGCACATCGTTGCTTTCCTCTATTTAATTATGTGGTGACAGTATTCTAGAACCTCTAGAGACTTTTCAAATCAGTTTCATTATGAGAAAGGAGAAAAAAAAACACAACAGCACACATTTCACATAGTACTACTATACACTATAACAAATACAGGATAAGCAACTTCATGCACAACCTGTGTGTTCTGCCACCTCAGGCTTCTGATTCCATGGACCTCTCAGGCGTCGCTCTCAAGGTCAGAGGAATCAGAACCCCTCTGTGGCAGAACACACTGGTTAACAGTATAGTACCATCCAGTATTCTCTATTTTTATCATCCTGGTGTCCTAACATTTCCAACTGCCTCCCAAGTCTCTCCTTGATAAATCCCTCTATTACTTTATCTACCACAGATGTCAGACTGATGTGCCCATAATTGACCATCTACTCCCGAGACCCCAACCTAGGCTCATGTCCCTCCCTCCCTCCTCCTCCCTTTCCTTTGAAACAGGCTCCATCCTCCATCACTGTCCCCCCTCTGCCTATTGACCAACTCCTCCCTGTCCACTTAAACCCTTCCACCATCCTCATCCATCCACTTCATCTCCCGGGTATAGTATGGTGAAATGGTTTGCAAGCTTGATGCTCACACCCATATTGTTCTCTCCTACTTCCCCCGCCCTCATCTGTTCCCTCTGAGCAGCCTCCCTGTGGCATACTTCACGTATGATGCCAACTTTTCCTCCCACACCTCCAGATACCATATGATCCACCTATCCTCTGGGATATGTCCTTTGCCTTTGTCCTGTTGTCCCTGTGGAATACCATTTGACATCCTCCAAACCTCCATGCCCAGTTTAATATATAGCTGCCACTCCATTACACCCAATCACCCCATTTTGGGTGTGAACCCCTACTATCACAATACACAGTCAAACCTACACAGCCCCCCACCAACAATTAATATACACACACACACACACACACACACAATCTCCAGCAACACAATATACAAATCTTATGCCCTTCCCCCTTGGTCCTACACAAATCCGAGTTTCTTATTGCTCAGTCTCAGCTAGTCACACTGTGCACTCCCCAAAGGATCCACCCCCACAGACCATTTAATAGAGGTCGGAGCCGGGGTAGTTGGTGTGGACACAATTACAGCTCTTCCCCGAGTTTGTGAGGGATGGGCCAGACTTATAGCCCAGACGTAGATTTAAAACTTGGCACCTCTCAGCCGATTGGTCCTCCAGCAGACAGCTCCCTCCACCTCAGCCCACTGCCGACTGCAGCCACCGGGATGTCCTCTTATGCCTTCCTCACTCACTTCTGTCCCGAAAACCCTGGCCCACTGCCGACTGCAGCCGCCGGGACGACCAGAACCCCCTTGCACACCTCTGCTGCAAATGCAGCCCTGAAGCCATCTTCCTCGATGCAGCTGCCGATGCAGCTCCAATTTCTCACCACAGCAGCCCCTGGTAGGATTCTCCACCGCCGATGCAGTTAGCTACCTCTTCTCCCAGCAATTTACAGCTCTTCCTCAAGTTCGTGAGGGTTGGGCCAGAACTATAGCCTAGATGTAGATTTAAAACTTGCCACCCTCACAGCCGATTGGTCCTCCAGCTGCAGACAGCTCCTCCAACCCTGGCCCACTGCCGACTGCAGCTGCCGGGACATCCTCTGATGTCTTCCTCAATCACTACTCTCCCAAAACCCTGGCCCACCATCGCTACAGCAGCCGGGCGACCCTCCAGTGTATCCAGATCCCCTGGACTGTGTCCAAAATTATGTCATTTAGAATTATAAAACTATAAATTATGGCATTTACAAGTTAGACTTAGCACAGCCAAGAACCTCTCCCACACAACCTGAGTACAGTAAATATAAATGTTCGGTTTGTACCTCCCTACCTCTAAGCTGGGGTTGGCAGGGAGGAGAGGATCGAAGCATCCAGAGGACTGCTGTCCTTCTCTGGGAGGGTAGAGGAGATGGGTCTGGTGTCGCTTGCCCACTGGTGGAGGATGAGAGGCACAAAGTCGTGCCGTAATATGGGTGGAGCTGGAACAGATGCTTGCTGTCAGCATCATTGCATGTTCCTAGTTCCAGGGGAATATAGCATCAGAAAATCCACTGGCACCCATGTATGAGCCGAGGCTTGGTGGCCTGACTCTCCAGACACATTCAATTCTGCCTCGGTGGGGGCATTCCCCAGGTGAGGTCCCAGCAGGCCAAGCCCATTGTGGGGCTAGGGGCAGCCGAGGCAAAAATATTAAAAATATGGGTTAAAATATTTAAAATTACAAACTTAGCAGGTGGAAGATTGATTACAGTCACTGGTTCAATAGGGAGAGTCGTCTTGAACCTGGGTCCTGGCATCATGAATCAGGGACAAGGCTTAAAAAAATCAGGGACAAACACCCCCAATGGAGGGACATATCTTGAAAATTGATGTTATTCATTCATAAAGCCCATAGAATGAAAAGATTTGTGTTAAGCTGCATTTTATGAAGAAGAAGAAGTCTGTTACATTAATGGTTGACATTATTTTGTGCTTTTAATCCCCACTTTTCATGAGGAACAGTCAACAGAGGACAATTTTGAGGCAAAATCAGGGACAATTGAGCGGTATGCATCTGGGGACTTGCACATTGCTAATTTTGCACATAGCCACTTCATGAAATGCAGCACTTTTTAAAGAAATAAAACTGGTTTGAGCTTCATTTACTCCTAGTGATGGGTGCTAGATTTCGGTGATGAGCTGTCTGATTTTTATCTCTGCATCACCACCAGTCACATTGCAGCCTTTACTCCTCTATTTGGCAACCTTACATACTCCTTGTCAGCCAAATCACTGTCCACCTGCCTCCCAGTTTACACCCAGTCCCCCTGACCCCTCACCATTCATTAAAGGGAAACTCTGCAGCATGCAGCAACTAGTGCAGAAACACCCAGATAGGGCTTTTGGCATAAAAAGAGTTCTCTTTTACCTGCTGCTTTTCTGTTTTAATCAAAAAGACCCACTCCTTGCTTGCTTAATGGTGGCAGAACCATGGACGACCATTTCATGCTCCGCATGCTGCTTCCAGCATGCAGGGTATGCAGATGAGGGCTACTAGCTAACACTGTGGTTTTTGCAAGAACCTCCCCCCCCCAAAATCACTATCTGGTTGCCTTGCATCACCACAGGACTCAGAGGCACCCCGTCCAGTCCCACGTCACTCATTTTACCCCTCAGAAATCCTCTGCCCCACATGAAGAAGGGGATATTCCATTTTTCCCACCGAAACTTTAACGCATAAATTAATAATTATCTATTATGCTCTGGTAGTTACTTATCAGCAAATATTATTAGTGCACTGATAGCTGCACACACACTGCAAATCTGGTGTGGGTTGAAATTGTGGCCTGCAAAAGGACCTAGGGGATACATTCTCCCCCCCCACACCCCCACATCTGGACCAGCATTTACTTGCTGAAACTTTACTTATGAAATACTAGTACTACTACAGACAGTTAAACACATTTAAAAATTACCTGCTTGTTTTTTTCTGATGCAGCAATGCCAGCAACAGCACGCAGCACAGCACTCCAGCAGTTGGGTTCCCGCCACACGCAGTGCAGTGTGAAGTGAACTGTTTTATTTCAGTCTAGACAGACCCGGCGTCAACTCCCACACACAGCCACAGGGACGCAGACTCACACCACAAACGCACTGGAGACCCCAGAACTGAACTTCTGTCCAGCTGCACTCCACCACAGTTCTTTGTCTTTCTCCGCCCGGACCGGACCCTCTCAGATGAGAATGAGATGACTCGTCCCACAGTCCCTCCCGAGTTCCGAGACTGCAGTGCTGTGCTAACCCACGACAATGACGTCCGAGTCGACTGACCAGAGTTACTCCGTCCTCCTGGCAGTCGTAAGCAGGCTAAGGCTTTCACTCGAGTCACACTGCCACAGCCACAACAGAATCGACGATGTCGGTCACGGACGGTCACCTCAAGTTCGCAAA
The DNA here is from genome assembly GCA_016271365.2 of Neoceratodus forsteri. NCBI lineage: Eukaryota > Metazoa > Chordata > Ceratodontiformes > Ceratodontidae > Neoceratodus > Neoceratodus forsteri. Next base: position 1,040,572,467 of record CM057456.1, on the reverse strand, counting down.
AAAGACACTCAGTCTCAGTAGTCTGTCTGTCTAGTCCACCTCAGTCATAGTCCGATCGACTACTCCATCTCCCGCCTCACGAAGCACGCACAGCACGGCGAGCACGCCACAGCAGCCAGTCTCCCGCCAGCTCCTCCTCAGACCTCAGTCAGCTCACGATTGGTTAGGCGGAGAGAGAATACTTTTTTTTTTACTGGCCAGGGTGGACGGTCACACTCACACACTAGTCTTGGCGGGCACATGAACGTGGCTCAGCACGGCTGATTTAAATTAAATTAAAGATGTTGGGGGTACAAATGGGATAAAAAGGAGGCAACGCGAAAGTTGAGGGGACTAGGCCCCGTCCCCTATACCACGCCTGACTGCAGGGCCTGGGGAGGCCTGAGAGTGGGGAGTGAGACGGGGACACCCCGGAGGGGGAAGAACGTTGCCCAGACAAATGTTGTCGTAACCCCCCTGTTACCCGGGGTTACTAGAATCCCAGTAAGACCTAGAGGTAGGCAAGGAAGGCAGCTTATGAAATTCCAGTTAAATGAATTTCACACTGTCCCACTCTATTCTCAGTCTCAGCTGAGACTGAGGGATGACATCACCATAGAACTCTCATAGCCGCTTGAGCCACACTGGAATGCTGCAGCTGGAAGTTAGGATAGAATGTTGGGGATTTTTGAACAGAGTCTGTTTGCAGTCTTGGAGAGAGGAGTAGCACAGCAGTCTGTGTGCAGGTTCTCAGAGCCTTAAGCTCTGTTTTAGAGCTACTGTAAGGGAGGTGTGTGTTTCCACTGAAAGAGGAACACAGTAAGCTGATTGTGAAGTGGTGGAGACCGCTGTTACTGGTCCATGTGCCCCACCCCTGAGGGGATGGGGGTGGAAAGGTTTGCCTGTCTTCCAGGAGCAACCATCCTGGTTCCGGCTAAGGAAGAAGCTGCCTTATTTCAAGTTGTGCTGCTGCACCAGAAGCTGTGGGAGAGAAATTCCTGTGAGGAATCGCCTGTGGGGCACCTGCAACCAAAGGGCGAGTTCGCTCTGACAGAGGGCCTATGTTTTCACCTGAACTGTTGGAACATGGGGATTGGACTACTTAATTTGTAGGAGGTCTAGTGTAATAGACATTGCCGGTTAATTCAAGTAGGTTCAGGTCCAGCACAAAGAGTGAAGTAAAGTGGGGACTGGACTGCTTAGTAAGTGGGAGACCTACAGCAATGGGCTAAGCCAAGTAAAAGTATGTTCGAGTCCAGCACAATGGAAAAGCAAGACAAGTAGAGTAAATATGACATTCATTTAGCCTTAATCTACATTGCCAAGCTTTACAGAATGAGATGTTTAATGTCCAGAGAAATGGCTAGGTATGAATTGTGGAAGCGAGAGGTGGGAGATCCCATTCAGTAGTAACCAAATTCACCTCCACAGATTTGCTCTGTGGCACCTTTACTTCCTCTCAGGTACTTGGCCAGTGCCTGAGGAAAGTACCCAGACATGGGATTAAAAGGAAGAACCTCCTGATAGAGCTGAGGTGCTCTTAGGTGGTTTAGGGAGCCAACAGAAAAGGTTTCCATGACATATGGAAGGTATCCAAGTGGCCGGCAGGGGAACCGAATCAGGGACAACCCAGAATAGTGTACAAGTTCGGGCTATGTACCCAAAGCAGCATGCAAGTCCGAGCTGTGTGTCCGGTGGGTTCAGAGCCTGAGGGCTGAAGTGTTTAAGAAGTGTTCCTGATTCTTTTTAATCTGCATTACCAGAAGTGTAGCCCCGTGGGGGTCCGTCTATGCTTTGTTTGTTCTGCTTGGATGTGAATAAAAGCCACACTTTAGAATCCCATTCCTGGTATTGGACATTACAGTTATTGCTTCCTGTGTTCAGAATTACTTTGGTGCCCCTATGCAGAGTAGCCAAACCTAGCCCTTGTGCCAAGTAACCTATTCCTCCCCGAACCCAGTCCCCACCTGGTACTGCTGTCAGATTTAAACAGCATAACACCTGTCACTTGCAAAAAGGCAGGGGGGTGAGGGTTACACTGTCTCACTCAATGGGAGAAGAGATAGGTTCTCTGGTGAGCGGAGTTAATCACCCTACGCCGGGCCAAAGGTGACAACAGGGAAAGACGCAGCCATGCCGTCCGCCTAGTACAGATTGTTGTCCCTACGACCCTGGTAGCTACCTCGTTGGCATCATAGGATGCCCTCGCTTGGTGCCTTGCTAGCTCCAGGCCACGTGCAGAGAGTGCAATTTCTTGTCTGGTTTGCTCCATGTCAGGCAACGAAGCTAGGAGTTGACCTAGCCTAGACCACAAGAACCTGTCATAGGCTGCACAGTGGGCCAGATGTGCAGAGATGGAAAGCAACAACCGTGCTAAGTAAAAAGCCCTCCTACCCTAGAAGTCAAAATCCAAGGAATCTTGATCTGGGGACCGGTCACGGTGAAGGGCGCAAAGCCCATCAGGAGTGTCCAACTGTGTCAATCCAGACTGCGGATGAGGCATGGAACCTGGAGACTCTGGGGGGATGCAGTACCACTGGCAGAGATCCCTAGGGGCAGGAACTCTGGAGAATGGCCTCTGCCAGGAATGCAACAACACATCCCAAAAGGGAGCAGGCCAGGGGGGCACCACAAGGGTGGCCTCGCTGAAACCACCTAGAAAGGAGTGCGCCGAGTGCTCTGGATTGCTTACAGTGGAAGGGGTGAGGTGCAAGTCCTCCAACATCCTCACGAGGAAATGCTGATACTCAGCGAGATCAGCGACTGGAGAGATGTGGACAGAAGGCTCCTCTCCTCCAGAAGAGGGGGATGAAGAGTTGGAGGGCACCAACTGCTCAGAGGGCAGCTGCTCGGCAGGAGGTTGAAAAATCTGTCTGTCCATCGCCCTAACGTAAGCTGGGAACTGAGCAGCCACAGCTCTGAACTGCTCCCAGGAGAGAGGCCCACCAGGACCAAGGATGCCTGAGAGTACAGGAGAATGTGGCAGAGGGATGGGGACAGAGCCAAAAAGAGATGTCGGCTGACCTCCACCAGGGCTAAGGAGTGGACCAAGAGCACCCGAAGAAGAAAGTGCTCTGGAAGACTCCACAGCTGACAGCTGAACAACCATTTCAGTACTGCCTTGGCTGCACCCAGAAAAATCCCCCCTGTGAGGTGACCAGGGCTGTATAGGTCCAAAAGGACGGTCCCCTACCTCAAAAGAATGGGGCTCTTTCAAAGAGACCAAGGAGGAAGAGTGGAAATCCACACTACGGCTTCTTCCAGAGCCCAGGTGGGCCCCAGAAAAAGGTTGCTGTGCAGACCCCATGCCCCTCGATCCTTCATAGTCCAAGAGATACCTCCTCTTTGAGAAGGCCAGCCTAGGTAGCTGACAGCCCTGACCAGCACCCGAGGGAGCTATCCAAGGCGCAGCACCCTCCCCTCCTGTAGAAGCCTTGATCGGCCCAAAAGTTGGGTGATCCAGGCACACCACAGGCAGGGATACCACTGCTGAGGGGTCAGTGAACTCACCAAGACCGGGCTGCAGAGCAGTGGTGGCCTGCACCACTGCCTGCTGGTCAGCATCCCTGACCCCAGTCTCGGCAGCCACCGACCCCCACCTCAGAAGGTGGCTGACTCCGGCTTGTCGACGACTCTACAGGGCTGCCCACACCAACAGTCAACCCCAAGGAGTCAGACTGCTCGTCTGACTTGGAGCCATACTCCGCCTCCAAAGAGGTAGAGGCTGAGGCCTTGTGCCAGACCGTAGGAGGGTGCCTGGTGCCATCCCTGCCAAAAGGGGTGCCAGACTCTGAGACCATGCCCGAGCCAGTGCCAGTGCCCTCCACAGCACCGCGAGCAGTGCCCATGGAGGACACGGCTCCGGCCCGAACAGCAGCCCCAGAGTCAGAACTAGTCACGGCGCTGTCGGGCACCATGGCGCTGTGAGCGGCGCCGAGGATGGAGAGGGCATCGACAATGGCTCCGATGGCACTATCGGCACCACAGATGGCGCCACCCAGTTCCACGGCACTGTGAACAGCGCCGAGGGCAGGGGCAGTGCCGACGACAGTGCTGACAGCAAAATTTGATGCCCCCATGGCATCAAGTACCGAGACGGACACAGTGCCGTGCTCAGCCTTGGCGCCACGAACAACGCCGAGGCAAGAAGACAACAAAGACAGCGCAGTAGGGCCTCCCACAGTGCCGCTAGCAGTATCGGTGCCACAGCAGCCACGACACCGAGAGACAAACTGGTGCTGACGACGGCTCTGTCAGAGCCCACGGCACTGTGAACGGTGCCGAGGCCCACAACGGCGCCGACCGATGGCATCGAGGACAGCACTGACCTGGGCCTTGTGAACCACGGGTGCGACCCTGAGGGAGCCTTCACTCCAAAAGGGGCGATTGCCTTGGCGGAGCCACCTGCCCGCCTCCCCCCCGAAAGGAGCGGGACAGGCCTCTTGCACCGCGGAAGGAGCCTTGGCAATGCCCAGGCTACAAGAAGCCCAGGCTCCCTCCTCCTCGGTCTGTGTAGAACCAGGAGGAACCCGGAGGAAAGGCCGAGAGTATGTGGCTTGGCCCGACGAGTGCACACCCGACCCCCGGAAGTCGGCGGAGCTTGCCCCACTTTCCACGCGCGTTGTTCAATGTCCATGGATAAGCAGATGTTGCACTAATCCATGTCATGAAGCGGGCCAAGACATGTAAGGCAATGGTCGTGCTGGTCGGTGATGGAAAATTGATGGCCGCAAGGGCACCATCGCATGGGGGGCCGTCCCGTCTTTGAAGTCTTCTTGTCCCCCGGCCGAGACATGGCCTACGAGGAAAAAAAACACCAGAAACAGACTCGACGTCACACAGAATAAAAATAAATGGAAAGATCTTACCAAGTGATGTTGAGTAGGCAATTAGAACCGGCAGGAACGGGACTGACAGACTGCGGCACGGAAGAATAATGGCAGAACGGAACTGCGTAGGCGGTAGGCCTCAAGTTCAGTAAAGCTTCCACACAAGGTGACCTCGACGGTGGGAGATGAAGAACTGGCAGGCAGGCGGAGTCGACAGCGCCTAACAGCCAACCTGCAATCGCCACTCAATACGTCGGCCTCGAGGGTGGCGCCTATGGTGCATCGGCTCCGCCTACCAAAAAAAGAGAGCATCCGCGGGGTCATAACCTCAGGCCCTGAACCTATATGTGATGAATGGTGAAGATTGACACAGATAAGATCACTTAATCTCTCTGGGCAAGTTTCTGGCTAGTTCTAGTCTTTCATTCAGCTGGCAATGGGGGAGTCACCAAAATCAAACAAGTCGGGAGTCACTCTATCTGTCTTGCCAGGATGCTTGCTGCTGGGCAACACTGCAGTGTCTGTGCAGTGTATCATAACTAGGGTGCATTCTCTGTTCACCCGGATCGCCCAATCTGACACATTATGAATCTGGACCATTACTCGTCGTGCATAGGCATGAGCATGAGCTGGCAAGATGCTGGGCTTAACCAATAATCCTTCCGGCAATTTCCATTGCCTGGCATGTCCAACATCAGTATTTTGTTCTTGATATCTTTGCGGAGGCGGACCTCCCCTTGAATGATACACTGGGCGTTAGGGCCAGTACCATTAAATTGGGATCCTTCTTCCACATGACCCCTACTGGTTCATCCTGGTCCACTCCACTGGGGTTCTCCTGCAAATCGTAGGCCATCTTGGTCAGAGCAGGAATTCTTAGGGCCCTCCCAGTCTGTTGAACTTGTTTCTTTCGACAGTGTAGTGCCAGTCTCCCAAACATATGGGCACTGGTCCCAATTAACAGGGGAACCCCATCATACAGTCCAGTAGGTGGACACATTAAGGCCAGTGTCTTGACTTGCTCCTCTACACCAGTTACAGCTGCAGGAAATGACAACCAGAGGCGGACATATCCTAGGTAGGGATAAGACTTGTCGCTCAGCCCCCACACATGTAGCCCTTCCAGGGATTGTAAGAGCACAGCAGATTGTTTGTCATACAAGTCCTTAAATACAATGGTCACTTGCGACCCACTGTCCAGCACAGCCCGAGTAGGAATACAATTCACAGCCATGGTAGTCTCCATTGAAGGGCCCATTCTTTTGGACCAGTCTGGAGGGAAAGTAGCAGGGGCCTGGACAGATAATTTAGCCACAGAGATATTTGAGTTATTACTTCTTGAACCCTCACTGTGGTCATTTTGGGCACTCCTTGACCTCTGATTCGTTCTCCGAAGCTCTCCTTGAAGCCTGTATACAACTTTATCTAGGTCTTTTGTGGACCGGCATTCTCTCTTCATGTGCCCATCCTTCCCACAATTATGGCAAAATATGTTCTCTACGATTTGGGGTGGCCAAGGCATCACACTGGGAGCAGGGGCAGTGGTACTACCAACTGAAAACCTTGGTGCCATCTCTGTCTGCTGTGTGGTGAGCATTTGGAGACATCTAGTCAATTCTCTTACTTCCATAGTCAAGACATCGAGTTTCGAGCTGCTGTCAGCAGGAGATGCCTGGGTGGACACCCCCACCCCCATAGCAGATGCAGCTGGATAAGGGTCGGTGCCTGTACTTGCAGGAGCAGCCTTCATAAAGAGACTGTTTTTTGTTTCCCTGAACTCCCTCAGCAGTTCATCCCACGGTGGCACGCAGTCATTGGTCCCCACTCCGGAAGGGCCTTCTGATGCCATGATCACTTGTGCTGCGCTCACCCTAGAATTACAATCCCTCTCTTCATCTTCATCCTCCCGGAGTTCTTTTATTAAGTCACAATAGTCCGGTGGGTTATCCCTTCTATCTGGAGCCTTAAGTGAAGGAGCTGCAATTTAGAATGCTTTGCATGTTGCAGTATGTACCCCAGCCTCACATGGTTTAAGTCACTGGTGGCTACCCCACCTTTTCCGTAAGCCTTCTGCAGTGCTCTTTCCAGATGAGTAACATATGCAGACAAACTTTCCCCTACCCATTGTTTTGTACCTTGAAATTTGCACATCAAGTTCTCCCCTGACTCAATGCTCCCAAAATTGCCTTTGAGTGCAGATAGGTACTTCTGGGCAGAAGCATCAGGGTTTGTATACCTCAGAAATTTAATGGCCTCTAGGGCGGGACCCCTCAAACTTTCTATGATCCTTTTCTGATTCTCAGCCTCCGCACACTGCCATTCAGGTACCAAAGGGGCAACACTATCTATCTAGGTCTCCCAATCATCCTCCCCTTGGGGGATGGGGAGGGCGCCGGAGAAGATTCTCAACCTTCGGTAAGAGTCGTGATTAATGGCAGGCACAGACATAAGAGCCAGCATTGGCATGGGCAAAAAAGGAGGGGCAATAACAGGTGATGGAGTGGGAGGGAGTGTTGGGGGAGGAACACCCCCAGGTGGCAAGAATAGTTTCTTTAAGTCCTCCACAGTTTTCCCTTCCTCCAGCAACAAGTTAGCAAATTTCTCCTCAAAAGTCTCAGACAGTGGGGGAGGGGCTCATTCTCCCCGGGGTCTTTACTGTCTTTAGTTATCACTCTCCAGGCAGTGAGGGCTCCTTCGGGGGTGACAGTCCATGGCACTTTGGAACTGTCTACTGGGTCCTTACACTCTACTAACGCCATGAAACTTTGGGCAAGCAGATGAGCCTGTCGACCCACCACCACAGGGTTTTGTAAACATTCAACCTTGGAAACTACTCCCTCTACAGTGTTCTTACTGGTACCCAGGGGAATATCCAGGATAAGTATAGCATTTTGGGGGTCGATCTCCTGTCCAGTACACCACCCCACCAACTGGTGTGCAGCCACTTCTGTTGGGGTAGCCATTTATTTTTAACAGCAACTGGAAAATTTGGCCACTAGGGGATGCTAATACCAGTGGTGAGCCTCCAAGATGTAACCCCTAGGTGGCGCTATCCCAAGGGCTACTACCCCTGCCTGCTTGGCTAGTAGCAGATTAAGGGACCTGAGTTCTGAAACGGGTGCCTCCACCCGGAGGTCAGGGTTGGTAGTGGTCAAGCTAACCTGGGCATAGCCCTCTGGGACACTGTAACCCCCTCTTTCCCCTCTAGTGGCCTGATTATTGGACAATAATCACTTTCACAATACCCCTGGTACACCACACAAGTACCCACACTGTTTGCACTTACCACCAGAGCTGGTTCCTCTGGCTCGACCCTGGGGAACCCTGTAAAGCAAGCTTATGCACAGCAAATAGCAACTGTACAGTACTTTGAGAATAAACTGGAACCACAGTCAGATTACATGCAGAAAAAGTTAGATCTGATTTATTCTGGGGATTTGAACAAGAAAGGGGCAAAATCAGATTAATTAGCTTAAAGGTTATATCAATCAAGCAGTTATGCATGCACATTGAGTCCCCCTACACAGTCACACCTCTGGATACCCAGGTGGAGAAGAGATGGGCTAGCCAGGACTGTTGCCCGGGGTTGCAGCTGGTTGTGACCCTGTGATGGAAAACACAACATGCACAGTACACAATATTTGTAATCCGGAGCCAGAGGGCTCAGTTTGTAAAGGAAATGAAACAACAAGACAATCAGATGACAAACTCAGATTAAGCTGTTGTTGCAGGGAGCTACCCTGGTATTTACTCATGATACCTGGATACAGGCTGGATGATAATCGAGACTGCAGGTGGTTGATCTGGAATGCCAGGAGAAGCAGGGCCCACACGAGTCGCAGACGCATCGTTCCTGTTCAAGCGTGGAGCACGGGGCTGATCCCCAGGCAGATCTCTAGTCGATGGCTTCTCTGTGCAGTGGGTAGTCTGGCTGGGCCAGTCTGGCAAGGACCAGATTGCATGGAGACAAATTTAGATGCAGTCCGTTTTGGGCTGGATATAGCTTCCAGCAAGCAGAACACAGTTCACACAGTGGGGCATTAACTCACAACCCACTAGCAGCTCATAGCACATTTACATGTATGGTAATTCTACTGTACCAGGCAAAGTGCTCCCCAGTCACAATCGCAAAGTCTCTGCACACACCGGGAGCTTAGGGGTAGCTGGAACTCCTGACAGGCTGATCGCATTCAGCAAAATCTTCGGTCTTCTTCAGGTTGTGCCTGGCCCACTTCAGTAGCTTACTTTAGTCACGCAAACTTGGATTTAGTCCAAAATTATTCTCTTCTCTCACTCACAGGAGCAGCAGCAGACCATGCAAGCCAAAAAACTCAGCCCTTTCACAGTTTTCCCATGCGAATCCACTCAGGATTGCTGCCCAAAATACACTTGAGCTCTTCTCATTTCACTTCCTAGCTCAGAACTAACTGAAAACTGCCAGCAGCCGGGACTTCCCCAAGATTCAAAAGATTCGGTTGGCTGATTTGGCTGACAGTCAAAGCAAGAGCTCCCCCTTCAGTTGCAAAAAAGGCGCAAAAAGTTCAAAACTACAGTTCCTACAGATTTTGACTTCAGACAGCTTCTGCAGTCTGGCTACATTTTAGGTCCCACCAGAATTGATTGGTCCAATTTGCAGTCCAGGACCAAGATCGTGGAGACAAACAAAACAAGTCCTTGCTATAAAGAAGGCAGTTTAGGCAAACTACATTATCATTATCACTCTAAATGATTTTCAGCAAATAGTTACATCTTTCAACAGAGCACCCTCTCAGATTACTTAGGCTGCAATCAGGCAGCTCTTAGACAGTACACAGAGACTATACAGGCTCTGGTAATCACATTTAAACTGCTGAAACACAGGACACCAGCCTGGCAGTGAGCATTTAGACAAGCTCAAGGAAGACTTTTTGGGAACCCCCATTTGTAAGGGGGTTACATACAAAATCTGAAATTATGATTTGGGGGGAGGAGGGCTCTGAAAACAGAAGTAGAACTTGGAGATTGCAGAGAGAGTTGACCTCCTTTCGATACTGCTGGGAATCCAGGTGGGCAAGGATCTGGGCTCATTATACCAACTTAACTACACCCCGTCATATCAAAAATTGAAGAGGAGCTCCGTTGTTGGCAGGAGTTGCCAATATCTTGGTTTGAGTGCATCAACTTGCTTAAAGTGAATATATTGCTGAGGGTGCTTTATGTCATGCAGATGCTGCATCTGGGTCTCACCAGAGCCGACTAGAAGAGAACTGAAAGAGCCTTCTTGGGCTTTCTTTGGAAGGGTAGGTAATCCTGGGTGAGCCTGAAACACCTTTAGGCAGACACGTCGAAGGGAGGACTGAGCTTTCCAGATCTTAAAAATGATTTTTTAAGCCATATAATATCAGTATATTAGTGACTGGGTGCATAGACTGCCTGCAGCGGGATGGATAGATTTGGAAGAGCTTTCTTGATCGGGTAAACTTTTGGCCTATCTGGCAAAGGGGAGCCATAGAATTTTTAACATGTTGGCTGACAAAAATTCCCTAGTTGACTCGGTGATCCAGGGCTGGGAACAGATCCAGAAATTATCAGGACACAGTAGGAAGAAACCCTGCTGCTCCCCATTACTGGTAACCCATTTTTTGCAGCAGGAATGGGAGATGGTGGGTTCTGGTGGTGGAAGGCAGGAGAGTTAAATGTATACAGGATTTGTATGTGAGGGATCAGCTGGGCGCATTTGAGGAAGTTAGGAAGGGCCTGGGACTCCCAGCTGCTCATCACTTTTGTTTTCTACAGGTGAGAGCCTACACTAGCACACTTGGAAGGGCTATGGCCTCAGAATCACCCTTGTCCCATGCAGAACACCTAGTTCTGGTGTCGGGGAGGGATGTGAAAGGTTTGACTGGATGGGCAGTGCTACTGGGTAGGAAGTCTCTCCAGGATTATACTCAAATAACTAAAGCTCTGAGGGAGCAGGACCTTGGATGGGTAATTCAGGAGGAGAACTGGCTTATGATGCTACAGCTTCATAATGGCATACTAATTTGTAATAGGTATCAGGAGTCTTTCTATAAATTCCTGCATAGATTATACTGCCCTCCCGTAATGGTGAACAAATTAAGTCCTGCGGTCTCCCCCATCTGTGGGAGGTGTATGGCTGATCTGGGTACCTATGTGCATTATTTTTGGACGTGTCCAGTGTTGTAGAAATTCTAGGAAGACATTGCGCTGGAGTTGGGGACTATGCTGGGTAGGAGGCTTCGATAGACCCCCTGACCCCCCCGACCCTGTTGTTTGGCACAGAAGACAGGGGGGAGGAGGGCTGGGACCTCTTGCCCAGGTGGGCTCGGGTGCTGCTGGCCTTGGCCAGACACTGCATACTGAACACTTCGGATTCGACTGTGGCACCAGTGATGCAGCAGTGGAGATTAGCAGCTATCCAGATGCTGGCACTGGAACGATGGTCCTACTTGACCAGAGATAGGGAGGGGAGATTATTTCAGGCCTGGGGACCCTTTGTGAACCCGTTGACACTAGGGGAGGCGCAGGCCCTCAGAGAGGGACTTCAATAAATAGGTGAGGCTAGGGATTAGAAAATAACTCACACGCCCAAAAGACCGGGGCTTGCCCCGTACCCATTCTGTAAGTATAGAAAAATACGATCTGCCATGGTAAATGGATTCATGATTAGTATTTATATTTTTAGACCCTACCATCAACCACTGTCACCTATTCTTTTGTTTTTAATTGTTTAGCAGAAATTGAATTAGATCTATACTAGATGTTATTTGTTTGTTACTGTTTGCTTGACTGGTATGGCATAGCCACAGAAAGAAAAATTAAATGTCAATGTTGATGTGCTATATGTCAGTGTTCTTAAAATTTTAATAAAAATATTTTGCCAAAAAAAAAAAAATATAAGAATGTCCTCTGGGACCAAGTCAGGGGACATGTTGCAGGCATTGCCAGAAGACCCCACCAAGACACAGCTTGTCCAGCTCTTGAAGTCGAGCTCAGACATTGGCAATTACATTCTCCAGGCTGCTTATGGTGACATGGATGCCCCTGAGCATGGGACAGCTGCTGGGGTTTGCCTCTGACACTATTTTTGGCTTTGGGTATCCGGCTTTGCCTCGGGTATGCAAGTCAGCATCTTGGATGCTCCATGTTCAATCTTCTTTGTGGGGGTGTCCAGGACATCATCTCCACCCTGCAGGAGTCAGAGTGAGCCCTTAAGTCAGTTCACTGGGTCTATCACAGTCAACCTAGAGTGGGCCATCAGTTCTTTTACTGGTCCTCTCGCAAGCAGTCCCGAAACCAGTCTTCCAAGGGCTAGAACAATTAAAAGACCACGGCAGCCCAATCAACTGCTGCCACCAGAGCCCCTTGGGCACCTGCAGCTGCTCTGCCAGCACCCCATCCCCACCTCCTGACTCCTTAGCTGACACCCACCAGAAGAGGTTCTGGAGGCTGTCGGTGGGGGGGAGTTCTCCCTTCACCTAGATGGGTCATAGAGCACAATCACATGCTGGAATTTCTAGAGTGGCCTCCAGAAAATGTTCCAGAACACTCCTCTTACCTCGTCCCACCTGTCTCTCATCTGGGAAGAAATTTAGGCTCACCTCCAAAAAAAAGCCATATAGCCTGTTCCCTTGGCTCAGTGGGGAAGGGGGTTTTACTCCCACTCCTTCCTCATCCTCAAAAAGACTGGGAATCTACGACCCATCCTGGACCTGGGCCATCTGAATCTGTACACTGAGCACAAGCGATTCTGGACTGTCACTCTCCAGGTGTTCTTATCCTTTCTGCACCAGGGGATTGGCTCTGCTCACTGGACATGCAGGATGCTTACCTGCACATCCAAATCTTTCCTACCAATCATCGCTTCCTCTGTTTCCACTTTCAGGAAGCCCATTTTCAATTCTGGGCCCTCACTTTTGGCCTTGCTTCAGTCCCCTGGGTCTTCAAGTGCCTGGCAGTAGTGGCAGCTGCTCTGAGGCAGGGCTTCTACGTGTTTCTCTGCCTGGATGATTGGCTGCTAACAGCTCCCTCAGAAACCACCTGGTTCAGATTCTAGATGACACTTTCTATTTCACGACTTGGGGATCACTATCAATCTGCCAAGTCATACCTCTCTCCTTGCTAGTGCCTTTAATACATTGGGGCAATCCTGGACACCAGCCAGGGCAAGGCCTTTTTATCTACGGACAGGGCGGAGCGACTGATGAAAAAGGCGTGCCTAGTTTCCTACAGTCATCAGGTCCCTGCCAGGGTTTTCCTGTGCCTCCTAGGTCACATGGCGGCAGCCACTGTCATGGTTCCCCTGGCCCACCTGCATATGTGGGTTCCTCAGTGGACCTTGAGGTTTCAGTGGGACCAACACACAGATGACATGGACCAGTGGGTCATAGTCTCCGATCCGGTATGGAGATTCCTGTCGTGGTGCCTGGAGCCAGACAACCTACTTCGGGAGGGGTCCCTTTCCAGCTTTTGACCACCCCATCAAGATTCTCACAATGGACGCATCCGGGATGGAGTGCTCATCTGGCTGACCACAGTCTCCATATGAACATCCTGGAGATGTGAGCAGTTCTTTATGCTCTGCAGGCTTTTCAGGCTCATCTCCTTCCTGGTCTGCTGCTGGTGCAGATGGACAACATATGTGCGGTGTATTACATCAACAAACAGGGTGGGACTCACTCATCTCCTGTGTCAGGAAGCGATGAGAGTCTGGTACTGGGCCATTCAGAATAGTCTGAAGCACGCTGCAGTACATGTTCCAGGTGTCCAAAACATCTTCGCAGACAGTCTCAGCCACTCCAGGTCGTGGGCTCACGAGTGGGAGCTTCTAACCTCGGTGGTCAAAGATCTCTTTAACAGGTGGGGTCATCCAGAGCTTGACCTGTTTGTGTCCCCACTCAATGCAAAACTGCCGCTTTTCTGCTAACTTGATCCCGGGCCTGGAGCTTTCTGGCAAGACTCATTGTCCCTCTCCTGGACGGGGAGGTTTCTGTATGCCTTTCCTCCCTTCCCACTCCTACAGAGGGTTCTGCTCAAGCTCTAGTTAGAAGGGGCAGAGATGAATCTCATAACTCCCTTCTGGCCACATCAGATTGGATTCCCCTTGCTGCAACAGCTGGTGGTGGAACCTCTGGGGCCTTTGCCCCTGTGAACTGGCTTGCTCTCCCAGGACAAGGGCATCCTGGTCCATCTGGACCTCAAGTCCCTGCATCTCCATGCGTGGCTCCTGCAGACCTAGCTATTGGCCACTTTGGGGTTTCCTCTAGGGTCACAGACATCCTGGTGGCTGCCAGGAAACCCTCCACCAGAGCCACTTGAGCTAGAGTGGTCAGGCGGTGCCCTACAGTACAGCCCCTCAAAAGCCTGTGGCCTATTTCTGGCCTGCTGCATACTGCACAACCTGGCCATTGACCATGGGATAGCTGTCCAGGCAGATGAGGGCAACAGTAGTGGGGATGATGGAGACAATGGGCCGGAGGGTTGTGGACAGCCACCCCCTGGGTGGAGGGACCCCTGACTCCAACAGCAGGCATGACGCCACCGCAACACTGTCGCACAGGAACACTTTGGCGAATGCAAGTAGGTGGTGCGGTACACATGCATGAGCCACATAGCCAAGTACAGCATAAATGCAGGGACATGCATGGCAAGGGGCATGCACACACAGAGGCATGATGCAGGGGTAGGGGAGTCAGTGGCACACAACCACACACAGCAACACAACCACACACATGCACGCACCCACACACAGCAACACAACCACACACACGCGCGCACCCACACACTGGAATGTGGCATGGATCAGACGCATGGCACTGTGCACAGGTGCAACCGGTGCTAGACTGCCCTCATCATGCCCACACCACACAGTCCAGTGGCTGGGCATGCACACACACAGGCAGCATGCAGTACAACACACAGGCGCGCCACCATTGGTATGGCGCACACACACACCGCCCATGTGCGCAAAGGGCATCAGCTGCAGACTGCGGTCAGGGCAGCAACACAGTACCATGGTCACCACAGCCATGGACCGATCAGCAGCCACAGGCTGCACATCAGCTGGGGAGGGTATCCCACAGTCCCTCAGGGCTGGAAGCACGGGATCACGAATGTGTATATAGCGGGGGTGTGCAGGCACCCAAACAGGCCAGCCCCAGGTGTGCCTGGGATGCCTACATCCAAGCCCGGCATCCACTGTGTTGGGGTCGCCCAACATCGGGTCCATGGGGTGGACAGCAAATTGCGGGGGGTCTTCTGTGCATGACCATGGCTTGTGGCAGCCAGCAACACAAAGCCATCCACAACTGCACTGGCAATGCGATCCAAGGACACAGTTGTGGGCTCCTGCATGCGTTGCATCCCCTGAAGGGTCTGCACAGTGCCCCTGTCCTGCTGCTCAGCTAACTGACGCATCTCCACACACAGTGCATGCACCCCAGTGGTGAGAAGCACCTGTTGCTGAACAGACACCTGCAGCAGCCAGGGGTGCTCAGCCAGATGGTCCGCATCCTGGGGCTCCTGGACGGGACGCCGATCATCTGGGGGTGACCTGCCACACTGCACAGTCCCCCTCTCCAGTGGACACTGCACAGTGGGGTCTGCAGGAGGAATGGGTATGGCAGGTGCACCAGGGGCAGACCCTGTGTCTGGCTGCCTGGTGGCACCCGCAGCCTGCTGCCATCACCTGTCCAGCCACCGTAAGCCACCCTGTGCCTGCACGGCCGCAAGACCAGCAACGCAGGGCACATCCATAGCAGCACACACACCGTCGCACCCGCAGTGGTGAAACATAGAAACATAGATTTTGACGGTAGATAAGGACCGCTTGGCCCACCCAGTCTGCCCATTTCCCTACCTAATGGATAAGCTGCAGATCCTAGTTAACCAGCAGCCTACTTCTTCCTTCTCCCAACCCCCAGAATTGCCTTATGACTGTCCCATGCATGCTTGAATTCCACCACTGTTTTTGACTCCACAACCTCCTCCGGAAGGCCGTTCCATGCATCCACAACCCTCTCTGTGAAAAAATACTTCCTTAAGTTACCTCTGAGATGCCTCCCTTCTATCTTCAAATTGTGTCCCCTTGTTCTTGCACACCTCTTTTTTTGAAAGATGCTACCCTCTTGGACTTTGTTGATTCCCTTGAGGTACTTGAAAGTTTCTATCATGTCCCCCCCTCTCCCTCCTTTCCTGGTGGCAGGCAGTTATGCTGCCACTGGCACTGTGCTGGGCGCGGTAACTGGCTATGATAGCAGCAGGGGTGACACGTCCACAACATTGCCCATGCTGTCCAGGAGGTGTGTAAAGTCATCATTGGAGTCGGACCCCGCCACAATCTATGTGTCTGCACACAGAACACCAAGGCTGGCATCCTGCAAGATCACATCCAGGGCCTCATCTGACCCTAGGCCAAGGACATCCACAGGCACCGTGATGCTGAGCTGCAGCCGGTTGGGCCCTCAGATGCTGGTGGATGTTGATGGTTCATCCTCTGGGGCCATGCCAGCATCCATGGGTGCCACTGCCAGTGCCCCATCCTCTGCATGGAGGCATGCTGGTGCTGCAAGAGAAGGATGGTATGTCAGTGATGCATTGCCCACATGTGCCCCCCATACACTGCTATCACATGTATCCTAAAGCATGGCATGCATGTGGGTGCGCACACATGCACATGACATGCAGGATGGCCGCATGCATGACAGCACGCCCATGTACGCACCCTCTGGGCCACCAGCTGTGCGTGGCTGACATACATAACATGCAGTGATGGGCTGCCACCCTTCTGGAAGACTCTTCTAGGCACACTCTCCACTGAGGTGCAGTAGATGTTGGTTGCCACCAACTCCTCCGTTGGCGTCAGTGTGGGTGCATCCACTGGCCCTCTTCCAGTGGCATTACAAGATGCCCTGATGGCTGCCACCTTCTCCTTAATGTGCCACCTGTCAGTCCCGACCTTCCTGCGGCACTCCTACGCTGACCACTGGTGGCTGCTGTACTGGTTGACATAAGTCGCCACCTCCTCCCATCCAATAGCCCTGTCCTGTGGTGTGCCCGTGGCACCGCTCAATAGAGCCTCCCTGTTGAGGTAGGCCTCAAACACAGCATCCGTCTCTCCCTTCATGAAGTTCGGCCTGCGCTTCCATGCAGGTCCCCGCTCCTCACCCTCCTCCTGTGCCGACATGTTGCCTCCTGTGAACACAGACAACACAGTGTGTCAGTGGCAGCATCTCCCTGGTTCGTCCCACCTTGCAGTGTTGTCTGCTCCCAGTGTGCTGCTGTGGCATCCACCACTTACCTGTCAAGGTTGCAATACTGGTACATGGCCTGTGCTGTTCCATGGTGCTTATGAGGTGCAACGTATGCAAATGAGGTTGTGCGTAATGGTAATATGTTAATGCACCCTATTGCACCACGCACGGGCAGATGAGCTCATTTGCATGTGGCATCTGACTATCGAGATTTTGCACTGTGTGCAATGGTATTGCACCGGAGCAAGCCGCAGCGCAATGTCCATGCATGCACGGTGCGTGGGCCTGCAGTGTGCATGCTCACTGTGCTTTCATGGTGTCAAACGCATGGCCAGTGTGATGTATCAGCACTGCTCATGGCCAGCTACATGCATGGTCACGCATGATGGCATGTGTCCTATTGTGCACATGCGCACATTGCACTGACCACTGACCTCTGACTCCTGGGTCACCTCCAAGACCCCACCGAGCCATGCCTACTGCGCATTTCCAGCACTGTGCGATGGGCAGACACTGCGCATAATCCCACGCATCCAGCACCTGTAGTGGCCATGTGGGCCTGTTCCTGCCATTTGCACCACTCAACCCATTCGAGTGCCATGGTGTAGGATCGGGGACGCCACGCCCTTAATTGGAGCAACCTGGAAGTGATCAACCTTGTCGTCTGTGTCGAGCCCTACAGTGCACAGCTGTTCAGCCAGGTGCCCCTGCAGCAGGCCAGAGGCAGTGTGTAGCAGGACATATCTGTTGGCCTGGAGAGGAGGACAGGGGTTTCAAGAGCAGCAGAATAGTGCAGGCACCGGTATGGTGACCTGAGATGGAGGGGCCCTTACTGGCTCTGCAGGTTATAGGCACATGTCAGGCATGGTGCAGTGCCACAGCCAGATAAGTCTTCCCATGCTGCATGTCTGCCCTGATGCTGTACTGTGGTGTTGGCTTTGCTGCCTGGCATGCCCTGCGGTGGGGTACACTGTTGTGCACATCACTGAGTGGCACTGCCAGCGGTCACTTGTGTTGCAATGCAGCAATGCTGGTGTGTGGGACATGTCGTGCTGGGGCTCACCCTGTGCACAGAGGGCTGTGGTGGAGGGGGCAGCTGGTGTGGTCGGGTACTGATGTGCACCTGTCTTCTTTCCTTTCCCAGGGCTAGAGGACCGCAGACGGGCCAGAGCGGCAGCAGAATGCAGCCGGACGGTGCACCCTGATGGGAGCCGAACTGCGCAAGCAGCAACACAGGGGGCAGGTAAGCACTGTTATGGTCCTTCTTACTGTACATGGGGGGTGGCACTGGGGAGTGGATGTGGGCATGGCCGACTGTGCCATGACAGCTGTGTGAGTCACACTGTGTGTGGTGCATGCCACTGTGGTGCATCCATTGGACACGTATGCCAGCTGTTGGTGGGGTGGGCATGTACCTGGTTGCCACCATTGTTGCTGCGGTGCTGCCAGTGCAGTGTGCCATGTGACACTCACTGTGCAGTCATGTGGCCATTGTGTGGCAGGGACCATCTCTATGCAACGCCATGGTGTGCCATGTTGCTAGCTGGTGTTGGCCCGCCCCCCCGGTGAGTGTCCGTTCCGGGTCCTCCAGGGGTGTGTGGTCCCACTGCCCATTGTGCACTGTGGGTGGGCATGGTTCCTTGGGCCACTGCACTGATCACCTGCCCTGTCCCTTGAAATAGGTGTCTGGCGCGGAGAGTGCCTCGCATAACGCTGAGTCATCTGATGCGGCAGACACAACTGGTAGTCTCCAGTAGCCTGGAGGTGGTCTGTTGGCAGCAGAGCATAGAGAGTGACAGCTTGGTGGGGCCACCTTTTCCCTGTTGCACCTTCCCCTACAGTCCCCCCCTCCCATTGTATAGTCCCTGTTCCCATCCCTCGCTATACCTACCCTTTCCCTGCCCCCGTTATATTTGTACATAGTTACCTATTATATAAATATTTTCTAACATACCTGCCTGTGTCTGTGTCTGCTTTGCAGGTGGCGTGTTGAGCCATGCTGCAGTGGCCCTGTGTCTGTCCGTAGTGTGTGCATGAGAGGGGGCACGTGTTGTGCTTCTGTGGTTCCCTGCTGTGTGCTGTGGTGTGGTGTGGTGTGTCTCACTGTGGTGTTGTCCATCCCCTGGGTCTGTGACTGTGCATTGGGGTGTCCATGGGGTGGCAGTCAGGGGTGTGTGCGTGGTGGTGGCACACGGCCATGGGCATTGTTCCAGTACTGCATGCACACTGTGTTGGGGTCCTCTGTTTGGTGTTGAGCGACCTATTCCATGTGGTCTGCCATGCTACCTGCATCCTGGCCCGTTCCGTGCCCACTGTGTGGGCTCCTTATGTGCCTGTGTGGCATGTGTGTGCTTGGCTGCATGGTCCTGGGTGTGGCCTGCTATGGTCTTGTTGGGGGGGGCACAGCCAGCAGCCTGCCTGGAGGGTGGAGGCTCCATTGGTGGCCCTCTGTTGGCACCTCCTGTCGCCTGCTATCCATGCCACCATTGTGTTCTGGGGTCCAGTGTCTTGAGTGCCTGTGTGTGCCCTGCTGGTGGAAGTCAGCTGTGGCCAGTCTCACTGTGCTTCCATGGCTTTGTCCCTGGGTCTGTTCTCTGTGCCCTGGCCCCCTCTGTTGGTGTGTTGCCACGGTTGCGCTGGAGCATCTCTGTGCAAAGGAGCAACTCTGCCATATTCAGCCACATTGTGCTGGCACTGTTCGGCCTGCACAAGTGCCATTGCACATCGGATTTGTGCTGCACCAGACTTGCGCTGGCCTTTGCGCATTTCTGAATATCCGGGCCTGGATGTCTTTGTGTATGGATCCCAAGTTTCTACCAAAAGTGGTGTCTAAGTTTACTTTGAACCAGTCCATCCACCTTCCAGTTTGTTCTCCTGAGTACTCTAATTGGGGGGAGGCTTTGCTCCATACTTAGTACATAGGATTTTGAGGTACTATACGAACCGCACAAAGCCTTTAAGGAAATCTGACCAGTTGTTTGTTTTGCTTGCCCTTAAGAGAGAGGGAGTTCCTGTTTCCAAACAGTGTTTGTCTAAGTAGTTAGTGAATTGCATTTATTGCTACCGGAAGTATAACAAGGCCCTTCTGGGAGTGGTTAAGGGCCATTCCACCAGGGGTATGGCTGCCTCCACAGCCTGTTTCAGAAATGTGTCTGCTGTGGATATCTGTGCAGCTGCCACCTGGAGTTCTATCCACACTATCACTAAGCATTACAGTCTGGACATTGCTTCTTGGCGCTGGGCCAATTTCGGCCAAGCAGTACTTCAGGGCCTTCTCTCCTGAGCTTTTGTCTGCTGATTTGTCCTCCTCCCCATAATTTTCTCCTGATCATATCCGGTACTGCTTGTGATTCAGTCCTATTGGTGTAGCCTGATGCAAGTGCCTTCCTCGAAGATAGTGTAGTTATGCAAGAACTTACTGTAACAGTAGCTCTTCAAGAGAAGTTTTTGCATCAGGACCTGCTCCCCCCCTTTCCCCAGCTGTTCTTTGTTTCTCTCGCAATACTTCTGCCTTCTTTTTCGCTCTCAGGAACCTCCTCGATTCTTCTTTCGCTGCCTGCTTGGGGTCTCCAGCAGGAGAACTGAGGTAGGTGTGGGGGACCACCAGCCTTTATAGGATAGGCTGACTGTAGCAACTGACGTTGGCAGTGGGTGGTCCCTCATGGTAGACTGCTAGCTAGAAGTTTTCCGGGTTGTCCTGCCACCTGATGGCTTAGTCTCCTGGTGTGGCTTGCTGCAAAAGCTTCTCTCGAAGATCTACTATTATAGTAAGTTTTTATGTAACTGTACTTTCTCCTTCATCCCCTTCATATCTTATCTGTCACCTATTCCCTCCGCTCTTCTGATTCTTGTAATGTTTCTGTTTCAGACTGCCACTGGGCAATTTGCTTTCTCAGTCTTATTTCCAGCCATCTGGAACAAACTACCAACTTCCCTTTGCCTCTTACCCTCCTTTCTATTGCTCAAATGTTTCCTGAAAAACACAGTAGCTCCCTCTTGCCCCTAGGCTTTCTTCTACGCTGGTTCTCTGGGAGTCCTGCACCTTTTCCTCTGTTTTCAAGTATTAGGGTACCATGGCTTTCATGAATGGGTTCACACAGGTCTGCACTTTACATATACTCATGTATAGTTTTAATATACAGGTTACTCACATGTAACAGGAGTTCTAGGAATGGTATATGTTGTTCATCCACACTTACTGGCAGGTTCCTTGCCGCTTTAAATCTTTCCAGAAGGTCTTCAAGCTGGCTCCTCCCACCCACCCGGGTGGTAAAACTCTCGGCTCCACCCCATGACACCAGATCTAGCCCACTGGAAGCCAGGTTATGCGTCGAAGCCAGGGAGGTAGGGTGGGTTGTGTGGATGAACAACATATACCATTCCTAGAACTCCTGTTACAAGTGAGTAACCTGTATTTCTAGGGACATGGAAATTTTGTTCTATCCACACTTACTGGCAGACTCCTAGCAGTTCTCCAGGAGGAGGGAGGCAAGGCGCACACCCCCTACTTAGGAAATAAGGACTGGATAACCGGGGTCCCAAAACCAGCATCCCAGCGTGACTCAAGGTTGATGTGGTAGTGGGTAATGAAGGTGTGTGCTGACTTCCAGGTAGCAGCCCCGCTGACTTCCTGGATAGGGATGTCCCTAGAAGCAGCCACCGATGCAGCGGTATGGTGGGTTGAATGAGCCCTTAGCCCTACAGAAGGCTCCCTACCCGCCAAACTATAGCAGAGATCTATGCAGGAGGTGACCCACCTGCCTATCGTCTGCTTGGCTGCAGGTCTGCCACATGCGGCTTCAGCGTAGGTGACAAACAGCTGGCGAACCTCTCCCCGAACTTCAGCTGTCCGCTTTTCTAGGATCCAGAGTATGGAAGCCTATATTCGGCCTCCGAGGTGTGATTGGGGTAGAACACCGGTAGAGTCAACACCTGGTTAAGGTGAAACTCCAATACCACCTTCAGAAGGAATTTCAGGTGGAGGCGCAAGACAACCATGTCCCTGTGGAAGACCAGATAAGGAGACTCGATGGAAAGCGCCTGGAGCTCTCCCATCCTTCTGGCTGACGTGATAGCCACCAAGAAGGCGGTCTTTCACGACAGGTGAGAGATGTCACACCTGTGCATTGGTTCGAATGGCTTGCCCGTGAGCTTAGCCAATACCAGTAGTAGATCCCACAGAGGTGGAGGTTCTCGCACCGGAGGGGATATGTGATCAAGGCCTTTGAAAAAGCGCCCGACCACCTTCTCCTGCACCACCGACTGCTTTCCGGCCCGTGCTCGGGAAGCAGAGATGGCTGCCAGGTGCACCTTAAAGGTCATCGACCGAAGCCCTTGCTGAGAAAGAGACCATAGGTAGTCCAGAATGCTGGCCAAGGAGCAGGAGGAAGGGTCCAACCCCTTATCCTGACACCAAATGGAGAATCTCTCCCATTTGAAGGCATAGCATTTTCTGGTCGACTCCTTACGGGATGCCTCAACAACGTTGAGGACCTCGTCGGAAAGACCCAAGGCCTGGAACTCTAGCTGCTCAGGAACTAGGCCATCAGGTGCAGGGATTGAAGGTCCGGGTGGAGTACCTTCCCCTGGCTGACTGAGATCAGGTCTGGGCAGAGCTGAGGCTGAGGAGATCTGGATACCAGAACTGGTGGGGCCAGTCTGGGGTTACCAGAATCACCTGCGCCTTGTCCCTCCTCGCCTTGAGAAGCACCTTGTGTATCAAGAGAAATGGGGGAAGGCATAGAAGAGGCCTGGGGTGCACGGCCTCGAGAAGGCATCCTCTTGCAGTGAGCCCTGCTGAGGGGGGCAGGCATGAAACAGCCTCAGCTTCGCATTCTCCCTGGAGGCAAACAGGTCCACCTGAGGTGTGCCCCAGTGGGAGAACAGATCGTGTACTACCTCCGGCAGGAGAGACCACTCATGAGATGCAGCACCTATCTGGCTTAGGGCATCGGCCAGGGTGTTGGAGGCTCCCGCCACATGGATGGCTAGGAGATCCACCTTCAGTCTGCTCACGAGGGACCAAGTGCGGAGAGCTTCCTTGCATAGGGGCAAGGAGTGCATCCCGCCCTGGTGGTTTAGGTAGTACATGGTTGTGGTATTGTCCGTCTGGACCTGGACCACTTGACCCCGTACAACTGGAGCGAAGGCGGTGAGGGCTAGTTGGACTGCTTGACGCTCCAGCAGGTTGATGTGGCATCAAGACTCCTGAGGGGACCAGAGGCCATGCACTCTGTGCTCCCCCAGATGGGCACCCCAACCCAACAGAGAGGCATCGGTCGATAGAAGGACCATCGGCTCAGGGTGGACAAATGGGATGCCCTCCTGCAGATGAGCTGGAACGATCCATCACTGGAGAGCGTTCCACATCTCCTGGGTCACCGCCAATAGCTGGTCCAGAGGACCGGAGTGCTGAGACCATTGGCGGGCCTGCCCCCACTGAAGGGGTCGCATGTGCCAGCAGACTCAATGGACCACGCTGGTGCAGGCTGCCATGAGGCCCAGAAGGCGCAGGAAGTCCTGGGCAGGGTGCAATTGCCCAACCAGAAATGATTGGGCAAAGAAGGAAAGAACCTCGGCCCTGTCGGCCAGAAGCCGTACTCTGGCTCGAAGAGAGTCAAACTCTGCCCCGATGAATTGAATCACCTGCATTGGCATGAGTTCCGATTTGGCCTCATTGATGAGGAGGCCAATCTGAGAGCAGACCTGGAGGGCCAGATCCCTGGACCGCTCCACCTCCATCCTGGACGGGGCTGCAATCAGCCAGTCATCCAGGTAAGGGTACACCCGGACCCTTCGGCGCTGCAGGAATGCTGTCATCACTGCCATGCATTTGGTGAAGACCCTGGGAGCTGGAGAGAGGCTGAAGGGCATGGCACGAAACTCGTAAAGGGACCGCTCTGCGCTGAAGCGAAGGAATCGCTGGTGGGACGGACGGATTGGGACGTGAAAGAACGTGTCCTGGAGGTCCAGAGAACAGAACCACATGTCTCGTTCCAAGGATGGAATGATCTGTGCCAGAGTCACCATCCTGAAGGTTCGGGACCTTAGGAACTTGTTCAGGTTGTGTAGGTCTAGAATGGGGCGCCAGCCCCACGTCCATTTCGGGACCAGGAAATACCTGGACACAAACCCTGGGTCTGGTGGAGGATCCGCTACCTCCCTGATCACCTCCTTTTGGAGGAGCAGAGCAATGTCAGCTCGACGAGCCAGCAGAGAGGCTGTGGACCCCATAGCCCCCCGTGGGGTGACAGCTCGATAGGGTGGGCCCTGCTTGAATTCCAGAGGCAGACCTTTCCCTACCACTTCCAACACTCAGTGGTCTGCGGTGATAGTGGACCAGGCGGAAAAGAAGTGGTGGAGCCGTCCCCCCACGGGGGGAAGTCAGGGGGGACTGATGAGGCTGGGGGAGACATCCCTCAACCCATCACTGGGCAGGTTTGGAGGAAGGACTGGCCAAGGGACCTCCTGGGCCTTTTTCTCCCAGCTTCCTGCTGGAGGAAGCTGCAGGCTTGGCTTTGGGGTGCCAAGTGCGAGCCTGCTTGCCCTGATGCTGGTGTTGCTGGTCCAGACGTACCACAGGGGCAGAAGGCCAAAAGGGCTCACGCTGCTGCTGGTGGGCTTTGTCCTTCTGGGCTTATGTGACTGAGTCCAAGGTGGCACTGGACTTCTCGATCCTCTGCAAGTGACCCTCCACTCCAGGACCGAACAAGTTGGTACCCAAGAAGGGAACGTCTGCCAGCTTGTGCTGGGTATCTGCCGTGAAGGTGGAGATCTGCAGCCAAGCTCTTCGGCGCATGGCCACTGCGGCTGCTACTGACCGGGCACACGAGTCTCCAATGTCCAGAGCAGTTTGGAGCTGTTGCTTTGCCACCGCCCTTCCCTGATCCCACACCTGCTTGACCGTAGTCTGGAGGTCAGCCGGGAGATGAGGAATCACCTCATCCAGGGAGCCCAAAAGAGCGTGGGAAAAGTGTGCCATCAGTATGGCCGAACTGACCTGATGAAGGCCTAAGGAAGACAGCGCAAACTTTATTCCTGGAGTAGTCCAGTTTCTTGGACTCTTTATCGAGTGGCTTGTCCACGTCCCGAGTGTTTCTGGAGCGCTGGAAAACACTGTCGGCCACCAACCCCTCCACAGAGGGGTGCTCCGAGAATCTGGAGAGTGAGCCAGTGGGAACAGCATACTTCATGGCCATCCTGGCCGAGGGAGCTGGACAAGAAGCCGGGCGCTGCCATAGCTCCAGGGCCGGACCAACAATGGTTTCGGCCACAGGAAAGGCCTCCGTAGGAGAATCCCCTTGGTCCAGTATCTCTGTGGGGTATACATGGCCCGCTTTGACACAGGTTCGAGATTTATCCCAGTAGATTCTGAGATGAGCCGAAGCAAACCCATGAACGAGGATGGGCTCTCATCCGACTGTCCCCCAGAGGACTCCAGGTCGAGAGGCCTGGAGAACAGGGAAGAGTCATCGTCAGACTCTGAGGAGTCTGCAAACAGCTGCCGAGGGCCTGAGCCACCCTCCACCTGCCGAGAATGATTGGGAGTGAGGGTGACCGACAACCGATGGGGCAACCCATGACCCGAGCGAGAATCCTTGGTCAGAGCCCCAGTTTTTGGTTGTGGAGGCGGGGGTTCCATCACAATGGCTGGTACAGCTGGTTTTGGCTGAACAACTGGCACCGGCTTCAGCTCCTCGAAGACCACGAGGGGTTGTTTCGGCCACTCAGGTGACAACCACTTAATGGCCAGAGAAGGCGAGGGAGTCGGCTTGTTCCTGGTAAAAAGGAGCTGCTGCCACATCAGATCCTCGCAGCGCCAACGCAACTTGCACCAGAGCCTATCCTCCGAGGAGGATGAGGATGAGTGGCGCCACCACTTCCCTCGGTACTGAGACTGCCGATGTTGACGGGATTGGCTGGACCAAGAGGAGGTCCAAGACTGAGACCCTCTGTGTTTTCGAGGGTGAAACTGAGAGGGAGCGGGAGGAAACCCGTTCCTCCATGGGCTCAGGAACCTTAACCGGGGACTCCGGCACAGGAGGCACGGGCAAGTCCTTGGTTTCCACCGAGGGACCCAGTGAAGAAGGGTTGTCGGCTTCTCCAGTCGACAGCCCGTCCGAGGGCTCGAGAAAAATCTCAACTGCATCGACAGGTGTCTCGGCCGGCTGACCTGACAGGGACACCGTGAAGCCAGTGGCCTTAGCTGCAACCTCGACCGAAGTTGAGTGCCGACTATCCGGGGAAGGGGACCTCTTCTGCTGCCACAAACGTCGACGGTGGGACTTACCTTTTGAGACTTTTTTCTTGGACCAAGAGGAATGTCCCGATGGCCCCTCTCATTTAGTAAAGAGGGATTGACAGGGCTCCTTAAATGAAGCTGAGAAGGAGGAGCCCAAGGAGAGTGGGATAAATGCCGCGACCGAGGAAGAAGAAGATGTGGCCTAGGCTGCCACCTCCTTGAGGGCGATCATTTGCTCAAGTTGCTCAGCCAAGCCCGCCGCCGGACACCACCCAACAGGCCTCCTTCGACTTTACCGGAGGAATACGTCTTTCGGGGTGCCCAAGTTGAAGTCTGGCAGCATGGTCTTCGAGAACGTTGACCGAGAAGGACTTGCACAATTCGCAGGCCTGTGGATCATGATCGAGCCCAAGGCAGTAAACGCACGTGGAGTGTGGATCGGTCCGAGACATTTTCTGCCCACAAGGGCACCGCCGAAATCCGGGAGTCGATTTGTCCATCGCAGCCGCGAAGGAAGAAAAAGACCAAAGTCTAGAAAATGTAAGTATGAGTTTAGGTTTAACTGACGCGTTAGGATCCAGGCCTAAAATGCAGAGCGCTAAGGAAGGAACCTGAGCTTCCAAGCAGTAAGGAAAATCTGGTGTCATGGGGTGGAGCAGAGAGTTTTACCACCCGGGTGGGTGGGAGGAGCCAGCTTGAAGACCTTCCAGCAAGATTTAAAGTGGCAAGGAACCTGCCAGTAAGTGTGGATAGAACAACATATCCATGTCCCTAGAATTATTTTTCTTCCCAACTAAGTTATGTAAAATACTGTATCTTTGCAATATCACTGTATTCTGTGTAACACTGTCATTTAGGATATTACTTTTATCAAGCTAAAACTAGAACTGTTTGGTTGTTATCACTATTAACTTGCACAAACTGTTTTGCTATTACTTCTATACCCCATTGCTCTCCCCTCTCCCCTTCCCAGACGCAGCTGGAAACAAGCCTTGGTTTAGTGTGCTTTCCCAAGTGCTACAGAGAATAAGAAATGTAGGATACTACATGACAGGTATCTGTTCTAAGCCAATCAGAACACAGGGAAACTGTCAGTTATTACAGCAAAACCCCACTTAGCTGAACCCCTCAGTTACCTGAAACTAAGAGATGTCCCCCATTTTCACACACTGAAAAAACGAAGCTATGAAACGTTTCAATTGTGATTCAGATGCAGCTGCTAACAGGAACAGTTTGTCTCAATGAGAAATGCCTGGTGTGAGGGGGGTACAGCAATTAGTGGGCTATTAGTGGGTAGTTTAGGTGATAAAGGTGAGTTTATCCCAACTGCATACCTTAATCCCCCCTTCCCTGAGAAAATGCAAATGGAAATTACATACCTACCGTAACTCTTGATCTTCTTGGATGAAGTCTCCACCACTCATTCACACACCCACCCACCATCCCCCGAGCTCACCTCTGTTGTTGGTCTTCACTCCCTCAATTTTTAGGCTGTGAAGACTTCTTCTTGACCCTTCTTATACGGGTCTTCCAGACTATCTTATGTCCAGTTTTTGTTAGGCTACCCTTCTAGGTTAGTTACGCTGCACCTACTCAGGCAAAAAAAAAGTACTGAGGCGGTTGGAGGGTCGACGCCGAGATAGTCATTGCCGCACGAGCACAGGCTTGCGGTGCCGCTCCTCGCAGCTCCATCTGTTGCTGGCCCTCCTGCAAAAAGTTTGCTCTAGGACAGGGCAAACTTTTGGGAGATCAGCAGAGAATGGGACGTGAGAAACAGCGCCTGAACAAAGGGCCAGCTGTTCTCGCGCGTCCTCCGCCACAATATCTTATTTCTGGAGTTCAGTGTGAAGATAGCTACAACAGACATATCGGGGTCCGTATGGTCAAGCTTCAGGCTAAAGATTGAGGGTGAGACCAACAACAGAGGTGAGCTCCAGAGAGATGAGAGGATAGGAATGAGTGGTGAAGACTTTGTCCAAGAAGATCAAGAATTATGGTAGGTAAGTATTCCATATCTTCCTGGACATAAAGTCTCCACCACTCATTCACACTGATGGGAAAGTACCAAGCTAATAATCCCCTGAGAGGATGGCAGGAGAGGCCAAGAGCTCACAAATTTAGGACAGAAGTCCATTAAGGATGGTTTTGCCAAACAAAATATGTCACCTGGCATGGACATCCAGGGCACAGTGCTTGACAAAAGTATGCACTGAGCTCCAGGTAGCGGCATTGCAAATATCTGCAATGGGCATGTTGTGGATTTCCGCCAGGGATGCCGTGACTGCTCTAGTAGAGTGAACGTACACTCTGCACTCCAGCTTAACCTGCACCATGGAATAACAGTGGCTAAGGCTTGCTACCAGCCATGCTGCAATGCATCTGATAGCGACAGGCTGACCCAGCCGGGTCTCGCAGAAGGAAACAAACAGTTGTTGAGCTTTGCAAATTTCTTTTGTTCTATCTAAATAGAAATGCAGAGCTCTTTTGATGTCCAAAGAATGAAGGGTAGACTCTCCTTCATTTTGGAAGTTCGCAAAGTAAGTAGGAATGACCAAAGGTTGGTTTAGATGTAATTCTGAAACAACCTTAGGGAGAAACTTAGGATGGGTGCTAAGAACTACTTTGTCTCTATGAAACACAGTATACGGAGAGTCTATGACCAAGGCATGCATCTCGGAGACCCTGCGGGCCGAGGTAATGGCCACCAGGAAGGCCGTTTTCCCAGTGAGAAATTTCAGCTCACAGGTAGCTAGAGGCTCAAAAGGCTTTCGAGTGAGCATGTCTAGTACAAGATTAATGTCCCAGGCTGCAACTGGACATCTGATAGGAGGTCTGGTATGCAGAATTCCCTTAAGAAACCTCTTAACTATAAGTGACTGAGACAGTGACTAGGAAAGTACTGGCTCATGATAAGCTGAAATGACACAAAGGTGAACTTTGACTGCAGAGTATTTCAGACCTGAATTTGAGAGGACTAAAAGGTACTCTAGAACTTTATTGGGTGGGCAGGAAAAAGGATTCAAAAAGGATTTTGCAAACCTGAGAGAAAAACGCTTCCATTTGGCTGTGTAAGTTTTTCTAGTGGCTGGCTTACGCACAGCCAAAAGAATATCAAACTCTGTCAGAGACATTGAACCTGTTCACCTCTATTTCTTCAGGAGCCAAGCATGAAGGTGAAGCGATCTCAGATTGGGATGGACCACACGCCCCTGAGTCCGAAGGTTCATCTGAAGGGGAATCGCTTTCAGAGGGATTTTCGACATACTGTTGAGTAATGGAAACCATATTTGTCAAGGCCAGAAGGGAGCAATGAGGATCATTTTGCCCCCCTGGGACTCGAACTTGAGAAGTACCCTCTGAATTAGAGGAAAAGGCAGAAAGGCATATAGAAAGTCTTTTGTCCACTGCAGTCTGAAAGCATCCTGACAGAAAATGCCAGGCCCTGGATTTCTGGAGCAGAAGAGAGGCAGTTTTGTGTTGAGTGGGGATGCAAAAAGGTCCAGGTCTGGAGATCCTCACTCTGCGAATAGTGACTGAACTATGGTTGAGTCGAAAGACCATTTGTGAGGATCGGTCTCTGTTCTGTTGAGATGGCCTGCCAGTTCATTCTGCACTCCCAGCAGGTAGACTACTTGCATTAGAGCCTTGTGCTCCAAGTACAATTCCCACACTCTCATCGCTTCCCTGCATAAAGGGCAAGAGTTAGCACCGCCCTGCTTGTTGATGTAATACATCACTGCTTTGTTGTTCGTTTGAAGGAGAATGTTCTTGTGACAGAGAATGTCCTTCAAAGCCCGGCTCTCATTTCTAAGACATTTATGTGAAGCTGGGACTCGTCCTGAGTCCACGTACCTTGGGTGTGGAGAGTCTGACAGTGAGCTCCCCACCCCATCAGGGACGCGTCCGTGGTAATGGAAATCTGATGATCCAGGGGAGAAAAGGGATACCCTTCCAGAAGATTGTCCTCTTGCGACCACCAGGTGAGTGACCTCTTCAGAGGTTCTGTCAACTTGATGAGAAAGGACTGAGGGTAAGTGGTTGGGGACCAATGAGTACTGAGCATCCATTGAGAGGTTCTCTTGTGGAGACGTGCTAGGGGTACAGTGAACACCGAGGATGCCATGAGACTCAACATCCATTGCATCGAGATAGCTCAAACTGAGCCGTTCTCTCTGATGTATTGGGCCATCTGTAGGATATCGGTCCTTCTGTCCTCTGGTAGAAAAGCTTTCACACAGGAAGTGTCCAGAAGAGTTCCTATGAAAAGGAGCTTCTGGGAGGACTGCAACTGTGATTTCTTGAGATTTAACAGTACTCCCATGGATGTGAGAGAGTCTGAGGCCGTGGCCATAGCGTCGAGAGTTCCTTGCCTGGAAGGGCTTGCTAGAAGCCAGTTGTCCAGACATAGGAACACTTGTATTCTGATCTTTCTGAGGTGCGCTGCGAGAATTGCACAACTCTTTGTAAAAATGCATGGTGCCAAGGATAGCCCAAAGGGCAGGACTCTGAACTGATAATGCTGGTCCAAAGCCACGAACCTTAGGTATTTGTGATGCCTTGGGTGAATAGGAATCTGTTGGTAAGCATCATGCATGTCCAGGGAGGCTAACCAGTCGTGTTGATGAAGCAAAGGTAACAGGGTTCCTAGCGATATCATTTTGAATTTCTCTTTGGGAATAAACTTGTTCAATTTTCTGAGGTTCAAAATGGGACGCATGTCCCCGGTTTTCTTTGGAACTAGGAAGTAATGGGAATAGAACCCTGTGTTCCGTTGATCCAGCGGAACTACTTCTACTGCCCTGTTGTTCAGAAGGCCTTGAATCATGGAGGTGAGAAGTTCTGACTGAAGTATTGGCAGTTCTGTCTGCCATTTGGGGAGACAATCCGGAGGGTTCTGTGAAAGATTGAGGGAATATCCCACACGGATTATTCGGAGGACCCATTTGTCTGATGTTATGGACTTCCACTGGTTGTAGAATTGAGTCAGGCGACCTCCCACCGCTAAGAAGGAGTCCTCCTCAGGCAGCTGAGGTGGACTTGGGCTAGAAACTCAGAAGGCGGCACTGGGCGCTTTGGGCCCTTGTGCTTTCTGTTGCATTTTCTTTTGAGGCTGAGGGGCTTGTTTTTTATTAATACCTCCTCTGCCTTTGCCTCAAAAGGACTGATGGTTGTGAAACTGACGTTTGTTAACACCCCCCTGAGAAGGGGCGGGAGCAGGTCAGGCCAATTTAATGGCTGGCCTAGTCTTTTGTGTGGCCTCTAGAGCTTGTTCTACTTGAGGACCAAAGAGATACACACCATCGAAGGGCAATGCCATGATCTGCTGCTGGGCAGCATTCGTGAAACCTGAAGTGCGCAGCCAGGAATGACGGCCGGTACAAATGCCCACTGCCACCGCTCGGGAGGCAGTATCGAAGGTGTCCATAGCCGCTTTAACCTGTTGGTTATTGGACTCTATACCCCTGGTTATGGTTTGAAGAAGCTCTGAATTAGTGTCAGACTCCAGTAGAGCTTCAACCATTTGTTTGAGTGAATGCCAAAGAATATACACATATTGAGAGAAATAACCCTGGTAGCTGGTGATACACATACCCAGGGTGGATGCAGCAAAGACTCTCTTACCTAAAGTATCTATCTTACAAGATTCTTTGTTTATAGGTCGAGCTGTAGTAGTCTGAGAAAGGATGAACTTATCATTCTCTGCCAAGACTACAATAGGGTCCACAAAGGCTTGAGAAGCCAAAATAGGTTGATCCTTGGGGGAAGCATATTTTTTTATCTATGGACTTAGCCACAGAAGGAATGAGAGCAGGATTATTCCATACCATTTGAGAAAGTGTCTCAAAGGAGGCTGTACTGGGTGAGTTAAATCCATAGGGATGTCCAGAACATGAAGGTATTGGAGTCTTAAAAGCTTCCCAAGATCGATATCCATAGTCTGGAGAGAAAGAATGGAATTCAAATTTTTCAGCAGAGACTTAAATGACAGGTCCTCGACCACAGGCTCTGCAGCAGGATCAGATCCTGTCCCTTCCACATCATCACTCAGCCTAAGGTCTGGATCAGGCTCAATATCATCTCCTGACAGTCCAGGAGGGACTGAATGAACAGGAAAGGAGTGAAAATCAGAAGGAAAATAGGAGGGAAAAGGGTTCGGAGTAGAGGAGCCCTGAAGACTGGAAGACGTTCCACCAAGTCTCAGCACTGAAGAGCACGGTGCCACCTGGCTTAACACAGCCAACAGAGCCCTTGGCACCGAGGGTGGCACCAACAAGCCCAACATGACAGGCTGCATGGTACCGACGGCGGCACTGACAATCCCAGCAGCACTGAGGACGATGCCAACAGCTGCATCGACACTGAGGACAGCGCTGAGCAACCCATCAATGCCAACAGCACTGAAACCAACACAGGACCCCCAAAAACTAAGATCTGAGAAAAAAGAAGGAAAGGTAGCAGGAGATAGAGGCATCGGTGTGGCCCCCTGCGCCAGCCACAGCCATGTGAAGGGGAGAACACCTGAGCGCGAAGTCGACAGCACCAAAGAAGGTGCCATGTGACTAGGGAGGCCCAATAGCCCTGCCTGATCTCCTGAAGGGTCAGAGGGGCCTCTCAGTGACTGGGCCAGGCAGCTGGACCAACCTCTGAGCCCATTGCTCCATCAAAGCAGCCCACTGATGAAACTGCTCGTCTGAAGCCCTACCAGAAGGCAGGGAAGGGCTCAGATGTTGAAGAGGATGGAGACCGGAGACAGAAACTGGCGACTCCGGAGACCAGCAACTGACCCCAATGACCAACCATCAATGCGCAGACATACCAGAAGGTGACCTCGAGTGATGCCTTTTCTTTCTGGACCTGTGGGTCAAAGAAGAGATCGAGGCCGAACGGTGCCGAGAGTGCAACCATTTTCTTTTATGCTTCCAGGGGGACTGCCCCTCCCCCTGGGCATTGGACTGTCCTTTGTCAGACCCTCCCTCCGGAGAGGGCAGCAGACCAGACCCAGCCCAGCTGACTGAACTACTTTCATACGAAGTCTCCCTACCATCACCTGACCTGCTCATGGTCAACTCCGTCAAAGTAGGCTGAGACTTCTTTCTTAAATAAATTATAGTAAGTGGTACTTTATTCAAGAAATACTACAAAATAAAAAATGAACTGAAAACTATGCTGCTAGTTTGAAGTTTAACTCCTGGTGGGTGAGCGATGTCATCAATGTAGCACACTCGATGGTGGGAAAAAAGGAACTGAGGTGGTTGGAGGGTTGACGCCGAGACAGTCATTGCCGCACGAGCTGAGGCTCGCGGCTCCATCTCTGGCGCTGACCCTCCTGCAAAAAATTTGCTCCCGCTGGGTCCTAGCACCTTCAGTGTAGATCCCATCAGTGTGAATGACTGGTGGAGACTTTATGTCCAGGAAGATCTCCCATTCTGTGCCACAGCCCCTGGAAAAAAAAATGCTGATGGATGATGGCGCAGACTGTTTCAATTTCCAGTTTACAGCAAGCCAGTAAGTCTCCTCTCTGCGCCCCCCGCTAAATTCACCATAGCATCAATGCTCGAAGGAAAACTTCAGCAAGCAGCAGTCTTAACTCCTGCTGATGGACTGACCAATCAACTTTTCATGTTTTCTTTCTACCTTCTACATCTGTCTATCTCCTCTCCCCAAGGCAAACCAGCAGGAATTTAGCAACACAGACTCACAGCTTCACTTGGAACACCCATGCCCGGGTAAACAAAACTGCCACTCAGAACACCCATGCAGTCTTAACCCCCTGCTGATGGACTGATTAATCTGCCTTTTTTTCTCCCGTTCCCTGAGAAACTGGAATCCTGCACTGTAACCCTTGGAAGGCACACCTGCAGATGAGATGACCAGGCCAGTAAATCTCTCCTCTCTGACTGTTCTTTATCCTGATCACAATACTGTGTGTGTGGCAGCATTCTGGGAGCTCTCTATCTTCCCTGTCTCTCTTCTCTCCCTGGGGAAGACTATCCTGAAATCAGAAACACGGATCCGCGGCTTCACTAGAAATGCTTATGCCTGGTTAAGCCAAACTTTCTGCACAAAACAACAGGAAATGGAAGTTACGTATTTACTGTAAGTCTTGATCTTCTTGGACTAAGTCTCCACCACTCATTCACACTAATGGGAATTACGCTGTAGGTGCTAGGACCCTGCAGGAGCCAAAAATCTTCAGGAGGCCCGGCGCTGGGATAGGACCGTGCATGCGTGGTGCCACGAGACTAGCTCACGCTGTATAAGCTATCTTGGCTGTACCCTCCAATCGCCTCAGTACCTTTTTGACCAAAGAGGTGCAGCGTAAACTAACGAAAAAAAACCTAACCCTAACTTTCGGGCATGTGAAGGCCTGGATGACCCATGTAAGAAGGGTTAATTCAACAATTTCTTCACAACCTGAATAACAAGGAAGTGAAGACCAAAACAGAATGAGTGACTTGGGGGATGGGCGTGTGAATGAGTGGTGGAGACTTTGTCCAAGAAGATCAAGAATTACGGTAAGTACGTAATTTCTGTATCTTCCTGGACTAAAAATCTCTACCACTCACTCACTCACTCACTCACACTAATGGGAGAGTACTGAGCTAAAAATCCACCCCCTTCCCCAAGTAGGGCAGTAGGAGACAGAGCTCACCGAGGACAGAAGTCCATAAGGACTGTTCTGCTGAAGAAAGTTAACTGTCAGGCATGGACATCCAGAACATTGTGTTTTATAAAGGTATGCACTGAGCTCCAATTTGCTACCTTGTAGATGTCTGCAATGGGTACATTACAAACCTCTGCAAGGAAAGCCACAACCGCTCCGGTAGAGTGGTGTGAACCCGGCCTTCCAACTTGACCTGTGCCTGTGCCATGGATTAGTGTCGAAGACATGGTACTAACCAAGCAGAAATACATCTCATGGCAACAGGCTGACTCAGCCAAGGCATGCGGAAAAATACAATAGTTGCTCGGATGTATATCTCTTTTTGCTGTCGATGTAGAATTGCAGAATCCTCTTAACATTCAGAGAGATAAAGGGAGCACTCCCCTTCATTCAGGAGTTAATGAAGTAAGTAGGGAGAAGCAAAACTTGACTAACGGTAACTGAGCCAGTGACATATTGTCTACCAGCTCGAGACAGTCTGAAAACATGCAGAGGTGAACATTCTCTGCCGAGAAATGCAGACCTGCATTTGACAGGTCCACGAGGCAACCCAACATTTTACTTGGTGGAAGGTCTATGCGCGGCTAAGAAGATTTCTACCATTGTCTGGAAACCTAAAACTTGCCCACTTTCATCTCCTCAGGAGCCCGGCATGGAGATGAAGGGAGAGCAGGAAGGAATGGCCAAAGACCCTGTGTCAGAGGGTCCACTCATAGAGGGAGTCGCCTCGGGGGAACTTCTGACTGACTGTTGATCTACACAAATTATATCTGCTGAGGTCAGTCTGGGATGATGAAAATCATCCTGCCCTCATTTGCCTACAACCTGAGCAGCACCCCTGAAATAGGGGAAGAGAAGAAAAGCATAAAGGAGCACCCTGTCTACTGCAGTGAATACATCTGGACAGAAAACACCAGGATCTAGATTTCTGAAGCAGGATAGAGGCAGATTTGCGTTGAGAGGGAATGCAAAAAGGACCAGGTCTGGACTGCCCCACTCATTGAATAGTGACTGCATAACGACTGAACTGACGCAACATGCTCAAGACACCACTCTCACCCCCACAATGCCTTCCTGCACAGAGGGTAGGAGAGTGCTCCTCTCTGCTTGTTGATGAAGACATCACAATTTTGTCATCCATCCGAAGTGGGATCACTTTTTGGCAGGGGGCCTCCTTCAGGACTTGGAAAGCATATAAGACAGCTCTCATCTCTAAGAAATCTATGAGA
This sequence comes from Neoceratodus forsteri, assembly GCA_016271365.2. NCBI lineage: Eukaryota > Metazoa > Chordata > Ceratodontiformes > Ceratodontidae > Neoceratodus > Neoceratodus forsteri. Next base: position 1,040,536,273 of record CM057456.1, on the reverse strand, counting down.
AAATGATGCTCCTACTCTGGGCTCCACACCCGAGTGTGGAGGTCTTGACAGTGAGCTCCCCAACTGATCAGGAGTGCAACTGTGGTGATGGTGATCTGGGATTTAGAGGGTAAGGGTAGACCTAGCAGAAGCTAAGCCAACTGCATCTACCATGTAAGTAAATTTGTCTGAGGTTCTGTCATTTACGTGGAGAATTGCGGATGCATGGTCGGAAACCAGTATTTGTTGCAGACAAAGGCATAAGTTCCAGCATCCACTGCATCAAAAAGGGCCTGGACAGAGTCACTTTCCGTGAAGTAATGAGACATCTGAAGATGTTGTCTTTTCTGTTCTCTAGAAGGAAGAACCCTCACCCTGGAGGTATCTAGGAGGACTCCTATGAAGAGGAGCTGCTGGGAAAGTGAATCTGGCACCTTCCCTGAATCAGAAAACTCCTTCTGGAAGAGAGCAACTGAGAAGCTGTGGCAACTGCTTGCTGAGACCCTAGCCTGGATGGGCTGACTTGGAGCCAAACATGCAGGAAATGAAGGCTTGAATACCAAGGTTGCAGTGAACTCCTCCCTGAACAGGTACTTGTTTAACCTTTCAAGGTCTAGAAATGGACGTATGCCACCTGTTATCTTGGAACCAAGCAAAGGACGTAGGAAATGGAAATTACGTACCTACCATAATTCTTGATCTTCTTGGACGAAGTCTCCTCCACTCATTCACAATGATGGGATCTACACTGAAGGCGCTAGGACCCAGCGTGAGCAAACATTTTTTGCAAGAGGGCCAGCACCAGAGATGAAGCCATGAGGAGCAGCACTGCAAGCCTCGGCTTGTGTGGCAATGACTATCTCGGCGTCGACCCTCCAACTGCCTCAAGATCTTTTCCCCCCTGAGGAAGTGCAGCGTAACTAACCTAGAAGGATTAGCCTAACAAAAACCGGACGTAAGATAGTCCAGATGACCCGTATAAGAAGGGTCAACAAACAAGTCTTCACAGCCCAAAGTTTGAGGGAGTGAAGACCAATAACAGAGAGGTGAGCTCGGGAGAAGGAGGGTGGGCGTGTTAATGAGTGGTGGAGACTGCATCCAAGAGGATCAAGAATTACGGCAGGTACGTACTTTCCGTATCTTCCTGGACATAAAGTCTCCACCACTCATTTACACTGATGGGAGCGTACCGAGCTAATAATCCCCCCAAGAGGGCGGCAGGAGAAATCAAGAGCCCACAAATTTAGGACAGAAGTCCATTAGGGATAGTCCTGCCAAACGAAAGATGCCACCTGGCATGGACATCCAGGGCATAATGGTTGACGAAAGTATGCACTGAGCTCCAGGTAGCTGCACTGCAAATGTCTGCAATGGGCATGTTGCAGATTTCAGCCAGGGATGCCGCGACTGCTCTAGCAGAGTAAGTGTACACACTTCCCTCCAGCTTCACCTGCACCATGGAATTACAGTGGTGAAGGCATGCCACCAGCTATGCCGAAATGCATCTGATACCGACAGGATGACACAGCCGGGTCTCGCTGAAGGAAACAAACAGTTGTTCAGCCTTGTGAATCTCTTTTGTTCTATCTAGATAGAACTGCAGTGATCTTTTAACATCTAAAGAATGAAGGGCACACTCCTTCATTTTGGAAGTTCGCGAAGTAAGTAGGCAGGACCAAAGGTTGGTTTAGATGGAATTCTGAGACAACCTTAGGGAGAAACTTAGGATGGGTCCTAAGAACTACTTTGTCCTTATGAAATACAGTGTGCAGTCTGTGACCAAAGCATGTATTTCAGAAACTCTGCAGGTCGAGGTGATGGCCACCAAGAAGGCTGTTTTCCAAGTGAGGAATTTCAGCTCACAGGTAGCTAGAGGCTCAAAGGACTTTCAAGTGATCATGTCTAGCATGCGATTAATGTCCCAGGCTGTGACTGGATGTCTGATAGGAGGTCTGGTATGCAGAACACCTTTAAGAATCCTCTTAACCACTGGCAACTGAGCCAGTAACAGAGAAAGCATCTGCTCATGATAGGCTGAAATAGCACAAAAGGTGAACTATTGTAGACCTGAATTTGAGAGGTCTAAAAGGTACTCCAAGACTTTATTTGGTGGGCAGGAAAAAGGGTTCAAAGAGGATTTTGCACACCAGAGAGAAAAACACTTCCATTTGGCTGTGTAGGTTTTTCTGGTGGCTGGCTGGCGTGCAGCCAAAAGAATATCTGAAACTCTCTGAGAGACATTGAACCTATTCACCTTTATCTCTTCAGGAGCCAAGTGTGAAGGTGAAGCGACCTCATATTGGGATGGACTACGGGACCCTAGGTCAGAAGGTTCGTCTGAAAGGGAAGTGCGTTCGGAGGGTTTTCTGACATACTGCTGAGTAGCAGAAACCATATCTGTTGAGGCCAGAAGGGGGGCAATGGTATCATTTTGTTCCCCTGAGACATGAATTTGAGAAGTACCCTCTGAATTAGCGGACGAGGAGGCAAAGCGTATAGAAAGTGTTTTGTCCACTGCAGCCTGAACACATCCTGATGGGAAAATGCCAGGCCCTGGATTTCTGGAGCAGAAGAGAGGCAGTTTTATGTTGAGTGGGGATGCAAAAAGGTCCAGGTCTGGAGTTCCCCACTCTGCGAATAGCGACTTAACTACTGTTGAGTTGAGAGGCCATTCGTGAGGATCTGTCTGCGTTCCCTGCTGAGATGGTCTGCCAGTTCATTCTGCACTTCTGGCAGGTAGACCACCTGAATTAGAGCCTTGTGCTCTAGGCACCATTCCCACACCATTCATTGCTTCCCTGCATAAAGTGTAAGAGTGTGCACTGCCCTGCTTGTTGATGTAATACATCACTGCTTTGTTGTCCATTTGAAGGAGAATGTTCTTGTGACAGAGAATGTCCTTCAAAGCCCAGACTGCATAGAGGATGGCTGTCATTTCCAGGCCGTTTATGTGAAGCTGAGACTCGACCTGAGTCCATGTGCCTTGGGTGTGGAGATTCTGACAGTGAGCTCCCCACCCCATCAGAGACACGTCCGTGGTAATGGAAATCTGATGATCCAGGGGAACAAAGGGATACCCTTCCAGAAGGTTGTCCTCTTGTGACCACCAGGTGAGTGACCTCTTCAGAGGTTCTGTCACCTTGATGAGAAAGGACTGAGGGTGAGTAGCTGGGGACCACTGAGTACTGAGCATCCATTGAGAGGTTCTCATGTGGAGACGTGCTAGGAGTACAGTGAACACTGAGGATGCCATGAGACCCAGCATCCGTTGCATCGAGATAGCTCGAACTGAGCTATTCTCTCTGATGTACAGGGCCATCTGTAGGATAATGCTCCTTCTGTCCTCTGGAAGAAAAGTTTTGCACAGGATGTGTCCAGAAGAATTCCTATAAAAAGGAGCTTCTGGGAGGGCTGCAACTGCGATTTTTGAGATTTAGCAGGACTCCCATGGACATGAGAAAGTCTGATGCCGTGGCTACAGGGTCCAGAGTTTCTTGTCTGGAAGTACTTGCCAGAAGCCAGTCATCCATATATGGGAACACTTGTATTCCGATTTTGCTGAGATGCGCTGCGAGAATTGCAGAACACTTTGTAAAAACTTGTGGCGCTAAGGATAGCCCAAAGGGCAGGACTCTGAACTGATAATGTTGGCCCAGTGCCACAAACCTTTGGTATTTGTGGTGCTTCGGGTGTATAGAAATATGTTGGTAGGCATCCTGCATGTCCAGTGAAGCTAGCCAATCGTGTTGATGAAGCAAGGGTAACAAGGTCCCTAGCAATATCATCTTGAACTTTTCCATGAGAAGAAACTTGTTTAACTTTCTGAAGTCCAGAATGGGGCACATGCCACCAGTTTTCTTCGGGACCAGGAAGTAATGGGAGTAGAAACCTGTGCTTCGTTGATCCAGTGGAACTATTTCTCCTGCCCTGTTGTTCAGAAGGCCTTTGTACCTCGGAGGCAAAAAGGTCTGACTGAATTGTTGACAGCCTGGGCTGTCGTTTGTGAGGATGATCCAGAGGGACCTCCGAAAAGTTGAGGGAGTACCCCTCGCGGATTATCTGGAGAACCCATTTGTCTGATGTTATGGATTTCCACTGGTTGTAGAACTGAGTCAGATGTCATCCCACCGCTGAGGAACAGTCCCCCTTGGGCAGCTGAGGTGGGACCTGGGCCAGAAACTCAGAAGGTGGCACTGGGTGTTTTGGGCCTTTGTGCTTTCTGTTGCATTTTCTTTTGAGGCTGGGGGCTTGGTTTTTGGTAAAACCCTCCCCTGCCCTTTCCCCGAAAGGACTGATGGTTGTGAAATTGACACTTGTTGACACACCCCCCCCGAGAAGGGGTGGGAGCGGGTCGAGACATTTTAATGGTCAACCCAGTCTTCTGTGTGGCCTCCAGAGCTTGCTCTACTTGAGGTCCGAACAATTACATACCCATCAAAGGGTAACGCCATGACCTGCTGCTGGACATCAATCGTGACGCCCGAAGTGCATAGCCAGGAGTGATGACGGGTACAAATGCCCACCACCGCCACTTGGGAAGCAGTATTGAAAGTGTCCATAGCTGTTTTAACCTGCTGGTTGTTGGACTCAATAACCCTTGTTATGGTCTGAAGTAGCTCTGAACTATCATCTGACTTGGGCAGAGCTTCCACCATCTGTTTGAGTGAATGCCAAAGGACATATTTATGTTGAGAGAAATAGCCCTGGTTGCTGGCAATACGCATACCCAGGGTGGAGGCAGCAAAGACTCTCTTACCTAAGGTGTCTATCTTAAGAGAGTCTTTGTTTATAGGCTGGGCTGTAGACACCTGAGGGAGAACGGCCTTACCATTCTCTGCCAAGACTACAATAGGGTCAGCAATGGCCTGGGAGGCCAAAATGAGTCGATCCTTGGGAGCAGCATACTTCCTGTCTATGGACTTATCCACAGAAGGGATGAGAACGGGATTATTCCATACTGTCTGAGAGAGTGTCTCAAAGTATGGTTGTACCGGGAAGTTAAATCCATAGGGATCTCCGGACATGAAGATATTGGATTTTTAAGAGCTTCCCAGGATTGATATCTGTAGTCTGGAGAGAAAGAGTAGAATTTAAATTTTTCAGCAGAGATTTAAATGACAGGTCTTAGACCACAGGCTTTGCGGCAGGATTAATTCCTGCCCCTTCAACATCATTACCCTGCCGAACATCTGGGTCAGGCTCAATATCATCTCCTGACAGCCCAGGAGGGACTGTATGGACAGGAAAAGAATGAAAGTCAGTAGGAAATGAAGAAGAGAAAGGAATCTGAGTCGATAATCCCTGAAGGCTGGACAACGTCGCACCAAGCCTCAGCGCTGAAGAGGAACACTGTGCCAAAGGCAAGGAAGTCGGCGCTGTCTGAAACAGCCCAGCACATGGCACCGACAGGGCCCATGGCACCTCCCACTACCGCTGAGCTGCGTCCACCTCAGACAGCTGAGTTGGGACCTGGGCCGGATCCAAGAGGATAGTACCAAGCACTTTCGGGCCCTGTGCCCTCTGCTGTGATTTTTAATTTTTTTTTTTTTTGCAGTTGAGTTAGTTCCTGACAAAGGCTTCCAGGCCTCTACCTTGAAAGGACTGCCTGTTAAGAGAATGATGATGGTGCCATCCCTCTGAGGGGCAGCAGGAGTCTGAGCACCCTCCAGAGCTCAACCCGAGGGCTGAACCGATAAGCACCACCAAGGAGATGTTAATCACCTGCTGCCAATGGCAGCCCACTGGGGCAGTGTCACAGGGGTCTATAAAGGTGTTAGCTGATTATTGGGCTATTTTCCCCTAGCAATGGTGTGGTAGATTCCAGGAGGCTCTCGACCATTGAATTTAGTGTGTTCCACAGGGTGTATTCATACTGAGGAATGAAGGAACTCCAGATGTAGAAGTCTGCTTTGGTCCACAGAAGAAGTCTGAAATGTTATGGTGGACCCCATATACCTGAGGAAAAACTGAAAAGAAGATCTTCCATCACAGGCTCTGCTGATACTGAAGGCTTGCATTCCAGCCAATAAATTGAGTCATCCAATGCATCTTCGACAAAGTAGGACAGGGAGAGGCTCATCCAGATCCACTTCTATCCCAGAAGAATCTCCAAAAGGTAGGTCTAGTCCAGAATCACGGGAGATGTCACCACCTGGAATGGCATCGGGGAGTTCAGTGCCATTCACGGCGACAGCGTGCTGGGCATACTGGCCCTAAACCTGAAGAAAAAGGGGGAGAAGGAAAGCAGTACCCATGCTGGCCCTTACAGAGGAAAAGGTGAGGGGATAGGCACACAGGGTTGGTGTTGATGGCACTGGCACTGGAGAAGGCATTGCGTACATACTGCCCATCTGACTTGGCCATAGCCCAGTGGCTCCGAGGCCCAAAGGCACCGGAACCGGGTCCACTGGTCAAGTCAACTGGGCAGACGTCGTACCCCCTGCTCTAAAAAGAGCAGCTCAGAGGTGAAACTGCTCACCAGAGCCCCATCGAGGACAGAGACAGGACCCGGTGTCGAAGATCACGGCAGTTAAGAAGTGAGCCACATAGGACCGCTCACCACCACTGACGATCCCCGTGCGGACGTATCAGAGGGCGACCTCAAGAGATACTGTTTCTTCTTCCAACAGGAGGAAGAAGAGATTGAGGTCAAATGGAGCCAGGACCCCGATCGAGGTCGGGAATGGGCCTGCTGCTTTTGTGCTTCGAGCGGACTGTCCTCCCCCCTTCTAAGCACCGGACTACCCGTGGTTCGGACCCCCCCCCCCGCAAAGGCTGGCAGACCGGACACAGCCATCACAGATTTCAAAGTCTCCCTATGTCACCTCTACCATCTAAGGTTGACTCTGTTGATGGCAGGCTGGGAATTTCTTCCTCTTCTTCATCATCATCTTTTTTGTTTGTATAATATTTATTAAGAATTTTTCAAACACAATAACATACATGAAAGTTGTTACGACAATAAGAATTTCATTCCCTTACAGTTCTTCAATTCTCTGTATCCTTTCTCAAGGTTTGCACAAAGATAAAGCCCTGTGTACCTGCAGTTTCATTTGATCACAACTAGACAACCATCATGTGTAAACATGTATATAATACAACAAATGTATTACTGAAAGAGAAATAAAAGAGAAATAGTACTATCTAAAATAAAATTAATGATTAAGAAATGAACTACACTTTACTGTAGGTCAAAGTTCCTTATCAAGCTAGGGATTATGGATAATTTTATTTCATTTTTATCTTTCAATTTCATCTCATATTTGCCCTCTGGGATCATTCTTTCAGCTATCTTTTGCTTTATTATTCCTGGTTCTGGTCTCTATACTGTGCCCTCCTCCCTCAGGAGTGCTGCTTCCCCAGGGGACAAGGCCCTCAGGAATTTCTCCCATGCATTTAAGAATCCTTCTTCCTTGCCCTTTAATACATATGTTCATCTGTCTACCGCCAGCGCCTTCCGGGTCAGACTCTTCCATTGTTCCACTGTCAGGCTCCTCTGTCATACATAGATTTTGTATTCCCTGTCTGGCTACTACCAAGAGAACCCTCATCCACCTAGGATAGAGCTCTCATTCTCCATCCTCTTGCACCTTTATCTCAAATAGGAAGAGACCACGGGGGGACCTCTATGGGATGCCCCTTCATTCTGGAAATCTCCGAAGCCACTCCATTCCAATATGTCTAAATTCTGGTGCATTTCCAGTAATAGTGTATCAGGGTGCCTCTAGCTACCCCCAACTTCCCACACATGGGAGAGACTCCACGGCAGAATCTGTGGACCACACTGGGCAGCTAATATAGTGTGTGTAAAAATTTATATTGCATTTCCTTAAATCTATTACATCCCAATTTGTATCAGTTATAGCCACATTAAAGTCTCTTTCCCACCACTGTTTCACCCGAGAGGTTTCTCCTTTGAAGTAAACCCTGTCCAGCCTTACTGCTCTACCTACCAATCCTTTTTCATGTTCCTTTGCCCCTAAGAGTTCATTCTCCACCTCCCCATGGTTGGGTCATATGGGAAGAGCTTGTTTAGTTTTCTCCAGTAGTCCCAGATCTAGAAGAACCTAAAAAGGTGTGAAGGTGGTATACCTATTCACATCTGAATGTCCTGAAATTTATACATCCCTGTTCTAGTGATCAAGTCCTCTGTACATCGAATTCCCCTCTCTTGCCATACTGTGAATCCTTCATTCTCAATTCCTGGTAAGAGTCGGTATTACCTGCCACTTGGCCCAGAACAGTGTTCACCTGTGTTCCACCACGTCTTTTCTTAATGTCCCTTCAAGCCTCTAAACTGTAGACAACCAGGGGATTCGGGCTTTCAGAACGTTTATATGCCCATAATCCACCCCCCCCAAGTAAGCTGAAACCTTCCCTGGGCATCCTATCTCTTCTAGGTCCAACCAGGTGGTGGCTTCCACTCTGTTAATCCAGTTATGTATGTATCTATATTAAGTGGCTAGGTACCATCCCCTTATATCTGGGAAATTCAGACACCCTTTTGCATTTGATGCTTTTAGTCGTGTCAGGCTAATCCGAGATTTTTTCCCTTGCCACATAAAATCCACAAAATCTCTTTCGAAGCTCTTGATTTCCTTATTCCTGAGGCCTATTAGGATCATTTGTACAACATACAGAATTCTAGGTAAGATATTCATCTTTAGGAGGTTAATCCTCCCTAGCCACAATACCGGTAGTGCCCTCCATCTTTGAAGGTCTCGTAGGATTGTCCCCACTAGGGGTATATAATTCAGCTCATACATTTCTCTTAAATCCCTCCCCCCCAATATCGAGATATGAAAATGCCTTATGAACTGCACTGAGCCCCCATGTACCCTCCCGCCTTCCTCCATTCCCCTTTCCTATATACATAATCTCTGATTTATTTTTAGTTGGTAGCCTGAGAACTTTGCAAAGGCATCCACACTCTGTAAGAGGGCAGGCACGGATTGTTCCGGCTTCTTGAGAGAGAGCAGGATGTCATCTGCATATAAAGTAATGGTGTGGTATGCCTACTTTCTACCTGAAACCCCGTGGATCTGTGGGTCTCCCCTAATTCTAACGGCCAGCAGTTCTATTGCAATTGCAAAGAGTAGTGGGGAGAGGGGACATGTCTGTCGTGTTCCCCTCCCAAGCCGAAGTTCCTCAGATGATAGGCCATTTATCAACACTCTTGCAGTCAGGGCTTTGTAGAAAGCTGCTACCAATTGTATATATTTTTCCCCTAGACCGAATCTTTGTAAGATCTTCATCATATACCTCTCCATTCAATCCTATTGAATGCCTTCCCGGCATCCATTGATAAGACACGTTTGCTCTGGGGCCTTAGGTCCCAACCATATGACATTTAACAGCCTCCTCATATTATGGTATGACATCCTTCCCTGCGTGAAACTGGTTTGGTCAGTGTGCACTATTACTGGTAGCAGCTTTTCTAATCTTAATGCCAGGACCTTAGTCATGATCTTACAGTCATAATTCAAGAGTGATATGGGCATATATGAGGAGCAGTCTAAAGGATCTTTATTCGGCTGGGAAGGACACATATATTGGCTTTGCAACATGTTTTTGGTAGTCCTCTATCCCCTCCTCTAACACATTCCTGATTAGCTCAGCTACTTTCCAAGTTCTTTATAGTACTACATGCCAAACCCATCTGGGTCGGCAGCCTTATCCCTTTTAAAAAGCCCTATCGCTTTACATACTTCTTCCACCGTTACTTTATTTCCAAGGAAGGTTCTGTGTTCCTCAGTTAGTCTTGGGATAGAAAGCCCCTCAATAAATTTGTCTATCAGATGGTCTGTACCTGTGCATGCTACCATGTATAATGTGTCTCAGAATTCTTTAAAACATGTTTTAATATGCGTCTCATTCTGTGTTACAGTCCTTCTTTTCTCTCTTATTGCTACTATTCTTTTGGTCATCCTCCCTCCCTTCCTTCATTAGGCATACCAGTAAAGGTCCTGACTTATTTCCCCATTCATAGATTCTTTGTCTTGCGTATAGCAACTTTGTCCTGGTCTCCTCTGTCAGGAACAAATTCAGTGCTTCCCTTGCAGTCTGAAGTTCTTTCAGTTGGCCAGCGTCCTTTGTTCTAATTACTGCCTTTTCTAAATCCCTAATTTTGGTTTCTAGTTCTTCCTGTTTTTGTCTTCTCCCTTTTCTTAATTTGGCTGCATGTCTTATAATTACCCCCCTCAAATACACCTTGCTGGCCCCCCAGTAAATTCGTTCTGCATCCACCGTTCCTTTATTTGTTCTCTCATACTCCTTCCACTGATCTTTAAGAAATTCTCTGAAGTCCTTTCTGGCTAGTAGGTAAGTTGGAAATCTCCATCCTCCCATTCTCCTCTCTACCTGACTTAGCTGTATCTCCAGTTGGACCATGGCATTGTCTGACAGGAAGATGGGTCTATGCGATATTTTTACTACATTGGGGTAAAGGTCCCTTTGTATGTCCAAGTAATTTAGTCTGGACCACATGGCATGGGTAGGAATAAAAAGTGTATTCCCCGGCCCTGGGATTGGCGGTTCACAATGCATCTACTAGATCTGACTCCGCCAGGCCCACCTGCCATTGCTGCACTGCCTCATCTTCCCTCATCCTGGTCCCAGAGTAATTCATCTTGGGATCTGCAACACAGTTAAAATCACCCATTATTAAATTTGGGAACTGTTCCCTTACTATTAAATCTAACATTTTCTGGTAGAAAGGAGAGTCAGTCATAGAAGAGGCATATATGTAGCACAAAGTAATCTCTGTCCCCTGCACCTCTCTCACCACGAAGATGTAACATCCACCTGTGGGGTCCTTAAGCGTACAATGATACAAAGGGAAAAGGTTTGTGTACCAATATTGCCACCCCTATTTTGTGTGAACTGTATGAGGCATAGCATGACCCAACCCAGCGCCCCTTAACTTATCATGTTCTCTGGGTGTCAAATGGGTTTCTTGAAGCACCGCAACACTAGCCCCCTTACTTTTCAGTGCTGCCAGTACCTTGGTTCTTTTAGCTGGAGAGGAAAACCCCTTGACATCCCAGGATATCACTGTACTGCCTGGGTTCCCAGCCATGATCTCTCCACAGTCCACACCCAAGCCCATTTTGTCCCTTGTGGTATATCCCTAGCTGCCCAAATCACTTCTTCTTGCATCCATTGGCAAAGCAAAACAAATAGTAAATATAAACATTGATCCAGTAAGTGAACATTGAACAATAATAAGAACGAGCTAACCAACACACTATCCCCCCTTCACATTGTCTGTAATGTCTAACCGTAACATCCAAACAATTGACTTGTGTAGCAGTATAATTCTGTTGGTCTCAATAGAGTAGTACTTATCTCTCATTTCCGTTCCCCATGCCCCTCTCTTTTACTGTAGTTCTATCTATTATGCTCCATTTTCCCCTCCGCACCCTTTTCCAACACCTTCTTTCAGGTTTCACATGGTTTTTAAGCATTATTCCCCTCCCTACAAGGCCAATGAAACACTGTGACCTTTATGATACATAAGCTTAAATGCCTTAGTTTATGCCTCGTGTATAGGCCTTTACCCCATTCCATGGCACATCATCTCCATACAGGAATGATCTGTTGGAAGTGATATTCCTCACGGATCCTAGTTGGCCTTGTGAAGACCCATTGTCTCCCAAGGCCTGGGTAGAGCCTGCAGTCGTTCATTGCCAGCAAATGCTTGATCTTGGGTTTCCTTCCTGGGAGCCAGTATGTACCAGGACTCTAGTCCCTCCCGGTCCTTTTACTTCCATTTTTCCTTTCCCCTTCTCCCCTACCTCCCCCTCACCATGTCCTTACTATATGCTCCGTTCCCCTCTCTACTTTATTTTCGCCCACTTTCCGTTTCCACTCATAGTGTAGCTTTCCACGACATATATCTCTGGAAGTTATATTAATATCAACAGGGCAGGCCAGCACTCAAAGTTTCACGTGAAGCCCTCTCCCTATACTTGCATACTTTTTATGTTATGTCCTGTAAGCCTTTTAAGTCTGTCCCCCCCCCCCGGTGGGTTTAAGTCCTTGGTTTCTTGTAGCAGCTCCCCACGAGGCACTGTATGTGCTTCTGCATACTGGGTTGCTTTTGTTTCTTCTTTTAACTTGCGAAAGTCGCCACACATGATACAGTCCAACAACTCGAAGGGCCCAGTTCAGCACACTGTCTGCACATTAGCTGCTCATCCACTTGCAATAACCCCAAACCTCAAATATTTGGAAGCCAATAACATCCCAGGTTGCTCTGTAGCCCTTCTATCGAGGAGCAGATGAAAGGCTAAATGCTATTCCCTCCTCCCTCTTTGGCCTGCTGTTTCCCATAAATGCACCACAAAACAGTCTAAGATTGAAAGTTACTGACCATACTTGTGATCAAATGTGCTCAGCCCTTTTTTTTTTTGGTCCCATTCATCGATGAAGGTCTGCAGTTTGGCCGATTCCCAGAATGAAAAAGTCACTCCATCCAGTCGCACCTTCACAACCGCTGGGTAAGCCATGAAAAAATTCAGGCCTCTTTCCCTCATCCAGTCCACCTGATTATTAAATTGCTCTCTTTTTCCTGGATTCTTGCCGACATATCTTGCTGCAGTGTTTTTTTTAAAACCTTGTCTTTATCCGCCTAACCTGCCTCTTCCCTCCACTCACTTGGACAGCCTCAGTGGACCCTTGAACCCCCGCCATGGTCTGCCCCTAGAGTGCCTCGACTACACACACACACACACACTCCCTTGAAGTCCACCGGTATACCCTGCGGGTAGGGGTGGAGAGGGGATGCCTAGCTTACCTCTCAAACCAGCACTCTATCTGTGTGTGCGTGTGTGGGTCAGACACAGTGGAGCCTGCCTGTCGACGAGTGGTCGGAAGTCCTAGGGAGGTGTCGTCACCTAGGAGGGACGAGGTGTTTTTCCTGTTTCTTTTTTCCCCCTGACGTCAGCGTGCAATGAGAGGCTGTGTGCTGAGAGGCATGCTGAGATGTACCTCTTGCTCCGCCCCTCTGCCAAGTCACCCAATCCCCTTACTGCTTCTCCACCTACTGCGCTATCCACCCGGGCTCCCCTAGGTGGTAGTGTTGCAGTGGGAGCCTGCAGTCACCCTCCCCGGAGAAGGAGAGCTGCCATCGGGCACTCTATCGTCCTCCGCCCCGGCGGACCCACGGCGACCCGTGCTCATTCTTGAACACGGGTTGCCGGCATGGTGCGAGGTGTGGCGTCCAGCGCCTCAACCCTCAGCGCCACTGGGCTGGCTATCTTGCTGCAGTGTTAATTTGTGCCCTTCATAGACAAACTCCCTCTGATTGTGGTACGCTGCTAGGATTGCTTGTCGGTCTGGAAAATGATGAAGCCTGAACATAACCTGCGTGGTGGCTGGTCTCCGGGCGGCTTAGGGGCAAGCGCTCTGTGCGCTCTTTCAACCTTCATTCTGCCCATTTTGGGGGTTATTTTCAGCAGCTTGGGCAAGGTTTCAGAGCAGAACTCCATCAAGTTGCCATTCTCAGCCCCCTCCAGGAGACCTCTAATATGCAAGCTGTTTCTTCAACTGTAATTTTCCTGATAATCTGAAGCATCCTTTAGCTCCTCCACCTCCTGCTCGAATTTAGCCAGTCTGTCTGGAACTACCCTCTAGCTACGAAATTCTCTGTTCAGCCTCATCAATCCTGCCAGAATGCTGCCTGATGTCAGTGTCCAGACTGGCAATTGATTTCTCAAAATTGTCCCATCTCGGCTTTAAGTCAGTGAGTACTTGATCGGACACTGCTTTACTGATTACTGTAAGCTCTGCGGCTGAGAATGAGATCGGGCCTATCCTGCCTGCAGCTACACCATCCTGTGTTTACAATTTCTTGGCATTTTTGGCTCCTTGTGACGATTTCCCTGGAGTAAGGTATTTTAGACGTTGGCTGGTTGTAGAAATATTGCTAAATTTAGGAGAAAAACAAGTAGAAATGACGTTCTGGTGCGGAGCTCTGGAGAGTTGCATCCAGTCCTTTGGCTGCTCATTAGTGCCCCACCTTTTTTTTTTTGTATTATCTTCCCCCCCCTCTATGTGCTGCTGCTCTCTGCCACTCCTTCAGACTGTGCCAAGGCTACACCCCATCCGTCCTGTTCCCGGCTCCCGGCACTCACATTGCAGACATCCCCAGGGTAACCTGGATGTAACCCTTTGCCGGGCATGCCCCCCCCTCTACTGAGGGGAGAGGCACCTGAGGCAGGGCAAGCACAATACTTGACCCTGGGATACTGCTGAGGGATGGATGGCTCGGGACATGGACGGCATCGGACTGACGGGCGTCCATCATCCGGTTGAGTGCGGAGGCTTTTTCCGTTTTTCTGGTGATGTTCCCTCCTTTACGCTGAGTCTGCATTACCCCCAGTCTCCATCAAAGGTCACTGCAGAGCGACACACTCCCACAGCCCACCCCAGGAGAGGACAGCAGTCTTACAGACGCTCAATCCTCTAGTTCCTGTGCCAGCCCGCGGCCCCGAGTCCATTCCCGAACCCATGTCGCTGGCATGGTTCCAGGTAAGGCGCCAGCGCCACAGCCCTCTGTGCTACTAGGCCGGCTTTTTTTTTTTTAAACAAGAAAAGAACACTAAAAGTAGTAAGTTAATCGAATACCAAATGGCTATAGCTGCTGTTGTATAGTCGAAGACCTGACTCCCAGCAGGCGAGCGTCTTCATCATCAAAGCACACTCGACAGAGGAGAAAGGAACTGAGGCGGTTGGAGGGTCAACGCCGAGATAGCCTATATGGCGCGAGCTAGTCTCGCAGCGCCACGCATGTGTGGTCCTATCCAAGCACAGGCTATCCTTAAGATTTCTGGCTCCCGTGGGGTCCTAGTGCCTCCAGCGTAGTTCCCATTAGTGTGAATAAGTGGTGGAGACTTTTAGTCCAGGAAGATCCTCAATTAAACGAAACCCCATTTATCCGAATGTTTATGTCCCCCATGATATTCGGATAAAATGAGTTTTTACTGTATGCCACAGACTACTACAATCACATTTTAGACATGCCCACAGCAGGTTATCCACTTTCTGGCAATGCCCACAGTAGGTTATCCACATTCTGGAGACTTCCACAGTAGGTTATCCATATTTCAGACATGCCCACAGTAGGTCAGCTGTTTAGTCCACAGACAAAAAAGGCAAAACAAAAGCATGGTCCTCTTTAACTGTTTCCTGGGAGCCAGTATAGTGCTGTGGTTAGGAACTCTGAGCTGCAAACCTGGAAGACTGGGTTTGAATCTCACAGCCACCACTTGTGTACAATGAGACTATGAGCAAATCAGTTAAAAACTACCACAGCACTTTTAACATCCTGGGTTCAAAATTTCGAATCATATAATAGTAATAACATTCAGTTAGCAAGAGTATACTCTGAATAACCAGCTTCAGTGGTTGATTAGAAAAATTTACTCACCTTTAGTAATCTTGTTTCTTCCAAAGGGATCCACTAATATTATTACTCTTGCAGTGCTCCTTTAGATCAGCACTGTCCCAGAGAAATCAGAATGCTATGCTAATCATGGAACGTTTAGTTCATGCATCTATTTTCAAACTGCCCAGTGTCAACTGCCTCAGATTTCTTAGAAGCCTGCAAAGAGGCCATAACAACATGTGAATTACTATTTAAATAATTATATATAAAAAAATGTCCAACTGGGCACATAACATTAACCAAAGGACTAGTATAAGCAAATGTCCCTTTTTTCTGAAGTCAGATATGCCTTTAGAAAAAAAGCCTACAGGTTAAGACATTACTAGAAGGTTCCAGCAGGTGGCATGCCACTCCACCTGTATATCTTAGCTGTGAAGAGGCTTTTTCTTGTTACTGATTCTGAAAGGGGAGGCAAGGGCCGGGAGTAATAATATTAGTGGATCCCTTTGGAAGAAACAAGATTACTACTGGTGAGTAATTTTTTTTCTTCCAGCTCCAGGAATCCACTAATATTATTACTCTTGCAGACTATGCAGCAGTACCTCAAGGAGGTAGGCCAGAATCTATTTAGGAAAAAGACTCTGCAAGACTGCTGTGCAGCTGGCCCGGTGGCGCTGAGGGTTGAGGTGCTGGACGCCACACCTCGTACCATGCCAGCGACCCGAGTATGGGAGCAAGCTTAGAGCACTGAGGGACGGCAGGGGCGGGAAAGGATTAAGTGCACACAGGGCTGCTCTCCTTCCCGGGGGGAGGTGGGGAATCGCTTGGCGCATCAGAGGCTCCTGGTGGAGACCGGGAGTGCTGCAGCTCACTGAGCAGCACATGACTGGTGTGCCCAACGCAGGCAGGGGTTGACGTGTGCCATGCATTAGGATGTGCACATGCATGGGAGGGAGAGGAGAAAAGCTAATAAGAACAGGGAAAACCCCAGTCTGCAGAGTAGGTAACTGCACCTGCTCCCATGCCCACAGCCGGGTCCTTCCTGTCTGGCCTTCCAGGTTCCTCCGCCTCGGTCCTCTGCCACATCGGAGCTGACTGTTGAGAGCGCCCAGAGAGGAGGGGCGGCCCCACCCCAAAGGGATGAAGCTGGGGATATCGATGGTGGCTAGAGGAGGGGGAGAGAGGAGGCATAGGTAAGGAGGACTTCAGGTGGGGCAGGAGTAGGCAGGATGCCTGAGAGAGACTCCACAGACCGTGACTGGGGGGGGGGGAGAAGAGAGTCCACAAAAGAAAAATAGACTGCTGTGCCAAAATCTGCCGTCACTCCTGGACTGGGTGTCCAGGCTATAATGTTTAGTGAAAGTGTGGACTGACCTCCAGGTAGCTGCTTTATGTATTTCCATTACAGGTACCTTTCGGGCAGCTGTGCCCCTTGTAGAGTGGGCCCTAATACTAGCGGGAGGAACCTTGCCTGCCTTTGAGCAGCAAAACTGAATACACTGGACTACCCATCGAGAGATGGACCTCTTTGAAGCAGGAGTACCTTTACCTACTTCCCCAGAGGTGGGGAACAGTTGTCTGTCCTGCCTATGATCTTTGGTATGAGTTATGTAATAACTCAGTGCTCTTTTTACATCCAAGCCTTGCAATCTACACTCATCTGAACTAGAGCGTTCAGTAAAGAAAACAGCCAATGTTACAGACTGGTTCAAATGGAATTCAGAAATCACCTTGGGGAGGAACTTCCTATTAGTTCTCAACACTACCTTGTCCCTGTGGAAAGAAACATACTCTTTTTCCACACAGAGGGCCTGTAGCTCGCTAATCCTTCTGGCAGAAGTGATTGCTACCAGAAAAACTATCTTCCAGGAAAGAAATTTAAGCTCTGAAGATGCCATAGGCTCAAAGGGTGGAAGCATAAACTGGGCAATGCAAATATTAAGGTTCCACGCTGGCACAGGTTCCCTGTGAGGGGGGAAACAAATGAGAGAGCCCTTTAAAGAATCTTTTGAATATAGAGTTTGATGCCAGAAAGGTAACCTTTCTAGCTGAAAGATATGCTGATACTGAAGCCAGGTGCACCTTCAGAGTTGAGTGCTGCAACCCCAGGGAGTGCAAGTGAGACAAATAATCAAGAAGGGTTTGGATCACGGCCTGGGCTGTTACTATACCCTTGTCACTGCACCAAATAGAAAATCTTTTCCATTTTGAGGCATAGGTTTTCTTGGTGGAAGGCTTCCTGGTAGCCCTCAAGGACTTCTAAAACTGCTCAGAGAATTGGCAGTCTGCATATTCTAAGTCCTCAGGAGCCAGGCCTTGACATTGAGAGACCTGAGAATGGGGTACACTACCCTCCCCTGAAAGGAAGTCAGTAGATTGTACCTCTGAGGGAGGTGAATCGGTTTGCTCACAGACATTGAGAGCAGCAGAGAGTACCAAGGCTGTCTTGCCCAATCCACGGCTACCAGAATCATCGAAGTTGGTTGTAACCTAAGCTTGATGAGCACCCTGAGTATCAGAGGAAAAGGAGGAAAGGCACAGAGGTACCTGCCTGTTCAATCCAGAATCAGGGAATCCACTGGAACTGTCCCCTTCACTGGGGCCCTGCAGCAATAGAGAGAAGTGGTGATTTTGGTGAGAAGCAGAAAGGTCTATTACTGGGGTCCCCCGCCTCCTGAATAGCACATTCACCACTTGCTTGTTCAATGCCCATTCGTGATGGGCCTGGTTTACCCTGCTCAAGGCATCTGCCAAGGTGTTGTCCTTGCCTGGCAGATAAATTGAATGCAGAGAAGCATTTACAGAGTAAGCAAGGCTCCATATCTTCATTGTCTCTGTACACAGAGAAGTGGACCTTGTCCCTCCTTGTGCGTTGATATAATACATTGTTGTGGTATTGTCTGTTCTGTCTTGTACCACCTTTCCCTGTATGAGATGAGAGAGAACCTGGAGGGCCAGATAAACAGCTCTTAACTCCAGCAGGTTTATGTACAGGAGTGAGTCTGCACTCTCCCAAGTACCGTGGATGGTGTGATCCCCTAAGTAAGCACTCCTACCAAGCAGGGAAGCATCGGTTGTGAGAACCAGGGAGAGAGGCTTCTGCATAAATGGAACCCCTTCCCCTAAGTTTTCTGGTTCCCTTCACCACTGTAGTGCCTGTAGTAACATTTGTGAGACTGGTAAAGGCTTTGAAAGGGGATCCCACCTTTGGCACCAGTGTGCTCCGAGGTGGAACTGAATATCTCTAATCTGAAACCTGGCACCTATGACTGTGCTTGTTGCTGCATCCATGTGCCCTAACAGTTGAAGAAACTGTTTTGCTGGCTTTGGCCTGCCCAGGGCAAATGAGCCTGCCAGAAGCTGAATGCTTTCTGCCCTCTCCTGAGGGAGAAAAGCTCTTCCCACTATTGTATTCAGTTCTGCACCTATGAACTGCAGAACCAGCACAGGGGTCAGGACTGACTTTCTGGTACTGAGGAGGAAACCCAGGCACAGCAGCATATCCTGGCTTACTTGAAGGTGGTCTGACACCTGTTGGTGGGATTTCCCTACAATTAGTCAATCGTCCAGATAAGGAAAAATTGTGACACCCAGTCTTCTAAGGTGTGCCACTACTACTGCTATGCACTTGGTAAAGACCCTTGGTGCAGAGACAAGGCCAAAGAGAAGTGTTGAGAACTGGTAGTGGCCTGAAGTGAGTCTGAATCTGAATCTGAGATACTTTCTGTGTGACTCCCTTATGGGAATATGGAAATATGCGTCCTTTAGATCCAAGTAGGCTAGCCAGTCCCCTTTTTGCAGAGTTGGCAAAATCATGGCCACTGTGATTATTTTAAACCTGGGCTTTACCAGGTACCTGTTTAGCAGTCTGAGGTCTAGTAAAGGCCGCCACTCTCGGTTCTTTTTTGTTTTGGTTGTGGGGGACAGGCTCCACTGCTTTGGCCAGCAGTAGGTCCTGTACCTCCTGTTCCAGTAGTTTTCTTTCTGAGAAGGGAGCTGGTGCAAAATGTTTTAACCTTGTAGGAGGAAGGGACTTGAAGCAAAGGGAGAGACCCTGACTCTCTATTTCTAGGACCCACTTATCTGTGGTTATTTTCAACCATTCCTGGAAATAGTGGGTGAGTCTGCCTCCTACAGGATGTGGAGAGGCAGCCTCAAGGGAAAGGTCAGAGGTTCTGTTTTGCTTGCTGCTGAGGATGAGCAGATTGGGATCCTCTCTGAGAACCCCTTCTACCTCTAGCTCTGTAAAATCCAGTCTGTTGTGGTTGGAACTGCTGCTGGGAAACAGTCTGTACCTGAAAGAAAGGCCTCCTAAAAGAGGACCTACCCCTGCCTCCCCTAGAATAAGATGAAGTTGAAGTAGAGGGCCTGTCTCTGGTCGAATTGCTCCTAAAAGTAGATTTATATTCGTCTACTTTTTTCATATATGCCTCAGTCTGGGCACCAACAGGAGAGTGTCCTTCGACAGGAAAGTCCATTGCCTTAGTTTGGGTATCCTGGGTGAGGGTGGTAGCCCTCAGCCAGGCAAATCATCTTAGAGTAATGGTACCAGCCATTCACCTTGCAGCTGTATCACTAGTGTCAGCTGCCATCTGAAATTGGTATTTGGAAGCCTCCAAACCCAATTTTGCTATGTCTAGCAGCTCTGACACTGTTAAAGAGGGGTTACCCTCAAGAAGTACAGTTACGTAAGAACTTACCGTAACAGTAGATCTTCGAGAACAGCTCTTGCAGCAGGTTACACCATTAGGACTGAAGCAGGCCAGTGTCAGGACCCCATGGAAAAATTTTCTAGCTAGCAGTCTTCAGCAGGGACCGCCTCCGACATCGGTACCGCCCCCGACGTCAGGCGTAGTACATAAGGAGGCGGTCCCACCAGAATCCCCAGTTCTCCCGTCGGAGACTTCTGGATGCTGAATGACATCAGAAAAGGAGACCAAGGACCCGCCATCAGATAGCCGAGACCAAGAACCAACCTTTCCAATCCTAAAGATAGTGTAGGCTGGAACCTACTTCCTCCAAGGGGGAATAGTGGGTGGGAAGGTACCTGCTGCAAGAGCTGTTCTCGAAGATCTACTGTTACGCTAAGTTCTTACGTAACTGTACTATCTTCTTCGAGGTATAGCTCTTGCAGCAGGTTACATGGGACTGATTCCCACAATGGCGCTTGAAAGGCCATCGGAGGAGACAATACAGAGATTCAGACCCGCCCTGAGCCTAGGACAGGAGGCCCTGAAGAACAGCAAGGCCGAAACCCGCTCTTCGCCTTGAGACGATATCCAGGCTATAATGCCTGATAAAATGTGCACCGAATTCCAGGTGGCTGCGGCACATATGGCCAATGTAGAAATGTTCTTCAGTGCCGCAAAGGAGGTAGCCACTCCTCTTGTCGAATGGCCCTTGACCACTCCTGGTAAGGGTTTCTGATGCTTGTCATAGCAAAAAGAAATACATTGGATGAGCCAGCGTGAAAGGGTCTGTTTTGAAACTGGGGCCCCTTACACCCTCTCAGCAAATGAAATGAACTCCTGCTCCGCTTTCCGGTGCTGGTCAAATAGAGTCTGAGACACCTGTGAACATCCAGGGTGTGAAGCAGTGCTTCTCCTCGATTGGCATACTTAGGAAAGTACACTGGTAAATCAATGTCCTGGTTAAGAGTAAAGGCTGAGACTACCTTAGGCAGGAACTTAGGATTCGTCCTCAGGGACACCCTGTCCTGATGAAAAATTAAATAAGACTCCTTGCACATGAGTGCATGTAATTCGGAGATTCTTCTCGCCGAAGGAACGGCAACCAAAAACAACATTTTCCACGACAGAAAACATAGCTCGCAATCTGCAGCAGGTTCAAAGGGGGCAGCGTAAGCTGCTCCAGGACAAAGGGTAAATCTCAAGGAGGGACGGGATCCCTGATGGGCGGCCTAAGGTGGAGGACCCCTCTTAAAAAGGCACGGGTAGTATCCAGCTGGGCCACCATGCGTTGGCCTATGGGGGCATGATAAGCTGAGATTGCACAAAGCTGAACTTTGATCGAGGAGTAAGCTAACCTGGATTGAAAGAGGAAAAGCAGGTACTCCAGAACCAGCTTCTCGGGGCAGTCTAAGGGCGAGAAACCACGTGCCTGAGACCACAGGCAAAACCTGCGCCATTTCATGGCATATGTTGCGTGTGTCGCCAGGTTTCTGGCGGCAGAAAGTACATCCGCCACCTCTTGCGAGACCCTGTGTCGCAACATGGCTATGTCTCTAGGAGCCAAGCATGGAGGTTCAGTGAACGTAAGTCTGGGTGGACTAGTGAACCCTCCTCCTGAGACAACAGGTGGGAGCTGATTGGTAAAGCAAGCGGAGGTTCCCGGGACAACTGATTCAGCAGCGGGAACCAAATTTGCCTGGGCCAAAAAGGCGCTATCAAAATAAGCGTTGCGTGCTCCCTGCGAAGTTTGAGAAGGACTCTCTGGATCAACGGGAAAGGAGGGAAGGCGTAGAGGAATTTGCCCGCCCCCAGGAGAGGGACAACGCGTCTCGCCAGAAAACACCAGGCCCTGGATCTAGCGAGCAAAAATTGGGCAGTTTTGCGTTGGATGGGGAGGCGAATAGATCCAATTCTGGAGTACCCCATCTGTGGAACAGATCCTCTGCCACCTCCTGTAGAAGTTCCCACTCGTGGACTCTGGCCCAGGAGCGACTCAGGCTGTTCGCGACCGTGTTGCCCACCCCGGGAACGTGAACTGCGATGAGGTTTGCGCCGTGTCGTAATACTCATTCCCACACCCTCATGGCCTATCTGCAAAGGGGGTAGGAGTGTGTGCCTCCTTGCTTGTTTAGGTAATACATCACCGCAGTATTGTCTGTTTGTAACAGGAGAGTACTGGGTGGAATCTCCGACTGGAAGGCATGCAGGGCATAAAGGACCGCCCTCATCTCCAATATGTTGATATGGAGATGAGATTCCTGGGTAGTCCATGTTCCCTGAGACCTCACCCTGTTCAAGTGCATTCCCCACCTCAGCCCTGAGGCGTCTGTGGAGAGTGTTAACACCGGGGACGGCGCTGTGAAGGGAACCCCCACTGAGAGGGTTCCCGAACCTAGCCACCATTGCCAGTCCCGAACCACGGTCTTTGTGATTCTGACTGGTTGCTGCAGATGGTCTTGCCTTTGGTCCCACTGCACCCTTAACATCCACTGGGTTACCCGCATGTGGAGTCTTGCCATCGGGACCGTTGGAATGGCCGCAGCCATGTGTCCGAGCAGGCGAAGGACCAACCTGGCCGGTTTTCTTCGCTGACATGTCCCTTATGAGGGATTGTATGCGTTCCACTCTGTCTTCAGGAAGAAAGGCTTTTCCCTTGACTGTGTCCAGAACTGCGCCTATGAACTGCAGTTTCTGGGACGGTACCAGGAGAGACTTCTTGTAGTTGATTAAGATGCCCAGAGACTGAAAGAGAGCCTGGGTGTGTTGAATGGCCAGCAGCAATGCCTCCTTGGAGAAGGCCATGAGAAGCCAGTCGTCCAGGTACGGGAACAGGTAGTGACCCTGTCTCTTCAGAGACGCTGCCACAACTGTCATGCACTTGGTGAACACCCTTGGTGCTGATGACAGCCCGAAAGGAAGTGCTCGGAACTGGTAGTGGCGACCGAGAAACTCGAAGCGCAGGAACCTCCTGTGCGCCTGAGCGATGGGGATATGCAGGTAGGCGTCCTGCATGTCTAGGGATGCCAAGAAAGCATCCTTCTTCAGCATGGGGATTAGTCCCGGGAGGGTCCCCATGCGGAAGCGCTTGTAAATGACCGATATGTTGAGGTCGCTGAGGTCCAAGATTGGACGGCGGTCCCGTCTTCTTTGGAACCAGGAAGAAGTGTGAATAATAACCTGCTCCTCTCTGGTTCCCTGGAACATGCTCCAAAGCTTCTTTCTGTAGAAGCGCGAGCACTTCCTGCTTTATGAGCAGGGCGTGCTGACCAGAGTAACGGGAGAACAGAGGAGGCCTTGTGGGGGTCTGGTCTAGGAATTCTATAAAGTGGCCTTTTTCGACCAACTGTAGCACCCACCTGTCGGTGGTGATCGAGAGCCAACCTGGCAGGTGGTCTGCGATGTGACCCCCGACCTTTGTTTCTTGTTGATCCTGAGGAGGGGCGGGGGCCGGGAAGGAGTCATGCTGTGGCAGCAGAGGGTCCTGCAGGTTGGGCCAACTTGGTAGCACGTTGGCCTCTACCCGAGGACGTTTTGACCTAGGCTTTCCGGGAACAGGAGCCCCTCTGTTGCTGACTGGAACGAGGTTAGTGCCTCTGAGTCCAGCTGCAAAAACGACTCTGGTTCCTACGAAAGGAACTGAGTCTAGATCTGTACATGGCCTGGACAGATCTAACAGCCTTCCCGGCTTCCTGTAATTTGGTGATGACTTTTTCTGATGCTTCACCAAACAAAACTTCACCATGAAAGCGGGCGTCCAAAATGTTTTTCTGGATGTCCGGGGTAAACCCAAAGACACGGAGCCATGAGTGTCTCCGGAGACATACGCCTGAGGCTGCCGCTCTGGCAGAAGAGTCTGCCGAGTCGTACGCGGCTCGGAGCACTTGGGTCCCCACGTCTGAACCCGTGCGGAGGAGCTGGAGAAGTTCCTCCTTTGGGCCACAGTCTGGCAATTTCTCTACCAGATCCTGTCCCTGTTCCCACAGCGCATTCTGAAACTGAACCATGTGGGTCAGGTAATTCAGGGATCTGATGGCGCAAGCAGCGGCCGCGCAAGTGTGCCTACCCAGCACGTCCAGTTGCTTGGACTCTGGGTCCGGTGGCTGCGTGCTCAGATGTTGCGGTTTCTGAGACCGGTCATGAGAGGCTGTAATGACCAGGGAGTTGGCCAGAGGATGGTTAGCAAGGTACTGGTCCTCCCTTGGGGCCTTGTACAGGCGGTCAGCCTTCTTCGGCATAGCCGAGGTCGAATGTGGACGCTTCCACGCTGCCTTGGTGACGTCCACGAAGGTGTCCACCAAAGGTGGTACTACCACAGGCTTGGGATCCTTTTGCCGAAGATAACAGGCAAGGCGTAGTCTTTCAGGGTCTAGTTCCTCCGCATCCCATCCCATGTTCTCCTGGATGTGTCTCATTATCTCAGAGAACGAGGGGTCATCCGGAGGAGACCTAGGGAGGTCACGTGGATCCGGAGAAGGGATGCTGATCAGTGAAGGAGACCTGGAGCATTCAGAGATGTCAGATCTGGAGTCCGCTGTCGACGGCGAATACCGACGTCTTCTGGGTCTCTTGGGGCTGGGTGACCCTGAAGAAAATCTAGACGGAGGCCTTCTCTTCTCTGTAGATCTGCCCCCTAGGAGGTGCTACTGGCTCCTGGGGGGAAGGTGCTCAGCCTGCTGCCCCTTTTGGCGAAGGAGGGGGTGCAGGCGTCGGTGGTGCCGCTGGTGCAGGAGGGTGGTGCGTGGTGACCACATCCTTTTTGATGGTGTCCCACCAGAAAGTGAAGAGCTCTTTCACATCTGCCAAGTTGAGGCCCGACGACGGGCCAGGCGCCGGTGGTCTGTCGGGGCTGGGCGTCGGCCCTGCGGGGGTCTCCGGTTCTGGGGAGGGTTCCTGTGGGAGCTCGACGGGTCCGGAGTCGCCCGCCTGGTCTTCGGGCTGAGTGGGCTCCTCCTCCTCCAACGCCTCCTGACCGACGTCGGTAGGCGGTGGTGTGGCTCTTCTGTCTGCGGTATCTGACGCCTGTCCCCCCGCTGGCGTCCTGGGGGGAAGAATGCCTGACTGGCGATGGGTGACGAACTGCTGCCGGCTCACGGGAGTGCTTGTGGACCTTGGCCGATGTCAGGTGGGCTGACGTTGGGTCCGACGTCCGCTTAAGGGAGGTCAGCTCCTTGGTCTTGCGCTGGGGTGGTGGCGGCAAGGAGACTGACCGGACGTCGAGGCAATGCGGGGCGAGGACTTGTGAAGCTCCTGACCTGGAGCGAGGCCTTGCAGAAGAAGAGGGCCTGGAGGTCTTGGCAGGCATCAGAGACAAAGAACCGCTGGCTGATTTGACCACAACCGGGGGAGGCTGAGAGTGGGCTCTAGACAGGGAGCAGTCCAACCTGGAGCCAGAGCTGCGGGAGTCCGAGGCCCAAGAGGGGGATCTAGGTCTCACCTTCTCCCGATGCTTCTCGTGGTGCCTGTGCGACTTTCCCGAAGATCCCCCCTTGGAGGAAGATTCCATGGTCTTGAGCTTTTCTTCTAGGAGGAAAGCCTGGAGAGCCTTCTGTCGGTGGATTCTGGTCCGGCTATTAAAGCCCTGGCAGAAGGAGCAAGCCTGGGTGTCGTGGTCCAGGCCCAGGCACCGAACGCAGGCCGAATGAGGGTCTTTAAACGAGATCTGCTTCCCACAGGCACACTTAGAAGGATGGCCCTCCACTGAAGTTGGGGAGGACATCAGACGAAGAAGGGTTGTCTTGAAGAAGAATTTCTTCCAAAGTTTTCGATTTTGGAAAGGATTTCCTGGTTGTCGCGCGCTAGTACTAATCGAGGAGGTTGAGACATGCAAGTCAACAGCGGGAAAGAACTGGGGATTCTGGCGGGACCGCCTCCTTATGTACTACGCCTGACGTCGGGGTGGGACCGGCGATGAGAGTGATCGCTGAAGAACTGCTAGCTAGAAAATGTTGTGGGGTCCTGACGCCGGCCGGCTTCAGTCCTAATGGTGTAACCTGCTGCAAGAGCTGTACATCGAAGAAGATCTGTCCACTACTGACTGCCAGAGAGTTTTTTGATATAGGGCTGCATAGGCCTGGTAGCTGGCTTGATGAATTGCCAGGGATGCCAAAAGGTACCCCTTTTTTGCCATGCTGACCACCTTTCTTGAATCCTTCTGAGGGGGGGGGGAGTGAGAGGATAAGGGAGTTTTGGCTTTATCACAGGCAGCCTGCTGTACAATATCCTGGTGGTCTGGGTGACTGAAAATAAACTCAGCACCAGATCTTTCTAACTGATACTTGTCACACTTTTTGCCAGTGGGTGTGACTGTACTGGGAGCCTTTAGGATTTCTAAAATATCCTTCTTAAAGAATTTGTGAATAGGTAAAAGGAGCCTCTTTGAGGATGTCAGCCCTATCAGCTACATGTGTTGTGCCTCCTCTTCATCCCGGATCTCTTCAGCTGTCTGGAGATCCAGGGTTTCTACCATTTTCTTAACAAAAGAAAAATGGGAAGAGAAATCCTCTGAGGGTCTGGGAGGGGAGCCAAAATCCTGTTCTGGTGACACCTCAGGTTCAATTCCCTCTTCTTTCAGGTCATCCTCCTCATATGCCACTGTAGCAGTAGGCAAAAGAGGGGCAGCAGTAATCACAGGCTGCTGAGGGGGTAGTAAACCCTGCAGAGCCTGGAGTAAGGCTAAAGCCTGTGTCAAATCAGCAGGAAAAGGAGCATTAACAGGCAGCTGATGGTCCCCTTGAGGCGTTTCAGCCGGGGTGTCAGTGTGTTTGGTTTTCTTTAATTTCTTGGCAGGCACTGGGGAGTTAGCCAGTTGATTGCCTCTCTTGCCAGATCCCTCACCCATATCTGGGGTGGATTTAGAGGCTCTGGAAGGAACTGCCATAGTCTTAGAGGGAGTGGACTGGTTGGAGCCCATGGACCCCTCCTCTAGTTTTCTTATAAGCCTCTCTCTGCGTTTCTCTACTGTCTTAACAGGGAAAGACTTACAAATATCACAGTCTTCATTGAAGTGCTGTTGCCCAAAGCAAATCAAGCAAAGATCATGCTTGTCTGCCTTGGCAAACACCTCTGCACACTTCAAGCAATTCTTGAACCCGGGGGTCCTGTTTTCTTTTTAGGCTTATCTGACATTACAGAAAATAGGAACCAGTAACCGACCAAAAAATAGTCTAAATTTAAATATTTGCGGTCGGTTTCAATAGAGAAACAGTCGTTCAGGAACCGATAAAGTGAAAAAAACTATCGGTTCCAATCGGATCCGGAACAGAGAAACCGCTGAGAAAAAAACTATAAAGCTTGGTTCAAAAGCAGGTAAAATTAAATAAAATTTAAGAATAAAGTAAATGGAACCCCCCTTAAAAGGATCCAATTAAATAAAAAGAAAGGTTGATTGCCCCTTGGTTCAAATGAACTGTGAGGAACCGATAAACAAGTTTAACTTTAAAACTTATAATGTATAAAACACTAAAGAACAATGATACTAGGCAGTAATGAAAAATAAGACAAAAATACTTACTGTAAGCATTTTTGCTCTATGCACTAGAGGAATATGTCTTGATTGAGAGAGATTTCCAGGGCATCTGAACTTTGCAGCAGAGAAGAAATCTGAGGTAGAATGTAGGCAGTTGACACTGGGCAGTTTGAAAATAGATGCACAAGCTAAAAATTCCATAATCAGCATAGCATTCTATTCTTTCTGAGGCAGTGCTGATTTAAAGGAACACTGCAAGAGTAATAATATTAGTGGATTCCTGGGGTTGGAAAATACCTCATCCACTTCAGTCGCTTACTCCTTTGTATATCCCTGCTAACTGAATGTTATCACTTAATTATCCCAAGGGAATGCTGTCTGTTACTGGATGGCCTTATGACTTTTAGCAATGGTGAAAAAAAGTTGTTTGCTTCCACTTGTCCCACACACAGAGCCAGAGCTGGTACTGGCAAAGACGGGCAGTGTTAGCGAGAGGCTGCTCACAGAAATCTCCCCTCCCATACACAGAGTCGGCACCGGCAGAGATGGGCAGCATTAGTGAGAGGTATGGAGGAGCTGCACTGGCACCACAGTTGCTGCAGGGGTGTTTAAGAAACAAGAAAAAGATATCTTACAGGCTTGCCGACTTGTGGGCAGTGAACAGACTGTAAAGCCTGAGGACAAACTTTTGTTGGGGCACTGTAAACTGTATAATGGTCGGCGTAGGCTGACTGATAGTTTTGCAGTTTTTTTGGATAGCAGTGAATTACACCTGTGGGGCCTGAAATCGATGTGTACTTTAAGGGCTTGTGAAATATACACCGTGGAGCCTAAAATACTTTTGTGGGTTTTGTGGAGAGCAATGAGTTACACTTGTGGGGCCTGAAATCAATGTGTACTTTAAGGGCTTATGAAATATACACAGTGGGGCCTGAAACAGCTTTCTGGATAGCAGTGAATTACATCTGTGGGGCCTGAAATCAATGTGTACTGTAGAGGCTTGTGAAATATACACAGTGTGGCCTGAAACAGTTTTGTGGGTTTCGTGAATAGCAGTGAATTACACCAGTGGGGCCTGAAATCAATGTGTACATTAAGAGCTTGTGAAATATACACCGTGGGGCCTGAAACTGAAGGTTGCTTTAAGGGAAGTGCATTGCTACAGCTGAACTGAAGTACCTGTTTAAGTCTCCCACCACCATACATGTGATATGTCCAACTTGCTTAAGAGGGAGATTTGGGTCAAATTAGGAGGGAGATTGGCCTGCTAGTAGGGAGATGCCGTAACGTCATGAGTTTATCTTTAAATGGCATCAAAAAAATAAGAAAAAAGTCATTACAAAAATGTAATGTATTTCATTTTGTCAAGAATAAGCACTACAAAGAATAAACAACTAGTTATATAAAGTTATCAGATACATTGTTCATCACTGATTTAATTTTGATGTGTCTTTATCTGCCCAAAAAACATGGATATTTTGGACAGAATTTTACTTAAGCAGGAGATTTTGTTTCCCGGGAGGGAGGGAGTTCAGTCAAAAAAAACAGGAGTCTCCTGCATAAAGAGGGAGATATCACATGTATGCACCACTGGTTAATTGCGTTGCTGCTTCTTGTAGGCTGCTTACAGAAATCTCCCCTCCCACACACAGAGCCAGAGCCAGCAACGGCAGAAATGGGCAGCACTAGAGAGAGGTACGGAGGAGATACATTAGCACCAAAATTGCTGCGGGGGTGCTTTCCTGTCGACACTATGCGTCGACTGCCCTCCACCCTCCCACCGACACCCAAGGCTGTTCCTACCTTTACTGGACTAGAAGGTCACGAGATTGTGACCAAGTCCTTAGGTTGCCCTGAGCAGGTTATCAGTACTGACCACTAGGGGTCAGTCTAGAGTGTACGTATCCCCATCTTATATAGTTATTTTTTGTTTTAATTTAGTATAATCTTATACATATCCTTAGTTTTTAAGTTGTCTTACCCCTATTTACTTACATACAGATAACCTCCCACGCCTGGATTCAACCACAGGACCTTGTGCATGGGAGGGTTACAGCACTACCTCTGCGTTATTAGATCTAGCCTCTAATGCAAACGTTTGGGTTTGTACATTCTAGAGCTGGCGGCCTGGTAGTTTCCATGGCTCATTTCAATTGTTTGGCTCTTGGCTGTGTGAGGGGAAGGGACTAGGAGGTGAGTTAGCAGCTGCCTAGGGGAAAGGGCTAGGTAGCACAAAACTCCATACCGCGCACTTAGTATGAACGTGGGTAAGAGTGCAAATGGCTTACTGAGATAAAAGCACCTATGTGAGTGTGGGTGCAAGAGTTAGTGGCTATCTGAGATAAAAGCATTTGTTGTAATAATAATAAGGGAAAAGATAGTTAGTGGGAGCTCATTTTAAGAAGGCATTGTTTTAAATCAATTTTAAAGTGTAAAAGTTGCCTAATTATATATTTACCATTTTTGATGAGCTTTGTACTTTTGCTTTATCTCACATGTCATGCTGCTCCTTTAATAGAGAAAAACGAAAGGCTGGGGGCATACTGGCCTTTGTTAACTCAGAAGAAAAGTGATGCAACTTGTAACATTAAAAGAAACACATTGAGAGCTTATGATCAGTGTGGTAAGGCAATAGTTTTAAACTTATATGTACTGTATAAGTATTCTTTGGGAAGTCAAGGTAGCACCATAACATTTTTATTAATACTGGGGGGAGAAGAAGAATTAAACCCAGGACCAGAAGTTGAAAGAATAAAGATATTACACGACAATGCACATAGCTTAGGAACCAAAATGAACTTGCTAAATATTATAGTAAAAGAGCAGGCCCCAGACGTTCTGGGCCCGACAGAGATTTGGCTCACAGCCAAAACGGAAGACAGTAAAATCAGTTTACCTGGTTATTCGCTTTTTCACTCTGACAGACCCAAAAGAGGAGAGGGGTTATGCTCTATATTAAAAATTGCATGGGACACATGGAATCCATTTTTAAGGGTAACAAAAATAATACTGAATACTTAGCAGTAAAAGTAAATAAACGGAAGACTATTTTTGTTGTCATATATTCTCCACCAAAAGCCAGAGCAGAACACATAGAAAGTGTGGTAAACAAATTATATGGTATTTTAAGGGAAAACTATTGGTGTTAATAGGTGATTTAAATTGTAATTGGTTGGGTCCATGTGGAAATCAGCTAAAAGAAATAATTTCAATCTTGGGAGCAACCCAACATATAAATGTACCAACAGGATACACCAATACCACTAAAAATGGCACAATCTTAGATTTATTATTTACCTCTTTCTTACGACACCTTACCCGGTAAACAAAAACTAAATAAAATAAATAAAAGTAGAAAAATTGAGAGTTCTTCCTCCATATCTAGGAGACCACAATCCAATATGAGGAATTATAACAACTTTACAAGTTAAGGGACTGCTAGATCATATAAACTACGCTGGGCCAGAGAACTCAGAGATTTTTCTGAGGCTAGATTTTTAACAGATGTTGGAAATTAAATATGGGACAGATGTCTTCTTATCCTTGATCTGGATGAATCGGTCTTGTATTTCACTGATACATTTAACAGTATATGCGATCTACATGCCCCCAAAAGAAAAAGGACAGTTAAGCAAGCCAGACTTCCCTGGATAAATGAAACATTGTTAAAAATAATAAGAATCAAAAATAAACTTTGGCAGAAGGCTAAAAGAACAAAACAAGGAGAAGACTGGAACCTTTTTAAGAGTAAAAGAAATAAATGTAAACAAGAGATAAAGAAGGCCAAAACTTCTTACTACAAAAATAAAACACACTGTGACAATAATTCAAGAAAATAAGAACACATAACTCATTAATAGAGGACTCCTATGCTAATACATTAAATGACTTCTTTGTGGAGCCACCGGGATACAAAATTGCAATAAACAACTTAGGATCCCAGGAAGAACCAATGGGAAAATTTTGTCAAAAATGCACCCTTTAGATTTAAGAAACTGAGTACATCTAAAGTATATCAGGGGCTGAAGAACATTAACATGCACAAATCTGCAGGACTAGATGATCTTGAAGGAAAATTTCTGAGAACAGTTTCATACTACATTGCTCCTATTGTTACTCAAATCTTTAACTGGAGCATACAGGTGGGGCACTTTCCTCAGACCTGGAAAATGAGTAAAACCATTCCAATTTTCAAAGGGGTATCATCCGATGTAAATAATTATAGACCGATAGCACTCCTGTCACTATTTTACCTAAATGCCTAGAAAGACATGTCCATACTCAAATTATGGAATACTTGGACATCAGCTTGCCAAGAGCAGTGTGTCACTACCAGGTGAGACTGTATGCAGACAACACCACCATTGTTACAACTGGCATAAACACCAAAGAACTCCAGGGAAAGTTGCAGGCCGATTTTGATAATTTGAGGAGGTGGTTCACCAGGTCAGGGCTTATTACGAACATAGAAAAGACTAAATGGATGCATTTTGCATCTAAACGAAAGCAAATTGATCATATAGAAATAGAAATTGGCGGAACAACGAACTCTACCTGTATTAACTTACGGTGACCTTTTTGGATCACAGACAACTGTTGAATAGACTGGATAGGACACACTATAAATTGGCGAGGTACGTATTACAATGTAATCCCAAAACTCACCACTGTACTTTATCTCTATTACAGTGGCAGTCCTTAGTGATTAATTATATTAGATCATGGCAGAAACTAATATAGAAGTAATTTACTTTCCAATCAAATCACTATATTACAAAAATACTGTTCCCTAAGGAACAATTGACCTCCGAAGACTCTAGACAAAAAATATGTTAGAAAAATTCAATCTCCACTCACAAGGAACAAACATGGGGGAAAGAACACTGAGTTACCAGGCAGCCAGATGCTGGAATATTTTACCATACACAATCCGCATCTCAACATCATTTACATTGTTTATTCAGACAATTATTGACCTTAATCAATTTAACTGTCTATGCGGATAGCCTCCTGCATTTTTGTACTGTTCGATTGTATATTACTGTGACCCTATTAATTATTTGTGATTCTATTAATTATTTGTACCCTTGCATATAGAATTGTACTGTTATTGTTAATCTAATTGGTATTGTGTTTATGTATAGGTAACTTATAGACCACATAACGGTCTTGAAAACTGGGTCTTATGATCTAATATGACATGTTTTCTTGTATAAAAATAAAGTTTTTAACTACTACTACTTGTAATAGAAGACATCCCTTTTTGGCAGAAATGGAGGGCTCTTTTAATGTCCAAGTGGTAAAGAGTGGCTTCATCTCTACTGAAATGAGGTCTGGGGAACAAAACAATACATTAGCTCCTCCTTGTTGGTTATTATCTTGTCCCAGTATCACCAAATAAAGGTTAAATGAAATAATCAGGATTCAGCGATTATCCAGTAATTTAGGGGAAAAAAATGGAAATTATGTACCTACCATAATTCTGATCTTTCTGTGCATCTTCACCATTCATCAACTTTGGGTACTTGGCCAGAGGTCATGACCTCACGGGAGTTTTTTTTTTTTGGGATGGGTAGAGTCGACGCACCATTGACACTGCCCTCAAGGCCGAGGCACTGTGTGGCGCTCGCGGGTTGGCCGTTAGGTGTTGTTGACTCCGCCCTCCCGCCAGTTCTGAGTCGCCGTAGAGGTTAGAAAAAGGGTTGGAAGGGTGGGACAAGGAAGTCCAAGGGACAGACAAAGGAAAAGATATAAAATTAGAAGGAGAAATAAATGACTGAGAGGACAGAAGAAGTTCGAAGACTAAGGGGGATTGGGTAGGGGCCCCAATCTCTGCAAATAGAAAGGAGGAGGAGGGAGGAGGGTTAAAGTTTTAGAAGTAAGAAAAAATTTGGTGGGGAGACAGGAGAAACATAACCTGTAACTTTGACCTGTCTCCAGTTTACATAGGAACTGTGAAGGAGTAGCCAAGAGGCTAACTGCCAGAACTGCAGGCACAGAATTACTGGCAAAAACTCCCACAAGCAGAATCAGCTATTCTGGAAGAAAGACAGGAAAACAGGGATATCTCCCCCCCAGAGGAAATTCTGGTGCAAGAAACCTAGTTTCTTAAATTAATTGAGAGTATGTCCACAGGACAGGCAACTCAAGAAAAATAAGGATTGACAAGGAGAAGGGAGAAGGAAAGAAAAGGGGGCAACTGCCAACCCCCAACCCACGGGGTGGAGCTGAAGCACTGAAGGAGGAGTGCCCCCAATCCTGACCACTCTACCCTAAGAAAACTATCCTACTATGTGCCCCAGTTTACCCCGGCCTTGACTAACAGAAAGGAGGGAGAGAAAGAGAAGGGGCACAGAAAGGGAAGGGGACCCAGGGACTGAGGCCCCAGGGGGATGGAGGCGGGGATTGTGATGAATGGTGAAGATACACAGAAAGATCAGAATTACAGTAGGTATGTAATTTCCGTATCTTATCTGTGTCAATCTTCACCATTCATCACCTTCGGGTGAATGCCAGCCCCCCCCCCCCGCAAGGGGTTTTTAACCCTAAGGGGCTGTGTCCCTTAGCTCTCAGTGGGTGACACACTAAGAGGGAGAACCTTCACGGGTCTGGAGAGGCCAGAGAGTGGGGAGAGTGAGACGGGACCCCCCGGAAGGGGTAGGAAGTTGCCCCAACAGATGCCGCCTCACTCTACGGGAGAAGAGATAGGTTCTCTGGTGGGCGGAGTTAATCACCCTATGCCGGGACAAAGGTGACAACCGAGAAAGACGCAGCCATGCCATCCACCTAGTGCAGATCGCTGTCCCTATGACCCTGGTAGCTACCTCATTTACATCATACCATGCCCTTGCTTGGTGCCTTGCTAGCTCCAGGCCAGGTGCAGAGAGTGCAATGGCTTGTCTGGTTTGCTCTGTGTCAGGCATGGAGGCTAGGAGCAGACCCAGCCTAGACCACAGGAACCTGTCATAGGTTGTGTAGTGGGCTGATGTGCTGCAATAGAGAGCAGCAACCGTGCAGCAGACAAACGCTCACTCGAGAAGTCGAATCTGAGGAGTCTTGATCTGGGGCCAGTCATGGTGAGGGGTGCGAGCCCATCAGGAGCGCGTCCAGTTGCATCAATCCTGACTGAGGATGAGGCATGGACCCTGGAGACTCGGGGGCACAATACCGCTGGCAGAGATCCTTGGAGCAGGGACTCCAGAAAATGGTCTCTGCCAGAAATGCAACGAAGCCTCCCGAAAGGGAGCAGGCCAGGGATGGCACCACGAGGGTGTCTTCACTGAAGTCACCTAAAAAGGCGTGCGTTGTGTGCTCTGGATTGTGTTCAGTGGGAGGGGTGATGTGCAGGCCCTCAAACATCCTCATGAGGAATTGCTGATACTCAGCAAGATCAGCAGCTGAAGACATGTGGACAGATGGTTCCTCTCCCCCATAAGAGGGGGATGAAGAGTCAGAAGACCTCAAAGGTTCTGAAGCTGGCTGCTTAGGGGGAGGTTGAAAAACCTGTCTGTCCATAGTCCTAACGTCAAAGGGAAACTGAGCAGCCTGAGCTCTGAACTGCTCCCAGGAAAGAGGCCCGCTAGGACCAAGAATGCCTGGGAGTGCAGGAGAACGTGGCAGAGGAATGGGGGCAGAGCCGACAACGGGAATAGGCTGACCTCCACCTGGGCTAGGAAGCGTACCAGGAGCGCTAGGGAAGGAAGGAGCTCTGGAAAACTCCACAGCCGACAGCTAATCAACCACACTGGAAACTGCCTAGGCTGCGCCCTGAAGAATCCCCCCTGTGAGGTGACCGGGGCTGTGCAGATCCAAAAGAACAGACCCCTATCTCCAAAGAACGGGACCCTCTCAAGGAAACCAAAAGGGAAAGGTGGAGATATGAAAATTACGTACCTACCGTAATTCTGATCTTTCTGTGTATCTTCACCATTCATCACAGATGGGTACTGGCCGGAGGTCAGGACCCCGCGGGAGCTTTTTTTTTTTTTTTTTAAAGGGGTAGGCGGAGTCGACACACCATCGGCGCTGCCCTCAAGGCCGATGTACTGCGTGGCGCTCGAGGGTTGGCCATTAGGCTGTGTCGACTCTGCCTGCCTACCAGTTCTGAGTCGCCGGAGAGGTAAGAGGAAGGGATGGAAGGGGGGACAAGAGTCCAAGGGACAGAAAAAGGAAAGGATAACTGAACTAAAAGGAGAAATAACGACTGAGAGGACAGCAAAGAAGAGATTAGACTAAGGGGATTGGGTAGGGGCCCCAATCTCTGGAAGCGGAAGAAGGGAGTAGGTAGGGAGAGAATTCAGGAGAGAGAGGTATCAAGTATCCGAGACCCTTGTCCGTCACCAGATTGTATAGGAACTGCAAGGAGTAGCAAAGCTCTCTGCCAGCATTCAAGGCACAGAATAACTGGAAAATACCCCAGAAGCAGAGTCGGCTATTCTGGAGGAAGGACAGGGCACAGGGATTTAGTACTCTCTCAGGAAAAATGTTTAGTGGAAAAAGTTTTTTTTTTTTGAAATAGTTGGATGGAAACCAGAAGGAGAACAAGAGGAAGGCAACCACCAACTCCCACCCCATTGGGGTGGAGACATGTAGTAGAGAAGGAGTGCCGCTCGAGCTGTCTACCCTTCACAGGAGAATACCCCCCGTGTGTCCCTACTTTACCCTGCTCCTAAAGAGGAGAGGGGGAGCCACAGACAGGGAGGGGGACCCAGAGACTGAGGCCCCAGGGGATGGTGGGTGGGGTTGTGATGAATGGTGAAGATACACAGAAAGATCAGAATTACGGTGAGTCGTAATTTTCATATCTTATCTGTGTCAATCTTCACATTCATCTGAATGAGTGAGTATCAAGCCCCCGAGAGTTGTTTCTTACACCCTAAGGGACAGGATCCCTTAGCCCTCAGTGGGTGACACACTAAGGGGGGACCTTCAGGGCCTGGAGAGGCCTGAGAGTGGGGAGAGAGAGACAGGGTCCCCCCGGAGGGGGAAGGAAGCTGCGCCAAGCGCCGTCTCGCTCTACGGGAGAAAAGGTAGGTTCCCTGGTGGGCGGAGCTAATCACCCTAAGCCGGGCCAAGGGTGACAACTGGGAAAGACGTAGCCATGCAGATCTCCTAGTGCAGATCGTTGTCCCTATGACCCTGGTAGCTACCTCGTTGGCGTCATAAGATGCCCTCGCTTGGTGCCTTGCTAGCTCCAGGCCACGTGCAGAGCGTGCGATGGCTTGTCTGGTTTGCTCCGAGTCAGGCAACGAGGCTAGGATCTGACCTAGCCTGGACCACAAGAACCTGTTGTAGGCTGCATAGTGGGCCTGATGAGCAGAAATAGAAAGGAGCAACCATGCCGAGCAGAAGGTCCTCCTCCCCCAAAAATCAAAATCCGAGGAGTCTTGATCTAGGGGCCGGTCACAGTGGAGGGTGCGAAGCCCATCAGGAGTGTCCGGATGCGTCAAGCCAGACTGCGGATGAGGCATGGATCCTGGAGACTCCGGGGGAGTGCAATACCTCTGGCTGAGGTCCCTTGAGGTGGGAACTCCGGGGAAGGGCCTCTGCCAGAAACGGAAGGACGCCTCCCGAAAGGGAGCTGGCCAGGGCGGCACCACAGGGTGGCCTTGCCAAAATCGCCTAGAAAGGCGTGCGCCGCATGCTCAGGATTGCTGATAGTGGAGGGTGAAAGGTGCAAGTCCTCCAACATCCTAACGAGGAAACGCTGATACTCGAGAGATCAGCAGCGCCGAGAGATGTGGACAGAGGTTCCTCTCCCCCAGAAGAGGGGGATAAGGAGCTGGAGGTCACCATGTGTTCCGAGGGTGGCTGCACGGGGGGCGGTTGAAAAAGCTGGCTGTCCACAGCCCTAACATAAGCAGGGAACCGGGCAGCCACCGCTCTGAACTGCTCCCAGGTGAGAGGGCTGCTAGGACCAAGAATGCCTGGGAGCGCAGGAGAATGTGGCAGAGGGATAGGGGCAGAGCCGAGAAAAGAAGTCGGCTGACCTCTGCCAGGGCTAGGGAGCGGACCGTGAGTATCCTAGGAGGGTGCCCCGGAAGGCGACACAGCCGACAGCTGTACAACCACGTTGGTACTGCCATGGCTGCGCCCAGAAGAATCCCCCCAGTGAGGTGACTGGGGCTGTAAAGGTCCAGAAGGACGGTCCCCTGCCTCAAAAGAACGGGACTCCCTCAAGGAACCCGAGGGGGAAGGGTGGAAATCCGCACTATGGCTCCGTCCAGGGCCTGAGTGGACCCCAGAAAAGGGCCGAAGCGCCGACCCCACACCCCTCAACCCCTCAGAGTCCGAGAGAGTCCTCCTCCTTGAGAGGGCCAGCCTAGGTAGCTGGCATCTCTAGGCAGCCCCCAAAGGGGAGACCCAGGGAACAGTACCCTCCCCTCCTGTAGGCTTCTCAATGGGCCCCAAAGTTGGGCGATCAAGACACACCACTGGATGGGGTACCACCACTGAGGGGTCGATGAAACCCCCAAGACCAGGTTGCAGAGCTATGGTGGCTTGCACCACTGACCCTAGTCTTGGGGGCCACCTGACTCTCCTCAGTAGGAGGCTGGCTCCGACTCGTCGACGAGACCACAGTGCTGCCCTCCTCTGCAGCCAACTCCAAGGGGTGCGACTGCTCATCTGACTCGGAGCTTGACTCCGACTCCAAAGAGGTAGAGTCCGAAGCTCTGAGCCAAACTGTAGGAGGGCAGGCAGAACCAACCTCACCACGGGCCCGCAGCCAGCTTTGTGGTCGAATGGCGCCGTGCCCTCCGCAACCAGCGGCGGGACCTGCAGGAGGGCACCGGGCAGCTTGAGCCAAGGTCCAGAGCCAGGGCCAGATGCAGCGCCATGAATCCACAGTACCGGGTGGTACGGTGACAGGGACGTGCCGACAGCAGCCCCAGCGAGCATCCTTGGTGCCAGCCGACACCACCAGCCCATGGCACTGCAAGCCACCGAGGACGGCGGCGCGACGACGGCCCGAGCAGACCCGCGCGAACACGGCACCGACCGCCCCAAGAGCGTGGATGGCGCCGAGGGCGAGCACCGACAGATGGGCCGAGGCCCTCGGCACCGAGCCGTGAAGGCATGGTGCCGTGCTCAACAGAACATGGCGAGAGGGCGCTGGATCGGTCACCACGGCACCGCGAATATAGCGTTGACTGAGCCCCGCGATTGTGACGGTCTCGCGACAGGGTCACAACACCGCCCAGGCGGATAAGCCTCGGCCGCCGTCAAGACGGGCGCAGACGGGCCTTCAGAGCCGTCGGGCGACACCGGGAGTCTTCACCCGAAGAGCGACTGCTGTGGCAGCGCCTCCGCGCCCTCCTGGGAGAGGCGGGATGGGCCTCCTGCACTGTGGGAGGAGCCTCGGCGATAGCCAGGCTACAAGTAGCTGAGACTCCCTCCTCCTTGGTCTGTATAGAACCAGGAGGGGACCCGGAGGAAGGGCCGAGAGAGCGCGGCTTGGCCCTACCCCCGAAAGTCGGCAGAGCTCACCCCACTTTCAACGCGCGCTGTTCGAGGACCCGGCCGTCCATGGAGAAGCAGGCGTCGCACGAGTCCATGTCGTGAAGCGGGCCAAGACACGCAAGACACTGGTCGGTGACGGAGAATTTCTGGCCACACGGGCACTGACGCATGGGGGGCAGATCTGTCTTCGAAGACTTTTTGTCCTCCGACCGAGACATGACCTACGGAAAAAAACACCAAAACAGACTCGAAGTCGCAGAATTCAAATAAAAAGGAAAGATCTTACCGGGCGACGTCGAGTGAAGGCAGAACACAGAACCGGCAGGCAACCGACGGACTGAAAACGGTGATCTCGAAAGGCTGAAGGCCTAAAATTCTTGTCAGAAGCTTCCCATGAGGCGACCTCGACGGCGGGAGACAAAGAACTGGTAGGCAGGCTGAGTCAACACAGCCTAACGGCCAACCCTCGAGCGCCACGCAGTATGTTGGCCTCGAGGGTGGCGCCGATGGTGTCTCGGCGCCGCCTACCCCTTAAAAAAAAAAAAAAAGCTCCCACGGGTCCTGACCTCCGGCCAGTACCCATCTGTGATGAATGGTGAAGACTGACACAGATAAGATCTGTACTGCAGCTTCTCCCAGAGCCCAGGTGGGCTCCGGAAAAATGCCACCGCACAGACCCCATGCCCCTCGACCCCTAAGAATCTGAGAGTGCCCTCATCCCTGAGAGAGCCAGCCTAGGCAGCTGACAGCCCTGGTCAGCCCCCGAAGGGGCTATCCAGGGAGCAGCACCTTCCCCACCTGTGGGTGCTCCGATCGGC
This sequence comes from Neoceratodus forsteri, assembly GCA_016271365.2. Taxonomy (NCBI): domain Eukaryota; kingdom Metazoa; phylum Chordata; order Ceratodontiformes; family Ceratodontidae; genus Neoceratodus; species Neoceratodus forsteri. The sequence goes on along the minus strand of CM057456.1, from coordinate 1,040,496,472 downwards.
CCCAAAGTTGGGCGATCCAGGCACACCACCTGAGGGGGTACCACCACTGAGGGGTCAGAGAACCCTCCAAGGCCAGAATGCAGGGCAATGGTGGCCTACACCACCACCACCTGCTGGTCAGAAACCCTGACCCTGACCCCGGTAGTCACTGTCCGCTCCTCAGAGGGGGGGCTGACTCCGGCCTGTCAAGGACACAACCAGGGTGTCCACACCAGCAGCCAACTCCAAGGAGCCAGACTGCGTGTCTGACCCAGAGTCAGACTCCTCCTCCTCCGAAGAGGTGGAGATCGAAGTCCTGTGCCAGCAGTGCGCAGATGCCCACTGCTATCCCTACTGAACAGGGCAACAGAGCCAGAGACCGCACCCGAGTCGACGGCTGTACCCCTTTCCACGCCGCAAATGGTGCTAGAAGAGGACACGGCCCCAACAAGGGCAGCAGTCTCGGAGATGGAGCCTGTCACGGCGTCGCCCCTTTCTCACGGTGCCGCAAGTGGCACCGAGGACAGAGACAGCGCTGACAACAGCTCGACCGCACTCCCGACGCCACGAATGGCATACAGGCCAGGGACCCCAATGGCGTCGAGGACAGAGACAGTGTTGACGATGGCCCTGACAGACGGCATCAAGGATGGCGCTGACCCAAGCCTTCTAAATCGCGGGTACTACACCAGGGGAGCCTTTGCCCTCAAAGGGGCACTGCTAAGGCGGTGTTTCTCCCGCTCCGCCCCTCGGGGACAGACCGGGCCTCCTGAACCGCTGGAGGGGCCTCTGCTATGGCTAGGCTGGAAGAGGTGGAGGCTCCTCCTCCTTGGTCCGTATAGAACTGGGAGGGTACCCGGAGGAAAGGCCCCGACGAGTGCGTGCCCAACCTCCCGAAAGTTGTCGGAGCTCGCCCTAATTTCCATGCGCATTACTCGATGACTCGGTGGTCCATGGAGAAACAGGCGTCGCACAAATTCATGTTGTGATGCAGGCCAAGACATGTGAGGCAATGGTCGTGCTGGTCGGTGACGGAGTACTTACGGCCGCAAGGGCACCGTCGCATGGAGGGCAGTCACGTCTTGTAAGTCTTCTTGCCCTCCAACCTAGACATGACCTACAAGAAAGAAACACCAAACTAGACTCGACGACGCAAAAACAAAATAAAATAATGAAACAATCTTACCAGGCAACGTCAAGTAGGCTAACAGAACAGGCAGGAGACAGGGAGCCGACGGACTGCGGCACGGAGTCGACATAGAGTCGAGAAAGACAAAAACTCAACTGCGTAGAGAAGCAGGCCTCAAACTCTTCGTTGCAAAGCATCCCACGAGGTGAACTCGATGGCGGGAGATAAAGAGCGGGAGGGCAGAGTCGACAACACCTAATGGCCAACCCGCAAGCGCCACGCAGTGCGTCAGCCTCAAGGGTGGCGCCGATGGTGCGTTGACTCCACTCAAGAACCCAAAGGTGATGAACGGTGAAGGCTGACACAGATAAGATCATTAAATTACCTCATATTGTCTACAGTACTGTAAAATAATCACAGACACTCTGACATACACAGATGCATTCAAAGGCTCACACACACACACACACAAAGTACTTACAGGTCCTAAAGAAGGCTATCAATTCCCTTTGTTTATTCTTAAAATTTTATGTACAAGTGCGAGAGATTTTAATAATGTACATTCAATATAGAAAGTTTATATATTGGATACTGTATAGAACATTTCACAATGACACTAGGTTCTTACATAACATGTTGACATCAAATATTCCTTTGTTTTGTCCCCCAAAGGTTCTTCTTTCCATCTTGGTAAAGGCAGTTTTATATATACGAATGTCTAGTGTTGTTTGCCATCGGAAACATTACAATAAGGATTAATTTAAAGGACTGCAGATTGAAGCAAGGCGTGACTTCAGAAACAATAGTCAGCAACAACAGATTTACATCATCATGGGCTCTGAATAACAAACCAATAAGATTATTAATAATAATTAACCGCCCTCCAAATGGAAGTACATTATCTCAAGGGATGTTGACTGAAGCTGAACACTGCAGCCATGTTAATTTGTACAGCACTGTAAAATGTTATAAAAAATTAGGAACGAAAACTAAATTTTTTTTGATTCACAGTTTTGCAAAATTATATAAAGGAACAAAAATGTCATCAAGTACAACAAGAAAATAATACTTGTGCACTTCTTTTAGGCTGATCTGTGGAAGGTATTCTTACATTTCACAATGCAGAACATTTGGGCCATCTCCCCCAAAAAAAAATAAAAATATATTCATAGAAAAAGGAGAAACACTTTGTTATTGGGTGACATAAATGTGAAGGCAAAATGTGTGTGGAAATGCTGTTGGTTCTGGAGTGGGTAGCAGGTATCCCCAAGATATTCAGTCATCTCCATTAATTTTTTTCTTCTTTTTTTCCAAGGTTAACGCATTCCTCTCAGCTCAGGTCACCCACCTCATTGTCAACAGGAGGTGGTACACTTGAAATAACTGATGATGCAGTCCCTGCTGTAAGATAGCCAGCAACCCCAGGGCCTGGTTTAAAACAAACAAGTGGTTCATTACATTTGCATGTGTCTGTTTATATAATTGCAGACATCACTGACTTCAAAATCATTTTGAGCATATTCATACAATAAAATGGCAAGTTTTCTTGTATAGTAACAGTACACAGAAAAGGAAGACCAAATTATTCACCTGTAACTATTGTTTCACTACTGGTATTCCTTCTACAGTCACACTTGTGCTGTCATCAGGAAAGCCAAATGGCTATACCTTCAGCTTTTCCCCTCTTATCTTCTGCCCTTGCATACTTCTGATTTTTTGAGAAAAAAAAATTCAGCAACACGAGTCCATGTGAATGGACAGCTAGAAACCAGGGGAGGCGAGTAGTCAGAGGAGATCAGGTGGGTTAGTGTGACTGTAGAAGGAATACCAGTAGTGAAACATAAGTATAGGTTAGCAATGTCTTACAACTACTGTACCTGGATCCCTTCTAAATAGTCACATTTATGCACACCACAGTAGTACTCAAACTGGAGGAGGCTCAGCCCTCAGCTTAAGTAGAGAGAGACATTACGATGGTGGACCCAAAGGCAGGATTCTGCCTGGCCTAAAATAAAAAATTACTCACCATAGTAATGTTTCTACTAATGGAGTCTTGCTGTATTCTGACTACATGCAGTTAGCCCCTGCACTTGAACTGCTTCGTAAAGGGTTAACTCTATGCCAAGGCACAGAACATTCAGCTCGTGCTTGGTTTTCAAACCTCTGTCTGTGGTACACTGAAGTGTAACCGTCAGATTCCTACGAGCACTAAACGGACTAACTCAATGGTTACAAATTGTTTCCAAAATTTTTATGCCAAAAGGCATTAAACAGATTTTTAGGGTCAAAAAGACCAAGTTGAGAACCCCAAAAAGAATATAAGCAGGTAGTTAAACAACCAAAACATTTATCCTAAAAAACCAAAAAAGACCTTACTAAGACAAAGGCATGTCAGGTACACCTCTGGGGTGCAGCACTGTGCCTGCCAGACCACATCCCAAAACTACCAGGTTCCAGGAGGGGAGGGAGGTCAGAAAACAGCAAGACTCCATTGGAAGACATTACTATGGTGAGTATTTTTTTTCTTCAAACAACATGAAGTCTTGCTGTATTCTGACTATATGCAGACTACCAAGCAGTACCCCCTTGGAGGAGGGAGTCACAGAACCTATTTTGGGAATAGGCTCTGCAGCACAGCTGTGCCAAACCTAGCATCACTTCTAGACTGAATGTCCAGAGAGTAATGCTTGGTAAATGTGTTAACAGTTTTCCAGGTGGCTGATTTATAGATTTCCACTAAAGGTACTGTACATCTCTAGCTGCTGCGACCGAAGCAGCTGTACCTCTGGTAGAATGAGCCCTCAGGCCTGAGGGAGGCTCCTTCCCAAGCTTCGAATAGTAGAACTGCATACAGGAGACAATCCACCTGGCAATAGTTCCCTTGGTGGCAGGTTTACCCTTTCCCACTTCTCCATAAGTGAGAAACAACTGAACAGTAATTTCTATGGGCCTTAGTGTGTTCCACATAGTAACTAAGAGCCCTCTTTACATCAATCTTCTCTCCTCCAAGGAAGAATGGTCAGTGAAAAATACAGGCAATGACATAGACTGATTCAAATGAAAGTCTGATACCACCTTGGGAAGAAACTTTCTGTTGGTTCAAAGGACCACCAAGTTCCACTGATAAAGCCTGTAATGCACTGATTCTCCTGGAAGAGGTAATGGCTACCAAGAATACAGTTTTCCAAGTCAAGTACTTCAGCCCAGCTGAGGATAGAGGTTCAAAAGGGGGCTGCATAAGCTGTGCAATATAGATATTCAGGTCCCAGGAAGGAGTAGACTCCCAAAAGGGAGGATTAACATGTACCAGACCCTTGAAAAATTTCTTGAACACTGGATGAGATGCTAGGGAAGAGCAATTACCAGCAGAAAGGAAGGCAGAAACCGCTGCCAAATGTACCTTAAGAGTAGCAGGCCGGAGGCCTAAACTGTTAAGGTGCACCAAATAGTCCAATACAGTGGCAATATCAGCCTGCTCTGGCTGGACCTGTCGCTGGGAACACCAAAATCCAAATCTTTTCCATTTGGAGTTGTAAGTCTTTCTAGTAGCAGGTTTCCTGCTAACCTTTAAAATGTCCAACACTGGTTGAGAAAGATGCAAGCTTGCATATTCTAGCTCTTTAAGAGCCAGGCTTTGAGCCTGAGAGTCTGAAGGTTGGGATAAAGAATCCTCCCCTGTGAGGAGGTGAGGAGATTGAACTGTATGGGAAGACACAAAGGCATTGTCACTGATAGTGACAAGAGAAGGTGGTACCAAGGCTGCTTGGCCCAGTCTGGAGCCACTAGAATCACCTTGCAGGGCTGAGACCTGATCTTGATCAGGACCCTGAATATCAGAGGAAAAGGAGGAAATGCATAAAGAAACCTGGTTGTCCAATTCGGCAAGAGCCTCCTGAGGCACAGGGCCCAGAAGAGGCGGTCTGCAGCCAAAGAGAAGAAGTTGGTGATTGTCTGGGGCTGCAAAAAGATCTGTCTCTGGAGTGCCCAGTCTCTTGAAAATACCCCGAAGAGTTAGAGTGTTCAGGGTGTATTCTAAATCCTGCTGAGAGCATCTGCTAGAACATTGTCCTTCCCTAGGAGATGCACAGCCACCGGGGAAGCCTGAAGGGAATAAGCCAGAGACCATATTTTCATGGCCTCTGTGCACAAAGCTGAGGACTGAGTGCCTCCCTGCTTGCTGCTGTACCACATGGTTGTGGTATTGTCTGTCCTGATCTGCACCACTTTCCTCTGAACAGCAGTTGAGAATGTCTGAAGTGCTAGAAAGACAGCTCTCAGTTTGAGAAAATTTATGTGTAGAAGACATTCCTGGCGATACCAGGTTCCCTGAGCTGTAAGCTGATCTAGGTGAGCCCCCCGGCCCACTAAAGAGGCATCTGTGGTGAGAATCACTTAAGGAGCCTGACTGATAAAGGGGACACCTTGCAGAAGATTGTACTCCTCCAGCCACCACTGGAGGGCCTGAACTAGAGTTTGAGACACTGGAACCAATTTGGAGAGAAGGACTTTTTTCTGAGACCAATAAGATCTGAGATGAAACTGAACATCTCTCATCTGAAACCTTGCTCCCTGGACCACTGCTGTGGATGCTGTCATGTGACCCAGAAACTGTAGAAAGTGTCTGGCTCGAAGAGAAACTAGAGGACGAAAAGAGGAAGCCAGAGTGACAAGAGACTGAACCCCTGAGAGAGGGAGAAATGCCCTTGCCCGAATAGTGTCTAGTTCCACTCCTATGAAAGTGAGGAGCTGGGCTGGTTACAGAACAGACTTTTCTAAGTTCAGAATGAAACCCAAGGAGTCTAGAAGTGTTTGAGTGACCTCTAGGGCTGACTTGACTTGGTCTGAGGACTGGCCTACAAGGAGCCAGTCATCCAGGTATGGGAACAGAAGTATACCCTGTCTCCTGAGGAATGCCACCACTACTGCGAGACACTTGGTGAACACCCTTGGAGGAGCTGTTAGGCCGAAAGGCATAGCTCTGAATTGGAAATGGCCTGAGGGCAACTCAAACCTGAGGTACTTCCGGTGGGAATGTCTGATAGGTATGTGGAAGTAGGCATCCCTGAGATCCAGAGAGGCTAGCTAGTCTCCTGGTCTCAGAGAAGGAAGAATTACTCCCAGAGTCATCATCTTGAATTTTGGTTTTGTTAAGTGTTTGTTCAGGTACCTTAAATCTAGGATGAGTTGCCACTCACGTCTTTTTTTGGGGGTAAGGAAGTATCTGGAGTACAGTCCTTTTCCCTTGTGACAATGAGGTACCTTCTCTACTGCCTGCAGAAGCAGAAGAGAGGAAACTTCTGCCTCTAAGGCCTTTGTCTCCAAGGGAGAGGGAGGACTGAAGAACCTTGCTCTCATTTTTGGGAACCTTTTGAAACTGAGAGCAAGTTCCTAGCTCACTACTTCAAGGACCCATTTGGCAGAATTAATGGACTCCCAGGCCTAGGAGTAGTGAGCCAACCTTCCCCCTACTGGAACTGGGGAGGCAACCCTGACTGACACCTCAGGGTGTTGGTTTGGTAGGGGGCTTAGACTGCGTGGGTGATGGGGTTCTGGTCATCCCATGCCTGCCTCTTCCCCTAAAGAACTCCCTCTGCTGGAAAGAAGAGAAGGAGGCCTGAGCTTGGTAGAAAGGCCTGTGAGAGGGCCTGCCCCTACCAGCCCTGAATTCCTGCTTTTGAGGAGTGGCCTGCTTTTCCTTGGCTGCAGCACTCCTATAGGTGATCCTATATTCATCCATCTTCTTCATGTAGTTCTCTGTTTGCTCACAAAACAGAGAATTACCAGTTACAGGGAAATCCATGGCCTTCGTCTGGGTATCCTGCGAAAGATTGCTACATCTAAGCCAAGCAAACCTCCTCATGGAGCTAGATGTAGCCATGACTCTAGAATGCACATCATTCGGGTCCACAGCAGCATAAAATTGCACTTTGGATACCTCTATACCATCTACAGCCACCTGCTCCAGCTCCTTGGCTAGCTGGGGAGGGGCATTCGTAGTCAGCTCCAGAACCGTATCCCACATAAACTTCTGGTACTTGGCTGTATATGCCATGTAATTTGATTAACTGAGCCCCAAAGAGGATGCCAAGTACTGTTTCTTAGCCATGGCATCCACTTTCCTGGAATCCTTATCTGGGGGGTGAGATGCAAGGGGAATACTAGCTTTGTCACAGGCTGCAGCTTGCACTACTCCAACATGGCTGCAATGTGCTGAAAGGAATTCCATGCCAGGGCCTGATAAAGCATACCTCCTGTCCATTATTTTATCCACAGGAGGAATGGATGTGGAAATTGCATGATTTTTTGTGTCAGTTTCCCCAGGGATTTGTGCAAACGGATAGACACTCTCTTTGACCCTGGAACATCCATCATTTCCACATAATAAGGCTCTTCCTGATCCTGATCAGCCTCTTCCATAGGAAGCTGAAGAGTCTCAGCCAGCTTCTTGTAAAACAAGATGTGCGAGGGGGATTTAGAAAGCCTGGGAGGGGAAACACTGGAAGGCCTGTCTGGGGAGATGTCAGGCTCTACTGGCTCACCTAGGCCTTCAAACTCTCTTTCTTCATCATCTTCCTCCTCCCAATCGCCCTCACAGTATGCCTCCGGATCAATATCTGAGGCACAACCTTATGACCGAACTGATCGCCTTTGAACCGATGTTGGTTTGGTCGGAACAGGGCAAAGCAACTGCACTATAGAGATCGCATTCGCTATTTCCTCAGCGGTCGGAACATGAGGTGTTGGATCTGAACCGGCTGATTTTCTTTTTCTTTTTGATGGAACTGACTCCGAAGAGTCGGCTCTCCTTTTGCCCGAAGAGGTATTGTCCAGGTCAGTAGGCACCTCTTCAGGTTCCGTTGCAACTGAACCGGGCTGGCCATCCGGGTCAACGGACTTCTCGGCCTCCCTTTCTTTCAGCCTACTCAAAATGTTTTTCAAGAGTGGCCTTGGGAAAGTTCTTACAAATTTGGCAGTCTACCTTGAGGTGGTCAAACCTCAGACAATGCACACATACGAGATGGGGATCAGCCTTAGCAAAGGCCTCCCCACACTCAGTACAGTGCTGAAACCCAGTGGGACCAGTTTTCTTTTTGGGTTTCTCAGACATGCCGAATACAAGAAGTCACCCTTGTCAGTGTTAAGCCAGGCAACTAAAATTTATCGGTTCCAACCATGTCACGGGTTGGTTAAAGAAATCCCACAAAAATCCAGATTTTTTTTTAGGAACCGATAAGCATCGGAAAACCACAAATATTTACACAGAAAATCAGAAAAAACAATATGTTTCAGTTTTGAACCAGACCGACCGAAAAAGAACCGAAGACAGAACAATTTCTTACAATTTCAACAAAAATACCACTACCTACTACTACCACTTACTGTTACCGAGACAGAGGTAAGAATACCGATGAAATAAGAAATGGAAATTACGTACTTACCGTAATTATTGATCTTCTTGGACAGTCTCTATCACTCATTCACACTAGTGGGATAGCGCTGGAGGCGCTAGGACCAAGCGGGAGCCTAAAGTTTTCAGAAGGGTCAGCGCCAGAGAGGACCCACATGTGGCACCGGGAGACCAGACTAGCTCGCCCCTGTGTAGGCTTCTCTTACGCCGACCCTCCAACCGCTCAGTACCTTTCGATCAAGGAGGTGCAGCATAACTAATGAGAATAACTCATTCTGAGTTTCTGGGCCTGAGAGGGCCCAGAAGGCCTTTGCAAGAAAGGCCAAAGAGTAATGTCCTCACAGTCTGAATCATAGGACCATGAAGACCAGGAAAGAAAACGAGTGAACCCAGGGGATGGTGGGTGGGCGTGTGAATGAGTGATGGAGACTGTCCAAGAAGATCAATAATTACAGTAGTAAGTAATTTCCATATCTTCCTGGACTAAGTCTCCATCACTCATTCACACTAGTGGAGAGTACTGTTAAACCAACAACCCTGAGTAGGGTGGTAGGAGATAGGTTCATTTCAGAAAGGACAGCCAAGGACTGTCCTGTTAATAAAAAGCGCTGTCTTGTAAGAGCATCTAGAACATAGTGCCTACAAGATAAGCGTTCGAGTTGTAACTCGTCACCTTGCCGACGACTGCAATGGGCACAAAATGAAAGTCTGCCAGGCAGCCGCAACCACTCTAGGAGAGCGGCAAGAACCTGGCCTCACAATTTGATCTAGGACCAAAATTAATAGTGTCAAAGACATGCACTAATGTAATGTAAAGGGACCTCAGGAACTGAAAGAGTTGGAGGTAAAGTCTACTGGTTCAGGGTATATCGGAAAGTGCAGATGAAAACCCCCACTGTCCAGAATGGTTGACCTGTAAACAACAGGTCTAGAAGCACTTGAACCCCTTACTTGGTGAGCAAGGGGGCCCAGGTGGGGTTAGCCCATCAAGGAGAATGGTCTCCACTTAGTCACAGGATCTTCCTGATGGAAGGCCAAGCACAACTTAGAAGCCTCTCGTGTTGGTCTAGTAAAACCAGATCCTACCCATTGCATATTCCAAGAGGAATAATCCTGCCCCTGTGTGTACAACTGTAGCAGCAGTCTCTGAACTCAGGGAAGAAAGGAAAAAGGTGTACAGGAGGATGTGTCCACTTAGGAAAAAAACATTCCGACAGAAAAAAAACAGGGGCTGGATTTCTGAAGTCAATAGAGGCAGATGTGCGTCAAGGAGGGACACAGCAGGACCAAGTTAGGGCTAACCCATATGTTGAAGTGACTGCAAGAGGCAGTGACTCAATGCAGTGAGGCACTAGCCACTCTGGCTACAGCTCCGAGGCACTGCGCCGACAAAGGCACCTGCCACGGCGCCAAAGGAAAATGCCAATGGAAATCCTGAGAAGGGGAGAAGGAAAAAAGTGGTACCCGTGCCGGCCCCTGCATGGAAAAAGGACGGGGGTGGGTGGTAGGCACGAGGGGTCGACACTATGGCAAAGGCACCCATAGGGCACCTTGCCATACGTGACCCAATCGACCCCCGGCTCTGGTCCAACGGCTACGAGGCCCAGAGGTCCCGAAATCAGGAACAGAGCCAGGAAAACGGGAAAGACGAACCACCTGCTCCACAGGAGCGACCCAGAGGTGAAACTGCCCACCAGAGCTCCAGCGAGGACAGAGATGGAGCTCAGAGTCGAGAAAGCAGCCATTAGGAGCGGGGCTAAGAGAAACCCACAAAAGTCGGTTCGGGCCCATCGCCCCTCCTGATGAACATTCCTCGTGCAGACATACCAACGGGCAACCTCTAGCAGCACCGATTCTTCTTCCCCGAACAAGGAAGAGGAGCTCGAGGTCAACCGGAGCCAGATCACCAGACCCGTTAGATTTGTGCTTTGGAGAACTGTCCTCCCCCCCGAGCACAGGACTGTCCGTAGTCAGACCCCCCCCCATTAATTAAGGGTGGCGGACCGGACACAGCCCCTCTGCCATAAAAACTTTCAAATGAAGTCCTCCTACCATCACCGCTACCATCTAAGGACGACCCCGCTGATGGCAGGAAAGAATTTCTTTTTTCTTCTTCTTCATAATCATCTTCTTGTTCATAAAATAAATAAATTACTACTTTAAAATATTAAAACATTAAGAGCTGTTGTCGTATAGACGAAAACTTCGATTCCGGCAGAGGAGCGACGTCAACATCCAAGCGCACTCGACGGCGGGAGAAAAGGAACTGAGGCGGTTGGATGGTCGACGCCGAGATAGCCTACACAGGCGCGAGCAAGTCTCGCAGTGCCGCGCATGCGTGGTCCTCTCTCGGCGCCGACCCTTCTGAAACTTTAGGCTCCCGCTTGGTCCTAGCGCCTCCAGCGCTATCCCACTAGTGTGAATCAGTGATGCAGACTTAGTCCAGGAAGATCTGCGGTTAAAAAACCCACCGATTCAAACTATTACCAAACTGAAATGCAGGAGGCATCTCCGGAGCGACTTCACAGTTCGGTGGAGTAAGAAATCTGATGGTTACACTTCAGAGAACCACAGGCAGAAGTTTGAAAACCGAGCTCGAGCTCAACGTTCTATGCCTTGGCATAGAGTTAACCCTTTACTCTCTGGAGCAGTTCGAGTGCTGGGGATAACTGCATATAGTTAGAATACAGCAAGACTTCATGTTGTTTGAAGTATACGCTATAGTGGGTCAGAACCGTGTGTGCCGATACCAAGTGGCTGCCTTGAATATATCTCACTGATCTGGATAAAGCTGGCACCACTGGCAGAAGCAGCCCTATGCCAGGCAGAATGGGCCCAGATGCCCTCAGACAGTGTACATGAGGCCAACAGACAGCACTGCTTTATACACTATACAGTTTATCTAGCGATGGTTATGTTTGCTTGCTGAACAGCCTCAGGACTATGCAGTGTGAGTTACAAACCACTGGGTAGAAATGCTTTGGAATTTCTCTGTTCTCTGATGGTATGATAGTCAAGCACATCTGACATTCAGCCAGTGCAGATTGTTCTTGGCAGCGGTAGCATGCGGCTTGGGAAAATACACCCGCAGTTCCAAGGATTGGTTCAGATGACATTCAGAAATCATCTTGGACATGAATTTCATTTTACAATGCTGCACAACCTTGTCCTTGTAGAATACCATGTCCTGTAGGTTGGTTTGACTGAGAGAGCTTGCAGCTCACTATTGCAGCTGGCTGAGGTGACAGAAAATGAAAACTACATACCTACCGTAATTCTTGATGATCCTGGATGAAGTCTCCACCACTCATTCATACCAGTGGGACTGTGTCGGGGGCGTTAAGACCCAGCGGAAGCCATAAATCTTCAGAACGGCTGGCGCCAAGGTAGGCTCGTGCATGCACAGTGCCCTCCAACCGCCTCAGTATCTTTTTTACCAGGGAGGTGCTGCGTAAATTAATCTAGGAAACTAACCTAACCCGGACATAAGATAGTTCGTATGACACGTATAAGAAGGGTCAATGCAACAGTATCTTCACAACCCAGCCAATGAGGGAGTGAAGATCAGAAACAGGATGAGTGAGCTCTGGGGATGGTGGGTGAGCATGTGAATGAGTGGCGGAGACTTTGTCCAAGAAGATCAAGAATTACGGTAGGTACATAATTTTCATATCTTCCTGGACTATATGTCTCCACCACTCATTCACACTAGTGGGAGAGTACAGAGCTGAAAACAATCCCCCAAGCTGAGTGGCAGGAAAAAGGAGTTCACTTAGGACAGAAGTCAATGACTGACCTGCCAAAAGAAGGATGCTGTCTGGCATGGACATCCAGGTTGTAGTGCTTCATGAAAGTGCGCATAGAGCTCCAAGTGGCTGCATTATAGATGTCTGCAATGAGCATGTTCTGAATCTCTGCCCGGGATGCCACGACCACTCTGGTAGAGTGGGCATACACCCTGCCTTCTAGCTTGACCTACGCCATTGAATAGCAATGGCGAAGACATGCTACCAACCATGCTGAAATGCATCTGATGGCAGGAGGCTGACCCACCCGGGCCATGCTGAACGATACAAAGAGTTGTTTGGATCTCCTTCGTTCTGTCAATGTGGAATCGCAAAATCCTTTTGACATCCAGAGAGTGAAGGATGCGTTCCCCTTCATTCTGGAAATTTGCAAAGTAGGTCGGAAGGACCAAGGGCTGGTTAAGGTAAAAATCTGAGACCACTTTGGGTAGGAATTTAGGGCAAGTTCTGAGAACCACCTTGTCCTTGTGAAATACTGTGTACGGGGGTCTGTGACCAGGCCATGTATTTCAGATAACCTGCGAGCAGAGATAATGGACACTAGAAGGCTGCCTTCCAAGTCAGAAACTTCAAATCACAGGTTGCTAGAGGCTCAAAAGGTTTACGGGTGAGCATGTCTAATGCAAGATTGATATTCCGCATGGCCACCGGTCTCCTGACTGGTGGCCTAGTGTACAGGATACCTTTAAGGAATCTCTTGACTAGAGGTAACTGAGCCACTAACATATTCTGTACTCACTTGTGATAGGCAGAAATCGCACAGAGGTGCACCTTTACTGTCGAGTATTGCAGTCTTGCATTTGACAGGTCAAGGAGGTACTCTTAACAACTTACTTGGTGGGCAAACAAAGGGGTCCAGGGCAGACTTTGCGCACCAAATGGAAAACTGTTTCCACTCTGCCGTGTAAGTCTTCCTAGTGGATGGCTTGCATGCGGCTAAGAGGATTTCTGAGATTCTCTGAGAGATATTAAACCTACTCACTTCTATCTCCTCAGGAGCCAGGCATGGAGATGAAGGGATCACAGGCTGGGATGGACCACCTGACCTTGTGTCAGGAGGTCCGTCTGTAGGAGAAGTCGTCTCAGAGGGACTTCCGATAATCTGTTGATTAATGGAAACCATATCTGACGAGGCCAGTATGGGGCGATGAGAATCATGCTGCCCCCCTTCGCCTCTAATTTGAGCAGCATCCTATGAATTAAGGGAAGAGAAGGAAACGCGTACAGAAAGCATCTTGTCCACTGCAGTCTGAATGCATCCTGACAGAAAACACCATGTTCTAGATTTCTGGAGCAGAATACAGATAGTTTTGCGTTGAGTGGGGATGCAAAAAGTTCCAGGTCTGAAGCACCCCACTCTTTGAATAGGGACTGCATGACATGTGAGTCGAGTGACCACTTGTCTAGATCCGCCTCCGTTCTGCTGAGGTGATCCATCGGATTGTTTTGGATTCCTAGCAGGTAGACTGCCTGGATCAGGGCCTCGTGTTTGAGACACTTCCCACACCCTCATGGCTTCTCTGCTGCAGAGGGTAAGAGTGCGCTCCACCCTGCTTGTTGATGTAGTACATCACAGCCTTGTTGTCTGTCTGAAGAATTACTTTGTGACAGAGGACATCCTTCAGGGCTTGGACAGTGTACAGAAATGAAAATTACGTACTGACCATAATTCTTGATCTTCTCTTGTATCTTCACCATTAATTACTGCTGGGTGTAGCCGGAGGTGTGGAGCCGTTACAGGTTTTTTTTTTTGGAGGGAGGAATCAGCACCGATGGTGCTGCCTATGTGTTCAATGTGCTGCTTGGAATGCGAAGGTTGGCAGTTAGGCGCCGCAGACTCCTCCGCCATCCTAGTTCTATTTAGCCGGAGAGGAAGAAAAACAGGTTTTAGAAAAAGAGGGAGGCAAGAGAGCCAAAGGATAGAAAAAGGAAAGGATATAAACTGAAAAAGGCATGAGCCGAATAAGGGAGAGACAGAAGCGAACCCTACCTTAAGTGGCCATGGGGCCCCAATCCTTGGGCGGTCTCGAGAGAAGAGAAGAGAAGTCAAAGGATAGAAAGACGGAGAAAAAAAGAGAAAGCTAGCAGGGAAAAGAGGATGAGGAGGGCTCTCCGCCACATTCATTTGGAAGATCACTGGCTTGAAACAGATTCAACAACCCTGCGGAATGAAGACAAGGGAGCAAGGATCCCGTCACTGCAGGGATTAAAGGACCAAGATCTTAGGGGATTTAATTGGCTGTGCAGCCGTGGCGGAAGCTGATCTCTCTACCCACCCTTTACCCATTCCTATGTCAAGCATGACGGAGTCTAGGCCTCACAGACCATCCCCTGGAGGCAAGAGGGGCAGTGCTGCTCAGAAGAGGAGTGAGTCCAGACTTGTAAGAAGCAAGAAATGGGAACAACCCAGCTAGAGTTTCCCATAGTGTACAGGCGTAGTCCCCACTTCAGTAGAAGACCACGGGATATCTGAGCTACACAAGAAGGAGAAGAAGACGAAGAAGAAGCAGGGAGGAAAATCCCAAGAAGTCTCCCAGGAATGCACTGAAGCAGTTTAACAGCTATGGGGTAACCCGAGTCAGAGGTTACCCGAGCCTGAGGGGGACACCCTAGTGCATTCTGAAGAGAATCCCTGGGAGTTCCCTCAGAGGTTAGGGTAAAGACCCTACTCGCTGTCCTCCAGGTTGAACGCTCTGACTTTTTACAGAAGGAAATTGAAACAGAGAGCTCTGAGGTACCAGGGGGACTCAGCCCCCAACTGGCCTCTAGGAGGGGGAAAGCGAGCAGGGTGGAGGCGACGCCCATGAACTCAGGCCCATGAGAGGAAGGCGGGAGGGAATCAGTAATGAATGGTGAAGATCAAGAATTACAGTAGATACATAATTTCCATATTTTCCCTTGTCAATCTTCATCATTCATTACTGCTGGGTGAATACCAAGCCCCCCAGAGGGGGGAAGATCCCTCAGCCTTCTGTGGGAGGGAAGTAGGAGGGAGGGGGGAGGACCTAATGCCCTGCTAGACCAGCAAGATCTAAGGCTGTTCAGGACGAGGTGGTGTCCTCCATGGCTGGGGGGACTGGAGGTGCCACTGTAAGGTCCTCCTTCCCCAGTGGGAAAAAAGGTGGATCCCCCGGAAGGCTGAGGAGATCACCCTACACCGGCCAACAGGTGACAATCTGGATAGATAAAGCCATGCTGTCTGCCTAATGCAGATCGCTGTCCTCGCAAGTCTGGATGCCACCTCACTGTCATCGTATGATGCCCTCGCAAGCTCCAGACCCTGTGCAGCAAGGGTGATGGCCTACCCAGATTGCTCTGTATTAGGCAAAGATGCCAGGACTTGTGTCAGCATTGACCACAGGTGCCTGTAATAGGCAGCGTGGTGAGCCTGATGAGATCCTATACAAAGTAATGCCCGAGACAAAGAGCAAACTTTTTTCTTCCCCACCAGTCGAACTCTGTGGAATCTGGATCCGGGGATCAGTCGTGTGCCAGGCGCTGAAGCCCGGAAGGAGTGTCTAGGGATGTCAGTCCTGAAGGCGGGTGAGGTAGAGAACCCAGAGACTCCTGGGGGGCATAATACCATCTCCTGCAGTTCTCTGGGGCTGGGGAATAGGTGGCCGAAGACTGCCAGGTGCGGACAGATGCTTCCTGGAACGGGATAGGCCAGGAGGGCACCACCAGGTGGTGAGCGCTGAATTCACTCAGGAATGAATGCATCTCCTGCTCAGTATTGCTTCTCACTACAAGAGATATGTGGAGCTCCTGGACCAGCCTTGAAAGGAACTGCTGATATTCAGTGAAATCCGCGTTGCAGGACAGGTGGACAGAGCGTTCCTCTCCCTCAGAGGAGGGAGATGAGGAAAAAGAGCTTGAATGCTCAGGGTCCTCCTGTGGTGGGGAAGACAGACAAAAGACCCGCTCATCCATGGCTCTCACATAGGTAGGGAAGGCCGCCGCAGTGGCTCTGAACATCTCCCAGGTTAAGGGACCTGTGGGACCCACATGGTGAGAGAGAGAGAGAGAGAGAGAGGTGTCTGCAGAGGAATGGGGATGGGCACCTAACAGATAGTGCCGGCCTCTGCCAGGGTTCTGAGACCCAGGAACTGGTCCCGCCATACGGGGGGAGTCAATCCGGGCAGCAAAGACTGTAGCTGAGAAGACAAACCCTGGATGAGCCCTGAAAGAGAAACTCCCCTGTGGCGTGACTGGGGTTGCATGGGTCCAGAAGGGCAACCCTCCACGCTGTCAACTAAGGGTGTCTCAGAGACCTCGCTGGAAAGGTAGGGTTCAGCACTCAAATCCTCCCACTCCCGCGAGGGTAGTGAAGGGGGTACCGCCGCCCCTGCCACCCTCAACCCTTGGACTCGAAACTACTCTCTCCTCGTTCCCAGCGAGGTTGGGTCCCCAATCCCACAGGCCTCCCAAGGAAGGTTGCAGAAGAGGGGGCCCCGGTCCACACCCGGAGGGTCATGGCAGCACCAGAAACGGCAGCTGTCATGCCCACCCCAGAAGAGGACACCACACCGAGCCCCAGGCCGCTGTCCCGAACGGATCCCCCCCATGGCTGGCCTCGGCAGTGAGAACCGCTAGAACTACAGGCTCCGGGGACTCTGGGAGGGGAACGCTGGGCCGCCTGGTGCCGCGTCCCAAATGGCCCTCTGACACCAAGGAGTCAAGGTGCCAGTCCAGGTCGACCTGCGAGTCATTCTCCTCCAAAGAGGATGAGACCAGGCAGATCTCCAGACTGGCAACACCAGGAAGGCCCTTGGTGGCAGCAGTGCGGGATATGGCACTGCCTGTGGCACCACCCCGATCACTGGCATCGCGAACAGTGCCGGAATCTGGGACAGTGCTGGAAGGCGACACCGAAGGTCCACCAGTGCCAGGCCCAACAGCCGTGGGTCATGACAGTTGGGGAGCCTGCACCCCATGGAGGTGACTGCCAAGGCGGTGTCAGCGACACGACTCTGCAGGGAACCACGTTGCTCCTCCAGCACTGCACAAGAGGCCTCCTCCTCGGCAAGGCTAGAATCAGAGGAGACCTCCTCCTCACTGGGCCACACAGATTCGGAGGAGGGGTCAAGTATTCTGGCCTTGGCAACCTGCGAGTGTTGCTGTTCTCCGAAACTCGGAGGAGCCCTGCTGACTTTAAACGCACGAACTTCGAGAACACGGTGGTCCATGGAGAAGCAGGCATTGCAATGGTCCATACTGTGACTGGGTCCCAGACATCGCAAGCAGACATCATGCCAGTCCGAAATGGAAAATGATGGCCACAGGGGCACCAACGTATGGGGGCACGGCCCGCTTTTAATTTTTTACTAGCCCCTGGACGTGACAGGATGTGAAACAATAATGAAGATTAAGAAATGACCTGGCACCGTTTAATAAAAAATATATGGAAAGATCTTACCGGATCCTAGTAAATGGCACAGAGTGAACTTCAATGAGAATGGGATGGAGCTCGAGTTGGCTGTTAGGTCTGATGGCGCAGGGAAAAAACCATGACTCACGCAGCAGGTGCTACCTTGATGGTGGAAGAAACAGAACTGGGATGGAGGAGGAGTCTGCGGTGCCTACCTGCCAACCCTTGCGCTCCATGCAACATGTTGGACATGTGGGCGGCACCATCAGTGCCGACTCCTCCCTCAAAAAAAAAAAAGAAAAAAAAAAAAACTCATGTAGCGGGTGCACACCTCCAGCTACACCCATCAGTAATGAATGGTGAAGACTGACAAGGGAAGATCAGCTCTCATCTCCAAGACATATGTGAAGATGGGACTCCTGGCTCCACAGACCCTGGGTGTGGAGGTCCTGACAGTTAGCTCCCCAATGGGTCAGAGATGCATCTGTGGTGATGGTGATCTGCATTTCCTGTGGGGCAAAGGGGAAACTCTGCAGAAGGTTGTCCTCATGAGTCCACCAGGTGAGCGATCTCATTAGAGTCTCTGTCACCCTGATGTGGAAGGATGGTGGATACATGGTAGGAGACCACTGAGTGCAGAGCATCCACTGAGTAGTCCTCATGTGTAAGCAGGCTAGAGGCACAGTGAATACGGACGATGCCATGAGGCCTAGCATCTGCTGCATCGAGAGAGCTTGAACTGGGTTGTTCTCCTCCATGAAGTGAGCCATCTGAAGAATGTCGTTCCTCCTGTCTTCTGGAAGAAAAGCTTTTGCTTTGGAGGTGTCCAGAAGCGCTCCTATGAAGAGAAGTTGTTGGGAGGGCTGAAGCTGTGATTTTTTTTTTTTTTTTTTTTTTTTAATTTTCTCTTTATCCTCCTCCTACTTGCAGCCCCCTCTTGGGAGACACCTATGGGCTTATCAGCCTTGGCTCACCTACCTGGAGCCGGTGCAGTCCATGCCCCATGGAGCCGTGGCTATACCCCAGGCGGTGTGCAGGCGGACACCCTTCCACCCCGACGTTCCGCTAATCTTTGTCGGCATGCTGTCTCCGGGCAGGTAGGGGCATTGAAGGTCGGGCCCTGGTGCTCCGTCTACCAGGAGGCTGCAAGGTTTTTTCTGGTGTTTCTCGGCGTGCCAGGTCCGATGGCGTCAAAGGCGCGCGCGGCGTCTGTACGCATCGCTCCCCTCTGTTGAACATCGGGCTTGCTGTACCTCAGGTCTCCACCGGGGTCAGACAAGCACCGAGCTCAGGTACCCCTCCCCGGAGAGGGCAGCAGTCCTTGGGACGCTCAAGTCCTCCCTCCGTTGCCTCCCTTCCAGCTCTGGCCTGCTCCCGAACCCGATCGCTATGCCGTAAGCGGAAATCCAACCGCTGCGCCGGCGGGCCGGCAAGCTGTGATTTTTCCATGTTCAGTAGTACCCTCATGGATGTGAGGAACTTGGAAGCTGTGGAGACTGCTTCCTGTATCCCCTGCCGGAAAGGGCTCACCAGGAACCAATCGTCCAGGTATGGGCACACCTGAATGCTGAGTTTTTTGTGATGCATTTTGTAAAGACTTGTGGCGCCGAGGAGAGCCCAAAGGGCAGGACTCTGAATTGGTAGTGTTGATCCAGAGCCACAAAGCGTAGGTACTTGTGGTGGCTTGGGTATATCGAAACGTGCTGGCAGGCATCCTGCATATCCAGAAATGGCAACCATTTGTTCTGATGAATGAAAAGCAGCAGCATTTCCAACGAGATCTTGAATTTTTCCTTCAACAAGTTTTTGTTCAAGAAATGGGTACCTGGCAGAAACTTCTCATGACATTTTTATGAGCAGGACATAAGCCTAGAGTGTCAGGCAAAACACTCTATCTGGCCAAAAAAGATGGAGGTAGAGCTTGCCCAAACATACAGGACTATTGGACGGCTGTACAGAAGAAGATAGCATTATTATGGGCGCATAGAATTTGATGTTTTCTCATAAAAGTAAGGGTTCCAAACATCAGATTACTGTCCGCAGTGAGTACCATGCTTCAGGAATGGTATGCAGGACATGGACAGGGTTATACAGCTAGACGTAGCTGGAAGTATACATGGTGGTTAGGGGATAAACGTTTTATGCCAGTGATGGAGCATCTGTGGTTTCAGAGACAGGCAGAGAAAGGGTTAAGGTCGGTATGGCAGTTGATGCAAGCAAATACTTTAATGCCTTTTGAAAGTTTGACAAGAAAATTTGGATGGAAACAATCAGATATAATACCTTACTTTCAAATAAGGGACTGGGTTAGTAAAAAGAAAATGGAAATTACGTACGTAACGTAATTATTGATCTTCTTGGACAGTCTCCATCATTCATTCACACTAGTGGGATAGCGCCGGAGGCTCTAGGACCAAGTGGGAGCCTAAAATTTTCAAGGCAGTCGGTAGTGAGACAGGACCATGCAGCCACGGCACCGTGAGACTGGCTTTCGCGCGCCTGTGTGAGCTATCTGGCGTGAACCTCCAACGCGCCTCAGTACCTTTTAGAGCCAGGAGTTGCAGCGTAACTAATGAGAATAACTCATCCTGAGTTTCTGGGCCTGAGAGGCCCAGATGGCCTTTGCAAGAAAGGTCAAAGAACAATGTCTTCACAGTCTGAACCATAGGACCATGAAGACCAGGAAAGAAGACAAGTGAACCCACGGGATGGTGGGTGGGCGTGTGAATGAGTGATGGAGACTGTCCAAGAAGATCAGTAATTACGATAAGTAAGTAATTTCCATATCTTCCTGGACTAAGTCTCCACCACTCATTCACACTAGTGGGAGAGTACCAAGCTAAAACCAACAACCCTGAGTAGGGTGGTAGGAAATGGGGTTCACTCAGAAAGACGGCCAACGATTGTCCTGCTAATAAAAAGAGCTGTCTTGTAAAGAGTATCTAGAACACAGTGCTTACAAGACAAGCGCTAGAGTTCTAACTCACCACTTTGCAGACAAATGCAATGGGCACAAAATGAAAGTCTGCCAGGAATCTGCAACCACTTTAAGAGAGCGGCAAGAACCTGGCCTCACAATTTGGTCTAGGTCCAAAATTAATAGTGTCAAAGACATGTACTAATGTAACGTAAAGGGACCTCAGGAACTGAAAGAGTCGGAAGTAAAGTCTACTGGTTCAGGGTACACCGGAAAGTACAGATGGAAACCCCCACTATCAAGTATGTCTGACCTGTGAACAACAGGTCCAGGAGCAATTGAACCCCTTACTTGGTGAGTAAAGGGGGTCCAGGAGGGGTTAGCCCATCAAGGAGAATAGTCTCTATTTAGTCACTGGAACCCTCCTGATCGAAGGCCAATCACGATTTAGAAGCCTCTTGAGGTGGTCTAGTAGAACCATATCCTATCCACTGCATATTCCAAAAAAGAACCATTCTGCCCCCTGTATGTGCAACTGTAGCAGCAGTCTCTGAACTCAGGGAAGAAAGAAGAAATGTACAGGAGGACATGTCCACTGCAGAAAAAAACATTCAGACAGAAAAAAACGGGCTGAATTTCTAAGGCAAATAGAGGCAGATGTGCATCGAGAGGGGCACAGCAGGACCAAGTTAGGGCTAATCCATTCGTTGAAAGTGACTGGAAGCAGCAGCGACTCAGTGCGGTGAGGCACTACTCACTCTGGCCTCCCTGAAGGAAGTAGGAAAATATTCTAGTTTGTTTGCTGAAAAACAAACATCACAACTCTGTCATGCACTTGGAGAGGATAGCTTCGTGACCGACTGGCATGGAACCAGTGCGCCGGAAACGAAGGTGTGAATATTTGAGAAGCTATCTCAGAAAAAAGACCTACTTGACCTTTGGTCAAGAAGGAGAATATCACTTGTTAAGTTGAAGCAAGTAAGGAAATAGAAAAGTACAGTT
This sequence comes from Neoceratodus forsteri, assembly GCA_016271365.2. NCBI lineage: Eukaryota > Metazoa > Chordata > Ceratodontiformes > Ceratodontidae > Neoceratodus > Neoceratodus forsteri. The sequence goes on along the minus strand of CM057456.1, from coordinate 1,040,474,863 downwards.
ACGTAAGAACTTACCGTAACAGTAGAGCCCTGGGTGGAGGCGTAGGCAGCAGCTCGGGGGGCTTCCTCGGGGAAGGCTCACCTCCAGGCTGTGGTTTGTCCCCCGGGTCCAGTACCGGTGTCTGGGCTGGCAATGGGGGGGGGGGCACGCTTCTGGACCTGTCCCCATCAAAAGGAGAACTCCTGTAGCTCATCCTTCGAGAAAATCTCAGCAGCTTGGCACAGAAAAGGAGTATCCGGGACGTTGGCCAGCGTTGGGGAGCCCTCTTGGGAGCCCAGGAGGAGGAGGAGGTGGGAGAGGGGGTCGTCTGATCTTCTGTGGTGGCGCCCGGACCGTTGCCCCTTCAACTGGTGTGTTGGAGTGGGACCCGGCGGCGGAGGTGTCTCGGGGGGAGAGAGGCAGAGTCCTTGGCTCCAGAGCACGCCTTTAGCAGGTGGCCCCGGTGCCTTGAGAGGTGTGGCCGAAGCTTTTACCTCCAAGGGCTTGGTGGTAACCCTTAGTGGGGTTACCTTAGGCATGGCTGGGTTCTCCCCCAATGGGCCGGCCTTGGCCTGGGAAGACTTAGGACGCTCACCTTGGCCCGGTGTCGGGACCGACTACAGTCTTTCCTGTGGTGCTTGGTCTTCTCCTTGCGCTTCTCCTCTAAGGAGTGCAGATCCATCTTTTTCTCTAATAGGAACGCCTTCAGGGCCTTGAGACGCCAGATCCGGGTCTGGCTGGTGAGCGCCTGGCAGGCTGAGCAGGCCACGGTATCGTGATCTGGCCCGAGGCAAAAGACGCAGCACTTGTGCCTGTCTTTGGAGGGGATCTGCCGTCCACAGTTGCACTTGTTCTGGTGTGGCTCCGGAGAGACAGACATCCGTTGAAAACTGTTGAAAAACAGTCGAAAAAAAACAGTACAAAAACGGGTGAAAAAACAGATTTGCTGTTCCTGGCAAGCTGAAAAGTTGAAAGCGTCTTCTCATGTGCAAGGGACGCGGCGGGAAAAGAACTGAGGTGGAGCTGGGTCCGCCCCCTTTTGTACCAGGGCTGACGTCGGGGCCGGGCCGACGTCAGTCCCTGCTTCGTACTGCTGGCTGAGTTTTCCGGAGGGTCCTAATGCCTGCGGCATAGTCCTTACTGTTACAGCCTGCTGCAAGAGCTCCCACTCGAAGTAAGATCCCGAGTTCTGACTCAGTGGAGAGTTGTTTCTGTTGCTGTGAGGCTCTGCTCAAGAGAAGAAAGCGTGATAAAAAGAAAGGGTAATTAACACACTGGGCAGTTGCCTGAATGAGAGAAATCTCTTGGAGAAAGAGATGATCCATACCACCGCTGGATCGGACTCTCCCTAGGAGAAGTAGTCAGGTACTCTTTGCCGTACTCTGCAGACGAGCGCCTTAGGGGCTGAGGCAGAACCTGACCAGATCAAGGGGATTCGGATAATTCAGCTAGCCTTGTGCTGTGATAATTTTTTATTTTATTTTATTTTTTTTTTTATAGTCCGAGCCTAACAAGGCTTTCAGGCTATTATTTCGCGAGGACTGATTTGATAAAAAATGAAACTTCTACCCCAGAAGGACCTCTAAGAGAGGTCTAAGTCAGAGCCACTAGAGACAGCCCCATCAGGAAGGATGTCGAGGAGCCTGGTGCCACGTAGGGAACCAAGAAAGTGCTGAGCGGAATGAGAGATTCCGCAGACAGAGCAGCACAGCAGAGTTCTATCAGCAGAAAACTGCTGGATGACACAAGATCCCACATGGACCGCCACTCACTAAATGGTGGGAAAAAAGGAACTGTCAGTTGAGGGTTGGTGCCAGCAGTGCCACGCAGGCATGCAGCTTGCCTTCGTGCCAGGCCTCCTGAAAAGTTCTGGCTCCTGCAGGGCTCTAGCGCCTCTGGCTCAGAACCCATCAGGGTGAATCAACGGTGAAGACTGATTCCTGCAAGATATGCTATAAGTGGAACACAGCAATAATCTGTGGTACAGTATTTTTTTTTTTTTGCTTTATCTGTTTATATGCCCCAGCTCAGCTTTGGATGCTTACCAGCAGTTCTGCTGACCAAGCTCTTGCACTAACACAGCTAAATTACTTTATTATTCTTCAGCTATAGCTCACTTTTAAATGTCCCCACAGCTTTCCTGTGATGGGCATCTCCTTACTGTTCTCCTAGATCGGACATCTGGGTGGGGTCACTGAGGCAGATGGCAGGCAACTGGCACATTTGAGGTTAGCGTCATACCATGTCTTATGCCCCTTTTAGACCCTATCCCACCCATGTCCCTTGATGTGGGTCACCCTATGCCACGTCATGCCTATACTTGGGAAGACAGGATGTAGTCTTGCCATCTAGGATGTCAAGGATGGTTTGAGACCAGTCTTGGGACACACTCGAGTGGAAGGGCAGCTATGACCCTTTACCAGAGTTGGAGCCATCTGGCCCATGCAGTAACCCCAGGTCTCCAGCATGAAAGTGTAATGTGCTCCCACAAGCAACACTGCATATGATTTATTTTTGGTAACAAAAATGTTTAATTATGCATTTAAATTTTTATGTCAGATGAATCTAATTGATTTCTTTGACTGGGTGACCAAAGTAGTAGACCAGGGAGGGGGGTGTGGATGTGGCCTACCTAGACTTTAGCAAGGCATTTGACACAGTCCCACACAAAAGATTAGTAGTCAAATTAATCAGCCTGGGAGTGGGTCCCAGGGTGGTAGAACTAAGTAAAACATTGGCTGAACAACAGGACACAGAAGGTAATTGCAAATGGAGTCCTCTGAAGAAATGAAAATTACGTACCTACCGTAATCTTGATCTTCTCTTGTATCTTCACCATTCATTACTTCCTGGGCATATAGCTTGAGATAACACCCTCACAGGAGCTTTTTTTTTTTTAAAAGCTGGCTCTAGCAATGCCATCTCGAGACCGGCGTCATCGTCATGCGCGGGCGGCGGATGCTCTTCACCGACTCCTCCTCAACTCAGTTCTGTGAGCCGGAGGCAAAAACTTAAATTATGGAAAAAGAAAGCGAGGCAAGATAGCCAAGGGATAGCAAAGTAAGGAAGAATGAACTGAAAAGGAATAAGCCGATGGAGAACAGACGAGGAGAGAGAGTATATTCCTGCCTAGGATGCATGAGGGCCTCCTTACGGAGACGACTCTAGGAGGAGTAGATAGAAAGGAAGGAGAAGGAATGAAGAAGAGAAGAAGAAGAAAGATGGGATGTTGAGGAGACCAGAATGCCCATGAGCATAGTTAGCTGAGAGGCCAAGGCTCGATTTAATAAAGGAGCAAAGAATCCCCACTGGCAGAGCTGAAGAAGGTTCACGAACCCACTAGACAGACTAAGGAGGCATAGTCTTTGACCTCAACATGCCATGGTCCTTGATCCTACCGGAGCTCCTGGCGGAGAGCAGGCCTTAAGTCTGGAGGACACCCGGCTAGGAAAGGATAATTCCAGGCAGCATGGAGCTGCTCAAGGGTTTAGGAAGAAAATTTTAGCCTTTCCAGGCGGTTTGTAGATAATATAATGGAACTCAACGGACTTGCTATGGCAAGGCAAGAGAGACTTGAAGCTGGCAAGAACCGGTCATGGTTGGCACTGCTTTTCTGCAACACTGTCCATGAAGGACCCTTGAAAAGGAAAAATTTCAAGACAGAGCATAACTTCGCAGGCTTATGAGAGAAAACATGACCTGAGAAGCCGGGGTTGCCTTCAAGCAGTGGAAAGAGTTCCCTCAGTTTTAAAGAGAGGAAATAACCGACTCCGTTCCTCCTGCTCTGCAAGAAAAGACAAAAAGGGTTGATTCTGGGCTTAGTAATTGATTAGCAGAATTTGCGGGATCAAACTGCACAGACAGAGTCAGGCAAGGTCTCTAGGGTGCCTCGCCAGAGAGAATATGGCGGAGGGATAGTCGTGTAACTTCTCACAGCTCAGCACTCCTGCAGCAAAAGCCCATGAATCTTAAGGTAAATAATTTTCCTGGATTTTTTTTTTTTGGAAAAACAGGAAAGGACAGAGATTCCCTTTTTTTTTTTTTGAGCAGAGGAGGAGCGAGGCGGGAGGAGGCACTACAGAAGTAGGCCACTGAGGGGATGGTGGGAGGAGTCAGTAATGAATGGTGAAGATACAGAGAGAATCAAGAATTATAGTGATGCGTAATTTTCATATCTTCCTTGTCAATCTTCACTATTCTTCCTCAGTGATGCCAAGCTCCTCTTCCCCAGAAGGGGAAGGGTAAAGACCCTGAGGGAACAAGACCCCCAGCCTCCTGTTGGTGAGAAACAGAAGGGAAGACCCTGGCTAATTCACAGAAGCCTAAGTGGGAGAAGAGCTAGGAGGTGCCTCCCGAGGGAGGGGAGGAAGCCCTGCAAAAGTCTCCCTAGCTCTAGAGGAAAAGGCAGGTCCCCGGAGGCGGGCAGATCACCTACGCGGCCAGGGGTGACAACCTTGAGAGACGAAGCCATGCCGTCCGCCTAATGCAGATCGCTGTCCCCGCAAGCCTGGAAGCCACCTCACTGGCGTCATAAGATGCCCTTGCCTGGTGTCTTGCCAGCTCCAGGCCTACAGCGGAGAGGACAACAGCTTGTCTGGTTTGCTCCGTATCAGGCATCGACGCTAGGAGTTGAGAAAGCATCAACCACAGATGCCGGTTGTAGGCAGCGTGGTGAGCCTGATGTGATGCTATACAAGCAGCCGCACGAGAGAAGAACACTCTTAGCTGGCGGTCGAACTGAAGAGTCCGGATCCGGTGGTGATCGTGCGCTCAGGCAGCGACACCGGAGGAGTGTCAAGGTAGACCAAACCAGAAGGGGGTTGGGAAGGGTACCTAGAGACTCGAGGGGCACAATACCTGCACAGTCAGCGGGGCTGGAAAAGCGGCTGGTGACTGCCAGGACCGGACAGGCGCCTCCTGGAAGAGGATGAGCCAGGAAGGTACCACCAAATGTTGGGCACTGAATTCCCAAGGAATTCCACGCGTCTCCGTTCAGTATTGTCTCTTGAATATAGGAGATCGAAGGTCCCTCACCATCCTCGAAGGAATCGCTGATATTCCGTGAAATCAGCATCGGAGGAAGATGAGCAGGGGTTCCTCCCCTCAGAGGAGGAGGCGAGGATGATGGGAACTGGAATGCCCAGAAGACTCCCTGCGGCGGTGGGAGAGTCGAAGACCGCTCATGCATATATCTAACATATGAGGGAAGGCCAGCATGAGACCTCTGAACTGCTCCCAGGATAACGGACCCGTGGGACCGACATGGCCGGGGCGGGGGTGGAGGAGCAGAGATGGGAAGGGGCACCTGAGGAGGCAACAGATCTCTGCCAGGGCTCTGGAATCCGGGAACAGAGCCCGGCGGGAGGTCCCGGACAGCAAACCAGGCACAAGATGGAACCCTGAGGCGGAGCCTGGAAGAGCCCAGGGAGAACCTCCCCTGCGACGAAGTCGGGACTGAATGGATCCAGAAGGGCAGCCATAACAACGCCACGGAGGCACCCTAGAGCCCGGAGGGAAGGTGAGTTCAACCTCCGGCTCCTGGCCACCCCTGGGTGGCCAAAGAAGACGAGGCCTGTTCCCTGCCCTCAACCCCTCGGACTCCGAGAGAGCCCTCCTCCTCCTCAACTGCAGCATTCCCACCCCTCCAGAGAACAACAGCACCCGGAGGTAGCTGCCACGGTCCCCAGAGGGCCTCCCCTCAGTCCCCACGCCTCCTCCTGGGACCCGGCCACCCCCAGCCGGGAGCCCTCAGGAAGGACGGAAGGGGGACAGAGAAGAGCCGCTGCGCCGCCTGGTACCTCGAGCCACAGGGACCCCGACTCCGAAGAGTGGGGTGCCAGGATGGGTCACGTCCGAGTCATCGGCCTCTGAGGAGGGCGAGATCAGCAGGACCTCAATGCTGGCTACCAGGGGTCAGAGGGCAGCAGGGCATGTGACCGGCACAGTACCAAGTGACGCCGCCTCGCCAGCGTGGCAACAGCCAGACCCGATCCAGATCCTCCACAGCGCAGCGAAGCCAGCAGCACCGCTCGGCGTCGGAAACTGAGCGGCGCCTGAGGCGAAATCAGGCTCACGGCGCGGGATCCAAGCGGCACGCCCGGCACCGTCTCGATCACCAGCGCGGGATCGAGCAGGCGCCTGACAGCACCGCTCGATCACCGGCACCATGAACAGCGCGGGATCGAGCGAGCGCCGAAGGCGATGCCGAGGTCGCCGATTGCCTGGCCCAGAAATCGAGGCCTCGACACTGAGAGCCTGCACCTCGAGGAGGTGACTGCGAAGCGTGTCGGCGCCGCAGCCCGGAAGGGACGGACGCTCCCGACACCGCAGAAGGACCTCCTCTTCAGCAAGAAGAGATGAGGGCCCCTCCTCCTCGGACCGTATAGGCCTGGGAGGGACTCGGGGGACAGGCCTAGAGACCTTACCTGGGAGTCGCGAATGGCGCCGCCCTCCAAAGTCGGCGGGCCTTGCCGACAGGCAGCATGACGGACTTGAGGGCGTGACGGTCCATGGAAAAGCAGGCATTACTGCGAATCCATATCATGGTTGGGTCCCAGGCAAGGAGACACCACGTCATGCGGTCGAGGCGGAGACATGCCGGCCACAGGAGCACCTGACGCTTATAGGGCCGGCCATCTTTGGCGGCTTAGCTCCAGAGACCGGACGCAGCACAAAACTATTGAGGAAAAAAGCAGTAGGAAACACACCGACGCCGTACAAATAGAAAGAACAGTCTTACTGGTATGGGCGTCGGGTGTACTACTAAAATGGAGGTCGCGGCTTCACGCAGTTGAAAATGCTCCAGCGAAAGCAGGTGCTGCCTCGGCGGGAGAAACAGAACTGAGTTGGAGGAGAAGTCGGTGGCTCGCTAGGCCGCCTCTCGCGCATGGCCTTTGGCGGTCGGTCTCGAGGGGCGGCCGTTAAACTAACTTTAAAATAAAAAAGCTCCCGTGGCGGGTGCGCCTCGGCTTACACCCAGGAAGTAATGAATGGTGAAGATTGACAAGGGAAGATAGAGGGTTACTAGTGGGGTACTGCAGTGTTCAGTACTGGGTCCAGTCCTTTTAATGTCTTTATAAGTGACATTGCAGAGGACTGGAAGGAAAAGTATGCCTCTTTGCAGATGACACAAAGATCTGCAACAGAGTTGATATACAAGGGCGTGAAAAGTATGAGAAGGGACTTGGCAAGGTTGGAGGAATGATCAAGTATGACAGCTTGCATTCAATGCAAGAAGTACAAGTAATGCACCTGGAAACAAAACCCAGGGAAGATTACACAATGTGGGGAGAGGTAGTAACAACAACAAAAATCGAAAGGACCTAGGGGTAATCATATCAGATGACCTGAAGGCTGGCAAGCAATGTGAGAGGCGGTAGGGAGGGCTGGGGGGATACTGGAATGTATAGGGAGAGGCATCAGCAGCAGAAAACAGGAAGTTGTTATCCCTCTGTACAGACAGTTGGTGAGACCCCATCTCGAGTACTGCATCCAGTTCTGGAGACCCCATCTCCGCAAGGACAGAGACAGGATGGAGGCAGTTCAGAGGAGGGCAACTAAAATGGTGCAGGGTCTGCAAGAGAAGCCATACGAGGTGAGACTAAAGGAGTTTAATATGTATACCCTTGAGGAAAGGGGGGGGGGAGAGACATGATAGAAACGTTTTTAAGTACCTCAGTGGAATCAACAAAGTCCAAGAGGGTAGCATCTTTCAGAAAAAGAGATGTGCAAGAACAAGGGGACACAATTTGAAGATAGAGGGGGGATAGCTCAGGGACAATGTGAGGCAGTATTTTTTCACAGAGAGGGTGGTGGACGCATGGAACAGCATTCCTGAGGAGGTTGTGGGGTCTAAAACTGTAGGAGAATTTTAGAATGCATGGGACAGACATAAGGCAATTTTTGTTGGGGGTGGGAAGAAATAGGCTGTTGGTTAAATAGGATCTGCAGCTTATCCTCTGGGTAGGGAAATGAGCAGACTAGGTGGGCCAAGCAGTCCTTATCTGCCGTCAAAGTCTATATTTCTATGTACAAAATGTGAATGGATTTTAAACCAGTTAATATGAATATCGTATCCAATGAGCCACGTCATCATAAAGCATTAGTGATAATAAAATGAGTGTAAAATCTTGGAGCCCTCACACATTGCTAGGCCAGATATCTTCATGTTTTTTAATGGAAGGCAGGACACTAGCAAGTGCTGTAATAGCTAGCATTGCTCCGCCAGCCCTCCATGGTCTGCCTTGGCACTGGCTACCTGCTAGAGCACATCAGCAGATCAGAGAGTACCAGGAAGGGGGAAATAAGTCAGAAAGTATGATGCAACAGATATATTACTAAAGACAAACTCGATATCCTGAGTTTCAGTAGCCAGACACTGATCGGCCGACAGCCCGTGGCAGAGTGTTTTCACATGTTTCGGGTGGCTTTGCCCCAGCACCCCCTTACTATACAGAATAAACTCTGCTGTGGGCAGTTACTGACCGTCGGGATATCTAGTTTTGGGCAATCGCTCTTGGGCTCCTGAAATTCGCGGGATTCTGACAGTTGGCCTTTCTTAATACTCCTGGTGCAACATATGGAGCAGCCATATTTCATTTAACACAGGACATCAACAATTACCACGCAATCCCAGTACTGACTGAAAACTAACAAAATGATGGAGGTAAACATTTTCAACATTAACTTCCCTCACTCATAAATCAAAGCCATGGCCGAAGCAGTGCTCCCTATATCATGCACTGCTGTTTAAAATCCCAAAAGCATGACAAGATCCCTGCAGGGGTTGCAGTGCTAGAGAAATGGAGATGGTTAGAGGCTTATGACCGCAGCCTGGGAGAAGCAGTGCCAAAGTGAAAAAAATCACTTAACAGAAATGCTGGGGACTAGCACCTGCCATAAAGAATAAGTCAAAAATAACCTATGTAGCGCCAACACAAGCAAGACGAGGAACTTCAGTATGTGCCACAAGGAGAAGTCAGTTTTATTCCATGAAGTGCAAACACAGTGCTGGTTCGAGACGTATTACTCACAATAGCAGCAGTAAACCAAATGTGAAGTCCATAAAGTCCATGCAGAAACGCAGAAACACAGGAACACTGGCTGGCATTCAAACACGTCACCTGATGCGTTTTGCACAAAGTGTCCCATTTCACCTGGCACAAGCGGTCCTTATCTGCTGTCAAATTCTAAAATATTGAAGTTCCTCACCCTGCTTTTGCTGGAGCTACTCAAAATAATTTTTTACGGCAGGTGCCAGTCCCCGGCATTTCTGTCCTGTGTTAGAGTCATCAGATGACCGTTTACACTGCCACATTAATGCAACACTTTTTTTCAATGAACAAGAATCATCTCTTTGGCTTCAGTATGGATTACACAGCATGCACTACAGGAACATCCCCAGCCCTCCTCACAGACTTACAGTGGCAGCAACATGCACGATTAGCAAAATGGTATCTACCTGCTTTGCAGCTACAGAGAAGTAAGCAAAGTGCCAGGCAGAAGAGGTCTAAAGCCCACTTCTGAGATGAAGGGGACTACTACCAGTAAGAAGGGAAGGAGAGACACCTGAGGAAAAAAGGAAAAGAAAGCAAGGGAGGCTGTGAGGGAAGAGAAGACAGCAAAGCGCATACTGCAAGGATTAGCCAGATTACAGGCATGCAAAAGTTAAGAACATTTTGAGGGGGAAGGAATCGTATGCAGCCAGTATTTTCCTTAAGTATTACACCATCTCAAAATAACTAATCACAGTTAAATCAAATGCTGGTGTAATCCTCAAATGAACATGTAATTTAGATGAGGCAAATGGAGCATATTAAGAAGCAGCATTCTTTATCCAGAAGGGGCGTCTATTTTTAACACTCTTGGACGCCGCCTTTTGTATTAGCACTTCTCAGTATTTAGGTGCTGAAGGATTTTAATTGATGCACAGCTGTTTTAAGTGGTCAAAATAGATCTTCAGTGCTTTGCTTTTACAGTTAAAATGGTTAGTAGTGTACTGTGAAACCCAAATAATCATTCATTTTGTTTTTGTTTTCCTTCTAATTGCAAATAGGTTATCCTATTTATCAGCTGTCCCACCAGCAATAACCAGATGCCCTGTTTAGTTCTGAGGCAGAATTTCCTCAGAAAAGCTGTTCACCAAAGTTCTACGTGCTGGTCATGCTGGCCATCACAGCAAACTGGATTACATTCTGACCCGTGGTGATACTGCCAGATCACCACAAGGGGTGACTCTTGTCCCCCCCATCCTAAAACTGAAAAAGAAACATGTCTGCAGCCAGCTCCATGGTGCCAAGTGGTGGGGCACCTGCATGGCACATTGGCAACCCAGGTTCAAGGCCCAAGCCACTGACATTGGGGCAAAAAGCCATCAAGGAGGGTGCTAGAGCACCCACACACATGCCGTCTTCCCGAAGAAGGTGCTGTGGAGCACCGCTCAGACAGTGACATCTGGTGGTGTACAGAGCCCTGCTGGCGTGGGTGACCACAAGTCATCTGGCTACGCCTCCAGCACACTCCTGTAATGCACGCTGTTGGAGTGTGGGGAGCGGCCCGGAAAATGGAAACTAGCACTTGTCTCGGCCTGCTGGATGACGGCTGCCTAGTTTCCCCAGTGCTACAGTCCCCCTAGCGACCCCGCTCAAGCCCCACCAGCCCTGCATATCTCAGAGGACCCCCCATTAATGTCTCCCCATCTCTTCTGCAGAGAGGGCCCCCGGTAGGGATAAGCCAGACTTTCCAAGGAGATGGAGACAGCTTGAGGAGGCAAGTGGCAGAGAAGGGTGACACTGACAGGCAGAAAGGGACGTTGAGCAGCCAGGAGTAGTATGAGGTTGGAGAGCGACCAAAAAAAAAATGTTTGCAATCAAGTCCGACCCCAAACTGTGGAAACATTTTTCTACAATTTCAGGACATAGGCTGCTGCACCAAACAGATTTAAATATTTTGGCTAAGATGTGAATTTGGCTAGTAATTTTTTTTTGGGCTAGGGGCCAAAGTGGGTACCTAGTAAAAACCCTATTACAGAGCACTGCTTTTCACCCTTGCCATTGGGATAGAATTGTTGAACAGCAGTTTTCTTAGACAGACCATTGTGCTGCTGCATAAGTAAAATAAAGGTTACTGTTTATGTTGCTAACAGTTACGCTTTCACTGAAAGTACCATACCATATAATAAATCACCAATAAAAGCTACTGACCTGTGAGGTATCCTGCTGTTTGTGACTCAGAAATGAACAAGTCGTGTTTCTGGTCTTTGAAGGCACTCCAAATAGAGGATCGTGACAGAATTTCATTCACCTATAAAAGGAAGACTAGTTTAATCCATATTTTATTTGACATTTGCTTCTGGAACAATTAAACATGTTGTGCTGGTGGTAGCATCTTGCGCTATGCAGGGGACCTGTGGACCAGGAAGCAAGCTGAGAGCCTGATCACTTGCTTTGAACTGTAGGGAGTCTGGGATGCGCTGCAAAGGTGGAACGTTCAGACACCAGGGGGAGTAAGTTGAGATGCCCACTGTAGCAGGGGGCCATACTCCACCCAAAGAAGCAGCACTGGAGGAGTCCTCCATTATATGGAGGTAGGCAGGTAAATCATGAAGAAAAGGTTGGCACTACAGCTCTGATGACTGCCTTCAGCACCTTCCCCCATTGTTACAAGGCATCCATTGTCCTGCGCCCCCAAAAAAACACATTAGCCATGCATGCAGTTTCCCTCTGGTGTAGCAGTGGGCCTATGGAGGAGGCTCCAGTGCAGTGTGGTATGTGTAGACAAGTAGAGGTGAACTGGAGGTCCCAAAGGAGTGAGACCACTGGAGCCACGATGGAAGCCCCCCACCTCCAAAAATGAGGGTTACTTACCTGTAACTCTAGTTCAAGGAGTGGTATATGGTATATATCCATGCTGTGGCAGTCTTCCTTTCCCTTTTAAATCACCCGGGTGGTATCCTCCTCAGCTCCACCCTGTTATGTCAGAGCTTGCACGCTGGAAGCCGTGATCTGTGTGCCGCTTGCCAAGGGAGGTCAGGTGGGTCGCATGGATGTACACCATATACCACTCCTAAAAAGTACAGTTGCGTACTTAGCGGAACAGTAGATCTTCAAGGGGCATCTCTTGTAGCAGGTAATACACTTGGGTCATCACCAGAGGGTGCTCTGGTGCATGGCAGCTCTCTTCTAGCAGTCTTTTGCCAAGGGCCGACCACACATCACATCATCATTCTGCTCCTATACAACAGTGGGTGATCCCTGGTATCCTCAGCTCCCCACCGGATTCAGCCTGCTAAGCAAGGACCAAGGGAGATCTGAGGTACCATAGGTATCCCTTCCCATATGTATCTGGTTTAAAATTTGTTCTCTTAGAGAAGGAGAGGGGTGGAGGAGGATCGTACCTGCTGCCAAGAGATACCCCTCTAGAAGATCTGCACAGTAGCGATGAGGTGCTCCAACTGTACTATCTTCCAGGATAATCTCTTGCAGCAGATGATACACTTGGGATGACTTCCAAGCAGTAAACCCAGGAAGGGCAGAAGTTATAACAAAAGGCCTTGTAGGACAGCTTGGCTAAAGGCCGTCCTACGGTGTGAAGCAATATCTAAGTTGTAAAGCTTCGTGAAAGTATGTATTGTGGACCATGTGGCTGCATTGCAGATGTCTGTGACAGAAGTTCCTTTGAAGCAGGCTGCTGTAGCTCTGGTAGAATGGGCTTGGACAGGTCCTGGTGATGGCTTGTTATATTTCTTATAACAAAAGGTTATACAATGTGCCAGCCAATCGGAGATGGCCTGTTTAGTGACCGGGAGACCTTCCCTAGTTGAGGCGAAGGTAACAAAAAGCTGAGAAGTTTTTCTAACTGATTTGGTACGATTGGTATAGTATCTTAATATACGATGGACATCTAAGGTGTGTAGGAGGTATTCTCTCCGGTTAGAATGCTCAGGGTAGTAAACCGGTAATTCAATGGTCTGATTTAAGGTGTGTTCTGAGACCACTGTAGGTAAAAAGGAAGGACTGGTTCAAAGAACCACTCTGTCCTTGTGAAAGATTAGGTAAGGCTCTTTGCAGATCAGGGCATGAAACTCGGAAATATGCCAAGCGGAGGTGACAGCCACTAAAACTACTGTCTTCCAAGAAAGGAAGCAGAGGTCACAGGTGGCCGCCGGTTCGAAAGGCTCAAGGGTCAATTTTTCCCAAAGGAAATTCAAATTCCACTGAGGGGTGGGTCTTCTAATGGGAGTTTTGATGTGTAACATGCCTCTTAGGAACATTTTGGCAAGATGATGTTGATACAGTAGTCTCCCTTCCAAGGGCTCATGGAAGGCAGAGACAGAGGCCAAATGAACTTTAATAGAGAAGTAGCTCAAACCTGTCTTGTCAAGGAGGCCAGGTAGTCCAACACTTTGGTCAGTGGACAGGAATAAGGGTCCGATGACCTGGAAGTGGCCCACATGGAGAAGAATTTCCACTTAGCATTATATGTTTCCCTGGTAAATGGTTTGAATGAAACCTACAAAATACTGGCCACAGATGAGGAGACTTGAAGACGGGCTATGAATGCGTCCTCAGGAGCCAAGCGTGAAGGTGTAGTGACTTCAGGTTGGGATGAAGAAGGGTCCCTTGATCTTGAGTCAACAGATCTGACCTGATTGGCAACGAAATGTGGTCTGCTACTGAGAACTGTTGAAGTAGGGGAAACCACACCTGCCTAGGCCACAGAGGGGCTATGAGGATCATGGTGGCAGGTTTGACTTGTAGTTTCAGTAGAGTCCATTGCAGGAGTGGGACAGGGTCCATTTAAGGAAAGTCCTGTCCACGGTTGGGACAGGGCATCTATAGACTGTCCCTTTCTGTTCGGGATAATGGAACAGTATCTGGGGAGTCGGTGATTGCTGGGGGAGGCAAAAACATTGAGGTGCGGGGTCCCCCACAATCGAAGAAGCATCTGAAGAACTTTGTGATGAAGTGTCCACTCGTGCATGGAGGACTGGTGACTGAGAATACCGGCCAGGGTATTGTGGCGTCCCGGTAGATGGACGGCTATCAACGATAGGTGTTGAAGTATGGCCTCCTGCCAAACCACCATCATCTATTTGCACAGAGTGCAGGACTTGGTACCTCCTTGTTTGTTCAGGTAGTACGCCACTGAGGCATTGTCTGATTGGATCAGTAGAGACCCTGGGGAAAGGTGAGTGCGAAAGGCCTGAAGGGCGAGGCAGACTGCCCTAATTTCCAGTAGATTTATATGGGGAGAAATTAGGCCACCTGCCCTGTGTCCTGCAGAGATCCAGGTGTGCCCCCTAGCCGATGAGGGAAGCATCCGAGGCCAACGTCTGCTGCGGAGGAGGGGAGTGGAAAGGCATGCCTTGGGATAAGTTGACACGCTGGGTCCACCAAAGCAGGGCCAAGCGTAGAGTAGGAGAGACTCTATTTTGTCTTTGAAATTCCTTGTCTTTTGCCACCATTGATTTTGAAGAGTCCACTGGACTGGTCTCATATGTAAACGGGCGAAGGCCACTGTGGGGATGACCACGGCCATGTGCCTCAGAAGGCATAAAAGACATCTGGCTGACAAACTGTTGAGTTTGTATCTGGAAAGCCAGAGACAAAAGTCTGTCTCGTCTGTCCACAGGGAGGTAAGCCCTGGTGGAGGCGGTATCCAGAACGGCTTCTATATACTGGAGCGACCAGCTAGGGATTGGATTGGACTTCGGCCAGTTGACCGTAATTCCCAGGGACTGGAACAGGGTGAGGGTTGCCTAGAGGGATGAAAACAGAGCGGATTCGGAGTCTGCCTTTATAAGCCAATCATCTAGGTATGGGAAGATGCAATGTCCGTCCCGCCTCATGGCCGCCGCCACCACGGCTAGGCACTTGGTAAAGACTTTCGGGGCAGATCAGAGACTGAACGGGAGTGTCCAAAATTGGTAATGTTGTCCTAGCAGGTAAAAGCAAAGGAACCGGTGGTGGGCGGAGTGTATGGAGATATGTAGGTAGGCATCTTTCATGTGCATAACCAATCCCTTTGTTTTAACATCAGCAGTACTGATGTTAAGGTGACCCATCTGGAACCTTTTGTACTGAATGTGTAGATTCAGTTGTCTGAGGTCTAGTATAGGTCTGTGATCCCCAGTACGTTTGGGTACCAGAAAAAAATGGGAGTAAAACCCCTGATGATAATCCAACTGAGGGACCGGATAGACTGCATTCTTGTGAAGAAGTGCCTGAAGTTCCTCCTGGAGAATAGGAATATGGTAGAGTGGGTAATGGACAGAGGTGGGGGATGAGGGAGGCACTGAGGCAAGTTCTAGCATGTGCCCCATCCTCATGATCTGAAGTACTCAGTCGTCCGATGTAATCATCTGCCAGGCCTCTAAGTGGAGGGCAAGCAACAACCACGGCTTCCAAGGCCTGGCGGAGGAAGCCCAGGCAATGCCCCAGTTGGTCACTGGGAAGGGGCTGACCAGCTCTACCTGGGTGGGGGTGGGTGGGAGCGGGAGCCCTTGGAGGTAGAAGTGGCAGTTCTGGAAGAAGGCTGGGAGTGACCATGGAATCCGCCTCTGTAAGTACCTGTGTTTACTGCCTCTTTCCTATTGAAAAGAAGACTGAGAGCGGTATTGTAAGAGGACTGTGGGGTATGGTACATGCCATGCACTGTACGAAAGGTCCGCCCTGAAGCCTGGAGATCATTCAGAAGCATTTGGGTACCTGGGCCAAACAGTTTAGATCCACTAAAAGGAGTATTTATCACTTTATGTTGTATATCTGGTGTGAATCCTGATGCACGTAGCCAACTGTGGCATCTAAGGGTGACCCCTGTGGCTGTTGTATGAGCCGAAGTATTCAGCGCATCATAACCTGATCGAAGCAGGTGTCGAGATATGGAATTACCAGTGGAAACTGTAGCCAGTAATTAGTCCTTCTCCCAAGATGGATGGAGTTTACTGACTAGTTCAACAGCAGAGGACCAGAGGGTACGTTGGTATTTAACCTTGTGTCTCACATAATTTAGAATTCTAAGATTCATGGTACCTGTCTGGAATACCTTCTTCCCGAAGTAGTCAAGCTGGCGGGACTCCTTATCAGGGGTAATTAGAGCTCATGTATTTTGGTCGATTGGTACGATCATGAGCCGTGGCAATCACTACTGAGTCAGCCTCGGGGCTAGTGGAAAGAAAGGGATGGTAAAGAGGAGTCTGGTAAAGGTCATCTGCCTTTCTAGGAATGGTTGGGACCAGTGTGGGGAGGGTCCACGCCACCAATACAGCATTTTGGTAAGTTTGTATAAGTGGAGTACTACAATTACAGGCTCTTTGGGCAGTTCAAGATAGTCTGCATATCCTTTCTTTATCATGTTCGGTGGTTGAAAAACCCATGATTGTTTGAATCTGAACCATCATCTCTTGAAAGGATGGGAAGAGGCAGCTGCCCTTTGGGAGGCCTCCTCATGTGAGAAGGAGATAGTAAAAAGAGAGGATGGGGAACAGGAGTCCAAGTCCTGCAGTTCAATCTCCTCCAGATCTCCAGGAAAGCCTTCTGGAAATTCTGCCTCATCTGAAAAGTACTCTTCCTCATATAAGGGAGGGGACCAGGTGGGGAGCGGTAGCAGAGTGGTAGGAGAGCGGAAAGGGTGACTTGTCTCCCCCAGAATGGGAGAATGAGTGCCTAATACTTGCAGAACCTGTTGTACCACTGAGGCTACGTCCAACGAGGGAGGGGTTGGGAGTCTCTACGAAACCAGGGGGATAGTTGAGGAAATAGGACATGAGGTATAAACAGGTCTGGCCTCTGGGTGGTAAAGTCCAGGGTCCTGATCTCTGTCTGCCTGGCCCCTATAGGAGAAAGGTTGTGAAGGTGGAGGAGCAGTGGAGACTGCAAACCTAGTAGTTCTACACATAGAGGAATGGCCCGTCATCGACAGGGCAGTAAGGGAAGAGGCACTGGAATGCTTAAAGGGAGATGTCGTCAACGGAAAATTAAATATTGTCAAGGGAACCAACATAGGGTTCCACAGAGACTGCTGAAAGGGTGCTGGAAAGTACAGTCGATGAGGAAGCAGTCCTGGAGGGTATCGTCGACGGTGGAGCACTGGTAATGGTGGCAGTCGACGAACGTTTGCCTGATGAAGATGAGGATGAGTTATCCTTGTCATGTTTGTGCTTCTTATGTGAAGCATTAGTAGGGGGCTCCTTGGAATGGTCCCCCTTCTCTAAGAGAGACACTTTCTGCTCCACGAGGTGTGCTTCGATCTCCTGTAGCCGTCGTTGATGGGTTGCCTGGTTGAACTCCTGGCAATGAAGGCAGGAGATGGTATCGTGTGTGGGACCCAGACACCTAACACAAACGGTATGGTTGTCGTAATGGTAGATCTTCCTACCGCAACGACATGAGCAGAAAAGAGCTATCTTGCTTGTAGATTCTTTGGACATTTGTCGATGAAGGAAAGGAAATGGAGAAATTCTGTTCCCAGCTCAAGTTCTCGTCGATGACTGCTGCTCTCTGCACTAGCTGCTGCGTGCAAGCTGAAGACGGTGGGAAAATGAACTGAGGATACCAGGGACCGCCCACTCATATAGGAGCAGAGTGATGATGTCATGCATGGGCGGCCCCAGGCAAAAGACTGCTAGAAGAGAGCTGCCGTGAACCACAGCGCCCTCTGGCAATGACCCAAGTGTATTACCTGCTGCAAGAGATTATTCCCGTGGAAGATCTATAGTTACAGGTGAGTAACTTTCTCATTTCTAGGGATGTGGATACGGTGCACTTATCCACACTGTGGCAGACTCCTAGCAGTTCTCTGGGAGGAGAGGGCAATGTGCACATCCCTATGAATGAAACAGGGAGCGGAGACCTGAGGCCCCAAAACCAGCATCCCCGTGTGACTCAAGGTCGATGTGGTAGTGGAAATGAAGGTGTGTGTGCTGACATCCAGGTAGCAGCCCTGCAGATCTCCTGGATAGGCACGTCCCTGGAAGCAGCCACCGAGGCAATGGTATGTCTGGTGGAATGAGCCCTAAACCTTTTTGGGAGGTTCCCTTCCAACTAGCCTAGAACAGAGGTCAATGCAGGATACAATCCACCTACCAATCGTCCTCTTAGCTGCCAGTCTGCCAGGTGTGGCTTCAGCGTAGGTGTTGAATAGCTGGTGAACCTCTCCTCAAACTCCAGCCATGTGCTCCATATAATAAGCAAGCACTCACCTCAGGTCCAACATACGCAGCCTGTGCTCGGCCTCCGAAGTTGGACTGGTGAAGTACACTGAGAGGTTAATCACCTGGTCAAGGTGAAAATCCAAGACAACCTTTGGAAGTAACATCGGGTTGGGGTGGAGGACAACCTTGTCCCTGTGGAACACCAAATACAGAGACTCCACTGAGAGTGCCTGGATCCTTCTGGCAGGGGAGATAGCCAGCCAGAAGGCTGTCTTCTATGACAGGTGAGAGAGATTACACTTGTGCATTGGTCCGACTGGCTTGCCCATGAGCACTGCCAGTATCAGCAACAAGTCCCAAGGGAGTGCTGGCTCACGCACTGGCAGGGACAGGTGGTCAAGGCCTTTAAAGAAGCGCCAACCACCTTCTCCTGTGCCACTGTCAATATACCAGTTAAAGATCCGTATGCAGAGATGGATGCCAGACGACCTTGAGGGTTCTCAACCTCAGGCCCAATTGGGGAGGGACCACAGGTAGTTCCAAATGCTAGCCAAGGGGCAGGACAGGGGGTCTAGCTCTGTCATGGCACCAAACGGAAAACCTCTTCCATTTGAAGGTATAAAACTGATGGGTTGACTCTTTCCATCCAAGATGGCGGCGGCCACGCTGGGCTAGCTGTTTGTCTCTGGTAGCACTGTCTGTTTTTGGTAGCATTGTCTGCCTAGTATCTTCGTCTGCTATCTATGCTCTCATATTCTTTTATTTTTGTATTTTTTATGTTATGCCATTTTAGTCAGCTGTGGTTAGTGGATCACTGTAACTCGCAAACTACGGCTTAGTTCCACGGTCCTGTTTGGAGTCTTTGGAGTTTTTTGTGGGCTTCGTGGGCTCGAACTAAGCATGGTGAAGTAGCGGTGGATGTTAATCAGTCCCTGCTTTAGCAGTAATACAGTTTGTGAGCCGCCCCTGTCTATGACCGATGTGACTGGATTGCATTTTAGAATCCCTTGGTTTGTTCATTCCCCGGCAGTACCTTCGTATTCTGTTGGGTACTGGATGACTTTTAATTAGGGGACTGCTGTCGAGACTTTTAGCCATGGGCCTAGTAGTGCTGCCTATTTCACTGTTCTTAATTACTCGACCAAGGACTTTGGAGTGTTCCTTGAAGCATTTTGGGATTGATTTCAAGAGGTTTAACCGGGAAATGGAAATTACGTACTTACTGTAATTATTGATCTTCTTGGACAGTCTCCATCACTTATTCACACTAGTGGGATAGCGCCGGGGGCGCTAGGACCTAGCGAGAGCCAAAAATTTTCAGAAGGGTCAGCGACAAGGTAGGATCGCGCATGCGTGGCACTGCGAGACTGACTTGCACTTGTGTAGGCTATCTCGGCGTCAACTCTCCAACTGCCTCAGTACCTTTTCGACCAAGGAGGTGCAGCATAACTAATGAGAATAACTCATTCTGAGTTTCTGGGCCTGAGAGGGCCCAGATGGCCTTTGTAAGAAAGGTCAAAGAACAATGTCTTCACAGTCCGAACCATAGGCCATGAAGACCAGGAAAGAAAAACGAGTGGATGGCCAAGGACTGTCCTGCTAATAAAAAGAGTCGTCTTGTAATGAGCATCCAGAACATGATGCTTACAAGATAAGCACTCGAGTTGTAATTCACCACTTTGCAGACGACTGCAATGGGCACAAAATGAAACTCGGCCAGGAAGCCGCAACCACTCAGAGTGTGGTGAAAACCCGGACTCACAATATGGTATAGGATCAAAACTAATAGTGTCAAAGACATGTACTAATCTAATGTAAATGGACCTCAGGAACTCCAAGAGCCGGAGGTAAAGTCTACAGGTTCAGGGTAGACCGAAAAGCGGAGATAGAACCCCCACTACCAAGTATGGCTGACCTGCAAACAATAGGTCCAGGAGAATTTGAACCTGCCTCAGTACCTTTTCGACCAAGGAGGTGCAGCGTAACTAATGAGAATAACTCATTCTGAGTTTCTGGGCCTGAGAGGGCCCAGATGGCCTTTGTAAGAAAGGTCAAAGAACAATGTCTTCACAGTCCGAACCATAGGCCATGAAGACCAGGAAAGAAAAACGAGTGAATGGAACCCCCACTACCAAGTATGGCTGACCTGCAAACAACAGGTCCAGGAGCATTTGAACCTCTTACTTGGTGAGCAAAAGAAGGTCCAGGTGGGGTTAGCTCATCAAGGAGAATGGTTTTCACTTAGTCACTGAAACCTTCCTGATGGAAGGCGAAGAACAACTTAGAAGCCTCGTCTAGTAGAATCAAATTCTAGTCACTGCATATTCCAAAAAGGAATCATCCTGCCCTGTGTGTATAACTGTAGTAGCAGTCTCTGAACTCAGGGAAGAAAGGAAAAAGTGTACAGGAGGACATGTCCACTGCGGAAAAAAACATTCTGACAGAAAAAAACGGGCTGGATTTGTAAGGCAAATAGAGGCAGACGTGTGTCGAGGAGGGACACAGCAGGACCAAGTTAGGGCTAACTCATTCGTTGAAGTGACCGAACAGCAGGAGAAGTGGCTCAATGCGGTGAGGCACTACTTACTCCAGCCTCCCTGAAGGGAGTAGGAAGGACTCTAGTTTGCTTTGTTGAAAAAAAAAAAAAAAAAAAAAAAATATATATATATACATGTATATACTCACAGCTCCGTCACACAGTCAGGAAAGGATAGCTTAGGTAATAAACTGGCAGAACAATGCGCAGGAACTGAAGGTGTGAATACTTGAGCTATCTCAGAAAAAACCTACTTGACCTATGGACAAGAAAGGAGCATGTCGTCTGTTAAGTTGAAGCAAGCATGGAAGTAGGAATCTAAGTTCCGACTCGCCGAGGAGTCACTTCTGTTGCTGCGAGGCTCTGATCAAGAGAAGAAAGCCTGATTAAAAAAAAAGGAGGTACTAACAGACTGGTTAGACGCCTAGGTTTTGGAAATATCTCGGAATAAGAGAAATCTCTCTAGAGAAAAGAAGTGAGCTATACCACTGCTGGATCGGACTGCCCCTAGGGGTAGAAGAAATCAGGTACTCTTTACCGAAGTTTAGAGACGACTGCCTCAGGGTTGAGGCGGAACCTGACCAGATTCAAAGTGTGGTATTGGGAAATTCCAACTAGGCCCTGTGCTGTGATAATTCTAACCCCCCCCCTCCCTTTTTTTTTATCATCATTAGTCTGAGCCTGACAAGGTTGCAGGCTGCTATTTCGCAAGGATTGCCTGATACAGAAATGACAAGGATGTCATCCCTCTGAGGAGCAGGAGGAACCTAAGAATCCATAACTGAACTCTTAACTGGACTAATAATAATAGCTAGACAGATGTTAACCAACTGTGCCGAAGCCGCCACCAGAGGGGCAGCATCAGAAGAGGGCTGTATACCCCTATCAAAGGAGCAGAAGAGTCTGTGCAGCTCCCGACCATTGAATTAGAATGTTCCACAGAGTGTAATTGTCTTGACGGCTGAAAGAGTCTAGACGCAGAGGGGTATGGTCCACAGATGCAGTCTGAACACTATGGTGGACCCTATTACTGAGGAACTACTGAAAAGAGCTTCCATCACGGACTCTGATGATAGAGAGGGTGTGTCCTTCAGTATGTAAAATGAGTCATCCGCTGTATCACTGACCAGAAGGACAGGGAGAGACTCATCTAGATGCCCTTCTACCGCAGAAAGATCCCAAAGAAAGGTCTAGGTCAGAGCCACTAGAGACTCCGCCACCAAGAAGGGTGTCGAGGAGCTTGGCATCACGTAGGGAGCTGAGAAAGTGCTGAGCAGCGGAATGAGAGATTCCACTGGCAGAACAGAAGAGTCCCATCAGCGGAAAACCGCTGGATGACACAAGACCCGATGCAGACTGCCACCCACTAAGATATGTGTAAAAAATAATCCGCAGAACAAGACTTCATTCTGCGGAAACATCCTGCCACAAGTCCCGCGGAAGAAGAGGTCCGCAAATGGAGATCTTTCCCTAGTTCTGTCGGACAGCACCAACTGGCACCCCTGTGGCACCAGCGTCACTCGTGGCACAGGAGGGCACCAAGCAGTACCTATACCAACCTGGGAGACACCTGAGGGCACCCACGGCGGAACCCGCAGGTATCCTCGGCACCAATGGCACACAAGGGCACCCCTGACGCCCATGGCACCCATGGTACCATGGCACCCAAGAAACCCATGGCAGCAATGGTACCCAAGGGCATCCATGGCACCAAAGGTACCATGGCACCTGTGCCGACCGCGGGTGCTCGGCACCAGCCATGGCACCCGCAGGTGCCCAGTGCCACCCCACCCGCGGGTGCCCGCAACACCCACGAGCACCCACAGGCATCCGTGGCACCATGAGACACCCATGGCCATTAGGAGCGGGGTCAAGGGGAACCCACGAAAGTCGTTTCAGGCCCATCGCCCCTTCCAACGAACAATCCTCGTGCAGACGTACCAAAGGGCAACATTGAGCAGCACCGATTTTTCTTCCCCAAACGAGAAAGAAGAGCTCGAGGCTAAGCGGAGCTGGATCCCTGGCACCGCCAGATTCGTGCTTCCGTGGACTGTCCTCCCCCCCAGCACAGGACTGTCCGTAGTCAGACCCTCCCCCGCTACTTAAGGGTGATGGACCAGGCACAGCCCCTCTGCCATAACAACTTTCAAACAAAGTCTTCCTACCGTCACCGCTACGTCTAAGAACGACTCCGTTGATGGCAGGAAAGAATTTCTTTTTCTTCTTCATCTTCTTTTCTTGTTCGTAAAATAAGAAATGACTACTAAATAGTTAAGTTAAACACTGAAAGCTGTTGTTGTACAGACGAAAACTTTGACTCCGGCAGACAAGCGACGTCGACATCCAAGCACACTCGATGGCGGGAGAAAAGGAACTGAGGCGGTTGGAGGGTCGATGCCGAGATAGCCTACACAAGCGCAAGTCAGTCTCGCAGTGCCACACATGCGCGATCCTACCTCAGCGCCGACCCTTCAGAAAATTTTTGGCTCCCGCTTGGTCCTAGCGCCTCCGGCGCTATCCCACTAGTGTGAATGAGTGATGGACACTTAGTCCAGGAAGATCTGTCGTTTTTGAGGATACATTTGGACAGAAGGTTTTTGAATTTTCCCGGGCAAATTTTTGGAGTTTCGGTTGCAGTGGATCTTCAATCCGTGTCTGAGCGACCCTTATCAGCCTATTGACGGATCCGCTGGCTCCTTGAGGGATCTCAGGGGTTTCTGTCATGCACAGGGGGTTGGGGAGTGGGGCCAGTTGGAAGACCGGTCCGTTGTTCCCATTCCCTAGATTTTTGGACAGGTCAGCTGGAGGGTTGGCCTGTCCTATAGTCATAGTGATGTGCCACTAACTTAATGAGTTATTTTCCCTCGTAAACAGCTGAAGGGAACCGGCAGCCGACTGTGGGTCTTTCGTTTTAGAAATTTGAGGCTGAAGACTGGGATTTGTTGAGTTCCTGATTTTTTGGATATTCGACTTGGTATAATGAACCCTGTGGCTTGAATCACTGAAGGCTGTGTGTTGGACGCCTACTGCTACTTTGAATTTCTCCTGACAGCAAGTACTTTTTAATTTGTGTATACTGCCAGTCTGAACTTCTCCTGTCATCAAGTTTTTTATTTTTATTTTTGTGGAAATTACCGAGCAGTAAGAGTGCTCAGTAAATATCTGTAATTTCACCCTGATACTGATATTTGTGAGAGACTTATCTGGAGGGTGGTTTTCAATTTATGTCCTTATATTTATTTTTAGTTTGTATGGTTTATTATTTTATTACTTTGAGGTGCATTTGTTTAGTAAATATCTGTGAACTCACCCTCCTACTGATATTTGTGAGAGACTTCTCTGGAGGGTGGTTTTTCAAATTATTTTTATATATTTTTTTAGTTTGTTAGTGATAGTAGCACCAGGAAGTGAAAGGCCTGGTTGCTTTAAAATTGCTTTTGTTAGCTTTATGTGTTTGCCCCCCAGGTAGTGAGAGGACCTGCGAGCTAAATATAGTTATGTGGTAGGAGGTTAGGTATTTAGATTTTTAAGTTATTTAATTTACTTACTTGTTATTTCTTGGAGTAGGTATAGATTATTTAGTTAGGGGGGGTGTGAGGAGAAGTTTAAGATAGGCTGTAATTGTTGGGGTTTTATATATCATGGTTATTTTAGACTGTGTAGTTAGATTTATATTGTTTTGTTAGGTTGTAGGCCTGGGATATGTGTCAGTTTGTTATCCCCCCGTTGTGCGCTACTCCATGCCCTCCGCCCTCTGTATCCCCTTCCATTGACTTTTTCTATCTATCAATGTTGCTGGGCTCTGGGTATTGCCTGTGGGGGGGGGAGAGGGTGGGGACATGAACAGCGGAGGCTGGAAGAGCGGGATGCTCTCATCAGGGTTAAGCCCAGAAGATGCCCTAGGGCAAAGTGGAGTCTAGAGCGTGGGCCATCTTGTTTGGTCCCCATACCCAAGGGCACCATCGTTGGTGATGGGCAGGTGGTCGGGGCAGCCTAAGAGTTATGTCCAACCCAGGCACTGTTGTGCAATGCTAGATCTGTCAGGAACAAGACCGCTGTGATTTCAGATCTTGTTGGGTTGACAGATCTGACTTGTATCACCGAAACCTGGCTGGATGATAATGCGGGTCCAATATTTGAGGCCACAATTCCAGCCGGGTATGCGGTGATACATCGCCTGAGGCTGGACCGTGGGGGGGTTGGGGTTTGCGGTCTGTTTTAAGACCGAATTGGAACTCACCAGTGTTCCACTTGAGGAGCCCAGTTCATTTGAATGTGCTGTAGTAGCAGGTGTGGGCTATAGAATTGCTCTCATCTACTGTCCACCCGGAGATGGGAAGCGATTCCTTAAGGAAGTGGCGGACTTCGTCGTCGATATGACATTTGAGTCACCCAGGCTGATGGTCCTGGGTGACTTCAATGCCTGGATCGACAATGAACTCTCGCAGTTTGGACAACACTTCCTCCAGTTGATGAACTCACTGGGCCTGACACAGGTGGTTACCACTGCCACTCATAAGTGTGGCCATTTTCTTGACCTGGTCTTCCTCCTGGGGATCGAGGCCTCTGACGTGGGGGTGGAACCAGTCGGATGGTCTGATCACTACACAGTGAGGTTCATTTTTGGCACCCCCCCTTGTAGGCCGACCCCTGTGGAGATGGTCAAGTACCGACCTTTACGGAATGTTACTTCTGATGGCCTTGCTGCGGTGCTTGACCTGTCATAATTTCCTATGCACTGCAATGATCCGGAGGCTTTGGTCTTGGCATATAACAACGCCATTACTTCAGCCCTGGATTCTATTGCACCAGTACGTGTGCCTCCTCTCTCCTTTCGCCCTTGGGCTCCGTGGTTTGATGCAGTCTTGAGGGAGCTGCGGCAACTAGGATGCAGGTTAGAACACTGTTGGCAGAAATCCAGCTTATATGCTGACAATCTTAGACTGTTAGAACACTATCGGTTCTATCAGTCAGAAATCTCTCGTAAGAAGGCAGAGTTCCTGTCCGGGGAAATTTCTGCCGCTCAGAATCGGCCAGCTTAGCTTTGCAGAACTGTGGACAGGCTGTGCAACCCAGCCTGTCTGCAGCTCCAAAGAGCCTTTTCACAATTACAGTGTGATCAGCTTGCTCGGTTCTTTGCTGATAAGGTGGATGACATTAGGTCGGAGATCCACTTGACACATTCTATGCGAGTTGTTGAGGATCAGGGCCTGGTCTATCCCTCCGTTTTCCTGGAGTACCTTCGACCGTCCGGAAATCGTGGATGTTATGCGGATTGTCCAGGGGATGCGCCCTACATGTTGTAGTTTAGACTCGGGCCCTACATCCTTGATTATGGGTTGTGGTGATTCTATCGGCCCGGTTCTAGCACAGATAGTCTGGTGCTCCCTTGACTCGGGTGACTATCCCTGCTCCTTGAAAGAGGCAGTGGTGACATCTTTGTTGAAAAAAGTTTCTCTGGACCCAGACACTCTTGCAAACTGCAGGCCCATCTCGAATCTCCCCTTTGTGGGGAATCTGATTGAGAAAGTAGTGGCTGCTCAACTGGAGAACCATTTGACCATCCATAGCATCTACGAACCTCTCCAATCAAGTTTTCGAAAGAGGCACAGTACCGAGACTGTGCTGGTTTGGGTGCTCAATGATCTCCTGATGGTGAGAGACCAGAGAAAACTTGTCCATCTTGGTACTTTTAGATCTGTCATCAGCTTTTGACACCATTGACCATGGGGTTCTGCTCGAGTGTCTGAAATTTATCTGTGGACTTTCTGGCTTGTTCCACAGATGGTTTACTTTCTATCTCACTGGAAGAACTCAGAGGGTAGTGTCAGGGTTTTTTTTCCACTGACCCTATTTCTCTGTCTTGTGGGGTCCCTCAGGGCTCAGTATTGTCCCCCATGTTGTTTGCGGTATACATGCTTCCCCTCGGAGACACTGTGAGACGGTATGGGCTGAGGTTTCATTGTTATGCTGATGATACCCAGCTATACCTGTTTTTTGGCCCCGACCAGGAAGGAGCAGTCTCGGTATTTAATAACTGCCTCAAGGAAATCCAGGATCGGATGAAGTCCAGTTGGCTGAAGTTGAACTCTGGGAAGACGGAGGTGATGGTTTTGGATCCAGGCTGCCGGATAGGGGGGCTGGAGGTAGGCTTCCCCCTAGGATTGTTCCTTGGGGATGCTGAGCTTCAGGTCTCTGAACAGGTGTGAGACCTAGGGGTGATTTTGGATGCGGGGCTGACACTTTGGACTCAGGTGTCTGCTGTCGTTAAGTCATCTTTTTACCATCTGAGAAACACCACTAGGATCAAGCACCTTGTTCCGTCCGGCGACTTGCCTACATTAATCCATGCCTTTGTAACCTCGCATTTAGATTACTGCAACTCGTTTTACTTTGGGCTTCCTGGGGTTGATATCCGCCGCTTGCAGCTGGTGCAGAATTCTGCAGCCCGGTTGTTGATGGGGACTCCTAGATCTTCCCATATCACACCGATGCTGTGGGAACTGCACTGGCTGCCGGTTCAGTGGCAGATCACCTTCAAAGTCGGGTTACTGACATATAAAGCTCTATACGAACTGTGCCCTGACTACCTGAAAGAGCTTCTGATTCCTTATCACCCTGTGTGACCACTCTGCTCAGCCGACGAGGGGTTGCTGGAGATTCCGAGGGTGACTTTAAAATCTGTGGGGGCCCATGCTTATATGTTCGCGGCCCCCGCCCTCTGGAATTCTCTACCCCGTCGGATTAGGGAGTGCACGACCGTGGGGATCTTTAAACAGGCCCAAAATCATTTCTTTGGATAAAAGCATATGGTAGTGACGACTATTGATCTGTACTGTATATTTTATAGGATGATGATTTTGTTTTAACTGTACTGCGCCTTGGTATTTGAAAGGCGCACTATAAAGTATTATTGTTATTTCCGGGAAGGTTCCACAACATGGAGAACCTCTTCGGAGAGACCCAAAGTCTGGAACTCTAGCTACTCAGGAATCAGGCTGTCAGGTACAGTGACTAAAGGTTTGGGTGCAAGACTTTCACTTTGTGACAGGAGAGCAGATCTGGGCATAAAGGCAAGTGCCACAGAGGCCTGCTCCTGAGGCTGAGGAGATACTGGTGCCAGAACTTGCTTGGCCAGTCTGCAGCTACCAGGATCATCTGTGCCTTTTTCCCTCCACACCTTGACTAGCACTCTGTGGATCAGGGGAAGGGGAGGGAAGGTGTGAAGGAGGCCTGGGGTCCTGGGTTTGCAAAGGCATCCTACAAAAGTGCCCTGCACCAATGGGGGCAGGCACAGAACAGCCTCAGCTCTGCATTCTCCCAGAGGGCAAACAGATAAACCAGGGGAGTGCCCCACAGGGGAGAACAGGCGGTCCACCATCTTCTGATGCACAGACCACTTGTGAGACACCTCAGCCACTTGACTGAGGATGTCTGTAAGCTGGTTAATGGCTCTGTCTACATGAATCGCCAGATCATCTGCACCTAAGCTGTGCATGAGGGTCCAGGTGTGGAAAGCCTTCCGATACAACTGGAGGGAATGTGATCCACCCTGCTTGTTGAGGTGGTACATGGTCATGGTACTGTCCATCTAGACCTGCATGACCTGACCCTGGACAAATGAGCGAATGCAGTTAGAGCAAGGCACACTGCATGGAGTTCCAGCAGGCTGATATGGTAATGGGACTCCCTGGGGGTCCAGAGTCTGTGGGCACTGTTGTCCTCCAGGTGCGCTCCCCATCCTACCAGACAGTCTGCTCTGGACAGATGAACAGGACTCCTTCCTCTAGATGTTCTGGGATGAGCCACCACTGGATGGCATCTGGGCATCGGCTGTGTCACCATGACTGGCTGGTCCAGGTGACCTAGGCACGTAAACCACTGGCGGGCCAGCTCCCAACTATAGGTGGTGCATCCGCCAGTGAGACCACTAGACCATGCTGGTGCAGAATGCCATGTACCTCAGCAGCTGCAGGAAGTTCCGAGCAGGGTGCGAGCGCCCAACCTGAAATAATAGAGCAAAAGAGGAAAGATCCGCTAGGAGTCGGGCTTTGGCCAGAGGGAATCGAGCTCTGCCCAGATGAAGTGGATGACCTGCAAGGGGTTGAGTTCCGACTTGGCTGGGTTGATCAGAAGACCCAAGGCCGAGCAAGTCTGGAGGGCCAGATCCCTAGATCGCTCCACTAACTACCAAGATGATCTGGAAATCAGCCAGTCGTCCAGGTATGGAAAGACCCGAACTCTCTGGTGCCTCAGAAAGGCTGTCACCACACTGATACACTTGATGAAGACCCTGGGAGCCAAGGAAAGGCCAAAAGGCATGATCCTGAACTCATAAAGAACCCCTTCTGTGCGGATTGAAGGTACCGCCAGTGGGACGGATGGACTGGTATGTGGAAGCAGGCATCCTGGAAGTTCAGAGAGCAGAACTGCATGTCCTGTTGAAGAGATGGTATTATCTGGTTAAGCATGACATCCAGAATTTGCGACACCTCAAGAACTGATCAAGAACATGAAGATCCAATGTAGGGCACCAACCCCTGTCCATTTGGGGACTGGAAATACCTGGACACAAAGCCTGGCCGGCTGTGGCGTCCAGGACATGGGCTACAGCTCCTTTCTGTAGGAGCTGAGTGATGTCCTCCCTGAGGGTGGATTGCATGTCTTGAGACACCATGGACTCCCATGGGTCATGGGCTCGGTAGGCTGGGAGAGCCTCGAAGCTGAGAGGCCGTCTTTGGCCCACCACTTCTAGCACCCATTTTGTTCAATGTGATGGCGGATCAGGCATGGTAGAAGCAGCCGTCGACTCACTCCCCCAAGACGAGAAGCTGAAGCAAGGACTTGATGGGTGAGAGGAGGCACCCCCCAAAATCATCACTGAGCAGCCTTGGAGGCGGCCCCGGTGCTGGACGCTGGAGGGGCACCGCTGCCCTGGCCTCTGGGTTTTTCCTGAAGCCCTGACTGATGAGCTTGGACTTAGGTCACCAGGCTTGGATGGCTCCGGCTGGGGCTGCTACGGTTTGGACTGAGAGGACAGAAGGGACTGAAACTGAAAGGGTTTTTTCCTCAGCTTCTGTCTCTTAGGGTCCTTTTACAAGGACATTACAGAATTCAGGGTGGCACTGTACTTGTCGATTTTAGTGAGGTGTACATCCACCCCTGGGCCAAACAGGTCAGTGCCCAGGAAGGGGACATTAGCCAGTTTGCAATGGGTATCTGCCGTAAAGGTGGAAATCCGCAGCCAGGCTCTTCCATGCATAGGGAAAGCTGCCGTCACAGACTGAGCAGAGTCGTTGCCAATATCCAAGGCTGCCTGAAGCTAGTGCGCAACCCTGGACTCTGATCATCTTGACCACCGACTGCACGTCTGCAGGAAGGCTGGGAAGAATATGGTTCAGGACACCCATGAGTAGGGATGTAAGTTTGTCATGGATGAGGTTTTAATGACTCACTGTTTGTTCGTGAAATCATTAGTAAACAGTAGTAAATGTGGCGCTGTCATCATTGCTACATTCTGATGACACTAGTGAAAGTCATGGAAGTCCTGAATAAAGATCAAACGTCATGGAATGAATGCCGTGTATGACTGCCATGACAAACTTACATCCCTACCCATGAGGGCATATCCGAAGTTGACCATCATCAAGGTGAAATTCCCCTGACGGGGACCCAGGGAGAAGGCAGTGTAGACCTTTTTCACTGCATGATCCAGCTTCTTGGACTCCTTGTCAGGGAGCTTGTCCATGTCCCCGAAGTTTCCTGTCTTGCAAAAGACAGCATCTGCCACCAGTCACTCGGCTAAGGGGTGGTCCAAAAAAAAACAAGAGGAGAAGCAGTCAGAACCACACATTTGCGGACCATATGGGCCAATGGTGCCACATATGAAGCTGGATGCTGCCAAAGCTCCAACGCAGGACCCAAAACAGCTTCCGCCACAGAGAAGGCAACCCCTGAGGAATCATCCCAGCCGAGGATCTCCCTAAGGGGGTACTTGTCCCGCTTCTGTACTGGCTCCTTGGGGGAGGGAAGGGCGCTCCATCGATTCAGGGATCAGTCAGAGCAGAGCACTGACGGAGATCGGACCATGATCAGTAGAGAGCTCTTTGGTCGACCCGTGGTTGAAGGAAGCCCAAGGTCCTGGAGGACTGCATAGAGGATCCTTCAGAGTCCGAAGACTGCTCAATACCGCCCTCAGCCATTTCTACCCATGAACTGCCCCAGACTCATCCGAGTGGTTGACTTGGCTGGACAACCAACCAGGAAAACCAGTAGCTGGACGAGCAGCCCTGGCAGAGCCCCCTGCAAGGGCAGCTTGGGTGGTGGCTCCACCAGAATCGGCTGAGAAACCGGAGTAGACACTACCAGACTCTGCAGGACTGCAGCTGGCTGGGCTGGAGGAGACGAGGAAAGTGCTGGGACCTGCGGAAGGGGCCTATCATGACCTAGGACACACTGTTGCCACATAAGCTCCTCATAGCATTCACGTAACTTGTGACGAAGTCTCTCTTCATCCGAGTATGAAGAAGAAGGGGAGTATCGGCGGCGCTTCCTAGTTGAAGGCCGAGCATGGGAACGTGAAGATTCCTGAGATCGGAACCTCAACCAAATGACTAAAACGTCAACAGTGAGGGGATGTGGAAGGAGGGGCCGTGTACAATACATGGACTGGGTCCTTCTGCTGAACTCCAAAGGCGGGATCTCTTGGGAGGAGGCAGCTAGCTCAGCTGGTTTCTCCTGCCCCTCTTGAGAGAGGGCTGAGAGGACAGGAGTCCTAGAAATCAAGACATCCTCAATGTCCTCCGATAATGTATCAACTGGGTCAAGAAAAATCTTGACTGGTTGGTTGGCCTGCATTGCAGCCAATAAACCCAAAAGGAGTACCGTGGAACTAGCAGCCTGATCCTCAACCAGAGAAGGCTCATCCGAGGCACATCCAGCAGTCGATGGAATCACGGGAGTGGGAAAAGCATGCTCGCTCCTGAACCCATGACTAGCGGTAGGTTCTTTTGGTTTTCTTAGATTTGTCACCGCAGGAAGAAAGCCCTAACAATGGCACCAACCAGGAGCAGCGCAGGCACAGATGATGGAACTGCTGCAGCCTGGCCTGACATCTCTTCTAGGGCTGTGAGAGCTAGGAGGCTGCACTCGAGGCCGCAAGGGGGGTCTCGTCTGTCCAGCCAACCGAAGATGAGGCAGATGTACCGATCCTCATGTGAAGAAGGCAAAAAGATTCTGTACAGCCCACAAGCCTGCAGGTCGTGCTCTGCCCCGAAGCAATCAGGTCCATTCAGAACACTTTCTTTTCTTTTTTTTTTTTTTTAAATATATTTTTATTGAGTTTTTTTTTTCCTTTTCTTTTAGTTCAGGAGACATTTTACAATCACATCATTTTCTATACTTGCATCAAGATTGTTAAGATGCAGGTTTACATTGCATGAATATCTTTTATGTTTGATACAGGTTGTTATTAGCAGACAAATAATCCCATAACTTCGTCCTGTTCTCGTTTTCTCACTAACACAGTTCCTGTCTACTATGGACAATAATCAGGATCAACCCGGGCCTGATGGAGTGACCACCTCTGCCAGAGGGTGGCAAATCTGTCCACCTGGTTATTTAATTTTGCTGTAATATTTTCTATCTGGTATATAGAATACACTATTCGTCTCCACTCATGGATGTTCGGTATTGCTTTGGTCATCCATTTCTTTGTTAGAGACTTTTTTGCAGTCAATAGCAAGACAGGAAGTAGAGATTTTGTCCGGGGCGATCCGGTAAACTGCCATAAGCACCATTTCTGCTGTAAGCTCAACACACTCCCAAGACCCTCCCCAATTTCTTTTTGGATGCCTAACCAGAAAGGCATTGGATATGGGCACTGCCACAGTATATGTGCTAAGTCAGCCATTTCGGCACCACACCCCCTCCAGCATACTCCAAATTAAATCAGGAGATATTTAGTCAAATTAGCCGGGGACCTAAAAAATCTTGATCTACGTTTCCAGGAGTATTCTCTCCAGATGTAAGACTGGGTGATCTTGACCGCCCATAAGGATGAGGAGGACCACTCTGCGTCAGATACTACAAGATCTAGGTCTTTGTTCCAACTCGCTAATATTGACTTTGTAGATTCTTTAGATTTGTTTCGCATCATTTTATACAGATGACCAATTAAATGATTCCAGTGTTGCCCTCGAGTGATCCAGGAATAGTTTTAAAAGGGGGGGGAAGTCAGTTTAATCTGAATTATTCTATTACGAAGTACATGGTTTCTTATTTGGAGGTATCTAAAATGATCTACATTTGGAAGACTGAATTTAAGTTTTAATTCTTCAAACTATAAGATCCCATTTGGTCCTAAAAATTGAAAAGCCTGCTCCAGCCCTAGTCTGCGCCAACGAGAAAAAGTTGTCATTATGGGATGGAATGAAGAGATCATCCTCCGAAATTATTTTGCAATATTCGTAGACTGTTTGGACGGGCTCTTTGTCTCGCATTTTAAACCAATTAGCTAGGACCTGTGAGGTAATGCCTGTGAAATCTCTGAAGGGAGAGGTTTTCCCAGGAGAAGAAAAAAATTTGTATTTTTTTTTTTTTAATATCATACATATCATTTAAATGAAATTCCAATTTCTTCCATTGGGAGTCAAACTGGTCAGAAAGCCATAGTAAAAGAGTTTTCAGAAACGCCGCTTCAGCATATTTTCTCAAGTCCGGAAGATTAGTACCACCTTGGGCTAGTGATAGTTTTAATACAGGACACTTTTTTGACTGCAGACAACACATCTCTTATCTGGGATCAGACCAAGGCTCGTCATGCTCCATTTCAAGAATATGCTTTGAAAAATTAGAAGAACACTGGCCTACACCGCATGCATGGAGCTGCGAAGGAGGAGACCTGACTCTTCCAGCGGAAAGGAACATCTGACGTCATGGGGCAGAGCCGAGGAGGATAACACACAGGAGGGTGGGAGGAGCTTAGCTTGAAGACGTTCTGGCTAGATTTGAAGGGAAAAGGAAATCGGCCATACTGTGGGTAAGTGTACCATATCCACATCCGTAGAATTCTATATTAACTTTTAACCATAAACTTCAGCATTTCTTCCATTAGTTAATGCTCAGCTGTGATTTACTGATAGCCTAAACACAGAGTCTATATAATTGATAAAATTAAAAGTCCAGATCGTTGTTCTGAATTTCTTTTTCAAAGTCCATACCAATAGAAACAAATCAGGATATATTTTTCCTTTTGTTTTACGTGCTATATTTAAAGACTATCAAGTCATTACTACTCACTGTCAATAACCTGGAGGTAAATATAGAAGGATAAAGTTTTACTCCTTGGAAGGCACGTCAGAAACTAATAGTTCAGTTAAGATGGTGCTCTCGCTGCTACCAGCTATTAATTGTCCAACACTGGAAGCGGTATTAGTTCATCTGAAGAGGCAGACTCGTGTTGGGATTTTTAGCTCTACAACTTTGAATAAATTCAAACAATTGGTCAGGGTCAAAGTAAATATGTCTGGTGGAGTTCGCAATGATTCTTACCTGACTCATTTAATAATGAAACGTACCCATTTCTTGAACCTCCGATCTGTACTAAAGAAACAGTCATCTTTGGGACTGAGTCTGAGGGCTGACGTATGGATAAATAAAAACCTCTGTACTGCGGAAACTCATGGCTTCCTTTAATTGAGCCTGTTTTATAATGTACCCTCTTGCTCTCTAAAGCAAACTGAACCAGGACAGTCACTGGTTTAGCGAGAGAGGACGCCTTAGATGCTGAGGTGGTTAAGATTTTTTGCCGATTAGGGAAGCAGAATGCTTTAATTAATGGTGGCATATTTTAACTGGTATAATTCAAGTTTACAGAAAGAAAGTAAATACTTTAGGACTGACTCGCATGAATTTTTTTCATTAATTTTCAGTAAATGCAAATCCAGGAACCTTAAAAACTGCTCTTCCTGGGGGGGCGCTGTGGAGCCCGAGCAGCGTGCAGCAACTTTTTACAGCTTGCACCTCGAGAGGAGGAAATCTACTTAAATCTCCTATTTAAAAGCTTCTCACAGAGTTTTTGACCTCACCATTGTGAAGAGCGACCCTAAATTTCTTAAGATGGGCAATCCCTAGAAAGATAAGATCTCTGGAGGGGCCGGAAAAAGCAAGGGAACGGGTAGGACTTGGGAGAGCAGAAGAAGCCACGTTAACTGAAGAACGGCTTGACACAGGAGAAACTATTAACACCCTGGGCCATAAACTTCAGACCTTGATAGCCTCAATTTCTGCACTTAATCAGAAGGTAGGTGACTTCAATACTCATGTTTTAATTGTGGAGAAAGCAGTAGACGGGCTTAAAGATGATTTCAAGGAGACCCGTAAGCATGCTGAAGCCTCGACCGGAGCGACCACCCTGCTTATTAAGGAAACCCAGCATCTTAAGGAACGTCTGGAAGCGCTTGAAAATCAAGCTTGAGGGGCTAATGTTCAGACTGTAGGTTTTCCCGAGAGCTCGGAAGGGGATCATCTGATCCTGAACATGCAGGAATGGCTTTCTGAAAAGTTAAATCCGGAAGCCCCAGCAAATACCTGGGAAATACAAAAAATTTACCGAGTTACACCACGTGGTTGCTCACAAAATACGGAGGATCCCCGTACCTTAATGTTGGTTACCTCGGGTGTTGCAGCCCAGACAAAATCCTCAGATATGCCCGCAGAGCAGCTCCACTGTATCAAGGGATTCCCTGGTTCACCTCTTCCCTGACATCAGTTACGCAACGAGGCAGCGGAAAAAGAAATTTGATGGTGTGAGGCGGGTCTTGAGGGAATTGGGAGTACCGCACACAATCATCTTCCCAGCCAGACTTCGGATTGTACATCAGAGCAGGGTCTGCTTATTTTCAGATCCCATGGAGGCCAGTAAATGGACAGATAGGAGGACTGCTGAAGTACGAAGGAGAACCAAAGGGTCAGACGATGAAGACGACGAGGCAGCAACCTGAGGCATTAATGTGGGGACACTGGAAAGTTTAATTCCTGGTAACAGTTATAATTTCACCCAACAGACTAAAATTTAAATAAATCGGGTAGCCTGTTCAATTGTTTGAACTGGTTGTACAAAATTCTTAGTCCTCCTCTTGTTGGAGGCTTTCGTATTTGTTAGGAATCTGAACAGGCTTGGTATTTTTTCGTTCTGTATTTTTTTTTTTTGTTCTGTTTAAAAGGGAAGAGGGAAAATAAATACATATAACTAAGTCCAGTAGTGTTAAGCTTTTAAGGAATAAGAGGTAGATGTTTATAGATGTTCGTTCTCTCTTAATATAGTACATTGCTTAGCTGCAAATTAGCTTACTGTAAGTATTCTCTTTTTTCATTTAGGTTGGACCATGGCATCAAATAGCCCTTATTGTAAGGGCATTGCTCATTATTTTGGACTGAATTGCTGGACAATTACTTAACATTTGTTTCAGCCATGTACTCCTGGGTTCTCTGAACAGCACATATTAGGAGTTTTATTCAATCTTGTATAGTAATATTATAAGATACCCCGTATGATGTACCACAATGTAGTTGATGCATAATATCCTTTTGATTAAGGAAAAGGGTATTCTCTTTTCCAAGAGGAATTGCTGTCACTATTTTGGACTGTCTGCTACATGCTTTCTTGTCTGTCATGTGCAAGATGAAATGAAAAAATAAAGTATAAAAAAAAAAAAACCTGCTCTTCCTGCCGGTACTCTATAAATTTTTCTAGCTTGAAATGCATTGGCCCGTAGCGCTGCGGTAACCTGAGAGGAAGAGGATTCACGCTTAACAGCCACTGCAGACTGCTCTTTTTTCCCTCTATAAATTACTTTTTCCATTAGCTGTCATATGGTGTTCAATATCATCGCATCTCACAACCAAAGAATCTAACTCTGTATCGAACATATGAATAATTTGCATTAACGCAATAAAACTGATTAACAGTGTCAAGGTTGTCAATTTGACAGCTCTATTGAGATAGAATGATACGGAGTTTCCCTGAGTCATAGGGGAGCTTCCAAAGTCAGACTGCCATTACTCAGAGTCGTAACTAGAAAGCATGTTAAGCTTTTTTGATGGTCATGGCAGGGCACAAGCTAATTTCAGGTAATGTCAACATCTCATGAATCTCATTCCTGAACCAATCAGACACTGGCTCTAAAACCATTTCCCAGAACAGGGCAATTTTTCACAGACAATGGAATTGTGCACTTAACAGTATGTGAAGTCATGTGCAATTCTACTGCACTGGTACCTTAGTTCTTACCTGTTCTCCATACTGCAGACTACGAGTCATTGATTTAAGTGTTTTTACAATCTGGGCTTTTGTAGCAGCTGGGTTTTCCAGGTTTTCAAGGCCGACTCCTTCCAAGAGTTTTAAAAGGTATGGGACGAGGTCAGTTTTTAGGGCCTGTGTAATGAAAACAATATACATTAAAAATCTTAAGTGGGAACAAGAACAGTGCTTCAAGACAGAATCCCTGCCTTAGATGGTGACAGTAACACAAGTACTAGCATTCAAGAAGAGATCCAAATCAAAGGAAACAAAACAATTTAACATTATAAGATCTGTTTTTTATTAAATAAATGTGAGCAACCACTCTAGTGGGAGACCACAGACAAAATCCCAGCATTGCGACCTACTGGTCTTTGTCAGGGGGCATTAGATGGTGACGGGCATGGAAGAATAACCTCAGCAAGCAGAAACTTTGAAGAACAAGAAATGAATATTATGTACCTACCATAATTCTTGATCTTCCTGTGTATCTTCGCCATTCATCACTGTGGGTTCAAACCAGAGGCGCTAGGACCCCACGGGAAGCTTTTTAGTTTTAAAAAGTTTTCTCCCTATCAGAAGGAAAGGCCAATGATTGGAATGGCACTGCCCTCGAGGCCGACGTATTACGTGGCGCTCGTGGGTTGGCCAATAACGGACGCCGGCCCCCTTCAACCCCTCAGTTCTGCTTGCTGGAGACAGAGAAAATGGGAGGAGGGTGGGCATGGGAGCCAAGGGATTGGAAAAGGAAAGGCTATAAACTGAAAAAAGAAGCATGCCGGCCACAAGAGGAGGGGTAGGAATCTAACAGGGTCTGGAAGATGGACCCCAACCGCCAGGCTGGCTGAAGGGGGGGGGCCAGAAGAAGAGAAAGAAAAGATCAAGAAGAATAAAGGAAAGAAGGGAAGACAGCGCTGGAGAAAATGAAGAGGAGGAGGAACATCCCCTCCAGAGTGCCCGAAGTCTCCTCCTGGCAGACCAAAGGGATGAGCCTAACTTCCCTGTCACCCTTGCCTTGTGTGTTTTTTTTTTTTAGGAGCCTGATGACAAACAAACTAACCTTAAGAGCTCAAGATTCAGGAAACTCAATCTACCAAGGCATAGATGGATTTAACACCTCAAGAAGAGAGCCTCCAAGAGAGTCAAGGTTATGACAGATCAGGTGCAACCCCAAGGTCCACTGGAGAAGAGGAGCTAGATGCTCTCAACTCACTCTACCCCTTGCAACAAGTGGTGGGAACTGGACTCACCATAGGGCAAAATCCTCTTGGAGGAGTTCAAAAGGAAGGAAGGTCCTGGAGCGTAGGACGAGTTCTTGGCTTCTACATCCAGCACCAGCAATGGTGGTGAGACAAGGATGATGACCTCTAGAAGAGGTTCAGAACCTCTGGGGAAAAACCCGAGTAGACTCTACCTCATAGGAATCTAGGAGTGGGTTACCTGAGGGGTTCAAAGGTGAGCCAGTTAGGGCTTCATGAGAAAAGGGAGGAGGTCCCCGGAGTCTCTGTGACAGTGACAGGTACTCAATCAGGGAGTCTGGACAGATTGTTTTAGGGAAGAGGGGCCTGTTAGAGACAGGATCCTCCAGGTCCAGAGAGCCCCTGTGACAGGGTTGAATAGGACCCTGTCCCAGTTGTTACGGAGAGTTTGAATGCAGGGATCTGTTCTGTTCTTTCCTTTCCTGTCTCTTGTCTGCCCGGTTGCGCAACCAAATTTTCCTGTGAGACCTAGGATTTGATCACCCTGACGGTCTCACAGTTCTCTGCCTTTCGCTGTCTCTCAGTCTTCCCTTGCTGTTTCTGTCTTTTCCTCACTAGCATATCTGCTGGTATAAAAATATATGCAAATCATTATGTGGAAATGTAACTGATATTGGTATCCCTCTGTTTAGAAATGATACAGTGTTACCGTTGAAATGTATATCATTATAGTTTCAGATGACCGAAAAAAAACTATTGGAAACTCAAGGAGTTAACCTGAGAGCAGTTTTTAAGCCCTTTTTCAGAAGCTGTGGAGAAGGGGCCACAGTTCTGGGAAACTGTGTTCTTGCTGCACCTGCCTGAAACTTTAGAAACATTTTAGAAAAAAAAAAAAACAGGATACTTGTTGAGGGAGATTGCAAAGACTTGTGAGAGAGAGCTGCAATGTTTCGAGACACACAGAGATTGAAGGAAAACTCAGATGGATCTTCTCTGTTTATTCTGCATTTGCAAATAGTTATTCTGAACAATTTTTTTTATGTTACTGCTAGTATTAATAAACACTTTTTTTGTGAATTCTACAACTGCTCCTGGTTTTTCCTATGCTTCCTGACCTGTGCCTTGACGACAGCCCCCCAGAAAGTATCCCCATCACTGCCAAGCGGGGCCCCAAGGAGCCCCTAGGAAGAAAAGATAGGAGCTCTTGCTTGCCCTCCCCCCAGAGGCATGTCCCTGGTGCTTCAAATGAAGTAGCAGGGAACCCGGAGGTACCAGAAGGACTTTGGCCTCAACTGGGGGGAAGGCAAGCAGGGAGGTGACACTGCCCAGAGGCTGAGGACCAAGTGGGAATGGAGGGTGGGAAGCAGTGATGATTGGTGAAGATACACAGGAAGATCAAGAATTATGGTAGGTATGTAATTTTCATATCTTACCTGTATCAATCTTCACTGTCCATCACTGGTGGGTGAGTACCAAGCACCATGGAGTGGCACTGGCACCGCCATGAAGACTGCACAAAAGTTCTGTCCCCAAAAGAAACATGGTAAGTGGAGACAGCCACCATGTGAACTTTCAGAGAGGAAAGACTGAGACCCAGATAAAAGAGATGGCGCATGTAGTCCAGAAGCCGCCCAACAGAGCAAGAGAATGGCTCGAAATCTTTGGAAGTGGCCCAAACAGAGAACCGTTTCCATTTCATGGCATAGGTAGATCTAGTGGAGTGCTTTCTAACCTCCACCAGAATCTCAGCCACCAGCGGGGAAACCCCGAATTGGGCTTGAGCTATGTCTGCAGGAGCCACGCGTGTAACTGAAGGGACTTGAGGCCTGGATGGACCAGGGTCCCCTGATACTGGGTCAGCAAAAGTTGCAACACAGGAAGAGGAGGTTCCTCTGAATACTGTTGCAGAAGAGAGAATGAAACTTGCCTGGGCCAGAAAGGAGCGATTAGGATCATGCAAGCTCCTTCTGTGAAAATAGGTAGTAAAACTACCGACAATTGACTACGAAGCAGTGAACTTAACCGCGAGGCACTACACGAGCTAACGGTGGGAAAGAACTGGAAGGCAGGTGTGGGGGACCATCCCTTTATACTGACGTCGCTCACCTGATGTGGGGGTGGTCCCCCACCAGAGACTGCTAACTAGAAATGTTTCCATGGGGTCCTGACGCTTGCCGGCTTCAGTCCTATTTGTAATCACCTACTGCAAGAGCCCTCTCAAAGTAAGATCTATGCTTCTCTGATCTGAAACTTTTATCATGTGGCAGCACAACTCAGCGTTATGCAGGAATGGCTGATGGGAGAGGAAGGGACAATCTGGGTCCCACTGGAGCTAGGGAGTAAGGGCCTGACACCACGCTGCTATTTAAACAAGGGGAGAATAGCTAAGTAGCGAGTAAGAAAGGGGACAAATCCACTTGCAGTACACTCACTGGTAGCCTGGGAGACAGCAGCCAAGGTTGTAGGTGGGATGCAGGAAAAATCTTTACTGCGCCTATTAGTCATAATCCAGTCTTCCTCCCTACTATGGAGGATGGTGGTTTCAGGCAGTGAAGAAGGGTTGGGCAAAGTGCTTCAGAGACTTATATGGACCACACAGCCTCAGGGATTTGGGAGAGCTAGAGGTGGGCCTGGACCTGCAGGACCAAGACAGGCTCAGGTTTCTGCAAGTCTGGACACACCTATACAGGACAGACAGAACTGACTATGCAGTACCGAAAGGCAGCACTCACAGGACTGCTGGGTGCTAGCAAAAACATAAAACAGTGCAGAAAAGGAAAACCAACACTCCAGATATCAGCGTAAAAAATTTACTAGCACAGAAGTGTAAAATACACCATATTACAGCTTAGAGTGAAATTAGCAACCTAACCCGGCAGACCAGCCCCAGAGCTTCGAGGGGCAATTCCTCTTGTTCAGAACTGACCTAGGTGCATCTAAGATAAGTGGGCTTGAAAAAGACACAATGAGAGCCAGAGCACACCCCAGAGGCTCAATGGCTAACCTTTATGCACACTTACAGGACGCCCTCCATGACCAACCCAAGGGGTATACAGGCTATGGGAGAGAGACTTAGCGGTGGAGATTACAAATGACAACTGGGCCATGACATGTGGACCAAACATGAGTCTGCTGTAGTGCAACAAGTATAAAGAGACCCAATTCAAATTCATCCATCACCTAGACCTTTTACCTGACATTGTGAGCAGGTTCTCAGGAGTGTTACCCATGTGTGGGAAATGTGTAGAAATCAGGGGCACACACATGCGCTATTTTTGGATTTGCAACACCCTGAGACAATTCTGGACTGAAGTTAAGGTATGGACAGGGCAGAATGGAGGGAGCGATACACCAGATACATTTCCTATCCATGTTGTTCAGGACGGACCACTCTGGAGGGGCAGAAAGGGACCCACACCACATGGTTATTAGAGTTATGCTGGTCATGACATGCAGGTGAATACAAAGCACCTTGATCTCCCACAACAACCCACAGTAGGCATGTGGCTTGAGCTGCACACAAAAACCCTGCCGCTGGAAGGACCATGTATGAACTGAAAGAGAGAAGGGGGCTCTTTGAGAAAGTCTGCAGCAAACTCACTGACTCCTTTCCACTCTTGGAAGCAGCAAAATGTTAAGAATGAGTACGTCTATTGAAGCCCAAATGAAGGGCTCGATGTTCAGACTTAATACAGAGTTCGTGGAAATGAAATCTTAATGTTAACCATCCATCTCAATTAAATGAAGAGACAGATCTGATGCAAGATAACATTTACTGTACATCCAGTGAGATTTTATTGTAGGTTACTGTTTTGTGTTTTTTTTTTTTTTTTTTTTTAACTGTCTGTTGTCTTGAAACACAGTTCTAAACAAAGTTACCAAGGTCTTATACAAAATATTAATTCATTTAATACAGTGGATGTATCCATAAATTGTGTATGTGAAATTGGCTGTGTTTATACAGTATGTTTAATGTTTGTTCATGTCTATTGAAAACCAATAAAAAGATTAAAAAACACAAAGTAGCCCTAATTTTTGGCTTAACGATTTTGTCATCTGGTCAACAGTGAGGTTTAAATGAGAGATCTTGATCCAATAACAATTATGTACGTATTGTACGTGTTGCTCTTCTAAGACTATCTTCACCACTGACTCAACCATGCGGTCCTTTATTTGATTTACCCCAACACTTTTAAACAATTTATCAGTTTTAGTCAAGAAAGCTAATAATGTTAAGCATTTTAAAAAATTGTTGAGTTTTTTATCATGACAATAATTTATGTACTTGTAACATATAATGTGACTGCGGTTTGTATTTTGTCTGATTGTTTACTGTGATTGTACTGAATTTTTATGTCAGGTATGACTGCAAAAGAGCTGTGCCCAGTCATCTCCTGGTAAAAAATAGAGAGAAAAAAGAGAGATTCCTACTAGTAGATCCAAGACTGAGGCACTAGGACCCAGCAGAAGTCAGAACTTTTCAGAGGGCTGGCGCCATGGCAGTTAGTGCGCATGTGTGATGTCTGGCATTAGAACATGCAGCCGGTGGTTTACTGTGGTGTCAGCTCACAACCAATTCAGTATCCTTTTTACTGAGAAGGTGAGTAGCATACTGTAACAAGAAACTATGCATTTAACCAAAGCACATAACATAGCCTTTGGTGGCCATATTAGAAGGGCTACCAAATCCAGTAACAGGAATGTCTTCATGGCCCAAACCAAGCATAATGGGGTGAAGACCAACACAACCATATTGGATTGATTCTGGGGGGATGGTGGGCATGTGAATCAATGGCAAAGCTATTCTTAGAAGATCAAGAATTATGGTAAGTATGTAATTTTAAAATCTTCCAAGAATCAATCTTCACCATTGGTTCCCACTAGAGGGTCAGAGTACCAAGCTCAGAAAAAGACCCCTGGACTAGGCCAGCTGGAGCTGAGGGTTCACTCAGGATAGTAATCCATTCAGGACCGTCTTGCCTGGCATGGATATCCAGGGCACAAGGCTTAGAAAAAGTGTGAACAGTGCTCCAAATTGCAGCTCTGCAATGTTTTCCAATACACAGAGTGTATTTCTGCCAAGGACATGGCAACTATTCTGGTGGATTGGGCGCATTCGCTGCCCTCCAATTTAATCTGAGCCACAGCATTAGAGTGGAAAAGGCAATACACAATCCAGGCAGAAATGAACTTGACTGCAACAAGCAGTCCCCTCTGATTAGGATCAAAGAAGACAAAAAGCTGACTGAATTATCCTAAGTCCTTAGTTCTGTCCAGATAAAACCTAACATCCAGTAAGTGGAGAGCCCTTTCTCTCTCATTCTGGAAGTAGTCAAAGTAAGTAGGCAGGACTAAGGTGTGGTAAAGGTGGAACTTCAATATCACTTTTGGTAGAAACGTGGGGTGTGTATGAAGAAAGTACGTAAGAATTTACTGTAACAGTAGATCTGCGAGAAGAGCTCCTGCAGCAAGCTCAGCTCAAGGATTATGCTGTCAGGCACTAGGACTCCACTGAAAACTTCTAGGCAGCTGTACCTAGCTGGGGCCTGCCCCTTACATCGGTCCACCCACTGACATCACACTCTGTATAAAGGGGGCGGTCCCCAACGCCACCTCAGCTCACCAGCCGGAGACCCGGGGGTTGTTCAGCAGGAGAAAACTGAGGCAGGTGCTGAAAATTCCCAGAAGGAGAAATATAATAGGGTATGGAGGGAGGGGAAATAGCACCTGCTGCAGGAGCTTTTCTTGAAGATCTACTGCTATGGTAAGTTCTTAAGTAACTATACTATCTTACTTCAAGTAAGAGCTCCTGCAGCAGGCTACACCTTAAGGACTGAGTCCCAAGCAGTGTTCCAAAAGGAAAAACACAGTAGAAGGTAAACTCTTATTAAATGATTAGGAAAGTAGGCCTTGGAGGACAGCTAGGCCGAACCCTGTTCTTTTTTTGGAAGCAATGTCCAGAGTGTAGTGCTTAACCAAAGTGTGTATAGAATTCCATGATGCGGCAGTGCAGATGTCAGCAGTCGAAACATTTTTCAAAGCTGCAAAAGATGCAGCCATCCCCCTTGTGGAATGTGCCTTGACTGGTTCTGGCAAGGATTTTTCGTACTTGTTGTAAATAAAGACAATACAATTTTGTAACCATTTCGACATGGCCTGTTTTGTCACAGGTTCCCCCAGAGTCCTGTGAGCAAAGGACACAAACAACTGATCCAATTTTCGAACCGATTTAGTACGGCTCAGGTAGTAATGAAGGATCCTATGAATGTCTAGAGTGTGAAGAAGGGCTTCCCCTGATTTGAATACTCAGAGTAGTA
Organism: Neoceratodus forsteri; assembly: GCA_016271365.2. NCBI lineage: Eukaryota > Metazoa > Chordata > Ceratodontiformes > Ceratodontidae > Neoceratodus > Neoceratodus forsteri. The sequence continues at coordinate 1,040,430,381 of CM057456.1, read as the reverse complement.
AACTGGAAGGCAGACACCTTGATTCAGTGTCAGCTCAGACATTACCTTCAGGAGAAACTTAGGATTAGTTCGAAAAGACACTCAGTCTCTGTGAAAAATTAAATAAGGATCTTTACACATCAGTGCTTGCAGCTCTGAAATCCTTTGAGCTGAAGTGATGGCAACCAAAAATAATGTTCTCCAAGAGAGAAAGCGGAGGTCACAGTCTGCAGCCATTTCGAAGGCAGGCAAGGTCAATTTCTCTAGAACGAATAAAAGGTCCCATGGGGGGGACAGGATCCCTGACTGGGGGCTTTAGGAAGCATGCCCTGTAGGAATGTGCGGGTAAGGTCCAACTGAGTGATGTTCCTACCCTCCACTGGTGCATGATAAATAAAATAGCGCAGAGATGCACCTTAATGGAAAAGTATCACAGCCCCATGTCCAAAAGCGATAGGAGATATTCCAACACTGATTTCACTGAGCATGTTAAAAGGTCCAGGGAATGTGTGGCTGCGCATATGCAGAAGCGTTTCAACTTCATGGTGTATGTAGCTCTTGCAGATGGCTTTCTTGCCTCTACTAGGACTACAGCCACCCTCTGTGAAACTCCATGCCTGAAGACAGCTAAGTCTGCAGAAGCCATGCATGAAGGTGTAGGGACCAAAGATCTGGGTGGACCAATGTGTCCTGGTCTTGGGATAGCAAGCTGGATGACAGAGGTAGTTGAAAAGGTGGTTCCACAGCCAACCACTGCAAGAGAGGTAAAGTACAGTTACGTAAGAACCTACCATAAATGAAAATTACGTACCTACCGTAATTCTTGATCTTCTTCTCTTGTATCTTCATCATTCGTTACTGATTGTGTAGTGCCGGAGGCGCGCACCCACTATGGGAGATTTTTTTTTGAGTCGGCTCCAACGGCGCCGCCCATGCCGTTAGGTGCCGCAGACTCCTCCTCCATCTCAGTTCTGGTAGCCGGAGAGGCCAGAAAAAGATTAAAGAAAAAAAGGAAAGAGCAAGACAAGAGAGCAGAGGGATAGAAAAAGGAAAGGCTATAAACTGAAAAAGAAATAAGCTGGTAGAGGACAGATGGAAGAGGGGAGAATACCTAACCTAAGGGACCGCAGGGCCTCCCATCTGGGACGGCTCTAAGGGAGGAACAGATAAAGAGAAAAGGAAGAGGAAGAGAGAAGGGATGTTGAGAGGGGAGAACACTGCCCATAGGTATACTGGTTGAGAGGGTTATAAGCTCGAACCAAAAACCAAGGAAGCAAGAATCCCTTCTAATAGGAGTGAGAAAAGGTTCAACCGAACCGCTTGTAAGATTGGACACAAAGGGCAGGTTCTCTATAATCTCATCATCCTAACCTCCTACACTCTAGCTGAGAGCTTACAGACTGCCCAGACAGAAAACTGTTCCGGAAATAGAGAGCCCAACTATGAGCAGGGGTGGTAAGTCCCTTAGCACCTTGTTAAGTGCTAAAACCGAAGTGTGTGGGTAGGGGTTAGGCCCTACAAGAGGCAGCTTTGTATGAAGGATAGAGTGGGAACTCAATCGGACTGCCTGAAGGCAAGGCAAGGGCAGCAGTTCTAGGTTAAGAAGTGCATAAGTACCAACCAGAAGAAGCTGACAATTAAATAATGCCTGCCAGGGGGAACCTTAATTTTGAGGCTGAGCCAAAAGAGACGGTCTCTTTTAGCTGTGAGCTGAACATTGTGGCTAAGGAGCACAGAGGTCACCCCTAGGGGCAGTCAGAAAAAGTTTCCTCAGAACAGGTGAAAAACCCTACTTGTTCCTCTTTACCTTGAGGAAAAGAGACCCGTCCATAGAAGAACGGAAACCAGGATTTTTTTTTTTTGCACAAAGGCCAAAGGAAGGGAGAGGAACGAGAAGGGAGGGGAGACGCCGCAGTAGGAGGCCACTGAGGGGAAGGTGGGTGGGTATCAGTAATGAATGGTGAAGATGCAAGAGAAGATCAAGAATTATGGTAGGTACGTAATTTTCATATCTTCCTTGTCAATCTTCACCATTCATCTACTGATGAGTTAACTCCCGAGTAGGAAACCCTGGGGAGCAAGACCCCAGCCTCCTGTTGGTGGGAGACAGAAGAGGAAGACCCTGGGCTAATCAAGCAAGAAGCTTATGGTGGGGGAGAGCTAGGAGATGTCCCCCGAGGACGGGGAGATGGAGGAAGCCCCTGTAGAAGTCTCCTAGTCCTGAAGAAAAAGAGACGGGTCCCCCAGAAAGCGGAGCGAATCACCCTACGCCGGGCCAGGGGTGACAACCTAGATAGACGAAGCCATGCCATCCATCTAATACAGATCGCTGTCCCTGCAAGCCTGGAAGCCACCTCATTGGTGTCATAAGATGCTCTTGCTTGGTGTCTTGCCAGCTCCAGGCCCATAGCAGAGAGGGCAATAGCTTGTATGGTTTGCTCCATATCAGGCATTGATGTTAAGATCTGGGAAAACATTGACCACAAATGCCTACTGTAGGCAGCATGGTAAACCTGATGTGATGCAATGCATAACAGCGCACGAGAGGAAGAGAACACTCTTTGCCCCTACCGGTCAAACTGTAGGGAATCTGAGTCCGGTGGACGGTCATGTGCCAGGCGGCAGCGCTTAGAGGGAGTCTCTAGGTATGCCAATCTTGAAGGTGGGTTGGGAAGAATACCTAGAGATTCCGATAAGGCACAATACCTTCATTCGCAGTCTGCCGGGGCTGGAGAAAGGGTGGCTGGCGACTGCCAGGAATGGATAGACGCCTCCTGGAAGGGAACAGGCCAGGTTAGTACCACCAAATGCTGGGCACTGAATTCGCCGAGGAACTCACGTGTCTCCCGTTCGGTATTGTCTCGCCTAACAAAGGAGATACGAAGATCCCTCACTATCCTCGAAAGGAATCGCTGATATTCAGTGAAATCAGTATCGGAGCAGAGATAAGCAGTGGGTTCCTCTCCCTCCGAGGAGGGAGATAAGGATGATTGAGAGCTCGAACGTCCAGAGAACTCCTGCGGTGGTGGGGATAGGTGAAACACCTGCTTACGTATGTAACTAACACAGGAGGGGAAGGCCGCCGCAGAGCCTCTGAACGTCTCCCAGGATAACGGGCCCGTAGGATCAACATGGCCTGGGAGAGAAGGGGGTGGCTGCAGAGGAATGGGAGAGGGGCACCTACGGCGAGGCAACTGTCCTCTGCTGAGGCTCTGGAATCAGGGGAACGGAGCCCGGGCTGGCAGGATCCAGGACAACAAACCACGTTGCAGAACAGAACCCTGGGGATGCGAAGCCTGGAAGAGCCTAGGAGGGGATCCTCCCCTGTGATGAACCTGGGGCTGCATGGATCCAGAAGGGCAGCCCACAGCAATGCCACCAGAGGGGTCCCTGGGGCTTGAGAGGGAAAGCCGGGCCTGCGCCACGGCTCCTACCCGCCCCCCGAGGGGTGGCAGGCGAAGACTGAGGAGCCTGAACCCCATCTCTCGACTCCCCGGACTCCGAGAACGCCCTCCTCCTCGACCCCAGCGACCCCCCCCACCCCGAGGGGGTGCAGCAGCACCAGGATTGGCAGCTGCCACAACCTCCTCAGGAGGGACAGCCCCTCCCTCCACCTCCGCTCCATCCCCCTCCAGGGACCCCAGACCACCCCCAGCCTGGGTGGCCTCAGGGGAGGACAGCAGCGGAGACAGAGGAATAGGCGTGCTGGGTTGCCTAGCACCTCGTCTCACTGGAGACCCTGACTCCAAAGAGTCAGGGTGCCAGGATGGGTCCACATCTGAATCATCCTTCGAAGAGGAGGAAGAGACCAGCTGGACCACAATACTGGCCACCTCGGGGGTCTCCAGTGAAATGGCACAGTGAACAGCGCCGGTGCCAGTGGTGGCACCGGACGACCCCGGCCTCGACTCTCCAGCGGCGCTGGCCGGAGCCACGGCTCCGCCCTTGGCGCCGGGACTCTACTCAGCACCACTAGAAGATCCGACCGGGCCCACAGCACCGCAGGCAGCACCGAAAGCCAACAAGGCACCGCGAACGGCGCCATCTCGATCACCGGCACCGCAAACAGTGCTGGGATCCAAAACAGTGCTGGGATCCAAAACGGCGCTGGAAGGTGGCGTTGAGGGTCCACCGATGCCGGGACCAGCAGACCTGGGCCTCAACACTGCAGGAGCCTGCACCTCTGTGGAGGTGACTGCTGGGGCGGTGTCCCCGCTGTGGCCCCAGAAGGGACCTCGGAGTTCCTCCAACACCACGAAAGAGGCCTCCTCTTTGGCAAGAGTAGATGAGAAAGCCTCCTCCTCCTCCTCTACAGACCATACAGGCCTGAGAGGGGTCCCGAAGGAAGGGTCTAGAGACCTTACCTGGGAATCCCTGGAGCAGCGCCATCCCCCGAAAGTCGGCGGAGTCTTGCCAATCTTGAACGCGTGGACTTCCAGGACGCGACGGTCCATCGAGAAACAGGCATTGCATGCATCCATATTGTGGTTGGGTCCCAGGCAACGGAGAAAAACATCATGCCGGTTCTTGATGGAAAAATGCCGGTCACAGGAGCACCGACGCATAGGGGCACGGCCCGCCTTCGACTTACGTTTTGTCCCCCGAACCTGACATGATACGAAAAAATTAAGACCAAAACAAGCACAGCTCTCGGTGCTATCAAAAAACAGAAGGAAAAAGAACGGTCTCACTGGTGACTACGTCGAGAAAAGCAGGAATAAGGGGGCTGAAATGGTTGATGTCACAACTAGGCCTAGAACTGAATCTAACTGCGTAGCAGGTGCAGCCTCGATGGCGGGAGAAACAGAACCGAGATGGAGGAGGAGTCTGCAGCACCTAACGGCAGCCCCTCACGCATGACGCAGCATGTCACTCTCGTGGGCGGCGCTGTTGGAGCCAACTCAAAAAAATTAAAAAATCTCCCGTAGTGGGTGCGTGCCTCCGGCACTACCCAAGCAGTAATGAATGGTGAAGACTGACAAGGGAAGATCAGTAGATCTTCGAGAGGCGCTCTTGCAGCAGATAATACCATTAGGACTAATGACACCGGGCATTACCCCACGGAAAACTTGTAGCTAGCAGTCTGTAGGAGGGGACCGCCCCGACATCGGCTCCGCCCGATGTCAGACATGGTACAAAGAGGGTGGTCCCCTGGCACCATCTCAGTTCTCCCGCCGGAGACCCCGTGGAAAAGACTGGAGGACCGGGCAGGATCTCCCCAACCCTAAAAAGAACAGAAACCTGGGGGATGGAGAGTGGGAAAGCCACCTGCTGCAAGAGCGCCTCTCGAAGATCTACTGTTACGGTAAGTTCTTACGTAACTGTACTATCCGACTTCAAGGGGGAGCTCTTGCAGCAGGTAATACCATTAGGACTGAGTCTCAAGCAGTACCCAAGAATAGATCCAAGTCTGACGGGAGGGGGAGAAGGAAAACACACTGACTGTAAAAACCTGCAGGATGGCCAGTCCAAAACCTGCTCTTCTCCTAGAAGCAATGTCTAGGCTGTAATGCCTGATGAAAGTATGGACTGTGCTCCAGGTTGCAGCAGTGCAGATATCTGCCGAAGAAATATTCCTCAAAGAGGCAAACGAGGTAGCCACAGCCCTGGTGGAGTGAACCTTGACAGGTCCTGGCAAGGGTTTACCATGGTGCTGGTAACAAAACGATATGCAGTGCACCAACCAACGGGTTAGTGACTGCTTGGATACAGGAGCCAGTCATCCTTTGTGCAATGGAGATGAACAACTGGTCCATCTTCCTCGTTGCTTTGGTTCGGAAGAGGTAATAATGAAGGATTCCGTGTACATCTAAGGTATGCAACAAGGCCTCACTCTGATTTTCAAACCCAGGGTAATAAACCGGAAGGTTGATGTCCTGGTTCAGAGTCAGTACCCACAGCACCTTTGGCAGAAACTTAGGATTCGTATGCAGGGTCACCCTGCCCCTGTGGAAAACAAGATAAGGCTCCTTACGCATAAGGGCCTGAAGCTCGGAAACCTTTCGAGCGGAAGTAATACCAACTAAAAATAACGCTTTCCATGAGAGGAAGAGTAGCTTGCAAATTGCGGCTGGTTCATAGGGAGGCAGGGTGAGCTTCTCAAGAACAAAAAGCAAATCCCAAGTTGGGACCGGGTCCCTCCTGGGAGGTCTGATATGAAGAATCCCTCGAAGGAAGGTCTTGCACACATTGAGCTGTGCTAGAGTTCTCTCCCCATATGGTGCATGGTATGCGGAAACTTCACACATGTGTACCTTAATGGACGAGTAGTTGAGTCCCAAGTCCAAGATGTGGGGAAGATAATCTAGCACATGCTTGACCGGACAATCCAGAGGATCTAGGGCACAAGCCACTGCCCAGAGGCAGAAATGCTTCCACTTCATGGCATAGGTTGCCCTTGTGGAGGGTTTCCTCACTGCTATGAGAACTTCTGCCACCCTGCTCGACACTCCTACTCTCTCCTCTGCTAAGACTGCAGGAGCCAGGCGAGCAGGTGAAGAGACTGCAGAGCAGGATGGACAAGCGCCCCCTGTTCTTGAGAGAGCAAGTGGGTGGAGAGTGGCAACTGCACAGGAAGTTCCAAGGTCAGTTGCTGTAGCAGCGGGTACCAGATTTGTTGGGGCCAAAGAGGAGCCACCAGAATCACCCTGACTTCCTCTGACTGTGCTCTAGGTCCAGCTCCTCAGTGTCCCATTCATAAACGGACTGGATGTGCTGCACAATGTCCAGAAATGATGGGTCATCCAGGTGGGACCTCGGGGAGTCCCTGGGACCGGAGAAGGTGGGATAATTCCTCTTTGTTGGAGGAGTCTGGTGAGGAGGGACTTGCATCCCCGTCGTCCGGTGAGGACGGGCGTCCACTGGAGGATGGGATGGGGAAGAACGCCTCCTCCTGCGTTTGCCTTTGGGGTCCGAGTAAGTTACCTCCTCTCCAGCTGGACTGGTCAGTGTTGGAGGGGGTCCCATTGGTGGCAGAGTCAGAGTTGGGAATGGAGGTCTGTACAGAGGTCCTCCTTAACGGTATTCCACCATGATGTAAAGAGTGACTCGATGTCCACCACTGGGACTGCTGGGGGCGGACATCAGGATCACTGGACCTGGCATCTGCGGATCTTGAGGATCTGGCACCAGGTCTGGAGAGCCCTGTTTGTCCTTGTCTGGATGCCCAGGATCTGCGTCCCCAGGGGACGCGGCATCTGAAGTAGGCCCATCAGGCGACCAGCCCTCGGTGGGGGGGTGGGCATCTGATCCTCTGCTGGTGACCGCCTTGTATCAGGCGTCACAGTGCAGGACACTGTGGAGGGCGACCGGCTCGGCGGGTGCCTGTCCAGGGCGGAGGGGCGCATCTTGGCTGGTGAAGGCGAAGGGGGGGGGGTCCAGTGGCAGACTGTCTCCCTCCCTCAGAGTCGTCAGGACACTTGCGCTTTTCTGACGAACCACCAGGTTTTTCTTTTGATTTACTGGCTGGCAGATGGCCTTCCTGGGTCAACCCTGAAGAGGACTTGTGGGGTCGGTGGGCCAGGGAAGGAGGAGCAGGCAAATGCCCTGAAGAGACTGGCTCGCTGAGTTTGCAATGAGAAGAGGTGGGAGCTGCTTTTTAGACTTCTGCGAAGACTCAGTCACATGAGCAGGGACCTAGCCCGACCTCCGGCCGGAGGTCAAAGAAGAAGAAGGTGTCTTCGAAGGTGACTTGGGGCGGGACTCGGACCTTTCCCTATCCTTCCTCCTATGGTGGTGGTGTTTCCCTCCCGATGATTTGTCTCTGGGTGGGGAGTCCTTGGCGGGAGAAGAAGAGCTGTGCCCTGAAGTCCGCTGCACAGCCTTCACCTTCAGTTCCAGGAGATAGGCTTTCAGGGTGTTGGCTCTCCTGGTTCTGGTCTTTTAGTTGAACGTGCAGTAGTGCGGGCAGAGGGCGGGCCGCTGGTTGGGCCCTAGACAGATAAGGCAGGCCGTGTGACAGTCTTTGGCCAGAATCTTTTTCCTGTACACACACTTGGGACTTGGGTTGCAGTGGAGAGGGTGACGACATGCATGGAGATATCCAAAGTCAAAGGATAATCAGAAAAAATGCAATACTAATGCAATTTTATGAAAAGCAGTCGACTGCGTTGAAAGGCGTCTGTGGAGCTGAACTAAGTGGGTCAACGGTGGGAAAAGAACTGAGATGGGGCCGGGGGACCAACCCCCTTTATAACACATCTGACATCGGGCAGAGCCGACATCGGGGGGCAGTCCCCCTCTACAGACTGCTAGCTACAAGTTTTTCATGGGGTCCTAACACCTGGCGGCATTAGTTCTAATGGTATTACCTGCTGCAAGAGCTCCCCCTTGAAGTCAGATCCATATTTGTTGTAGCCAAAGCAGGGCCACTAGGATCATCGTTGCTCCCTCTGCCTGTAGCTTGAGCAACACCCTCTGTAGCAGGGGAAAGGGAGGGAATGCATAGAGAAATCTCCCTGTCCAGCAGAGGAACAATGTGTCTCGCCAGAAAACACCTGGCCCTGGATCTAGCAAGCAGAAATTGGGCAGTTCTGCATTGCACAGGGACACGAAGAGGTCCAGCTCTGGACATCCCCATCTTTCTAAGAGGTCGTCCACCACTTTTTGAAGCAGCTCCCACTCATGGTTCCTGGACCGGGAGCGACTGAGCTCAAATGCCAGGATGTTTTGGACACCTGGGACATGAACCGCTTTCATTGAGAGTCCGTGTTCCAGGGCCCAGTACCACACTCTCACTGCTTCTCTGCACAGAGGGTAGGAGTGCGTATCCCCCCCCCCCCCGGCTTGTTGATATAAAAGACCACAGACATGTTGTTGGTCTGTAGAAGCAGGGGACCCTGGTAAGGTGAGTCTGGAAGGCCTGCATGTCATACAGAATCACCCTCATCTCCAAAATGTTAATGTGCAGGGACACTTCTATGTCTATGTCTATGTCCCCAGAGTACTTTGATTCTGAAAATGAGCTCCCCATCCTAGACCCGATGCATCCGTGGTTAGGATTTGGCTTATTTGCTTTTGTTTACCAGGTAAGCACACTAGACAGCCAAGTGCCTATTTTCAGGCTTGGTGAATCCAATTGGAATGGGACTCCTGCTTCCAAATTGGGAGAAGTAAGCCACCATGACAGCATCTGCTGAACAGCCCTTGACACACTTATGGGATGTTCGAGGTCATTGGACCTCTGGTCCCATTGAACCCATAGGTTCCATTGTGGAACTCTCATATGCAAGCGTGCCAGTGGAACGTAGCCCTTGCCGTGACACAGTGGGACGTAGCTATTTTGTAGACCTGGTCTCTCAGCCGACTGGCTCTGTCGGGTGGGAGAAAAGCTCTTCCCTGCTATGTGTCCAGACACTGGCAGGGCCAAGGACAGGATTTTGGGAAGCTGATGTATATCCTCAGCTGCTGGAACATCAGAAATGTATCAGAGAGGGTGTGAATTAACCATGATCTTGAGGGGGCAGCTACAAGCCAATCATCCAGGTAAGGATAGACTAAATGACTCTGTCTCCTTAAAGTGGCTGTTACCACTGTGACAAAATTGAACACCTTTGGCGCCGAGGAGAGACTGAAAGGTAAAGCCCGGAATTGGCAGTGGTTCCCCAGAAAGGCGAACCGCAGGTACCTCCAGTGAGCTGGAAACACTGGTATGTGAAGGTATGCGTCTTGCATATCCAGGGAGCATAACCAATCCCCCTGATTTAGCATGGGGATCAGACCAGGCAAGGCCATCATCCTGAACCTCTTGTATTCGATGTGCTGGTTCCTCTGGCTTAAGTCCAGAATGGGCCTTAGGTCTCCCGCCTTCTTGGGGACTAAGAAAAAGTGGGAGTAATATCGGTTCCCTGTTGGGAGGGAGGAACACGCTTGATGGCTCGTTTTAAGAGCAAGGCCTGGATCCCTTCCTTGAAGAGGGCTGTGTGGGTTGCGGAGTATCGAGAAGGGCTGGAGTACTGTCTGGGATAAGTTTGACAAACTCCAGAGTATAGCCTTTTCTATGATGTCCCGAACCCAAACATCTGTTGTAATGTTGGTCCACCCATCTAGGTAGAGGGAGAACTGACACCCTACTGCCTCTGCTGGAGAAGGAGTGGGGGCTGGCAGGGAGTCATGCATGGGTGGCTGAGGTGGGAAGCGAGGGCTGGGAGGATTTGGCATTCCTGGGCCCGCTGTACCCAGATGGCTGTGAGGCAGCCTTGCACTTAAAGGGACCTTGGATCTGTTGGCATCCGGGTGTCGAAATGGCTTACGCTTGGGTTGCTGAGGGTCCGACCGGTAGATGTGGTGGACGGACTGCACCGCCTTTCCTGAGTCTTGCAGATCTGTAATGATTTTTTGTACCTCCTCTCCGAAGAGGATGGACCCATGGAAAGGAGCATCCGGGATGGAATCCTGGAGGTCCTGTCTAAACCTGGAAACCCTCAGTCAGGAGTGACGATGGAGGCAGATCCTGGTAGCCATGGCTCGAGCAGCTGTGTCCGCTGAATCGTAGGATGCCCTCAACACGTGCTTCCCTATGTCCAGTCCGGACTGAAGAACGTCCAAAAGTTCTGTACGGGACGGGCCTTCAGGCTGCCTTTGAGCTAGCTCCAGGGCTTTCTTCCAAAAAGATTTTTGGTAAAGCACTATGTGTGCTAGAAAATTTAGAGACTGCATGGAATAGGTGGAAGAAGTGTAAATTCTCCGCCCGAACTGTTTGAATTTCTTAAGACTCCTTGTCGGGGGGCTGTGAGCTCATATGTTTCAGTTGCTTGGTCCTACCATGTGCTGCAGTTAGGACCATGGAATCTGCCCTGGGATTTTCTCCCAGGAACAGCTCAGCCTTAGGGGATTTACAGAGTCTGTTCGCCTTCTTGGGAACAGCTGAGAAAGAGGAAGGGTGCTCCCAAGCCAATTTGGTCAACTCCTGGAAGGGGACAAAGGGGAATGACCAGAGGTTTTGGGTCACTCATGCCCAAAAAGGTGTGGAGCCCCTTCCTCTCTGGATCCTATTCCTTAGTATCCTATTGGTTTGGAAACTGGATGTGGTGCATAACATCCATGAAGGTCGGGTCATCTGGGGGAGACCTGGATGAATTGCAGGGACCTTCTGGCTGTAGGAGTAACCCCTGGAAGAGGAATCCAAGGAGTAAGGGCGGTCTCTGGAGGAGGAAGAGGAGGCTGACCTTGAATGCTTGCGCCTGTGCTGGCATCTGCTTCCCATCATCCAAGGAAGGCGACCTGGATGTGGCGCAACGATGTCTGTCCCTGCACCTGTGATGCTCTAGATCTGAACCTGGTGGAGCTGGACTCCTGGGTAAGAGCAGAGATGATGGCTGAGGGTTTGGAAAGGGTGTCTTATCCGGGACCGCGGTGGGAGGCTGAGGCGGTGGGGGAGGGCATCTTTCTTGATCAAATCCCCCTTAACTGTGTTCCACCAGGATGTGAACAGCTGTCCGACGTCTGTCAGGGAAACCTTGGGTACATGCAGGGATGGTGTACCCTTAGGTTCCGTGGGGGCCTTTGGTAGGTTGCTGAGCCCTGGCATCTCATGTGGGAGTTCGTCAGGACTCGGTGCGTTGGGGCCTGTTGTCTGGTCACCCAGTTGCCCGCTGACTGGTCCCCTGACGCCTGGCTGTCTGGCACAGGAACAGAGGGCGTATGACCTGTCTCAGTGCCGGCAGGTACTCTATCATCAGGATGCAGGTCCGTCAGAGATGGCAGCCCTGTCGTCAGGTTCTGAGGTGGTAGACCTAGAGGCGTCTGGGCTGGAGTAGCCACCCCGGATGCCTGGTCACTTGGCGCCTTACCCTGTGGCGTCTGCCTCTGGTCCTTCCGCCTGCCAGAAGGACGATCATCTGAGACCTGCATCAGGGTTTTAGCTTTTGTAGCTGACGTGTCTTGGGGAGAGTGTTCCCTTGAGTGGGAATGCTCCCAGCATCTGCGCCTGTCGTCGATGACGAGCTGGAGTAGAAGAAAGACCCCACAGCCTTATCGGCTTAAGTCCCGGCCTTAGGCCCCGATAGTTGCTGGAAGGGCCTAAGGCTTAGGGAGGGACCTGATGGCCCTCGCCCCGAACAGCTGCCACCCACTGAGAGGGTAAGGGTGGAAGTCTTCAACGGCAGGCCGGAGGATGTAAGGCTTGACCGGGGGGGGGGGGGAGACTCCGCTCTCTTGACAGAGTGTGAACTGGGAGGTTTGTCCTTGCTATGAGGAGATTTCAAGCTGGACTCTGATCTGCTGAGCTCCTTGTGGTGGTGCTTCCCTCCTGAGTTTTTCTCCTTGTGGGAATTCAGCAACCTGGAGTCTGAAGAGCTAGCCTTTGATGGGCATTGAAGGGTGACAAGCTGCTGCTCCATGATGTAGGCCTAGAGTATCTTGTAGGCGATGGATGCGGGTCTGCTGGTTACATTTTCTGCAGTATGGGCAGGCATTCACGTTGTGGTCAAGCCCCAGACAGAAGAGGCACTGGGAGTGAAGTCTTTTGCCGGAATCTGCCACCCACACGAACACTTAGATTTCTGTCGCTTTGCTGGAGAAGATGGAAAAGACATTTTATTTATTTATTTATTGAGAATATTGGCTACAACCTTTGAGACATGGTCTCATTTCCAAAGGCTCCACATCAGGGTATACAACATAATAGGAGGCAGACATTTATACAAAATTACAGTGGGGTAGGGAAAGAGATCACAACAGGGTTATCAAAGTGTGTCAAGTAGTAGGCAGTATACAATATTACAGCGAAAGTATGAGACAAGGTACTAGGTACACAGCAAGGTATGTAAAGCTGCTAGTTTTATACAGTTGGGTAGCTAGACAAGTCCTGTGGGGGAGCTTGTGAATGCCTGCAAACCGTCTAGTCAGAAAATGATATAGCATATGCGCTAGCAGGAGGAGCGAGCAGTTGGGCTACCAACACTGTAATTAGTACATAGTAACAGCAGTGGGATAAGTGTATACTTAACCCAGTATCACACTGCCCTTAGGCTGGTTCTAGTGGGAACAATGGCAGTGGTGGGCAGAGATTATGTGTTTTTTGAGGGTTGTCTTAAAGGGACCTAGCCTGGGGAAAGAGGTGATGGCCTGAGGGAGAGCACTGTACCAGGATGGCGCTCTATGGGAAAAGGACTGTTGTGCAAGGGTGGTAGTGACCCTGGGAACAGCCCACGTTAATTTATTTGCTGCATGGGTCTTTGCAGAGGTATGTGCCGCACGGAGGGAGGCTGAGACTCCGGTGGGAGTGAGGCCTAGCTGGATTTTCTTAGCAAGGAGACATGTTTGGTAATGCACTCTTTCATCCAGGGTAAGGATTTTTGTTAGGTCATATAAGGTGCAGCTGTGGGTATGCCTATCCACTCCAGCGAGGAGCCTACAGGCTTTATTAATGGATAGATGTATTTTATCTAGTGCTGTGCGGTCAGTGGCCGCATAGACGATTAGCCCATAGACTACGAGGGACAGAACAGAGGAGGTAATTGCAATATTTAGTGCCTCTGGGGGTAGGCAGGCTTTGTGTCGAAATAGTAGTCCTGTGTGCATACTGATGGCAGAGGAAAGATTACTAATATGCAGATGTAATAAGTTAGGATCGAAGGTAATGCCCAGGTATTTATATGTGTAGACCTGTTCCAGTGGGAGGAGGGCTTTGGAAAAAATTGTTAGCTGGGCCTTGTGGTCCTTGTTCTGCCGGTGTGAGAAGAGCATAGATTTAGTCTTTTTTACATTGACCACAAGTCTGTGGTCAGTGAACCAGTTTTCAACTTGATGGAAGGCAAGTTGTAGGGAAGACTGAAGGACAGTGGGATCCGAGTGGGAGGCATATAGCAGAAGGTTGCATGGACAGGATTTAGGCAGGGAATTCAGGAAGATGCTGAATAGCAGTGGGCCAAGGATGGAGCCTTGGGGGACCCCTAAGCGGACTGGTAGAGTGGGTGAGAGGGTACTGTGTATCTTCACACACTGGGACCTATCCGAGAGGTAACTTGAGAACCAAGTGATGGGTCCAGGGGACAGGCCAGAGCGGCAAAGAGTATTTATGAGCAGGGTGTGGAAGACTGTCCAATGCTTTCGACAGGTCAATGAAAACAGCTCCTGCAAGCAGCTTTTTATCTAGGGCATAGGACATAAACTGTATGAAAATAAAACAAAATATCGAAAAACTAAAATGGGTACTTCTTGAACTAGAAGACTAAACATGGCAGTCGACAGATGCAAGGAGGCATCCGAGGAGCCGAAGCACACGGGTCGACGGTGGGAAAAGAACTAAGGTGGGGCTGGGGACCACCCCCTTTATACAGAGGGTGAAGTCGGTGGGTGGACCGATGTAAGGGGCCGGCCCCAGTTGGGTACTGCTGGCTAGAAGTTTTCCGTGGAGTCTTAGTGCCTGATGGCATAGTCCTCAAGGTGTAGCCTGCTGCAGGAGTTCTTACTTGAAGTAAGATCTATTGTACTTTGTCTTCATGGAAAACTGTATACGGAGGATCTATGACCAAAGAATGGCCTGCGAGCAGAAGTGATAGCCATCAGAAATGCTGCTTTTAACTCAAGAATTCTAAGTCATGCACTGCAAAGGACCCAAAAGGCTAGGTAGTTCTGCAGGCTAGGGCGCCCCCTAAACATTGACGGCACAAGAACAACCAAGCTCCAAATGACTTAGTCCAACACATGCATGCTAAGGAAGCTCAAAGAAGCTGACAGAGCTCCAAAAAATATTGCCCCACCTATCTGGGGCCTTGATGCTACTCCTACCATTGGCATTTACTAGATGAGAGGTCATGGCACTGTTGAGCTACAATATAAATCAGTGCAGGCAGAGATTTTTGCTGGGATGGCTTACTTCACTGGATGCTGATTACAATTTCACCATATGCAGTCTCAGCCTGAAACCAGACTTTCTTCCATGCCATGATCTGCATGCTTCTTGTAGTATAATGATGTAACAGTAGATGGCGCCAATACAATATAATACAATAGAAGTATGTTTATTTATTTGCTTGCTTTTGTTAACCAGGTGAGCAGTTACACAGCATACAGGAAACATAATACAGAGTTGAAGTAACAAACCGGAGCTGTAGGCTCCAACAGGTGGAAAGTACAGTTCATGCTTAAACATGGTAAGGCAGGCAGTCAAGCAATAGGATACAAAAGACAACTTGGAGAGTCAGAAATAAATATCATAGCTATAGACTAAGCACATCTCAACAGACAATTGGAGAAATAACACATCAAGGTTAACATCAAGAAATTATTTCAGGACTAGTTAGTAGTAACCTTAAATATAATCGCCTAACATGGGAGAAATAGTTAATATCCCACTGAAGGAGGAGGGTCCTGATAGGACAGGATTGCCATACAAAGAGGGGGACGGTCGGGGCTAAGTGGAGCATAGACAGGCCGAAGCAGACTTAAGGAAGCTCCATAGGGATGTTTTAAAGCAGTGGTGGGAGGGAGAGGCACGAACCAGGGCAGGAAGTGAGTTCCACATTTTTTGGTGCATGGATGGAGAAGGCCCGGTCACCTGTGCAGGTGTGGGTCCTGGGAACCTGTCGGGCCTGTGCAGTACACGATCTGAAATGGTAGGCAGGGGTTGCGTGTTTAAGGGGAAGGGTGAGTGCCAAGGGAGTGGCTGTTCTGACTATGTTATCGACAAAGTTGCCAAGGACAAAGGTGCGGTGCTTTTCGGGGGGAGCCACTCCAGCCGTGAGTAGAGCTCACATCGATGAGTAAGGCGGGGGGCCGATAAAGCGAAGCGGCATATATTGTTGTAGGCAGTGTCCCATTTCATAAGACCTGTGAGTGGTACAGAAGCAAAGGCAACGAGCCCATAGCAAAGTGTGGGAAGGAGTATCCCCCTGGCTATGGCAAGTCGGGCAGCCGGGGTGAGGCAGTCCTTGGCTCTGTAGGCAGGCAAGGTCAAGCTTGCCATTCGAGGCTTTACACACATTCTAGATATGTGTAGAGAGATCAAGTTGAGGATCTAGGGTAACCCCTAGATACTTTGCCCAGTCAATGACTGGCAGGATGGAGCCATTTGCCCCACAGATTTTTAGGGGTGCCGGGCAGGAAGAGGGTATTAGCCACCGACCCAAATAGCATGGCCTGGGTCTTCTTCAGGTTGACGATAAGCTTGTGGCCCTCAAGGCAGTTCTGGATTTGATTGAAATCAGAGTTTAGCCTAGAATTGATGACGTTGATATCACGGAAGCTGGCCAGGACTACCAGGTCATCCGCGTACAAAGTTGGGAGCCTGTGGGTAATAGCGGAGGGAAGTTCATTAATGAACAGAGAAAACAGAATGGGACCAAGGACGGAACCCTGGGGGACCCCACAATTTACTGGGGAGAGGGCTGAGATGGTGCAGTTGAAACAGGTGTATTGCTGCCTACCAGCTAGGTAGTTGGAGAACCATTTGAGGGTTCAGTGGGAGAAACCGAGGGAGTGCAGTGTGGCATGGAGGAGGGAGTGGTCAACCCTACCGAAGGCCTTGAAAAGATCGACGAATATGGCCCCGGTCAGGTTACCTTGGTCAGTTGCAGATCTGATCGCAGAGGTAACCACAGCAAGTGCCGTCAATGTACTGTGCCCTTTTCTGAAGCCATGCTGGGTAGGTGAGAGAACAGTGTAACCCTGGAGGTAGTGGGAGAGTTGGGAAGCAACTGCCTTTTCAAGTAGCTTGCTGGTGGCAGATAGTATTGCAATGGAGCGATAGTTATTTATATCTTTGGGGGTCACCTTGTTTGTAAACAGGGACCACCTTGGCAATCTTCCATACATCAGGGATGATCCCCAGGACGAGGGAAGAGTTAAATATATGAGCGACCAGTCTGGCGAGGAAGGGAGCCCCGAGGCTAAGGAGTCTTGGTTCGAGGCAGTCATATCCGGCCCCCGTGTGGTGGAAGAGTCCAGCCAGGAGTGTCTGAGTCTCACTGACTGTGATCCTTTTGAGGTAGAAGGGCGGACAAGAGGAAGGGGGATGCCCCCTCAGCGGTTCTGGGGCAGAGAGTTGGGGGGGGGGGGGAAACAGGCAGACCTGAGAACATGTGGTTAAAAGCGGTGGCGATGGTTTGGCGGTTGTTACAGTTTGTCCCACCGATATACATGTCAAGGAACTGCTCCTTAGCAGACCCACCCACAAAGTTTTTGATGTTTTTCCAAAAACACCAGGGGTTGTTAGCCATGGCAAGTAAGGCATAGTTGCAGTACTCGCTCTTTGCAGTACGTATAGCACACTTGCAGGCGTTTCTGAGTTGCCGATATTCATCATAGTCTTCTCGGTAGATCTTGTATGTAGCTGGAGAAGAAGTGATAAAGATATTTAATGCTTTTGCATTTGCTAATGTAGAGAACAGAGAGAAGACAGCAGTGTTAAAAGCAAAGTTTCAACAGTACTGTGAGCCCAGAAAGAATATGCCATATATTAGACACATGTTCTTTACCAGAGGGCAAGGCCTGTCTGAAACGACAGATGCTTATGTGACTGATCTGAAAAATAAGGCCAAGAGTTGCGAGTGTGGGCAGTTGACAGAGTCACTTATAAGGGACAGAACTCTGTGTGGCATTAGAGATGATCAGGTCAAAGAGAGACTTTTTAGAGAAGCAGACCTTACATTACAAAAAGCAATTGATATATGCCATGCAAGTGAGGTTAGTCACAGCCAAATGAAAGTGCTTAATGAAGAAGCAGAAATGCAGTCCACAAACTAAAGAAAGTGACACCAGACTACAGTAAATTTAAAAAGAAAAACAAAACACAAAAGATGAAATTAAATGTGGCAGCTATGGTTACAAACACGAAAAATGAAAATGTTCTGCCTTTGGTCAAATGTGCAAAGTCTGTCACAAGAGAAACCACTTAGCAAAAATGTGTAGGATGCAGCCCAGTCTCAGTCTAGAAAAATACATGTGTTATATGAGAAAGATGCTGAAGCAGAAATGTTTATTGGAATAATTCAGACAGAAGAAAGCAGAGACAAGAGCAAAATGCAGATTGGAGCTATTAATGTTAAAGATGTTACTGAGGACAAAAAAGACTGGACAAAAACACTTAAATAACAAGGCAGTTCAATTCAGGCTTGTCAATGGATCAGAATGTAATGTCATATCATCATAAATGTTTAAGACGTTGAATTTGAAAGATAAGTTGAGCAAGTACAGGTACAAGCTAGTTACTTACTCAGGGCATCAATGATACCTAAAGGGCAAAACATTTACCTGTGAGTATAAAGGCCAGAAATATGACATCCAGTTCCAAGTAATTGATCAAGATGCACCAGCAATACTGGGTCGTGCAACATGCTTGCAGTGAGGCACTCAAAAAAGAATTTTTAATGCAGATCCCAGAGAGCGACATACTTGATAACTATGAAGACTTGTTTATAGCTCTAGGATGCATACCAGGACAGCACCATATCCAAGTAGACCCCACTGTTAAACCTGTTGTGCATCTGCCCAAGAAAGTGCAAGTAGCACTGAAGGATAGAATCGAGGCAGAACTTGAAAAAAATGGACAAATTAGATGTCATTCCTAAACAAACTGAGCCTACAAACTGGGTTAATAGCATGGTAACAGTAGTAAAGCCTGATAAGCTCAGAATCTGTTATTGTTCCAAAAGACCTAAACTGTGCATTAAAAAGAGAACATTACCCCCTGTGAACAGTGGAAGTAGTAGTAGTTGGGATGCCAAGTGCTAAGGTATTCTCAGTACTGGATGCAAACCAAGGATTTTGGCAAATACAGCTTGATGAAGAGAGCTCCAGATTGTATACATTTAATGTGCCATTTGGAAGGTACAGAATTAAGAGACTCCCGTTTGGCATCTCATCTGCGCCTGAGGTGTTCCAGAAAATCACAGCACAGATGCTGAAAGGCCTAGGAGTAGTAGTGAACATTACTGATCATATACTCGTCTGGGGAGAAAAAGTGAAGCAACATGATCAGAGATTGATTCAACTACTGGAGAGAGCCAGCAGTATAAATCTGAAGCTGGACAAAAAGAACTGTAAAATCAGAATGACTGAAATAAGCTACATAGGTCATGTTCTGAGCAGTGAAGGGTTAAAACCGGACTCAGAGAAAGTGAGAGCTATTCTGCAGATGTCAGAGCCAGAGGATAAACCAGCTCTGATGAGGTTCTGATGAGTATGATTCAGTATTTAGCTAAATTCATTCCCAATCCGTCTGAAGTGCACCACTAAGGAAAATGAAAATTACATACCACGCACTGGAGCTAGGACCCCGCGGGAGACTTTAATTTTTCTCCATCATGGGTGGAGTCGATGCAGAGGTGCCGCCCCTCAAGGCCGGCGTTCACGTGGCTCCGAGGTGCCCGTTAGCTGCTCGTCACTCCGCCCCAGCCCCAGTTCTGACACGCCGGAGAGTGTAAGGAAGGGAGGGTGTGTTGAGGCAAGAAAGCCTAAGAGATAGATAAAAGGAAAGGAATAATAAACTAAAATGAGAAATAAATGACTGAGAGGACAGAAGGCGAGATTAAAACAGGAAATTGGGGAGAAGGAGACCCAATCTCTGAAAGGAGAAGAAGAAGGAGGAGGAGAGGTAAGGAAAGGGAGGGGGGTGAAAGAGTAGCACAGCCCCAGAAGCGAAATGCATTCTGACATATTTAGAAGACTATAGTCCAGCCTTGGACTACACAGCTCAGCTGCAGGAGGTAAGCAGAAGTTGCAAGCAGCCTAGGTCTAGAAGACCAGAGAAAAGAAGGTACAGGCTAAGGGTGTGTCTCAAGCTCTCCCCCCTTCCTCCCAAAATGAGATACTTAAAACAGCCACAGGCATAAGGGGGAAAGAGCTCAAAATATGAGTCTCTAAATAATAGACACTTGAGTAAGGGGAGGAAGAGGAGGGCTCCCCCTGCTCCCAGACTCCCCAGAAAAAGGGAGAAAAGTGGGCCCCCCCAAAAAAATCTCCATAAACACCCCCCCAGGGATTCACCCCTGTGTGTCTCCATAGTCCCCTCTTGCCTAATCGCAAGGGAGAAGAGAGCGAAGAAAGAAAAGACACACGGGGTAGGAAGGAGGAAGTCCAGAGACTGAGGCCTACAGGGGGAAGGAGGGTGGGATTTAGTGATGAATGGTGCAGACACACAGAAAGATCAAGAATTATGGTAGGTACGTAATTTTCATATCTTATCTCTGTCAATCTTCACCATTCATCACTAGTGGGTGGTACCAGCCCCAGAGGAAACTCTGGAAAGTACCCTAAGGGACTAGGTCCCTTAGCCTCCAGTGGGTGAGACACCAAAGGGGAGAACCCTCACAGGCCTGGGAAGGCCTGGGACTGCTCTGGGCGAGACGGAGATCCCCCAGTTGGGGAAGGAGGATGCCCCAAAAGCCTCCGTCTCACCCTTCGGGAGAAAAGATGGGTTCTCCGGTATGCGGAGTAAATCACCCTACGCCGGGCCAAGGGTGATAACCGGGATAGGCGAGGCCATGCCGTTCCCCGAAGGCAGATCGCTGTCCCTACCACTCTGGATGCTAACTCATTGGCATCATACAATGCCCTTGCTTGGTGCCTTGCTAGCTGCAGGCCCTGCGCAGAGAGGGGAATGGCTTGCCTGGTTTCCTCCAAGTCAGGCATTGAGGCTAGGAGCTGACCTAGCCTAGACCACAAGAACCTGTTGTAGGCTGCAAAGTGGGCCTGATGTACTGCAATAGACAGATCAGTGCTGAGTAGAACATTTGTCTCCCCCAGAAATTGAAATCCGCAGAGTCTGAGTCCGGGGGACGGTCACAGTAAGGGGTGCGAGGCCCAGAGGGGGTGTCCAAGGAGGTCAAGCCCAAAGGGGGATGAGGCAGAGAATCTGGAGACCCAGGGGGAGCGCGATACCACTGGCATAGGGCCCTAGTGGCTGAAACGGCGGAGAAAGGATGTAGCCAGAGCCGTTGTGACACCTCCTGAAAAAGAACAGGCAGGCGGGAGCCACCAGGTGGGCCACACTGTACTTGCCTAAGAAGGCGCGCATCACATGCTCAGGATTGCTGACTGGGACAGGGGTAAGGTGAAGCTTGTCTAACATCCTCACAAGGAAGCACTGATAGGAGGACACAAAGTTCCTCTCCCACCGTTGAGGGAGAAGAGGATGAAGACGAGCTCCCAGGTTCAGGGTCCGGCTGCACAGGAGCATGGTGAAACACCTGCTGGTCCAGGGCACGGAGATAGGTGAGAAAATTTGCAGCAGAACCTCTGAACTGTTCCCAGGTAAGAGGTCCGCGAGGACCGGGAATACCTGGGACCACCGGGGATGGAGACAGACATTCGGGGGACAGGCTCCTGGCAACAGGAGAATGGTCTCCGTCAGGGCAGGGGGGCCAACAGGAAACCCTTCGCAGGGAGGGGGACCCGAAGGCCGCCGCAGCTAAAAGCCATTCAACCGGGTTGGAACGGTCAAAGCTGTGCCCAAAGGAAGAAATCCCCCCGTAAGGTAACCAGGACTGTACAAGTCCAGAAGGACGGCCCCTGACCTCAGAAGTTGAAGTCCCTCTCGGGCACGCCTGCAGGGAAAGACGAGGGCCTGCGCTTCTGCTCCTCCCAGAACCCAGCTGGGCTCTGGGGAGGGCGTGCCGTGCCACACATCTACCTCTCAACCCTTCAGAATCAGAGAGGGACCTAATCCTTGTAGCCACCAGCCTAGGTAGCTGGCAACTCCGGGTAGCCTCCGAGGAGTCCACCCAGGGAACATACCCTCCCCCTCCTTGTGTGCCCCAGGCTGCCCCAAACTTGGGCTGTCCAAACACACCAAGGAGGGGAGTGTCCCAACTGGAGGAACAGCAGCGCCAGCGACACCAGGTTACACAGCAGTAGTCACAGGGACCACCGCTGGCTGGTCAGACCCCTGACCCTAAGGTCCACCGGTGACAACCGACCACCAGAGGCAGGCTGAGTGGGGGCCGAGGTGCTGGAAACAGAGGTGTCCGAAGATTCCTAAGAACCTGGGAGCCAGTCTGGATCAGAACCAGAGTCCACCTCCGAAGAGGCAGGCTCCGAGGTCTGATGCCAGACAACTCCACAAGCATCTCCAGGTCCTGGACCCCGAAGTGGGGCACCCTGAGATTTGGCACCGCCAGTGCCACCAGGGGAAGCAGCCAGCATGGCGCCCGACACCCACCCGGTGCCCACAATGGCATCAGAGTCAGCGCGACCCTGAGCGTGGCTCCTGCGCTACCCCAGCACCGCCAAAATCCAATACAGCACTGGAGCTTGACTCAGACTCCACCTTGGCACCACAAGTGGCACCAAAGTCAGGAGTGGTCCAGAACACGGTGCTGCACAACACTCCCGGTGCTGGGCGGGCAGCCCTGAGCAGCTGACCCCACCCGGTGTGCAGCACCACCGAGGACAGGGATGGCGCCAGGACCAGAACCAGCCCAGAAACCTCCAAACCACCACCCCGACACTGCCGAGAACTCAGACGCCTGCGGTAGCATCAGAAACATGTGACATCGAAGAGGAGCTGAGCGCCCGACTGCAGGCGCCCGCACTCAAAGTCCATGGCACTGGGGCCCAAGAGTGGTGCCATGAGAACTGACATATAAGGGCGGTGCCAGCCCGGCTAAAGGGACGGTCAATGACACTGAGGGCCTTCGCCACCAAAGAGGTGACTGCCGATGTGGTGCCTCATGACTGACCTCCAAGGGGCTGGCAGGCCTCCTTCACCCTTGGAAAATCCCGCTGTGTGGAAGGCTAAAAGCGAGATTCCCTCCTCTACGGCCATATAGGACCGCAGCGGACCCAAAGGAAGGCCGAAAGCCTCTCCTTGGTCCGGTGACTGTGCATTCGACCTCCGAAGATCGGCGGTGTACGTCCGACCTTCAACGCATGGTTCTCAATTATATGGCGGTCCATCGAGGAGCAAATGTTGCAGTTATCCATATCGTGGTTGGGGCCGAGGCAGGAAAGGCAGCGGTCATGCTGGTCCACCATGGAGTAGAGGTGGCCAAAGGGGCACCGACGAATAGGGGCCGCCCCACGTTAGACGTCTTCTTACCCCCCCTCCGATGAGACATGACCAAAAGGAAGATAAACTAGAAACAGTACTCAACACCACTTAATAAAAGGAAAGGTCTTTCCAGTAACTTGAAGCGACGTCGAGCAGGCGAGCAGAACCAAGGCAACTGTAATTATGGAACAAAGAATCAATGGAATGGGCCGCAAACAACTCGTAGTCTCACACACAAGGTATCACACTCGACGACAGGAGAGAAAGAACTGGGGCTGGGGCAGAGTTGACAGCAGCTAACGGCCAACCCTCGAGCGCCACATGGAACATCAGCCTTGAGGGCGGCGCCGGCTCTGCGTCGACTCCGCCCATGATGGGGAAAAAAAAGTATCCTGCGGGGTCCTAGCTCTGGTGCGCTATACCCACTAGCGATGAATGGTGAAGATTGACACAGATAAGATATACTGGAGAACAAGGTCCAGTGGCACTGGGAACAACAGTACAAAAACAGCTTTCAAGAGCTCAGAAATTTGGTAACTAATGCACCTGTTCTTAAGTTCTAGGACGTAAACAAACCAGTTACACGGACCTGCGGATACCAGCTCGGAAGGCTTACTGACTGCCAGAAATGGTAGACTGAAACTGAAAAAGAACTCCTAGCGATTGTCTACGGATGTGAGAAATTCCACCAATATTTGTATGGGAAGCAAATACAGGTGGAGTCGGATCATTGTCCATTAGAGGCAATATTCAGGAAACCTTTAATTCAAGCACCACCAAGACTACAAAGGATGCTTATGCAGTTGCAAAAGTACAGTCTGCAAGTTCATTACAAGCCTGGGAGAGACATGCACATTGCAGATACCCTGAGCAGAGCATATCTTAGGAGACTGAAGATTTGCAAGATGAAGAACTAGAATTACATCTGCTTACTACTCAGCTACCTGTTTCGGCAGAGAAACTACAAGAGTTCCAGTCAGCCACAGATAAAAACATGACACTACAGCAGATCAGAGCAGTTGTGCTAAATGGATGGTCCACAGAAAGGGACAAAGTCAGTGCTGCTAGAAATCAGAAACAATTGAACTTTTCATGAGGAAATCACATACTTTGACAAGCTTCTGTTCAAAGGAGCAAAACTGATAGTTCCACAACAAATGAGGAAACAGATGCTCCAGAAAATACACAAAGTCCACATTGGCATCGTAAAGTGTAAACAGAGAGCACGAGATACACTGTACTGGCCTGGGATGTCCAAACAGACTGAAGAAACAGTTTCACAATGTGCTGTTGGCAATGCAAATAAACACAATAATCCTAAAGAACTTCTGTTGTCTCATGACATACCGGACAGTCCTTGGGCTAAAACAGGAGCTGACCTCTTTCAGTTCAATGGAACCGAATACCTTCTCTGTGTGGACTATTACTTCAAATACCCAGAAATAACAAAATTCAGTGAGTCTACAAGCAAGACAATTATTACAGCCATGAAGTCACTGTTTGCCAGACATGGCATACCAGATGTGGTAATGTCTGATAATGGTCCACAATTTTATAGTTCAGAGTTCAGAATGTTTGCGCATAGCTGGGAATTTAAACACTCCACATCCAGTCCAGGATTCCCACAGTCCAATGGACAAGCAGAGAGGACTGTGCAAACAGTAAAAAACTTACTGAAAAATGCACAAGAGGGTGGTGGAAACCGCTATCTTGCACTGTTAGAATACAGGAACACACTTTTGGAAGAAACTGGATTTTCTCCTCCACTTTGCTAAAGGAACACAGGTTAAAATCTAAGTTCCCAGCATTGACACTGCTTTTAAAACTTAAGCATAAGATTGAGGTGAGAGACGAGCTGAAATCGAGACAAGCTACACAGAAGTACTACTATGATCGTCATGCACAGGAGTTGCCAGTTATTCAAAAGGGAGACCAAATAACCTGCAGTTGTGGTCGGCAAGCACGATTCATCTAGATCGTATATAATCTGTCCACCTGATGGAAAAACGTACCGAAGAAACAGGAAACATTTAATGAAGACATGAGAGGAAAGCTTCCCTGCTGTGATCCCTGATTACTCTGAAGAGTCAAGTCCTACAATATCAGAGAAACATTCAGAGAGTGTGGATCAACCTGATGTGGCAGCACCTACTAAGCTACCTGACAGTTGCAAGGAAAATACACTGCCTGTGCAGACACCAGAAAAGATACCCAGAACAACAAGATCTGGCAGAGAGATCAAAGTTCCGAGAAAATACCAAGAGGATGCAGTATGGACTGGTGGTAAAGACCAGGTCCCAGCAAGGCTATGTGCTAGTGACCTCTGGCCCTAATTGTGGTTATAAACAACAGTTGTTTTTCTTTTGCTATCTTTTGATAAGAATAAAAGAACTGAATTGTAAAAAAAAAAAAAAAAGATGTAGTACAATGATGTAACTGTAGATGGAGCCAATACGATATAAGGCAATGTAATGAGGTCCAGTTTGTATATGTGAGTGTGGCACATGCTTACAGCTTGAGCAGAAAGTGCTTGTGCAGTTATAATAAAGAAGCTGAACTGTAGACAGACACCTGTGGTTTCTCATACTTTACACTTCTCTCTCTGAATTGCTCTGCCTATTGCTGATTGAAAGGGGTGAGTCTTACAAACTATATAGGCTAACTGGCTCAACGATGTTGGCAGACAGGTTTGGGTGTTTTTTTTTTAAGGGGGGGGGGAGAGGAACATTCAGCAGAGCGTCTGTGTTAAGCAACCAAAAAAAGGTCCATTTTAAACTCAGCCTGCCTTGACAGATTGATTAGCCTTTTTCTTGTTCATAAATTGCGATGTTAACCTGCTTATTTTATGCCTTGCATCTATGATTTCTCTTAAAGTTGACTGGCTAACTTTCTATTTAACCAGCTGCTTACAGCTAGTTAGTTGTTGAACCAGGAACAGGATATCTGATTGAGACCTAGCCCCTGGAGTTTATACAGGAGCAATTTATGACTTGACAGTCAAATGCCTTAGTCACGCCAATAAAAAAATGCTCCAGTAGCTTGGCTGGCTTCCACGGCATCAAGAAGGTCCATCAAAAGCCAGACTAGGGCTGTATCTGTTCCATGGTCCAGTTCCTACTATACGATTGTAATGATGATTTCTGATGTGTTCTGAAGTATGTGCCTGTCCTAGTCTGACTGCCAAATGCCTTACACAACTACCTGCCACTGCACTGTGTCTTGCTCTTTATTTTTATTGTATCTTGTATTTGTATGCACACTGTATTTCACTTTTGGACTTGTACTCGATGTGTGTCCCATTCTGTCTCAGCTCATTGTACTCTCCCCTATCCCTCACCCCCAGGATGCATCTGGAATCGAGGAGTAGTCTGCTCAGCATGCCTTCCTGGTAAAGCTTTTAAATAAATAAATGGTCCTTCCGAAAACTGCGCTGAGCAACAGTAAGCAGAGTGTGTGTTTCAGTGTATGGCTGGAGCTGGTTACAGACCAGTCTCTGCACAGTTTTGAATAGGATGCAAAAAATGAAAGAAAAAATTGCTCACTTTAGTAATCTTGTTTCTTCTAAGGGAACCTTACTGTATTGACTTATGCAGTATGGTCTCATCATAGGACTGCCCCGGAGCCAAAATGGTTAATAGACCCTATGCAAATTATGGAATGCTAGGCTCGAGCTCGGTTTTCAAATCACTGTCCCAGTAAACAATTCCAAACCGTAAGATTCTTACGAAGCAATTTCTGGATAATATAGTAACAGTAATAACAATAAGAATAGTAACAACAACCCTCCCTAATAAATTAAAAGGAAAAATCTTTTTTTTTTTTTTTTACTTTATTTTTGTACATTATGTACTGAGCATACAAAATACATTCTTTGATTCCAGGTAGAGGATTTTTGGTTTATCCAGATACATTATGGTAGATAATTCTTATCCTTTCTTTCATTGCTACGACATCATGGGGGTGCATATCTAATTAGTACAGTTAAAGAAAGAATAAAAGAAAAGGCCTATGCAGCAAGACCATGGACACCCATACATAAAAGAGTTGTGCAAGAGTCCAGCGAGTCCCTTCCTTGCAGAGAGGCCTGTGTATTTACTTGGCCCAGGAGTCCATGTCTAAAACATATCCAGAGAATTCTTCCCTTACATGTTAATAACAAGGATGCCCCCTTACATTCACTCACAGACAGCTATTCATAATTTTTTTTAAACATTTATATGTCACAGTTTGAGCATGTTAACATGTGCCCTGCCTATACGGTGCTTAAGCTTTAGATTTAGTTGAAACCACTTTTTTTTTTTTAAATACATAACCTGCTACAGCATGTAAATGCAGGTAAACCAACCAAAATATAGCATTACTCTTTACAAGTAAATCACTATTAACTAATACTGTGGTACCAACCATACTGTAGTAATTAGTTTAACAAAACTGTCCAGTAAATCTTCATTTCAGGTTTCATCTTCTTCTCCCTCAGCTTCCAGAGGACCCGATTTGGCAAAGTCCACACGGATCATCTCCAGCTTACGACCCACATCCGCTGGATCAGAATAGAGATTTTCCCAGCGTAGATAATCTTGAGCCTTGCTGGCATTTGGAGTGCATGGTTAATCCTGAGCTCCCGCAGGCCTGCTCTAATGGCATCGAACCCTCGGCGTCTCATCCTCGTCGAATAGCTGAGGTCAGGGAAGCAATGTAGAATGGAGCCATCCATTAAAGTAAGTGCCCCCGCTGATTTAGCTTTGTGTAAAACAAAATACCTGTTCTTTACTCCACTTGTCACTACTAGTACAGTCCTTGGGATAGTTGAGCTTCCTGCGCGGTGTTATTTGGTAGGCCCTTTTGGTCGGATGTTCGTCCTGCAGTTGGAACAGGTCCTGCAACAGCTGGTGCATATATTCAGCTAAATTTGCGCCCTCTGCTCCTTCGGGTAGCCCCAAAAATCAGAGGCTGCAGGCGCGAGCGTTGTTTTCCAGAGATTCCAAGGCATGTACGAAGCAATTTGTACTCCCTCAGGACTCCATCGGTCACAGTCACAGTTTTAGATACTGTGGCTGAGAGCTCAGTCTGATTTGTTTCCAAGGTAAACATTTTGGTCTCCACCTTCACAAGCCTTGTATTGTAAGTCTCTAGTTTTGTGTCTGTTTGCTGAACTGCTTGTAGAATGGCACTGACTTTTGTTTCTAAGTATCCAGGTTTCCCGCTCTCAATTACAGCGCTGAAGGCTCCGTTCGTAGCAGGCGCAGGGCCTTTCCCCCTTCTTTGACAGTCCATTTTAGTTCTACCCATTGTAGAATCGATCCAGAAATTCGCCAGGAATGTCGTAAGGACTTTAGCCTTAGGATCCAACAGTGAGGCTGAACAAGATTTGCAAGAAAAGTAGTTTTTTTTTTAAAGCTTTTGATACCTTCTCGGTCTGGAGCGAGTAAAGGAGCGACTTCTCCAGTTGGCTGCTGGCCAAGCCCAACCAAAAGGAAAAATCTTAAGAAATTATTCTTACTTCTGAAAACTTGCCAAGTGGAATCACTAAGACTCAAGCCACAGATGCCCAAAAAACAAGATCATCCATACCCCCAGGTTTGCAACAACTCTACCACAGCTGTAGTGCAGTGACCATAGGTTTTGAGTAGGAGAGTAAGGGAGGGAGCTCAGAATACAGTAAGAGTCCCTTAGAAGAAACAAGATTACTAAGGTGAATATTTTTTTCTTCAAACACAGGAAATCTTCCTGTATTCTAAGTTATGCAGATTATCAAGCAGTGCCTTTGGAGGTGGGACTATAACCTATTTAGGAAACAGACTCTGCAGGACTACTGTGCCAAACCTGGCATCTCCTCTGGCCTGGATATCCAAACAATAATGTTTGGTGAATGTGTGAACTGTCTTCCAGATTGCAGCTTTGCAAATGTCCACTAGGGGAATATCTCTAGCAGCTGCCACAGAAGCTGCAGTACCCCTAGTTGAACGGGCCCTGAGGCCTGCAGGGGGTTGCTTACCCACCTTGCTATAGCAAAACTGAATACAAGCCACAATCCACCTTGCAACAGATCAATGTTGTGGCAGGCTTCCCTTTTCCCACCTCTCCATAAGCAAGGAAGAGTTGGGTCTGATCCTGTCTGTGACCCTTTGTGTGGTCAAGATAATAGCCGACTGCCCTCTTTACATCTAGGCTATGCAAGCTGCGTTCGCCTCAGGTGGCATGGTCTGTAAAGAAGACTGGCAAAGTAATGGACTGGTTGAGTTGGAACTCTGATACCACCTTGGGCAGAAATTTTCTGTTAGTCCTAAGGACTACCTTGTCTCTATGGACAGCAATGTAACCAGGCTCTGTAGATAATGCCTGGAGCTCACTGATCCTTCTAGCAGAAGTAATGGCTACAAGAAACACTTTTCCAAGTCACATGTTTGAGGTCTGCTGTGGACATGGGCTCAAAAGGGGGCTGCATAAGCTGTGCAATGCAGATATTCAGATCCCACATGAGGGTAAGTTCCCTGCGTGGTGGATGCAAATGTAGTAACCCCTTAACAAATGTCTTGAACACTGGTCTTGAAGCCAAGAAAGATGCCTGGCCTGCTGATAAGCTGAGACAGCTGCCAGGTGTACTTTCAAGGCGGAAATAGGAAAACCTGTGGAATGCAAATGGGCCATATAATCCAGGATTATAGAGAGACTAGCCTGGGTGTGGTCCAAGCCCTTACCCTGACACCAAAAAGAAAATCTTTTCCATTTAGAGGCGTGGCTTTTCTTGGTCGAAGGCTTTCTGGAGACTCTCAGTATCTCCATGACTCCCTCTGAGAGATGCAAGTTTGCATACTCTAAGTCCTCAAGAGCCATGCTTTGAGTCTGAGGGACAACAGGTTGGGGTACATGATCCTGCCTGTGAGAACGACAGCAGGTTGTACCTCCTGGGGAGACTGATTGGCTTGGTTACTGACAATGATAGGAGCATGGAGCACCAAGGTTGTCTGGCCCAATTTGGGGCAATGAGGATTATTAAAGCTGGTTGAAGCCTGAGTTTGATTTGTACTTTCAGTAACAGACGAAAGGGAGGAAAAGCATACAGGAACCTCCCTGTCCAATCCAGTAAAGTGCATCCAGATGAATTGTGCCCTTGAAAGGGGGCTTGCAGCAATACTGAGGGAGCTGGTGATTATCTGGGGCTGCAAACAAATCCACTTCTGGGGTGCCCCATCTCCTGAAAATGGTCTGTAAGACCGGTTTGTTCAGTGACCACTCATGGTGGTTCTGGTTTATTCTGCTGAGAGCATCCGTCAAGACATTGTCCTTTCCTGGCAGGTGGACAGCTGAGAGGGATACGTTTAGGGAGTATGATAAGGTCCAAATTTTCATTGCTTCTGTGCACAGAGGGGTTGACCTTGTGCCCCCTTGTTTGTTTATGTAGTACATGGTGGTTGTGTTGTCTGTTGTGACCTGTATCTACCCTCCCTCTAATCTGAATGGTAAATGACTGAAGAGCCAAAAGAACTGCCCTGAGTTTCAATAGGTTGATATGCAGCAGAGATTCCTGCTTTGTCCATAAACCGTGAGCAGTGTGGCCCCCCAGATGTGCTCCCCACCCCAGCAGGGATGCATCTGTGGTTAGCACCAGAGAAGGGGCCTGTTGCAGAAAAGGTACTCCTTGTCTGAGGTTGCTCCTTTCCTGCCACCACTGCAGGGCTTGAAGAAGAGTGGCTGTCACTGGGACTAGTTTTGAAAGAAAGTCCCTCTTTTGGGACCAGTGTTCCCTTAGGTGAAATTGGATGTTTCTCATCTGGAACCTGGAGCCTAACACGGTAGCTGTGGAGGCTGCCATGTGGCCTAACAAATGTAGGAAGTGCCTTGCTGGCCTACAGACAAAGTGTGAAGGAACTGGCCACCTGGATAAGGTAGTCCACCCTGTCTTCGGGTAGGTAAGCCATTCCCTTCTTTGTGTCCAATTCTGACCCTATGAACTTTAGTAGCTGAACTGGTTCTAGTACAGACTTTTTGTGGTTCACTAAGAACTCGAGAGAGGAGAGAGTGTTTTGTGTTACTGACAGAGCCCCCTTCACTTGTTGGTGTAACTGGCTTACTATGAGCCAGTCATCTAGGTAGGGGAACACTGCCACCCCTTGATGCCTCAGGTGTGCCACTACCACAGCCAGACACTTTGTGAACACCCTTGGAGTAGATGTCAGTCTTAAAGATATTGCCCTGAATTGGTAATGACCAGATGGCAGCCTGAATTTGAGGTACTTTCTGTGCGACCTTCTGACTGGAATGTGAAAGTAGGCGTCTTTGAGATCTAAGGATGCTAACCAATCCCCCTGCCTTAGGGTAGGAAGTATGGTAGCCAGGGTGACCAACTTGAATTTTGGTTTTGTCAGATGCTTGTTTAGGTATCTGAGGTCCAGAATGAGTCGCCACTCCCTCGTTTTTTTGTTGTGAGGAAATACCTGGAATACAATCCCTTCCCCTCTTTGGGAAAGAGTGACTGATTCCACTGCATTTAATAGTAGTAGACTTGGAACTTCCTTCTCCAGCATGGCTGTTTCTGAGGGCAAGGAGGATTTGAAGGCTCTTGACCTCAGCTTTGGCAAGGTCTTGAAGCTGAGAACAAGTCCCTGCCCCACTACTTCCAGGACCCACTTGTCTATGGTGATGTTTTTCCACTCCTGGAAGTAATGGGCCAGACTACCCCCTACTGGGATTGCGGAGGCGACCCAAGCAGTCCCCTCAGGGAGTCTGTTTGGACTGAGCTACAGGCTGAACAGAGGGGCTAGTGCGGCCATTACCCCTCCTACCCGTACCCCTGAAGTATCCCCTGAACTGGTACTCTGGAAAAACTTGAGGCTGAAAGAAAGGCCTGTAAGGAGTTCTACCTCCGCCACGCCTTGCATGGTGCTTTTGGTGGTTGGTAGCTCTCTACTTAGCTGGTGCACTTTTGTAGGAAGCCTTGTAGTCATCCATTTTTTTCATGTATGCCCATGTTTGTTCCCCAAACAGAGACACCAGGATCACAAGGGAAAGCCACTGCCTTGTTCTGAGTATCGTGAGTCAGGTTACAAACATACGAAATTGCCAACAGATACAGGCCATATGGTCTATCTACTCTGCTCGAGTGTGCAGCACTTCAGCCTATTAGACTACAGCTGCCCCCCCTCCAATTAACTTTTCCCTCCCCCAACTTCCCCCCCCGGTATGTACTTTTCCTTGAACTTGTCCCACCCCCTCTTGGAGCACCCCACAGTCTGCACTGGTACGAGTTACTCAGGCAGTGCATTCCACCCTGTTACCATTCTTTCAGTGAAGTAGTGCCTCCTCCTTTCCCTCCTGAATCTGCCCCCCCTTAACTTCAGAGAGTGCCCTCTGGTATCTCTTCCATTCTGGAGAGTGAACCCATCCTGCAAGCCTACTTCGTTCATCCCCTTCAGGCACCTGAAGGTCTCGATCATGTCCCCTCTCTCTTTTTTATCCTCCAGGGTATACATGTTGAGCTCTTTCAGTCTTTCCTCGTAAGTTCTATCCCCCAACCCCTGGATAATTTTTGTTGCTCTTCGCTGCACTGCCTCCAGTAGTTTTATATCCCTTTTCAAGTACGGGTGCCAGAACTGCATGCAGTACTCCAAGTGAGGCCTCACCAGGGACCTGTACTGGGGCAATATGACTTCATTACATCTGGACATAATCCCCCTTGCTATGCATCCTAGCATCCTGTTAGCCTTAGCCGCTACCTTCCTACACTGGGCCGAGTGGTTTAATTCCCCGGTCACCAGCACCCCCAGATCCTTCTCCTCACTGGACGTGGACAGTTTGATACCATTCATTCAGTAGCTGTATCCTGGGTTTTTGGCTCCGAAATGCATCACCTTGCACTTCTTGGCATTTAACCCAAGCTGCCAGGTGTGCGACCACTCCTCGAGTCTTGCCAAGTCCTTCTGCAGTAATTTGCCACCCTTCCCATCCACCTCGCACAGATCTTGGTGTCATCGGCGAAGAGGCTGATCTTATTCTTGATCCCAACTGCTATGTCTGCGATGAAAATGTTAAACAGGACTGGTTCCAGTACTGATCCCTGTGGGACACCACTTGTTACTGCTCTGGGCTCCAGTGATCTCCCCCCACAACTACCCTCTGTTGCCTGTCCCTCAGCCAGTTTTCTACCCATAGGGCTAACTTCCACCCTATACCAAGACTCCTCAACTTGCAGGACAACCTTCTGTGTGGCACTGAATCGAAGGCCTTGCTGAAATCCAGGTTTGTAGTCCTGAGCCAGGCAAACCTCTTCGAGGATACAGAAGATGCCATTTGTCTGGATGCAGTGTCATTAACAATCACTGCCATCCTGAATTGATTTAGAGGCTTTAATGCCCCTTTCTGCAGCTTCCTCCAGGTCAGCAGCCATGGGAAGTGGGGCTGCCTTGGCAATCTCCAGAACTGTGGACCACATGCTTTTTTTGTTCCTGGCTATATAGGCCATATAAGTAGCTTGTCTTATATCCAGGGAAAATCCTAAATAAATTTTCTTTGTAATGGAATCCACCCTCCTATAATCTTTTTCTGGGGGGTAGGAGGCCAGAGGGATGCCAGCTTTGTCACAAGCTGTAGCCTGTACCACCACTTCATGACTGGGATGCCCAAAAAGAAAATCAGTCTCAGTCTTGGCCACCCAATACTTTCTGTCAGCCTTCCTGTCTGTGGGTGGAACAGAAGTAGGGTTTTGCAGCACCTTCATGGTATGGTTTCTTGAGGATTTGTGAAACGGGAGGAGCAACCTCTTTGATGGTGGGGCATCCATCATTTATTTATAGTCCTCTTCCTCCTCATTCTCTATATCTTCCTGGGATGGCAGGTCGAGGGACTGAGCCACTTGATTCATGAAAGCAAAATATGAGGTAAACTCCTCAGTTCCCTTGTCAGGGGATTCTGGCCTATGAGGATCAGGGGAAATGTCAGGATCAATAAGTTCCCCATAATCATCATCTTCATCATCATCAGGCTCCATCCCAAAATCATCATCCCCGAGAAGATCCCCACCTTGGTTGGTTAAACTGTGGGTTGAATGTGAACCAGGAGTTTGAGTAACTGGTTGCTTCCCAACCGGAACCGGGGACTGCAGAGACGGAATTATTCTGATCGCGTTACCGATCTCTTCAGCAGAAGGAGCTGCGGTTTGCTTCGGCTGCGGTTCCTGGTGCTTTAACTTCCTCTTTTTTTACCACGATGGTGAGTTCAGCAGCCTTTTCAGCAGTACTTTTTTTGCAGCGCTATCTCCCCTGTCACACAGCAGCCCCTCCGGTTCATCCGGTTGCTCTGCGACTGGGTTAGAAGCCTTTTCAGACATTTTTTCCTTCAGTCTTTTCAATCTCATATCAAGAGTAGACTGAGGAAAATTAGAGCAGATTGCACAATCTGTCTGCAAGTGGTCAGACACCAAACAGAATAAGCACACCAAATGAGGATCTGCTTTAGCAAACAGTTCCCCGTACTCGGTACAGTGCTGGAAACCACTGGGTCCTGTTCTCATTTTTGGTTTCTATGACATAACCCGGATACCAGAAGGAAAAATAAAGAATTGTTCTTTTTTTTTTTTTCGGTTGTTAAACCTAAATACAGGAAACCAGGAGTTACCCTGAGTTTTTAAATAATAACAAGACCAGGAGTTACCCCGGTTGAAACTGACCCACTGAACCAGGAGTTACCCTGGTAAAATTTCAACTATCTAACCGACTATACCAAGTCGGAACAGAATTTTAACTAAAATTACAAATAAATTATAAAATTAACAGAGAAATGTGTCAGTTTTCTCCCGGTTAAGGAACCGGGAAGAAAAGAATGACTACTTACCCTAAACACTGAAAATTCTTACAAATACAACCTGAAAACCAAGGACAGTGAAAAGAATCCCATATAAAATTATTTTACTAGTAAAATAACTGAGAAAATAAAGTTTTTTCAAGCGATGAAGGAGAGCTCTCTGGAAACATCTTACTGAGAAGAAACGTAGACTATGACGGCAGATAAGGACCACTTGGCCGACCCAGTCTGCCCATTTCCCTACCTACTGGATAAGCTGCAGATTCTAGTTAACCAACAGCCTACTTCCTGCCACCCCCCACTACAACTGCCTTATGTCTGTCCCATGCATGTTTGAATTCCCCCACTGTTTTAGACCCAACAACCTCCCCAGGAAGGCGGTTCCATGCATCCACCACTCTCTCAGTGAAAAAAAATTTCCTCACATTACCCCTGAGCCGTCCCCCCTCTATCTTTAAATTGTGTCCCCTTGTTCTTTACACATCTCTTTTTCTGAAAGATGCTACCCTCCTGGACTTTGTTGATTCCCTTGAGGTACTTGAACGTTTCTATCATGTCCCCCCTGTCCTCCTTTCACCAATGGTATACATATTAAGCTCTCTCAGTCTCTCTTCATATGATTTCTGATGCAGACCCTGCACCATTTTAGTTGCCCTCCTCTGGACTGCTTCCATCCTGTCTATGTCCTTGCATAGATGGGGTCTCCAAAACTGCACACAGTACTCCAGATGGGGTCTCACCAACTGTCTGTACAGAGGGATAACCACTTCCCTTTTTCTACTTGTGATGCCCCTTCCTGTGCATCCCAGTATCCCCCAGCTTTCCTTACTGACCTCTCACACTGCTTACCAAACTTTAGATCATCTGATATGACTACCCCCAAGTCCCTTTCTACTTTTGTTGTTGTTAGTACCTCCCCTGCTGTTGTGTACTCTTCTCCTGGGTTTTTGTTTCCCAGGTGCATTACTTTGCACTTCTTTGCATTGAATCTAAGTCGCCATATGTCTTACCATTCCTCCAACCTTGCCAAGTCCCTTCTCATCCTTTCTACCCCCCCTTGTGCATCAACTCTGTTATAGATCTTTGTGTCATCTGCAATGAAGCATACCTTTCCCTCCAGACCCTCTGTAATGTCACCTATAAAGATGTTAAAGAGGACTAGATCCAGTACTGAGCCCTTGAAGATCTTGGAAAGGTAAACGGGAGAAAGTAGAAAACTCCTTGAGCTCTGGGCTGATAAAGAACACCCTGGGAAAGGAAAGAATAAGCAAAAGCTGGGGGCAGGTGGGAGGGAAAAATATGACCTACTGCAGGAACCTCGCTTGAAGATCTACTGTTACAGTAAATTCTTAAGTAACTGTTATATCTTACTTCGAGAGGGTTACTGCAGTAGGTCATTACAACACAGGCCTGAATTCCAAGCAGTCAAGAAGGAACAGTTGGAGACTGAGGTCCAGGAGATGGAAGGGTCTGCAGAGAAGGATGCTGAACAGGACAATAGGCACTGAAGGAACGGCCAGTCCAAAGCCAGCTCTGCACCCAGAAGCAATGTCCAGACAGTAATGCTTTGTAAAAGTGTGGATGGTACTCCAAGTGGCCGCAGCACAAATGTCAGAGGTGGACACATTTCTAAGAAAAGAAGAAGAGGCGGCCATGCCGTGGGTCGAGTGCCCCTTGACCTCTCCCGGAAGTGGTATCTCAAACTTCTGGTAAATGAAAATCGTGCAGTTAGTCAACCACTTGGAAATGCATTGCTTGGAAACAGCAAAGCCCTGATGTTTGGGCGCAAAGGAAACAACTGATCTGACTTGCGCACCTCCTTTGTTTGAAAAATGTAATAACGCAAGACTCTGTACACAGCTAGGGTGTGCAAAAGGTGTCCCCCCCCCTTTGCAGTATTCAGGATAATAAACTGGCAGTTGGATATCCTGGTTTAATGTCACCTCGGATACCACCTTCAGAAGAAAAGAAGGGTTAGTTCTCAGAACCACCCTGTCTCTGTGGAAAATGAAATAAGGCTCATTACAAACGAGGGCCTGAAGCGCGGAAATTCTTCAAGCTGAGGTAATGTCAACTAAAAATAGCACTTTTCAAGACAAATAACGCATATCACAACTTGCTGCTGGTTCAAAAGAGACAACGTAAGCTTCTCTAAAATAAAGTTCAAATCCCAGGGGGGAACTGGGCTACGGACTGGAGGTTTCAAGTGAAGGATCCCTTAAGAAAAGTTTTAGAGACCTCCAACTGAGCAATATTCTTGCCGTCCACCGGAAGGTGACAGGCAGATATCACTGAAAGGTGGACCTTCAAAGATGAATAGCTGAGGTCCAAATCAGAAAGGTGCAAGAGGTACTCAAGGACCTCATGCACCGGGCAAGAAAAGGGGTCCAAATTCCTGGCAGTTGCCCAGATAGTGAACCTCTTCCACTTCACAACATATGTTGTTCTGGTGAAGGGTTTTAAGGCTGCCATCAAAATTTGGGCTATTTGGGAAGAAATCCCAAAACATGACACTGCTACATCCAGAAGTACCACGCAAGCAGGTGGAGAGATTTGAGACCCGGGTGCACCAGGTTGCCCTGCTCCTGAGTGAGAAGGTCATGCAGGAGAGGCAGAGGTACTGGAGGTTCCAACGATAGCTGCTGCAGCAGGGGGAACCAGATCTGCCTAGGCCATAGAGTGCCATTGAGTATCATGTGTGCACCCTCCGTTTGAAGCTTCAGCAGGATTTTCTGTAGAATTGGGAAGGGAAAAAAGTGACAGCACATCTCGCCAAAAAACTCCATGCCCAGGAACGAGTGAGCAAAAACTGGGTAGTTTTGCATTGGATGGAGAAGCAAAAAGGTCCAGTTCTGGATGGTCCCACTGGTTGAACAGACTTTCTACCACATCTTGCTTTAGTTCCCACTCGTGAGCCTGTGCCATGGTGCAGCTGAGACTGTCCGTCAGGACGTTGTGGACACCCGGGACGTGGACTGCTGTCAGGTGCAGACTGTGCTGGACTGCCCAGTACCACATCGTCTCCCTGCAGTGGGTGTACAGCGGGTGCCTCCCTGTTTATGTACCAGACCATGGCAGTATTGTTGGTCTGGACCAGGAGTGTTCCTGGTCATAAGAGGGTCTGAAATGCCTCAAGAGCATAGAGCACCGCTCTCAACTCCAGAACGCTGATATGCAAATGCATTTCCTGATGGGACCACTTCCCCTGGGTTCGGTGGGCTCCCCAACCCTGACCCGAGGTGTCTGTCATGAGGGTCATGGAAGGAGAGGGGAGTTAAAAGGGCCCCCCCCCCGAGGAGAGGTTGGAGAGCTCCTGCCACCAAAACAGATCCCTCTTCATGCTGTTAGAGACCATGACTCTATGATCCAGGTCATCTAAGAGTTGATCCTATTGGACCCTGAGTGTCCACTGGGTCACCCTCATGTGCAGTCGGGCTGTCGGAACTGTGGGAATGGCTGCTGCCATAAGAACCAACAGCTGGAGAACAGAGCAAGCTGTAGTCCAACGAGAGTTGGCTATTGCAAAAGCTTGTAGTTTCAGGGTGTCCACTCTGTCCAAAGGAAGGAAGGCCCTGCCCTGGACCATGTCCAGCACCGCTCCAATAAATTGGAGGTGCTGGGAGGGTGAAAGGTTGGACTTAGGAGTAGTTCACCCTAATGCCAAGACATGAAAACAGGTCCAGGATGAAGGAGAGAGAGAGAGACTCCCTCAGACTGCCCTGAGATGGGGCTGACAGAAGCCAGTTGTCCAGGTATGGGAAAACACAGATCCCCGGTGGCGTAATAATGCCACTACC
This sequence comes from Neoceratodus forsteri, assembly GCA_016271365.2. Classification (NCBI taxonomy): domain Eukaryota; kingdom Metazoa; phylum Chordata; order Ceratodontiformes; family Ceratodontidae; genus Neoceratodus; species Neoceratodus forsteri. Next base: position 1,040,391,879 of record CM057456.1, on the reverse strand, counting down.
GCTAGGCACTTGGTAAAAACCCAGTGTGCTGAAGACAGGCCAAAGGGGAGAGCCATGAATTGGAAGTGGTTCCCCTGGAACGCAAACCTGAGGAAGCACCGGTGGACTGGTAGGATAGGGATGTGCAGGTAGGCATCCTGCATGTCCAGCAAACAAATCCACTAATCCTTGAGGAGCAGGGGTAAGAGCCCCTGGAGGGTCAACATGGGGAACCTCTTGTACTCGACAAAGAGGTTCAGAAGTCTGAGATCCAAGATAGGTCTTAGATCTCCCGTCTTTTGTGCACCAGGAAGAAGTGGGAGTAATACCCTCTTCCTTCCTCTGCAGGAGGAACCGACTCTATTGCTGATTTGGACAGAAAAGCCTGAATTTCTTCCCACACCACTGGAAGGTGGTTTGATGGGTAATAAGACCTGCCTGGAGGTCTGTCCAGGAACTTTATTGAGTGTCCTCTTGTGATCAACTGCAACACCCAAGCATCTGCGGTGATTGCCTCCCACTCTCTGAGGTGGAGGGTGACTCTTCTCCCCACTAGTTCCATTGGCAGATCTGGAGGAAGTGGAAGGGTGTCCCGTAAGTCAGGAGGTAGAGGGGAGGGCCAGCTTATGGCCTCCCGCTGCTCTATGGGATTTAGCTGGGGGGTTGGCTCCCCAGAGGCTGTGGCGCGATGTTTGCCCGACATCTGGTTGGGAGCTGCTTGTTCCTTTTTCACTGCTGGCAGTGAAGAGGGTGCTTGGGTTTGAAGCCGGAGCGATAGTGGGAGAAGACATCTCTAAAGGACCTACCGCTATCCTGGTGCTCCATAATGATGTCCTTTACAACTCCTCCAAATAGGACGGAGGCCAGGAAAGGGGCATCCAGGAGAGTAGATTGGAAATTTGGTGCCAGGCACGCCAAGCAGAGCCACGCAAGCCTGAGGCAAATGCCCGAGGCAGTGCTGCGCACCACCGAGCCCACAGAGTCATAGATGGCGTATAATGCATGGCGTCAGGAAGACTTATTAAGCCTGAGCTTCTTAAGGAGTCTGTCCATGAGATCCTGATCTGGAATAACCAGAAGCTCTGATTTCAGGTCAGTCAGGGAAGATTTCTGGAAGGAAATCATCTGAGTCACATAGTTCAAAGACCTTAAGGCACAAGTGGAGGAAGCGTACACTTTGCATCCATACTGGTCCATTTGTTTGGACTCCTTGTCCTGCAGAGAGGCACTAAGATGCTTAAGCTTGGCTGATCTGTCGTGGGCCGCAGTGATCACTATGAAGTCCACCGTGGGCTGCATAATGAGATGAGAAAATCCTTCCAGAGGATGACGGGTTCTGTCTGCCTTCTTGGAGACCGCAGGGATAGAAGATGTCTGCTGCCAGATGGTGAATGTCAAGTCCTCATGCGGCCCCACCCAAGGAGGGACAGGTAAGGGGACCGCATCTGAAATATCCAAGTGCTGAGTGAGCCTCTTTCTTTTTGGATCCAACTCCTGGGTAGCCCAGCCACAAGCAGCCTAAATAGACCAGAACAATTCAGCAAGTGAAGGGTCCTCTGGGGTAGACTTGGGGGGACTCCTTTAGCTGAAATTCTTTTTTTTTTTTGAAATTGTATTTTATTGAATTATGCAAGTAAACATTACATTACATAATGAAGCCCTCAGGAAGGTAATCATACAACTGATGTTGCTCAAATAGTGAGCCATACATTTTTACAGTAACAACACGGTAAATTACCCCTGCTAGTGATACTTCACCTGGGGGAAAGCTAAATTATATCTACATGATAGTCCCCTTAGAAAGAGAACTAACAGTTAAATGTGACTGTATAATCAAACATCTTTCAAATAAAAATCTTCTATAACCAATGCAACCATGAGCTGGGGTAATTTGAAAGTCCATCGAACACTGTACACCCTCTCAAAAGGTTAATCTTCCATTTTCTGTGCACTGGGATAAGCAATCTTAGGTAGTCCCTCCCACACATACAAAACAACTAAGTTTCTTTAGTAAATATGCTATTCTGCTAAGCAATAGTGGAAGTCTATTAATAATAATAATACCGAAACATTACTTTACTGGATCATTATAATCTTTTACAGTAACTGATATGCCTGAATAAATTCAATAGTTACGTGCCCCCCCTTCCCACTAGTCACTTAATTTGCATAAGATAACAGTAATAAATCATTCCATCAATTATCAACTGATCATTTCTTAACTTATTGCTAAAGGATGGACATGGGAGAGTGGGGGGGTGGGGGTTAAAGGAAAGGAATGAATAACAACGAACAATAGATCATTTGAAACCTGGTAGTAGCATTTTACCTATGCCTTCCCAATAGTAGCCAGATAGCATAAAACTAACAACAAATATTGAAAACCCTTATACCCTTCCCCTATTTGTCCCAAAACCCACATTGGGGTATGAACCTGTCAGGCTTCTCAGTCTCCGTCTGAGTTAGATGAGTTCTCTCGAGTTGAAAACTGCTTTTCCAGCTTCTCCAGCAGTTTCGTCGCCTCTGTTACCTCCGAGAACTGATATGCTTTTCCACCATAAAGAATATGCAAGCTGGCCAGCATTAACATAACATCGTGCACCCCCCAAAGTTCGCAACCTTGCCTTGATACCATCAAAACTTTTCCTTCTCATTCTTGTAGCGTAACTCAAATCAGGATATATGTGCACACGATTCTCTTGCCATGTAGGGGACTTAAATTCTTTGTTTTTTGTAGAACCGCATCCCTTTGGGCAGAGGTTTGGAGTTCTAGCATAAGTGTGTGAGGAGCAAGTTCTCCCATGGGTGTCTTGGGCCTTCCACCACGTGGTGTTACTCAGTGTGCCTTTGAAATGGGTATGTTTTCTTCAATTTGGAGAATATCCTGTAGCTAGCCTTACAGAAAAGATTCTGAGTCTTCTTCAATGTTTTCCAGTAAACCAATCAACTGTGTGTTGCTCGAATATTATTCTTCACATTTTCAAGGAGCCTCCGGAGTAATGCATTTTCTTGGTAAGGCTGGATGCCACAATGAGGGCCCAGTTGGCTGTTTTAGTAGACCCCATCATTTCCTCTGCCAGCATATCTACTTTGGTCTGCACTTGTTTAAGGTCAGTGCAAAAGTCCTCTAACTTTCTGTCTAGCCCTTGAATCGCCCATAGTAGAGCTGCGTTGGTAGGTTGAGACGCATCCAGATAATCAGCCCCAGTATGGCCTTCTCTACTACTGCCCGCTTTGGAGTCTTTTGGTCGGGCCCCGTCCGTATTTGCAGCTACTTTGTTGCCAAGGACCATTTCGGAAATTTTCTTTTCTTCCTTGCTGCGAATTTGGATTCTATGGACAGCTGAGGAGATGCTCTCTTCAATAATATCCAGAGGTAAATGTTTTACTGCCAATATTTTACTTTTTTTTTTTAATTAGAAAACTGCAGTTGTTTCAGGAGCTGTGTGAAGAGGCTGTTCACAGCTCGGCAGCTTGGCCACGCCCCCTCGGCTGAGGTTCTATCAGGGAATGAGATTTCAAACTTGCCGAACAGTCAGAATCCGATTCTGAGCCTGAAGATGCTGGGTGAAGACACTTTGTCAGATGCCTCCTCCGTGGGTCTGTCACCAGACAAGGCCCTGGGAGTGCGTCTGGCAGGCTCCCTGTCAGACAACAGGCTCCTGGGAACCATCTTGGGGGCTGGTGTAGGGATCATTATCGGCTCCAGACGAGCCAATTTCTGCAATAGCTGAGACTGTGCATCCTTCCACCAAGAGGGAACAGACCCTGGGGTATCTGCCTGCAGGGCAGGAGGAGGTGGAAGTGGTGGAGAAGGTGACAGAGGAGGCTGGAACCCTGGATACCCTGAGTGAGGGTAAGAAAAGTAGCCAGAGTAAAGATAGCCAAAAGGGTAGTCCTGTGGGTTTCACCCCTGAAAAAACTGACCCTGCGATGGGTACTCGGTCGCACAGGCAGGCGCTGGGTAACCCGGTGACACATACCCTAATCCCGGTTATAGGGGTACTGCGGCGGAGGGTAGCCAGAGCTGCTAGAGGCAACAACCCGCAGGTGGTGGAGCTCAGTGACCGCTAGGGTCACGATGGCAGGCCTGGAGAAGCTGGGATCCCAGAGGGGCCTGGCAGCAGCTCAGGTGTCAGAGCAAGAGGAATGGGCAGGGCACCTGCAGAGCCGTCAGGCGGTGGAATGGTCGACTGGTACTCCAGCCATCACCGGGACATGGGAGGACATCAACCGGTGAGGAACTCCGAGGTATGGGTTCCCCAATGGCATCCCACGTCAGAGGATCAGGCGTTGGAGGGATCAAAGAGTCTTATAGCTGGTCTGCTGTGTGCGAGGGGGATCTGGGAGAGGTGATCCCTGTCGATAGGTCCGCTGGAACAACGGGAGACCTGGCAAGTAATAAGCCCGACGTAGGGGAGAAAATCTCCAAGGACACAGCACTCGTCTACTGCAAGGAATCAAGAGAGAGCGAGGGGTCGGGTCGAGTCAGAGGAAGAAAATCCTTGGAGGAAGAACCTTCAAGGGAAGAAATCGGGTCTGGCAGCTCGCTCTGATTACAGTCAGGGAAGTCCACAGGGTCAGATGGGAGAGCCTCGACCATTCGGTCATCGGATGAGCTGGCGATCGACTGATCGGCCATGACCGAGTAGGCGTTGGAGGAGCCGGCGTCCGACTTATCGGTCGGGGTTGGGCGGACGACAGATGAACTGGAGTCCAGCTTATTGACCGGGAGCCGATCGCTCTTTGGAAGAACTGGAAGGCGACTTACCGGCTGGAGTGCTGACCACAGGCCCAGAAGCGGTACACTCCTGACAGGAACACCCCTTCCACCCTCGGACTACGGTGGGAGGGGGAGCCGGAGACCGGTCCACCAAGGCGGACGAAGACCGGGCAGGAGGGGCACTTACCAAAGTCGATACCTCCCTTGAGGCCGCTTCCTCCATTTGGCAGTGCTGGACAATAGGGGACTGATCCCGGTACGGGAGCTTTTCCTTCTCCTTTAGCTCGGCAGTGGGTGAGGAAGAACGTTCCTGCAGCTCTTGCAGCTCTTTTTCCATGGAAGCCAGGTGTTTCTTTAGCAGGTGGGCTTCGAGGGCTTTTGGGTGTCTGACTCATGTGACCCCGTTGAAGGATAGGCAGATCGAGCAGTTCTGGACCCAATGTTTGGAGCCTAGACAGAGGATGCTGCAGGAGTGATCGCCCCCGTGGTCTTGCAAAGGGGTACCCAGAAGTGGGTTGCTGTAGATTGCTGGGTGTGGCGGGAGGACAAGGGTGCCTGGAGTAGGGGGGGGTAAGGGCAGGTGGGAGTAGACCTGCAGTTGTGCGTCTGGCGCAACCGGAGGCTAGTCTACAGGCCTTATTAAGAGCCAGTGTGATTCTGTTTAGGTGTGTGTTGTCAGCTGCCCCACAGCTTATGATACTATAATCTATGAGTGATAGTACTGAAGCCGAGACAGCTAGGTGGAGGGCTTCAGGTGGGAGGCAGTGCTTGTACCGGTGCAGTAAACCAATACGCACATTAACGGCGGTGCTCAGTTTTCAGATGTGGTCATGGTAGGTGAGCCCTGAGTCTAGGGTGATACCCAGGTACTTGAAAGAGGTAACCTGCTCAAGGGGGTAATTGAGGGAATTCAGTATGTACAGGGGTAGCCCCCTGTTCCTGCTTTGGGAGTGGGAAAACACCTTAGACTTTTTTTTTTTGTAGTTTAGAACTAGCCTATGCAGAAAGAACCAGAATTCTGCTTCCATAAGAGATTCTTGGAGTGCATTACAGAGAGCGGTGGGATCAGTCTGGGAGCTTTAGAGGACGGTATCGTCTACATACAGGAGTAGTTTCCCAGAGCAATCCTTGGGTAAGGAGTTGAGGAACAGGGAGAAAAGTAGGGGGCCAAGAATAGAGCCCTTAGGGACTCCCGACCTGACTTGGAGGGGGGAGGACTGGATTTGGGCAAGTCTGACTGCCTGAGTTCTCTCTGACAGATAGCTGGCAAACCAGCCAGTGGTCTCAGAGGACAGGCCAAATTGTGTGAGGGAATCCAGTAGTAGTGTGTGGTGCACCGTATCAAATGCCTTGAAAAGGTCTATAAAAACAGCACCAGCAATGTGGCCTGCATCCAGAGATGTGTGGAGGGCATTACTGAACTCCAGCAGAGCTGTGGTAGTACTGTGGTTGTGCCAGAAGCCATGCTGCTCAGGACACAGAAGGCTGTATTTGGAGAGGTAGTCCACAAGCTGGGTGGCCACAATTTTCTCCAAAGCTTTGGGGGCAGGATTGAGATGGGGTGGTAGTTCCCAGGCTGGGAGAGGTCATCGCTCTTAAGGATGGGTGTAATGAGAGCTGATTTCCATTTAGAGGGGAACTGGCCCAGCGATAGGGAGCGGTTCAGGAGCATGGTGAGTGGGAGAAGAACTTCATTAAAGGTGAGCCTAAGCAGCTTAAGATCTAGTGTCTCACTGCTGAATCGTGACTTGCTGAGGGCCTTGAGGAGAAAGGGGGCAGCTTCATGCTGCAATACTGTTTTAAAGTGGAACAGAGGGGCGGTGGGGGGTGCTGATGGAGAAGAAATTGGGGGGGGGGGACACTACTAAGGTCGGAGAAAAGAGGTATTAAATGTATTTGCAGTCAGGGCAGGGTCTGTGGTGATTGATCCATTTGCCCAGAGTTGGGAGGGAGATGCAAAGGAGGCTTTACCACTGAGATCTGAGAGAGTTCCAGAACTTGCACCCCGAGCCCCATGTGGCAGTGAATGAGGCTCAGTAGTACTCAGCTTTAGCCTTCCGAATATTCCAAATACATTTATTACGTGCCTCTTGGTAGCACTGTCTATCAGAGAGTTTACCAGTTTCCAGGGCAATAGGCCATAGATTGTCATGATCACACATTTGGTCTAATAGGGCTTGTGACATCCAAGGTGTGTCATCCCCTTTGATGACCTGTATGCTTAGGAGTGCACACTGGTCACAGGCAGAACTGAAAGTGTCAATGAAGTGGTCAAGAGTGGTGTCTTTTTTTTTTGGGGGGGTGGGCTTTCTTGCAATATACAACCAGTGACAAAGCACCGGGGAGTGATCACTCAGGGCATCAGGTAAAACCCTGACCTGGGTAGCTTTATGGGGTGCATTGGTGAGCACCAGATCAAGGAGAGTGGCAGTGCCAGACATGAAAATTAGGTACCTACCGTAATTCTTGATCTTCTCTTGTATCTTCACCATTCATACTGTCGGGTTAAGCTGGGCGTGCACCATTCTGGGAGGTTTTTTTTTTTGGGTCGGCTCCAAACATAGCCCTCGAGACAGGCTTCGCGTCATGTGCGGTGGCCGTTGGGTGCCATGAACTTCTCCTCCATCTCAGTTCTAGCCGGGAGGCGAAAATAAAGTGTAAGAAAAAGAAAGTGAGGCAAGAGTGCCGAGGGATAGAAAAGGAAAGGAAATAAACTGAAAAGGAATAAGCCGATGGAGAATAGACAGAGGAGAGAGTTCCTACCTAAGGGACCGCAGGGCCTCCTTTCGGGCGGCTCTAGGGGAGGAACAGAGAGAGGGAGAGGAAGAAGAAGAAAGAAAGAAAGAAAGAAAGAAAGAAAGAAAGAAAGAAAGAAAGAAAGAAAGAGGCATGTTGAGAAGGAGAACAGTGCCCATCGAGCATTGTTGGTTGAGAGGCTGACAGGCTCGAAACTAATAAGGAGCAAGAATCCCAGTTGCTAGGATCGAGGAGAGGTTCCACCGAACCTCCTGAACAGACCCAAGAGAGGGCAGACTCTGAACTCTCAACATGCCAAGTCCCTTCATCCTAGTTGAGGGCTCCTAGACTGTCCGACAGAACCTGTTCGGAAGAGCTCCATCCAGGAAGAGGACTAAGTTCCTTAGCACCTTGTTAAGTGCTACCACAGAAGAGTATGGAAAGACTATGCCTTCTCGAAGGCAGTTTGTAAGAAAAATAGAGAGGAACTCAATCAGACTTGCTAGGACAAGGCAGACAGAGGCTTGAAGCTGACAAGTTTAGTCAGCAACTGGAAAAGCTTGAAAAATAATGCCTGCCAGGGGGATTCCAAACTTTGAGGAGGCCAAGACAGGGCATGGCCACCAGGCTGTGAAACTACATGACCTGAAGAAGGTAAGGAATCGCACCACAGGGCAGTCAGAAAGAGTTCTCAGAATTAAAGAAATTTGCAACCGCACTGCTCCTCCCTACCTTGAGGAAAAAGAATCCATTCACAAGAATGAGGGAAAACAAATTTTTTTTTGGCATAAAGGCCAAGGAGGGAGAGGAACGAGACGGGAGGGGAGACGCCACAGAAGGAGGCCACTGAGGGAAGGTGGTGGAGATTAGTAATGAATGGTGGAAGATACAAGAGAAGATCAAGAATTACGTAGGTATCTTTTCATCACATCTTCCTTGTCAATCTTCACCATTCATTACTGCTTGGGTGAGTAGCAAGGCCCCTCCTCCCTTGAAAAAAAGGGGGAGGTAGAACCCTGAGGGAACAAGACCCCCAGCCTCCTGTTGGTGAGGAACAGAAGGGGAAGACCCTGGCTAACACAAAGAGAAGCCTAAGTGGGAGAAGAGCTAGGAGGTGCCCCCTGAGGACGGGGAGACGGAGGAAGCCCCTGCAAAAGTCTCCTAGCTCTGGAATAAAAAAGACGGGTCCTCCGGAAAGCGGAGCGCGTCACCCTACGCCGGGCCAGGGGTGACAACCTTGATAGACGGAGCCATGCCGTCCGCCTAATGCAGATCGCTGTCTCCACAAGCCTGAAGCCACCTCATTGGCGTCATAAGATGCCCTGCTTGGTGTCTTGCCAACCCAGGCCTATAGCGGAGGCAATAGCCTGTCTGGTTTGCTCCGTATCAGGCATTGATGCTAGAGCTGGGAGAGCATCGCACCACAGATGCCGATTGTAGGCAGCGTGGTGAGCCTGATGTGATGCAATGCAAGCCACCGCACGAGAAGAAGAGAACACTCTTCGCCCCCACCAGTCGACCTGTAGTGAATCCGAATCTGGTGGGCGGTTGTGCACCAGGCAGCGGCGCCCAGAAGGAGTCTCTAGGTACACCAAACCCGAGGACGGGTCGGGAAGGGTACCCAGGGATTCTGAGGGGGCACAATACCTTCAACGACAGTCTGCCGGGGCTGGAGAAAGGGCGGCTGGCGACTGCCAGGAACGGATAGACGCCCTGGAAGGGGATAGGCCAGAAAGGTACCACCAGGTGCTGGGCACTGAATTCTCCAAGGAATTCCGCGCCTGCTCAGTATTTTTCGCCTAACGAAGAGATTCAAGATCCCTCACCATCCTCGAGGAATCGCTGATATTCAGTGAAATCAGCCGGAAGAAAGATGAGAGGGGTTCCTCTCCCAGAGGAGGAAGACGAGGATGATGGAGAGCTCGAATGTCCAGAAGATTCCTGGGAGGTGGGAGAGTCGAAGACCACCATGGCATGTATCTAACGATGAGGGAAGGTCACCAGAGAACTCCTCTGAACTGCTCCCAGGATAACGGGACCTGTGGGACCGATATGGCCTGGAAGAGCGGGGTGGATGCAGAGGTACTGGAGAAGGGCACCTACGAAGCGGCAACTGACCTCTGCCAGGGCTCTGAAATCCGGGGAACGGAGCCCGAGCTGGCGGGATCCCGGACAACAAACCAGGCCGCAAGACAAGACCCTGAGGATGCGATGCCTGGAAGAGCCCGGGAACTCCCCTGTGACTTAACCCGGGACTGCATGGGTCCAGAAGGGCAGTCCACAGCAACGCCACCGAGGGAACCCCGGGCCCAAGAGGAAAGGGCAGGGTTCGCGCCACGGCTCCTAGCTACCCCACGAGGGGTGGCCGGGCGGAGACCGGGCACCCGCCCCTGCCCTCGACCCTCTGGACTCGAGAGAGCCCCTCCCCACTGCAGCTGCTCCCACCCCGAGAGGAGGCAACAGCACCCAGGAGGGCAGCTGTCACAGGCCCCCTAGGAGGGGGAGCCTCCTCCTAAGTCCCCACCATATCGCCCCCCTGGGACCCAGGGCCACCCCTAGCCCGAGGGCCCTCAGGGGAGGACGGAAGTGGGGACAGTGGAAGGGGCCCGCTGCGCCGCCTAGCACCCTGTGCCACTGGGGACCCTGACCCCGAAGAGTCAGGGTGCCAGGATGGGTCCACATCTGAGTCATCGGCCTCCGAAGAGGACGAGACCAGCAGAACCTCAATGCTGGCAACCCCTGGGATCCCCGGAGCAACGGCGCCGATGCCAGGGACAGCGCCGGACGACCCCAGCCCACTCGCGACAGCCAGGCCCGGTCCTGGCTCCCCTGCCGCACCAGTTAGGCCCATGCCGCCTCCCGGCGCCTGAACCCAACCTGGCGCTGCCGAGCACAGACTGGCCGCGGGCGCCGTGAGCAGCACCGGCGTAGGGGCGGCGAGCCTCACGGCGCCGTCTTTGTCACCGGCGCCGCAAGCGGCACCGGGATCCAAACGGCGCCAGAGGGCAGCGCCAAGGTCCACCGGTGCCAGGCCCAGAAATCGTGGGCCCTGAAGACTGGGGAGCCTGCACCTCCGAGGAGGTGACCGCCGAGGCGGTGTCCCCGCCACGGCCCCGGGAGGACCACCATGCTCCCCTCGACATTCCAGAGAAGCTCTCTTCGGCAAGAGAAAAGGAGGAAGCTCTCCCTCCGCTGGATCAGATAGGGTTCGGAGGGGACCCGGGGAAGGGCCAGAGACTTTACCTGGGAATCCTTGAGCGACGCCTGCCCCTCTGAAGGTCGGCGGGGCCTTGCCGAGCTTGAACGCGTGGACTTCGAGGACACGACGGTCCATGGAGAAACAAGCGTCGCACGCGTCCATGTCGTGGTTGGGTCCCAGGCAACGGAGACAGACATCATGCCGGTCCGAGATGGAAAATGCCAGCCACAGGAGCACCGACAGATAGGGCGCGTCTCCGACTTACGCCTTTACTCCCCAACCGGACAATGATGCGAACTCAAACAAGGAAAAAGTAATAAAGCACTCGGCGCTGCAGTATAGAAATAAAAAGGAACGGTCTTACCGGTATACGGCGTCGAGTGGATGGTCTGAGAAAAACGAGGAGTCTTGAGTTGTGGAAAAAACCGAGAAACTATACGCTACCGCGCAGCAGGTGCAGCCTCGACGGCGGGAGAAACAGAACTGAGATGGAGGAGGAGTCTGCAGCACCTAACTGCCGCCTCGCATGACGCGTACGCCGCCCCGAGGGCGGCGCTGGAGCAGACTCCAAAAAAAAAACCTCAGAAGGGTGCGCGCCTCCGGCTTAACCCAAGCAGTAACGAATGGTGAAGACTGACAAGGGAAGATCTCTTGTTCAGTCTAGTGGTGGTAGTCACAAGTTGGGACAGGTTTTGAGAGGCTGCCGCATCCCTAAAGGGTGCCAATGTGTCAGCTAGCCAATTTATATTAAAGTCCCCAAGGGCAATGATTTCTGCCTTGTCAGGGAAAGACTGTACGTAGGTGAGGACAGAATGGAAAGCACTCTTCTGATTTCGGGGAGGAATATATATAGAAGCGCTCCTGACCATCGGAAAGGAGGGGCACACAGAGGGAGGGGGACCCAGAGACTGAGGCCCCAGGGGGATGGTGGGTGGGACTGTGATAAATGGTGAAGATCAGGAATTACGGTAGGTACGTAATTTTCATATCTTATCTGTGTCAATCTTCACCATTCATCTCCTTTGGTTGAGTGCTGAGCCCCCCCCAAAGGGGGCCTTAGACCCTAAAGGACTGACTCCCTTAGCTCTCAGTGGGCGACACACTGGGAGGGAGAACCTTCACAGGTCTGGAGAGGCCAAAGACTGGGGAGAGTGAGATGAGGCCCCCCGGGAGGGGGCAGGAGGTTGCCCTGACAGACGTCGCCTCACCATATGGGAGAAAAGATGGTTTCTCCAGTACGTGGAGGAAATCACCCTACGCCAGGCCAAGGGTGACAACCGGGAAAGACACAGCCATGCCGTCCGCCTACTGCAGATCGCTGTCCCTAGGACCCTGGAAGTTACCTTGTTGGCGTCGTAAGATGCCCTCGCTTGGTGCCTTGCTAGCTCCAGGGAGCTAGCTCCGTGCAGAGAGTGCAATGGCTTGTCTGGTTATCTCCGAATAAGGCATAGAGGCTAGAAGCTGACCTAGCCTGGACCACAGAAACCTATCATAGGTAGCATAGTGGGCCTGATGAGCAGCTATTGAAAGAAGTAACCGTGCCGACTAGAAAGTCCTCCTCCCCCAGAAGTTAAAATCCATCGAATCTACATCTGGGGGCCAGTCATGGTGGAGGGCGCCAAGCCCATCGGGAGTGTCCAGCCGTGCAATCCTGACTGAGGATGAGGCAAACTACCTGTAGACCACGGGGGCACAATGCCTCTGGCACAGATCCCTAGGGGCTGGGACTCTGGAAAAGGGTCTTTGCCAGAAACGCAATGATGCCTCCTGGAAGGGAGTAGGCCGTGGGGCACCACAAGGGTGTACACACTGAAATCACCTAGGAAGGCGTGCGACAAATGCTCCAGATTGTGCTGAGTGGGTTGGGTGACATGCAGGTCCTCCATCATCCTCACGAGGAAACGCTGATACCCTGCGAGATCAGCAGCAGGGGAAATGTGGACAGAGGGTGCCTCTCCTCACAAAGAGGACAATGAGGAAGCGGAGGACCTTGGAGATTCAGTGGCTGACTGCTCAGGGGGAGGTCGGAACACCAGTCTGTCCATGGCCCTGAGATATGAAGAGAAATGAGCAGCCACACCCCTGAACAGCGCCAAGGACAGAGGTCCACTAGGACCAAGAATGCCTGGGAGAGCAGGAGAAGGTGACAGAGGAGTGGGGGCTAAGTCGACAACAGGAATCGACTGTTCTCTGTCCGGGAAAGAGAGAGCACCTGGAGCCCCAAGGGAAGAGGGAGTTCTGGAAAACTCAACAGCAGACAGCTGACCAACTATGCTGGAACTACCTAGGCCCCCTGTGAGGTGACTGGGACCATGGAATTCCAAAAGGACGGTCCCCTTCCTCCAAAGACCAGGGCCCTCTCGAGAAGGAAGGGCGGGGGTCCGCGCCACGACTCCTTCCTGAACCAGGGTGGGTCCTGGAAAAGGGCAGCCTGACCCCTTGACCCCTCGGAATCTGAAAGAGCCCTTCTCCTCGCAAACACCACCCTAGGCAGCTGACAACTCTGGTCAGTCCCTGAGGGGACTATCCAGGGAGTAGCACCCTTCCCTTCCGTGGGTGTTCTGATCGGCCCCAAAGTTGGGCGATCCAGGAACACCACCTGAGGGGGTACCGCAACTGAGGCGGCAGAAAACTCTCCAAGCCCAGGCTGCAGAGTAATAATGGCCTGCACCACTGCCTGCTGGTCAGCACCCCTGACCCTAGACTCTGGGGTAACTGCCTGCTCCTCAGAGGGGGGAGCTGGCTCTGGTCAGCAGAGGAAACTACCAGAGTGTCCACACGGGCCGCCAACTCCAAAGAGTCGGACAGCCGGTTGGAACCGGATTCGGAGTCCGCCTCCGAAGAGGTAGAGACCGAAGTCTGGTGCCAGACTGTACGCAGACGCCCGCTGCCATCCCGACTGAAGGAGGTACCATTCCGGGTGTCTGCACCAGAGCTGGTGCCGAACTCTCCAACGGCACTGCAAACGGTGCCCGAAGAAGACACGGCACTGAGAATGGTAGCAGAAACGGAGTCAATACTTGTCATGGCATCTTCCCACCCACCGGCGCCACGTGGGCCACCAAGTCAGGACAGCGAGACGATGGCACCGACAGCTCTTCCAGTGCCACAAGTGGCGCCGCGTCGACAGCTCTCCCACGGCGCCTACGTCTTTGCTTGGCACCGCAAGTGGCACCAGAGCTAGACACGGTGCCGTCCCTAGTCTCGGCATTGCAAACATCGCCGAGGCAGGAAACGGTTGAAGATGGTGCTGTAGAACCTCCCATGGCGCCATCAACACCATCGGCACCGTGAACTGTGTCAACAGCGCCCAGTGGCGGACCAGCACCTACCACGGCTCCATCACGGCCCACAGCGCAGCGAACAGCGCAGAGGCCCAAGATGACACCGACGGATGGTGTCGAGGATGGTGCCAACCCAGGCTTCCCAGCCCGAGGAAACATCAGGGGAGCTTTCGCCACCGAAGGGGCGATTGCCAGAGCGGTGTCTCCCGCCCTCCCCCCAGGGGGGATGGACTGGGCTCCTGCACCACGGAAGAGGCTTCTGCAATGACGAGGCTACTAGGAGCAGAAGCCCCCTCCTCCACGGTCCATACAGAACTGGGAGGGGACCTGGAGGAAAGGCCCAGAGACCACTGCTTGGCCCGATGAGTGCACGCCCGTTCCCTGAAAGTCGGCGGAGCTCGTCCAACTTTCCACATGCGTTGCTCAATGACACGATGGTCCATGGAGAAGCAGGCATTGCACGAATCCATGTCGTGAAGTGGGCCAAGACACGCGATGCAATGATCATGCTGGTCGGTGACGGAGTTCTTGCAGCCGCAAGGGGCACAGACGGATAGAGGTCCGCCCCATCTTCAATGATTTCTTGCGCCCCCAACGAGACATGATCCACGGCAAAACAAGTTAAACTAAAGATTTGATGTCGCTGACAATAAAGAAAAGGAAAGTACAGTTATGTAAGAACTTACCATTAGTAGATCTTCGAGAGGAGCTCTTGCAGCAGGCTGTAACATTTATGACTATGCCGCAGGCACTAGGACCATCTGGAAAACTTCTTAGCCAGCAGTACACAGCAGGGACCACCCCCGACAGCGGCCCCGGCCCTGATGTCAGCCCTGGTACAAAAGGGGGCGGACCCAGCTCCACCTCAGTTCTCCCGCCAAGGCCCACAACAAGCCCTGACAAGAGAAGGAGACGAAGTGACTGTAGGAGATGTAAATGAAGATGGATCTGCACACCTCGAGGGGGAAGGCAGGTGGGAAAGTAACGCCTGCTGCAAGAGCTCCTCTCTAAGATCTACTGTTACGGTAAGTTCTTATGTAACTGTACTGTCTTACTTCAAGTGGGCGCTCTTGCAGCAGGCTATAACATTTAGGACTGAATACCAAGCAGTCCATGACAAAGAAGCAGACGACCCCAGGAGGTGGAATATGCTGACTCCAGAGGACTCAGGACAGAAGTCCTCGCAAAACAGCCAGGCCGAAGCCAGCTCGGTGTCAGGAGACGATAGCCAAGCTGTAATGCTTGACAAAGGTGTGCACCGAGTTCCAGGTCGTGGCCGCATGTATGTCCCTGATAGAGACATTTCTCAGGGCAGCGAATGAAGCAGACACTCCTCTGAGGAGTGGGGACCTTTACCAGGCCTGTAGGGGTTTATTGTGTTTCTAGCAGAAAGAAATGCAGGACTATCCACTTTGATATTGCCTGCTAGGGTCACCGTCTTACCTAAGCATTGTGGTGTAAAGGCCACAAAAAGCTGCTCTGATTGACGGTGCGCAGCCGTCCGCTTGAGGTAATACCTCAATGTCCTGTGGACAGCCACTGTGTGAAGAAGAGCCTCTCCTCTATTGGATGGGGAAGGGGAAATAAACTGGAAGGTCAACAGACTGGTTGAGGGTCAACTCCGAGACCACTTTCGGAAGAAACTTAGGATTTCTTCTAAGGGAAACCCTTTCAAATAAGGCTCTTTACACATCAGAGCCTGAAGCTTGGAAACTCTTTGAGCTGAAGTAACAGCAACCAAAAAACAAACCTTCCAAGAAAGGTAGCGCAGCTCACAACCCGCTGCCGGTTCAAAGGGAGGGAGGGTGAGCTTCTCCAACACAAAAAGGAGATCCCAGGGTGGGATAGGGTCCCGAATGGGAGGTCTCATGTGTAGAATTCCTCTTAAAAAGGTGCGGGCGACATCTAATTGTGCCAACGCCTTATCTCTGATGAGAGCATGATAGGCAGAGACAGCCCACATATGCACCTTGATAGAGGAGTAACTCAGGCCATTTTGATACAAGGAGAGGACATACTGCGACGCTGAGTTCACTGGACAAGTGACGGGGTCCAAATGTGACGAGGCTCATAGACAAAAACGTTTCCACTTCATAACGTAAGTAGAGCGGGTGGAGGGCTTCCTCGCCAAAACTAGGACTGCTGCCACTTCCAGGGAGACTGCGTATCTGTTTTGAGCTATGTCTGAAGGAGCCAAGTGTGCAGGTGCAAGGACTGAAGGTCCGGATGGACCAGCGAGCCCTGTTCCTGGGACAGCAACTGCGAGTATATGGGCAGCAGAACTGGAGGCTCCGTGGATAACCGCTGCAGGAGTGGGAACCAAATCTGCCAAGGCCATCTGGGGGCTACGAGAATCATGCAGGCCCCTTCTGCCTGCAACTTTAGTAGGACTCTCTGAATGAGAGGAAAGGACGGGAAGGCATAGAGAAACCTCCCTGCCCAGCAGAGGGATAACGCTGCCTGGCCAGAAAATCCCAGGCGGCTCGCCAGCAAAACACTGGCAGTCTGGCTAAGGGTGACGCAAAGAGGTCCAGCTCTGGATGATCCCACCTGTGGAAGAGCTGATCTGCTACAGACTGTAGCAGCTCCCACTCATGCGATCCAGAACGAGACCTGCTTAGGCTGTCGGCCAGATTGTTGAGGACACCTGGAACGTGCACTGCGGACAGCAGAATGCGCCGCTCAAGCAACCAGTACCAAACTCTCATCGCCTCCCTGCAAAGGGGATATGAATGAGTGCCCCCTTGCTTGTTGATGTAGAAGACGACCGCCATATTGTCTGTTTGAACCAGAAGAGAGCCTGGCACCAGGTCCTCTTGAAATGCCTGTAAGGCACAAAGAACCGCTTGCATCTCCAGTACATTGATGTGAAGGGATCGCTCCTCGGGTGACCAAACTCCTTGTGTTTGGTGAGCACCCAGGTGTGCCCCCCACCCCAGATCCGATGCATCTGTTGTAAGAGTCTGACCTCGTGGCTCCGGACGAAAGCGGACCCCTTTCTCAAAGTTCTGGGGGTCCATCCTTCAAACCAAAGTTCTCCTGACTGGCTCGGAGATCCTGACCACGCAGTCTAGATTGTCGTAGCCTTGGTCCCACTGTACCCTGAGCATTCACTGTGGGATTCGCATGTGGAGGCGGGCCAACGGAGTTACAGGAATGGCCGCCGCCATGTGCCCCAGTAGTCTGAGGAAGTTCTGTGCTGGAACCTGAGGAGTTATTGAGATCCCTTCGGCAATCTACTGCAGGCGATTGCCCCTGTCCTGGGGGAGGAAGGCCACGCCCTGGATAGAATCCAGGACTGCTCCAATGAAGACGAGCTTTTGACTGGGCTCTGGGGATGACTTTCGTAGGTTCAGGGTGATCCCCAGCTCTCAAAATAGAGTACAAGTGTCTCCGAGGGCACGAAGCAGGCCAGCCCTTGATGGGGCTATAAGTAGCCAATCGTCTAGTTATGGAAACACATAGTGTCCCATGCACCTTAGAGCCACAGCCACCACTGCCAAACATCTGGTAAAGACTCGTGGAGTGGAAGAGAGGCCGAAGGGAAGAACTCGAAACTGGTAGTGTTCCCCTTGGAAGTGGAACCTCAGAAACTTCCTGTGGGGAGGGAAGACCCCGATATGCATATACGCATCTTGCATGTCCAGAGAGCAGAGCCAGTCTCCTTGATGCAGCAGAGGAAGTAGACCTTTAACGGTCACCATCCTGAACCTTTTGTACTCGATAAAGAGATTTAGAGAGCTGAGGTCCAGAATGGGATGAAGATCCTGTGTCTTTTTTGGGACCAGGAAGAAATGGGAATAAAACCCCTTTTCCCGCTGATGCAAGGGGACTATCTCTATTGCCCTTTTTTGCAAGAGGGTCTGAATCTCTCCTTCTATTAGTGGGATGTGGGAAGGAGGATAACGGGAGAGCTTTGGCAGAGTATTTGGGGGAAACTCCGTGAACTCCAGCATGTGTCCTCTCCTGATGACATCTAGGACCCATTGGTCCACGGTAATGGACTTCCACCCTTCGAAATGAAGGGAGAAGCGGCCCCCGACCGTCTCCCGGTCTTCTATGGAAGGAGGTGCGAGGAGTCATTGGTCTGAGCCGGTGTAGGCAGAGAGGCCTGGGAGGACTTGGGCCCACGGGTGGAGCTCCTCCAGGCTGCTGGTTACCGGAACCCTCCTACAGTAGCCGCCTCTCTACCCCTGCTGGTTACCATTGGAATGACCTTGGCCACCTGAAGGCTTACGAAAAGGCTGTTTCCGTTGTCTTTGCTGGTCGCCACGGTACATCTGGCGGACCGACCAGATAGACTTGCCCAACTCTTAGAGACGAGAAATCAAGGCTTCTGTCTCCTGTCCAAACAGTACAGTACCCTGGAAGGGTAAATCCCTGATACCGGCCTGCAGATTCTGGTGAAAGCCCGAGACTCTCAAACAAGCGTGGCGCCGAAGGCACACCCCGGAAGTGGCTGCCCTGGCTACCATATCTGCAGTGTCATACAAGGCTCTCAGAACATGGGAGCCTATGTCTGAGCCCGACTTCATGATATCCAGAAGCTCCGTCTCCTGATCAGAATCTGGAATGGCCTTCAACAGCTCTTGTCCCCTCTCCCATAGCGCATTCTGGTACTGGACCGTATGCATCAAGAAGTTGAGGGACCGTATGGAACAGGTGGAGGCAGAATAAACCTTCTTACCCATCTGGTCCAAATAGCGAGACTCCGGGTCGGGAGGCTGTGAGCTGAGGTGTTTCGGCTGCCTGGATGTATCATGGGCCATCGTGATCACCAAGGAGTCCGCCTGAGAATGTTCAGCAAGGAAGGCTTCTGCCCTCGGGGCCTTGTACAGCCTATCCTACTACTTCGGAACAGCCGGGACTGAAACTGGATGTTTCCAGGTGGTCCGCATGAGGTCCTGGAAAGTATCCACCAAAGGAGGGACCACCAGTGGTTTCGGCTCCTTCTGCCTTAGGTACTTCTAGGTACTTCGCTAGTCGGTGTTCCGGATCCAGGTCCTCGGTCTCCCACTCGGAGGCCTGGATATGCCTGATGACGTCCATGAAGGTGGGATCGTCTGGAAGCGAGCGAGGCTATTCCTTCTCTCCCAGGGACGGCTGCAAGCTGAGGAGAGGAAGATGAGGATGATGAAGATGAGGGAGATTGACTATAAGATCTTGAATAGTCTGACCTCTCCTTGTGACCAGACTTCCGCTGTCATCGGTAACTGGAGGACCGACGGTCAGAGGACTGACGTCAGGAGTGTTCCCATCTAGAAGACCGGGAAGGACTCCGAGAGCATGACCTAGACCGACGACGGTCACCAGATGCCGTGGAGCGACGTCGGTGGTCTCCGGACCAGGTGTGGGAACGAGTCTTGGAAGGAGGTGTAGGCGGTCACTCCTGTGACTTCGTCGGGGAAGGCTCACCTCCTGGCTGTGGTTTATCCGCTGGGGCCGGTACCGGTGTCAGGGCCAGCGACTGGGGGGGCGCTTGTGGACCTGCCCCCCACCATAAGGAAAACAGCTCCTGCAGCTCGTCCCTCTGTAAAGATTTCGCCGCCGCGCTCGGAAAGGAAGTCTCTGAACAACGGCCACTTAAGGAGAGCCCTCCTGTAGGCCCAGGGGAGAAGGACTTGGCGATGGGACGCCGCTCCTCCACGCCAATCCTTCACCCTTTACCCTTCAACCGCATCAGTGGTGGTACCGTGACGGGTGCCGCCGAGAGTCCTTGGGCTCGGAGGAGCGCCTTGTAGGGTGGTGCGGTGCCTTGGGAGGTAGGGCCGCAGCTTTCACCTCCAAAGGCTTTGTGGTAACCCTTAGCGGGGTTACCTTCGGCTTGGCCGGCTTCTCCCCCCGAAGAACCACCCTTAGCCTGAGAGGATTTCGGACGCTCTCCTGATCCCGAAGGGCGGGCCTTCTTGGAGAGGGTCGCGAGAGAGACTGGGACCGCAACCGGGACTGGTGTCGGGACCAACTACGGTCTTTACCGTGGTGCTTTTTCTCCTTGCGTTTCCCCTCAGAGGAGTGCAGATCCATTTTCTGTTCTAGAAGAAAAGCCTTCAGGGCCTTGAAACGACGGATGCGGGTCCAGCTAGTAAAAGCCTGGCAGGCAGAACAGGTCGCGGTGTCGTGGTCCGGACCAAGGCAGAAAACGCAGTGGCGATGGCCATCCTTGGCCGGGATCTGCCTCCCACACTCACACTTAATTTGGTGATGTTCCGGCGAGGCCGACGACAGGGAAGACATCCGTCGGAATGACTATAAAAAAACGCCGAAAATGGTCTGACGTCGGTAATACTGGAAAAAAACGTCGAAAAAAACCGGTGAAAAAGCGGGTTTCTTGATAGCAGTTCTGCTGAATCTGGCAAGCCAAGAAGTTAATCTTCTCTCTCTTCACATGCGGGACACGGCGAGAAAAGAACTGAGGTGGAGTTGGGTCCGCCCCCTTTTGTACCAGGGCTGACATCGGGGCCGGGCCAGCCCCTGCTGTGTACTGCTGGCTAAGAAGTTTTCCGGATGGTCCTAGTGCCTGTGGTTTATTAATAGTCCTAAATGTTATAGCCTGCTGGAAGAGCTCCCACTCGAAGTAAGATCAGTCTTACCAAAGCGGCGTAGAGTGGTGGCGAAAGCAGAACTGGCAGGAAGAATTTATCGGCGTTGAAGAATTTTCTTCGGTGTCGACAACACAGAAAACTAGGCCTCTTGACAGTAGCTCCTCACGAGGTGCAACCTCTATAGCATCAGTTGAAGAACTGGCAGGAGGGCCGGATCGCCGACACCTAACGGGCAACCCGTGAGTGCCACGCAGTGCGTCGGCCTCGTGGGCGGCGCGTCGACTCAGCCCATCCAAAAAAAAAAAAAAAAAGCTCTCCCAGTATCGTGACCTCTGGCCACATTACACAAAGGTGACGAATGGTGAAGACTGACACAGATAAGATCAAGTTCTGCATTACTTCAGGGTGAAGGGACCACTCTTTTGATTCCTCGCCCACCTGGCTGAGGGCATCCGCAAGCTGGCTGGAGGCACCGGCCACATGGTCTGCCTCCTGACTACACACGAGTGTCCAGATACGGAGGGCTTCCCTGCACAGCGGAAGGGAGTGCGTACCACCCTGTTTGTTGAAGTAGTACATAATCGTGGTGTTGTCCATCTGGACCTGCACCACTTGACCCCTTAGATGCGGAGCAAAAGCGGTCAGCACCAGCCAAACCACCCTGAGCTTCAGCAGGTTGATGTAACATTGGGACTCCTCAGGGGACCAAAGCCTGTGGACTCTGTGATCCCTCAGGTGGGCTCCCCAGCCCATGAGAGAGGCGTTGGTCATCAGGATGAATGTCAGCTCTGGGTGGACAACCATCTTGCAAATGTTCCGGGATTAGCCACCACTGGAGTGAATCCAACATCTGCTTGGTCACCGTGACCAGCTGGTCGAAGTGACCCTTGCCACTGAGACCACTGGCCGGCCAGCTCCCACTGCAGGGATGCATTCTCCAGTGGGCCCATCGGACCATGCTGGTGCTGGCCACCATGTAGCACAAGAGGTTCCAAGCAGGCCGCAATTGCCCAACCCAAAATGATCAAGCAAAGGAGGTAAGGGCCTCCGCCCTGTCCGCTGGAAACCGAGCCCTGGCTCTGCGAGAGTTGAGCCCTGCCCTGATGAAGTGAATCACCTGCGAAGGCATGAGTTCCGATTTGGCCTCAATTGACCAAGAGGCCCAGAGAGATGCAGGTCTGGAGGGCCAGGTCCCAGGACTGCTCCTCCTCCTGCTGGAGGGACCCGCAATTAGCCAGTCATCCAGGTAGGGACATACCTGGACTCCCTGCCACCACTGCGATGCACTTGCTATAGACCCTAGGCACTGAGGAGAGGCCGAATGGTATGGCCTGGAACTCATAGAGAATGCCCTTCACTCAATAGCGGAGGAGCTGTCGGTGGAACGGACGGATCTGGACATGGAAAAACAGTCCTGAAGATCCAGCGAGCAGAACCACATGCCCTACTCCAGAGATAGTATGATCTGAAACAGAGTGACCATCCTGAAAGTGTGGAACCTGAGGAATTTGTTCAGGTCATGCAAATCTAGAATGGGGCATCAAGTATCTGTCCGTTTGGGGGCCAGGAAGTAACTGGACACGAACCCTAGATGCTGTGAAGGGTCCAGGATTGGAGCTACCACCTTCTTGAGCAGGAATTGGGTAATGTTGTCCTGAAGGGCTGACTGGGCACTGACTGACAACACATCTTCCGTGGAGGGGGCCACTGCTCGAATTCCAGAGGCAAACCCTGGCCGACCACCTTCAGAACCCACCTGTCCGTTGAGACAGCAGACCAGGCATAAACAAAATGTTGGAGCCGTCCCCCCCCATGGGAGGACCCAGAGGGTTCAGGACGGGAGAGGGGAGGGCAACCCCCATCCTGTCACTGGGCAGGCTTGGAAGCAAAGGAGGGTCCGGTTGAGGGATCACCGGATCTCTGACCCCTTGGCTTCCGCATGACCGATGCCACAGATTTGGGACTTGGACACAAGGCCTGCTGGTGACCAGCTTGGGGCTGGGCAGATTTAGCCACAGGAGCCGAGGCGGGCCTTAAAGGGCTTTTTCTTGGTGGACTTGGAGCCTTTCTGGTCCTTCTGAGTAGACATCACCGAGTCTAGGGTGGCACTGACTTTTCAATCCTGTTAGTATGCTCTTCCACACTGGGACCAAACAAGTCAGTCCCGAAGAAGGGCACGTCTGCCAACCTTAGCTGGGTGAGGTTGTAGAAAGCAGAGATGTGAGATAAGTGCTGTGGTGCATGGCAAATACTGCGGCCACAGACTGGGCACAGGAATCGCCAATGTCCATGGCCTTCTGGAACTGCTGCTTTGCTATGGCACGGTGTTGGTCTCTAACTTGCTTGACAAGTAGTTTGTGAGACTGCGGGATGGTGGAGAAGCACCTCGTCCAAGGACCACAGAAGGGTGTGCATAAAATGAGCCCTCCAAATAGTCGAACAGGCTTGCCTGAGGCCAAGCCAAGAGGCGGTATCCACCTTCTTGGCCGAGTGATCCAATTTTTTGGGGACTCCTTGTCAGGGGGCTTGTTCATGTCCCCCACAATGCCCATGTGCTGAAAGACACAGTTGCTCCCTAGCCCCTCGGCAGAGGAATGCTTGGTAAATCTTGAGAGGGAACCGGCAAGGAACATGTACTTGTGGGCCATCTAGGCCAAAGGTGCTGGGTGTTGCCACAGATCCAGAGCAGGACCAAGGATAGCATCCTGGACTAGGAAGGCCTCCATCAGAGTGTCATCCCAGTCCAAGATCTCGGACAAGGGGTACCTTTCCCTCTTCTGAACAGGCTCCAGCTGGAGGCCCGTGGACTCAGAGATCAAGTGGAGAAGGCCCATGAACGAAGTGGGGCCTGGCTCCATAGAAAGATCCTCAGCCGACTCCAAGTCCACTGGGTGGGAGTGAAGAGAGGAACCCTCTGATTCAGAGGATTCATGAAACAGAGGCCTACCGCTCGTGTCACTGCTCACCCACCAGAGGCAGTCGGGGGTGAGAGTAACTCTGAGCTGATGGGGAAGCCCTTTCTCAGGCTGAGCATCCTTGGTCGGGATGCAGTCCTTTGGCACAGAGGGCAGCGGCTCCACCACTATCAGTAGAGAAGCTGGAGTGGGCCGTGCTGGGACTGTCCGTACTGGCACCTGCCAGGGCGGGATCTGCTTCAGCACCTGTGATGGCAGTGCAGTTATGGCCAGGACGGGTGCCTGGGGTGGCTTTGCCCGGGAAAACAGAGGCTGCTGCCACATAAACTCCTCGTAGCACTGACGCAGCTTGCACCGGTGCCTCTCTTTGCCCAAGGATGAGGAGGAATAGCGGTGGCGCAACTTGCCTGAGCGCTTACAGCACTAATGCCGAGAATGGCGCGGACTGCCAGAGTCCAGGCTACCAGAGTGGGAGCTTGGCTGACACTGGGAGGACCAGCGGTGTCAATCAGAAGGAGTCGTCGACTACTGACCCACCCCTTGGTCAGGAAGCTCTGGAGTGGGAGGCAGAAGGACAATGACCTGCCCCCCGAGAGAACCAAAGTCCGAGAGAGAGAGAGAGAGAGAGAGAGAGGTGTCAACCTTCTCTGAAGAAAGGATCGGCTCAACCGGCTTGAGAAAGATCTTGGCCAGAGAGTTGGTCCGATCCTCAGATCCGTGGAACCTGCGGCCAAAATTGAAGTCTCAGCCCAAGCAGGGAGATCCAAAGGAAAGTGGGAATTGGAGGCACGAGGGCGCTCCCAATCCTATGAGTGTCAATGAGACCCTTTTTTTGGTCTCTTTCTTCTAGGAATCCTTTGACTTTTTGGACTTCTTAGAGCCCGAGGGACCCTCTCCAAAAGTAGGGAGAGACTGGCACAGTTCCTGGAATACGCCAGAGAATGACATGTCCAGCCGAAGTGGCATGAAGACCGAAGCTGAGGAGGACTACTCCATGGCCTGAGCTGCATCCTCCTCCATGGCCATTAACTGCTCAGTGGAATCCGCCTTTCATGCCTCCTGGCAGATCCCATTTGCTCAGTCTTGCAAGGAGCAAGCGGATCCTACAGAGTCGGAGGCAAAAAGGCGCAACAAAACAAATCGCAGGCCTGTACATCATGCTCGTGGCCCAAGCAGTATACACGAGGAATGCAGGTTGGATCGCGACATCTTCTGCCCATAACCACAGAACCGGAAACTCAGAGCGGACTTCACGGTGTCCACTGGAACAGTGAGAAGTAGAAAAGACAAATATTTACTGAAAAAACTCTCTAAAGGGTTTTTAGAAAGTTTTAGGGTCTCAGTAATGCAGAGCGGTAAGCAGAGAACCTATTCTTCCAAACAGAAAGGAAGAACTGGTGTCACGGGATGGTGCTGGGGGAGTTACCACCCAGGTGGGTAAGAGGAGCCAGCTTGAAGACATTCCATCACATCCTAAAGGGAAAGGACACTGCCAGAATGTGTGGCTAAAACAACATATCCACGTCCCTAGAAACTGAAGTTCTTAATCACTAAAGTTGTAGGAAATGTCTACTCTTGGCTGCTGGCCATGCCCCCTCAAGTACTCTACCATACTTCTGAAGTATCCTGAAGGCACTACTAAAGAGGAGTTTCTGGAGTGCTAGCTGAAGGCACATGGGAGGCACTGGAGTGTAATACTTAAACAGGAGATGTTGCGGGACGAGTAAATGTACCAAGAGACTCCACAAGTCACTGGTAGCAAAATTATCTTAGAGAAGATACAGACAATAACAGACATCTGGGCCACAGGCAAAGTGGTACAGTACGTACACCATCAGTTATAACGTTTCACTGCCATTCAACAGATTTTGAAAACTATGTTACTTTTATTTTTACTGTGCGACAAAAATATGACATCAAGATTTATTTTGCAAATCCCTGCCTGTCAAACTAGCAATGTCAGTTTCTGATTAAATCTGTATGTAAAAACTAGAGTAAAGCTGAATAGAATAAACGGTGGGTGGGCAGAGGGGGACAGTGAAAAAGCAGGAATACTGAACGAATATTTCTGCTCAGTATTCACAAAAGAGGAGGGGGAAGTGCCTAATCCAATTAACAGAAGCACTCTTGATAGGGGGGTCGATCCCAGTCCTTTCACAGAAGAAAGGGTTCTGCAAGAACTCCTAAAACTGAAGGTGGACAAAGCAATGGGTCCTGATGGAATTCACCCAGAATTCTAAAAGAATTAAGGAAGGAACTAGTGAAACCACTGGCTACTCTTTTAATAAATCATGGAGGATGATGTGGTACCCGAGGACTGGAGGAAGGCGGATGTGATTCCCTTCACAAAAGTGGGACCAAGACAGAGGCAGGAAACTACAGACCTGTCAGTCTGACCTCTGTGGTAGGGAAAGTGATGGAGTCACTCTGAAGGAAAGAATAGTTGAGTACCTAGAGGTCAGTGGAGCACAGGATCCAAGGCAGCATGGGTTTACAGCGGAAGGTCATGTCAGGCAATCTAATAGATTTCTTTGACTGGGTGACCAAAGTAGTAGACCAGGGAGGGCTGTGGACATGGCCTACCTAGACTTTAGCAAGGCATTTGACACAGTCCACACAAAAGATTATTAGTCAAATTAACCAGCCTGGGAGTAGGTCCCAGGGTGGTAGCCTGGTAAAACATTGGCTGGACAACAGGACACAGAAGGTAATTGTAAATGGAGTCCGCTTCTGAAGAAAGGGCGGTTACTAGTGGGTACCGCAGGTTCAGTATTGGGTCCAGTCCTTTTAATGTCTTCATCAGTGGCATTGCAGAGGGACTGGAAGGAAAAGTATGCCTTTTGCAGATGACACAAAGATGTGCAACAGGGTTGATACACAAGGAGGCGTGGAAAGGATGAAGGGACTTGGCAAGGTTGGAGCTATGGTCTGATCGATGGCAGCTAGGATTCAATGCAAAAAGTGCAAAATAATGCACCTGGGAAACAAGAACCCAGGGAAGAATACAATGGGTGGGGAGAGTAGTAACAACAACAAAACAGGAAAGGGACCTGGGGGTAATCATATCAGATGACCTTAAGGTTAGCAAGCTATGTGAGAAGGCAGTAGGGAGGGCCGGGGGTATACTGGGATGTATAGGAAGAGGCATCAGCAGCAGAAAACAGGAAGTTGTTATCCCTCTGTACAGACAGTTGGTGAGACCCCATCTGGAATACTGTGTCCAGTTCTGGAGACCCCATCTCCGCAAGGACATAGACAGGGTAGAGGCAGTCCAGAGGAGGGCAACTAAAATGGTGCAGGGTCTGCAAGAGAAGCAGTATGAGGAGAGACTAAAGGAGCTTAATATGTATACCCTTGAGGAAAGAAGGGAGAGGGGGGACATGATAGAAACTTTCAAGTACCTCAAGGGATAACAACAAGTCCAAGAGGTAGCATCTTTCAGAAAAAAGACTTGCAAGAACAAGGGGACACAATTAAAAGATAGAAGGAGGCGGTTCAGGGGCAATGTGAGGAAGTATTATTTCACAGAGGGTAGTGGATGCATGGAACAGCCTTCCTGAGGAAGTTGTGGAGTCTAAAACTGTGGGAGAATTCAAGAATGCATGGGACAGACATAAGGCAATTCTTGTGGGGGGCAGGAAGATACAGGCTGTTGGTTAAATAGGATCTGCGGCCTATCCTGTAGGTAGGGAAATGGGCAGACTAGATGGGCCTAGCGGTCCTTATCTGCCGTCAAAGTCTATGTCTATGTTTCTATGTTTAAAGTGCAGAGGGGGAAAAATGTAACACCAAAGCAGAGCAGCCACAAATAAAAGTTATATTAAATGGTATAATTTACTAAATAAGATGGACTACTTTGTTGCCTTAGTGACGTAATCTAGTTTCTTTGGTAGCTGATATCCGGAAGGAAAATTAGGATTTTATTCACCTTTTACAGCACACAGCATAAGATTATCATGACCTAACTGATCATATATCAGAATATCAAATGCTGCTGCCCAGCACTCTGTTGTTAAGAAAAATCCCTAACTGACTAACAGGTATATTTAACATTTGAACCCATTTACCTGAGCCACTAGATCAGTTTGTTCTTTCTGGAACATTTTATTCAGTGCTTCACAGGCAAGGCCAACCATATCTGGCCGCAGTTTCATTCCGTTTTTCAAGGGACCAATGGAATCCAGCGATGCCACTGCTCGAACACACAACTAGAAGAAAACACACACAACAAGGTAGTAATCTTAAGTTTTCCTTAAAATTGCTTTGATTTTTGGGTGTTAATACTACTTTAAAGAAAATTCTAAGATACATTTTTACGAGTGCAGAAAGGAGCAGTGCGATACAGAATTCACTGTGGTTCAGGAACAGGGAGCCAACCTCAAAACACGAAACAAACAGCAAGCCTGCACTCAAGAACCACAACCAATGAGCCGGCCTGGTGGCATTGAGGGTTGAGGCGCTGGACACCAGACCTTGCGCCATGCCGGTGACCTGGGATCAGAAGCGGACTCGGGTCATTGTGGGTCGGGAGGGGAGGGGAGGATTGGTCTCCTCTCCTGGGGTGGGTATATGGGGACATACCACTCTGCAGCAGCCCCTGGTGGAGACCGGAAGTACCACTGTAGCAGGCCACTTACAGGGGTGAAGTGGTGGTGGACATCAGTTGAGGGTACATCATCGGTGCAGATGTCATTGCATGTCCATGCCTCAATGGGGACATAATCAAAGTGGTAAACTCTGATTTCCTGGGAGGCGACGGCAGGGCTCGAGTAGCAGAGCCCACACGTCCAATGCCAGCCCCGATCCCGACTCGACTCTCTGTGGTCCCTGCCTCTTCCCTTCAGGGCCGCGTGGGGGCATCCCAGCACCCGATTCCCTGGTCGGGGGAAGGGCACAGTGTGCAGCAGAGGCGACACCAAGTGGTTCCTCACCAGAGAGATGCCCAGGATGCCGGTGACCAGAGTGAAAAAGAATAAAAAAAGAACCACAACCAAAGTTAATGCCAAAGCTGCATTTTATTGCAGCTAATTAATTCATGGACATGACCCTGAGGACCTGTGTTCTCCAGGACTTTGACAAAAAAATTAGGCCTCCGTTAGGGGTGTGTGTTAAAGGCCTGATTATTAGAGTGTAACCAGTGTATCTGCCTTTGTTGATATGTTTTTTCTCCCCTTAAATGCGACTTACTACTCAAATTGTCTGTACCTGTCTTATAAATGTTACTCTTTGTACCAGCCTGCTCGGTCAGCTGCTTGTATGATCTGTCAGACCACTGTTGTACTTATCTAATCCAACAACTCTGTTGATGGCCGGTGTTTGCTTTAAGCCTTGTATGTTTATAATCCACTGTAATGCCTAGCTAACCTAGTCTGCCACTTAGACTCGCCTACACTACAGGTGCCTATAAAAAACCCACCTACAAGATACAAGTAGGCCCACCACCCTTACAGCCAATGAGCTTTTCATGGCACGTCAAAAGGCGCTGCTGGTTTTAGTGCAACTCCTGATGATCCTTTTCTCTGCTATCAAAGTACCCGCTAACACTGGCACTGTGGGTGGTTCTTCGCATCCGCCACCCTCTGAGGACTCATTTTTCCAACATGACCGTCTTCTCCTATTTATGGCTTGACTCTATCCTCCTCCTAATAAATAGAGGCTTTATCTATCTAGCGTTGTGTGATCCTAAAAAATGCCTCATTTGTCAACTCACCCTCTCATTTATCCACTGGAAACTATGGTATATCTTGCTATTGGCCCTGCTACTCTCTGTTGACAATGAGACTAATTCGGGCCCCACAAATCACCTCTCCCACACTGACACGTTGCTAAGCAGCATAAAGGGTCTCCTTATCGCCCACCACAACATCAGAGGTCTCGAGCACAACTTCGCAGAACCTGATGTGTGGGTGATCCTCTACAAACCTGACATACTCTGTCTGTCAGAAACTCGGCCTAACTCATTGTCTTCTAGCATACACCTGTAGTCGTCAGTAAAATTCACTGGTGTGTCCTGAGGACGTCTGCAGAAGTCGGCTACTGACTCCCAGTGTGCTCTTGGAACGTCTGGAGAAGTCACTTACATATTTTAATATATAATGTAATAGAATATAATATATATTTGACTGCATAGCACCGTTGGAAAGGTAATTTTATGTTGAACAACTTTGCCACTGATATTGTGTGTATATCATGTATACTTTAGGAGTTATTCGCATTTGTTTATGGTATGGTGTGTATGGCTTATGTTGCCTGTTTTAGTGAAAAAAAAAATATTTTTTTTGCTGTTTCAACCAGCATAGAAAAAAAACAAAATTACATATTATTATTTGCATACTGCCATTGGAAAGGTAATTTTATGCTGAATAACTTTGCCACCCATACTTTATGTCTAGCACTTATGGTTCTTGAGCTATTAGGATTTGTTTGTGGCATGCTGAATATAGCTTGATTTTGCTCAGAAAGGCCCAGGATTTACTGTTAACAGTAGACAGGAGACAAGTGGTGCAACTTCAGAGAGCTCCTGTGGAGGCAATGAGTTAAGCCCTCTACCCCGGAATCCTTCTGTAACCTTACCTCCTACAGCCTCCTTAGAAGGGATAGACCATCCACCAAAAGAGGGGACAAGGTAGCCATATATTTCAAAGAACACCTAAACCGTACTGCAATGAACACTACCTCCCTGCCCCACGGTGAGTCCCTATACGCACTCCTTACCTTTGGGGCGTAAAAGTTACCCGTTGTATGTGCCTACAACCCACCAAACAGTGGCTAGCCTGGCCTTGATGAGCTACTAAACCAAACTGCCACAATACCTGGAAAAATGAAGTACTCATAGTTGGGGACATAAATCTGAACTGGCTGGGGAAATGCCAAGCCACGTCTCTTTCCAAGATTCAATGTCACAACTTTCATCAGCTAATCTCTGAACCCAACTCCAACTCTAGCACTCTCACTGACTGGGTGCTAGCAAACCATACAGAGCACATCTTGGCTACTGGCATACTTGCTGATGCCATCACAGACCACTCGCCTATTTTTTGCATATGGAGAGCAGGTGCTGCCCCCTCCACCTAAACCTTGCTATATTACGTTTTGAAACTTTTGCAAAATTTGATCAGCAAATCTTTCTGCATGATTTATCCAACGTTGACTGATCCGCACTATACAATGCACCCGATGTGCAAGCTGCACTTGACTTTTTCCTCGCTAAATTCAAGGAACTACAGAATAAACACTCCCCACTTATTACACGCCGAGTCAAAGGCAATCAAACTAGGTGGTTGAAAAAGGATCTACTCACCAAAATAAAGGACAGGGACAGAAGCTGGAGTTATTTTAAGGCCTCCGGTCTCCAAACAGATTATCACACCTATAGAATGCAGCGAAATGCTTGTAAAAAGGCTACAAGGAGTGCTAAAAGCTCCCACTGTAAAAATCTGTTAGTAAAGGCCTCAGGTGACACAACAAAGTTCTGGTCTCATATCAAAACTTTCCTGGGCTCTAACCACTCTTTGACCCCCACTGATATGACCTTTAATGGAATAAACTGCAACAATCCTCGGACCATTGCAAATTTCTTCAACAACCAGTTCTCCAACCTAACCAAATACACTTTCTCCTTCCCAATGTCACAACACACCTGAGCTCCTGCTGCTTCTAGCTCAGATGCCACGGACCCCTCTTTTCACTTTAAAGCCATCATGTATGTGATTAGATGTTTTAAAACTGTATCCGACTGTACCGCCACTGGCTCCGATAACATCGAACTCAGGCTTTTGAAGATAGCTGCACCACTCATAGCTGCTTCACTTGAACATTTTCACCCTCTCCTTGTGCCAAAGCCATGTCCCAGACATCTGGAAGATAGCCAGAGTGACTCCAGTCTTTAAAAAAGGTGATGCCAAAGACCCCTCAAATTATAGGCCCATAGCAATCTTGTCGGTTCTTAGTAAAATTCTAGAGATACTAGTCACAACTCAAACTACTGAATTCCTCCTCAACAATTACCTCCTTACTACTGCCCAGCAGGGTTTCTGCAAAGGGCCACACCATCTCCACTGCCTTGCTTAAATTCACCACAGACACACCCTCTGCTATGGATTCAGCCCTTCTCACTGGAGCGTTTTTTTTTATAGACATGACAAAGGCCTCTGATCTGGTAAATCACTCCATTCTCCTTGACAACCTGCGATCTCTCGGATTTGCACCAAATGTAGTAACCTGGTTCAGCAGTTATCTATTGACCAGAATACACGTCGTAAAGTTTAGCTCACATCTCTCTGACCAGGTAACAGTGAACATTGGCGTACCCCAAGGCTCCATTCTGGGACCACTCCTATTCTCAGTATTTATTAATAACATCACCGCAAATCTTACCTCCACCTCCTCTATGCTGACGATATAGTCCTCCATACTAGTTCTAAAAAATGTATCTGACATCAACTTACGACTCTCCTCTGACTTTCAGAAAACCCAAGCGTGGCTCTCAAATCATAAGCTTATCCTAAATGAGACCAAAACGCAAACAATGCTATTTGGGACAAACTCAGAACTTAAAATTATGTCAGACCAATTTTAGAGTCTCCAGATAGGATGGCTCGCCTATTGACATAGTGAACTCCTTTAGGTACCTAGAGGTAATGCTAGACCAATCCCTTAACTTCGATCTCCACATACAGAGCATGTATAAATCTGTACATTACAAGCTTGGCATCGCCTACCGAACTAGTTATGTACTTACCCCCAAGGCAAGGTTGGCCATTGCCTGTGGTATACTCCTGCCTACCTTGACCTATGGAGTTGTGACATTTGCTGCTATACCCAAGTCTACCCTCCACCGCTGGGACATCACCTACAACAATATATGTCTCTATGCCTCCTCCGCCAGCAGACTAACATACTACTGCCTCCTTTATGCTGATCTGAACTGGCTATCACTCTACGCTGCCAGACAATACTTTCTCGGCTCCCTTGTTGATAGAATCATAAGGTCTCAAAATCCCAAAGCCTTGGCAGACTTACTGATTCTGCTTACCCCCACCTACGCCCTGTGCTCAGCCGATACATCCCTCGTAAGTGTCCCTAAGTGCAACACATTCAAAGGTGCCACTGCCTTTGCCCACCAAGCTCCACAACTTTGGAACAAACTCCCTCTCGCTATTCGCCAAGCTCCCTCTCATACAGTCTTTAAAAAAGGGCTGAGCAGCTATCTTATCTTGAGTCAATGCTCATGCTTTTTCCTTTTGAAATTTTAATTTTTCCACTCCTTCCCTCCAGCTCCGACATCCTCAAGAGCACCTAGGAGTCATCCTTCTGCTAGCTCCTTTACCTGGTCTGCCCCGTCACCCATGGAGCGCCGGTTTACCCCCCCCACGTGGCCACGAGGTGGGGCCTGAACACCCGACAATTCTAGTTTTGTCGGTCGAGGGGTCCAGAAAAGTGGCTGCACACCGAGGGCAAGTTCCGGTGCTCCATCTCCATTGGAACTGAAAGGTGTTTTTCCCCTGTTCTGTTGTGGACATCGCGAGTGCCCCTGATGTCAAGGCGCGAGCGCCGTCTGCGATGTCCTCCCCTAGCTGCCTTCCGAACTCACTGGGCTACAGATCTTCACTTTGGATCAATCAAGCCCTGAGGCACCCGATGTGTTGCTAACCGCCTATCCTCCGCCAGGGGGTCAGTGGACACTGAGCTGCTTCCCCACCCTGCCCCCGGAGTAGGCAAGCCATCATTGGATGCTCCGGCCTACTCCCCCGGCTGACCCTCCAACAACCAGAGTCCGCTCTCGAGCATGGGTCACTGGGGTCGTAGACAGAAATCCAACTGCTGTGCTGGCGGGCCGGCCATGTCAATGCTCATGCTTTAAAACCCTGTAGTCCAGTCACATCCGACATGTGTCATTTCATCCTGCTACCTCCCTGACTGCCTCATCTCCCTCATCCTGTTTGTTGCCCCTCTTCCTCACCTACCTTTACCTGGCTACCGGCCCCATCCTCTCCCATTTTTCCCGTGCCCCCCCCACTTCACCCTATGCTGCCTTTCTCTGCCCTGTCCCACCCCTCCGTACCTTATATTCTACTCCCTGTCTCCTTATGATATAACTCCTCTTCCTTCTCTTTCAAATGGATTTATGACAATCTCCTGTTATAATCCATGTCCCTTATGTGCTTCTCCTGAAACGTTTCTATCTCGGTCTACCCCCACCATTGTTTATGCTCACTTGTTAATCCACCCCCAGCCTAACAGTTATTCCCCACCTCTCTACATTGTTCTTTGATAACTGTACTAGCACTTACTGCACTTGCCTGTTATTGTCCATTTTACAGTTATCCCTGATCCATGTTTTAACTGTACCTGCAATTGTTGTATGTGCCTGCTATCTTGCTGCTATTGTACCTAGCTTACTATTTCACTGTCTCGTATCCTTGCTGTAAAACACTGATGTACTGTTTCACTACCTTGTAACCTCCTGGTTGTACCTGAAAATAGTCATTTCTATGGCTAGTGCACTCTACCTGGTGAACAAAAACTAAATAAATAAATACATTTTATGATTGAGTGTATTTAGTCTGTGCTGTTATGCCTCCATACAATTAAACCCAGATCGCCCCTGAAAAAGGGACTCAGTCGGCCTACCCCATCAGCAAAATTCAATAAATCAATCAATCCAAATAAATGCAAACATAATTCATTCATTCACTCATTCCTTAACAGCTGAAGCCAGCTATCAAGCCATTGTGAAGTACTGACTGTTACATACCACTAAGTAAGCAATAACCCACGACAGGGTATGGGGTTATTGGGGATTAATCAGCACCCGCGGGTGTGCTGTGAGGCACGAGGCCAAGTGTCCTCACAGCACCTGGGGTGCTTATTAATCCCCAATAACCCCATACCATGGAGTGAGTTACTGCACTTATAACATGGGTTAACTGCAAATTTTAAATAAATTAAGAGAAACCATTTTATTTCTCTTAAAATAGCAGAAATGTCACTGTATCTAGCCAAGTGGAAAGTAGTCCCATACAACTACTGCATATTTCTGTTATGTTATGAGCACACAAATGTTACAAATATACCATTAGTATGATTTCTCACATTTATTGTGCAAAATATACATGTATGGGTGTTGGGGGGCCTGCAACGAATTGGCACAGTTGTTTTTTGGGGGCTGAACTGGGCTCAGAACACACTGCTGCATACCGATCCTTTCCTGTTTCTCACTCTGTGTCTGTCCCCAATCACACAATATACTGCTGTTTCCCTGTGTCTCTCTCCCCCATGCACGGCTCAGGTCCCAATGACTTTCCCAGCAGCTGCTTGATGTGCTGACTCTTTCTCTCTCTCGTTCTCTCTGCGCGCTGCTGTTTCTCTTGAAAACACAAAGCACATACATACGTTTTCTTCTTCTTCCAATGCCTGCTTGACCAGCTCCCTATCAAAATGCCATTGCAGCTGGAGAGGCAGGTAAGGATGGACTTCACAGGGGCTCTGCCTGGGTACCACAGTGAAACGGGGGGTGGGGGGAGATGACTTCCCCTGCAGCCACCCAAAGAGTGTGCTCTCTCTCTCTCTCTTTTTTGCCATCTCCGCAGCCAGGACGGGCTGGGACAAATATTAAGAGTCTCCTGACTGCATCTCCAATGGACTGTAACACAGCAATCGGTTGCAGTGATGATGCATGTCCTCAGGGGTGCGGCACTGAAAGTCATCTTGCTCTCTCTCCCTGATCTCCCTGTCAGTGTCTCTCTCTCTGTCACGCTGCCTGTCAGGCACAGTTCCACATGTCCCCCTTTCTTTTCTCACGATCCATGAAGCACAGTGTGCTCCAGGTTACTCCCATTGCTTCTCCTGCCTGTCTCACACGAAGTGCCTCTTTTTAATGGCTACCTTTGTTGGTTCTGCTCCTGCACAACATAAGGAGTCCTGACAGCACTTTGCCCCAGTTGCTCTGCGAAACTGTGCATTAAATAGGGTATTTAATCCATGGCCATGCACAGCGACTGCACCAATCACCTTCCACATTTCTCCCAACCCACGTTATAAGGTAATTTAAGCACATATCTACCTTTAGAGCTCCCCTCCAAAAAACGAAGGGCACCACAGGAACAGAGAAATACATACAAAGCCCTAGGCGAGTCTACTCAGTGTAATTCAGCAGCATCAGACAGGGAGCAAATTCCAGGGGTAACCGCATCCAGCATAAGAGGAAACAGGGCTTGGAAAGCTATGTGCACTAATGCACGCAGCCAGTCAAACAAGCTACCTTACCTCACAGCCACAAGTACTAAAACCAGGCTGGACTAGGTCACCAGAACGAAAACCTGGTATACAGAAAACCATCAATGGGACACAACAATACCAGGTTTTCAGCTCTTTCAATGTGACAGAAAGGGCAAAAAGGGAGACGAGGTGGTTGCAGTATATGAAGGGAGGGTTTGACAGTAACAGAATCCTAGGGAATACCAGAGAGCATGGAAACTCTGTGGACCACCGTCGAAATGGGAAAAGGTAAGACCATAAGGGTAGGGGTGATGTATAGCCCCCTAACAGGGCAAAAAAAGAGGACAAAATTGGACTCCATCATCAAAACGGTGGAGAAGGGGGAAGTAATTCTGGTGGGGGACTTCAACTTACCAGATGTAAATTGAAACTCTTGAGACAGCGACTACAGCAAGAAGCAAAGAATTTTAGGCAGCTTTCCAGGCAGCAGGACTTAGACTGTGGCTGAACCCATGAGGGGTGATGCTGTCTTAGACCTGTTGCTTACGAACACAGACAAAATGGAGGGGGTGGAGGTGGGAGATCACCTGGGGTCCAGAGACCACAACATGGTGTTGTTTACAGTCAAAACTGCAGTAAAGGTCTGCCACTCAAGGTTGAGGGTCCTAGACTGCAAGATGGCCGATTCCCATAAATGCAGGAAGCGATTAAAGGGAAATTAGAGCATGGGTGCAATGCTGGAATCATTTCAAGGGTGCAATTTGGGAGGTCACAGAAATTTGCATTAAAAGGGTAAGAAAGACTAAGAAAAGAAAAAAATCATTGTGGCTCACAAAAGAAGTTTCAATCAAAATCAGGGAAAAAAGGAGAGCCTTCACTAAATTCAAAACAATCGGGGAAGGAGAAGGATCTGGTATTATATAGGGAGAAGCTGAAACTTGCAGTAAAGGCTGTCAAATCTGCAAAGCAGGGTTTTAAATAATTGATTAGAAGTTATTTTCTTGGGACGATACTAACTGTACAGAAAGTATTCACATAAATTTTCTAGAAGTGCTGTGTTTGTTAAACACATTGAGGTAAGAGCTATGCATTTTCACTAAGATTTAGCACTTTTATGAGCAAAACGCTAATCAATATTTAGAGTTAAATAAATCCCTGCAAAGGCTCAGACAGAGGAATGGATCGCTCTGAGCAACAAGGAAGGCAACAAAACCTTCTTTAGATACATCAGCGAAACACAGAAATTGGGGGGGCATTATAAGATTAGTAAGGGAAAATGGAGGGCACACAGGAGAGAAAGAAAAAGTCATAATCATCATTAATTACTTCACCATGGTCTTCATGCAGGAGAAGGAGGGGGATGGACCCAGATTAACCAGGAAGAATCATCAATCTGACCCAGTGGACACAAGACCATTCACAGTAGAAGGGGTACTAAAAATGGAAATTACGTACCTACTGTAATTCTTGATCTTCTTGGACGAAGTCTCCACCACTCATTCACACTAATGGGATCTACGCCGGAGGTGCTAGGACCCAGCGGGAGCAAACTTTTCAAGACGGTCGGCGCCAGAGATTGAGCCAAGAGGAAGCGGCACCACGAGCTGTGGCTTGTGCAGTAAGGACTACCTCAGTGTCAACCCTCCCACTGCCTCAGTACCTTTTTTTCTGAGGTGGTGCAGCGTAACTAACCTAGAGGTCTAACCTAACAAAATCGGACATAAGATAGTCCAAATGACCCGTGTAAGAAGGGTCAACAATAGAGTCTTCACAGCCCAGCCATTGAGGGAGTGAAGACCAAAAACAGAGATGTGAGCTCGGGGTATGGCGGGTGGGCGTGTGAATGAGAGGTACATAATTTCCATATCTTCCTGGACATAACGTCTCCACCACTCATTCACATTAATGGGACAGTACCAAGCTAATAAACTGAGAGCTCACATACTTAGGACAGAAGTCCGTTATGAAAAGTCCTACCAAATGATAGATGTCATCTGGCATGGACATCTAAAGCATAGTGCTTAACGAAAGTATGCACTAAGCTCCATGTAGCCACATTGCAAATATCTGCAATGGGCAAGTTGAGGATTTCCACCAGAGACGCTGCGACTGCTCTAGTAGAGTGAGCGTGTACACTGCCTCCTAGCTTAACCTGTGCCACAGAATAGCAGTGGCGGAGGCATGCTACCAGCCATGCTGAAATGCACCTAATAGCGACAGGCTGACCCAGACCGTTCTCGTGGAAGGAAACAAACAGTTGTTGAGCCTTGCGAATTTCTTTTGTTCTATCCAGATAGAATCGCAGTGCTCTCTTAACATCCCTTCATTCTGAAAGTTAGCTAAGTAGGTAGGTAGGACTAAAGGCTGGTTTAGATGAAATTCTGAGACAACCTTAGGGAAGAAACTTAGGGTAAGTCCTAAGAACTACTTTGTCCTTGTGAAATACAGTGTACCGGAGCTCTGTGACCAGAGCATGTATTCCAGAAACTCTATGGGCAGAAGTGATGGCCACCAGGAAGGTCGTTTTCCAAGTGAGGAACTTCAACTCACAGGTAGCTAGAGGCTCAAAAGGTTTCCGAGTAAGCATGTCTAGCACAAGGTTAATGTCCCAGGCTGCGACTGGATATCTGATAGGAGGTCTGGTATGCAGAATACCCTTAAGAAACCTCTTAACTATAGGTAACTGAGCCAGAGATAAGGAATGTACTGGCTCATGATAAACTGAAATGGCACAGAGATGAACTTTGACAGTGGAGTACTGCAGACCTGAATTAGAGAGGTCTAAAAGGTACTACAAGACTTTATTTGGTGGGCAGGAAAAAGGGTTCGAAGAGGATTTTTGTACACCAGAGAGAGAGAAACGCTTCCACCTGGCTGTGTAGGTCTTTCTAGTGACTGGTTTACGCGCAGCCAAGAGAATATCTGAAACTCTATGGGAAACATTGCACCTATTCACCTCTATCTCTTCATGAGCCAAGCGTGAAGGTGAAGCGCCTTCAGGCTGGGATGGACCATGGGCCCCTGGGTCAGAAGGTTCATCTGAAGGGGAAGTGCCTTCGGGAGGGTTGCCGACAGACTGTTGAGCAGCAAGAACCATATCTGTCGAGGCCAGAAGGGAGCAATGAGATGCATTCTGTCTCCCTGAGACTCTAGTTTGAGAAGTACCCTCTGAATTAGAGGAAGATGAGGAAAGGTGTATACGATGCATTTTGTCCACTGCAGCCTGAACGCATCTTGACAGAAAATGCCAGGTCCTGGATTTCTGGAGCAGAAAAGAGGCAGTTTTGCATTGAGTGGGGATGCAAAAAGGTCCAGATCTGGAGTTCCCCAATCTGAAGAGTGACTGAACGACGGTTGAGTCGAGAGACCACTCGTGGGGTTCTGTCTCCATTTTGTTGAGACGGTCTGCCAGTTCTTTCTGCATGCCTGGTAGGTAAACTGTGTGGATTAGAGCCTTGTGCTGCAGGCACCATTCCCACACTCTCATAGCTTCCCTGCATAATGGGTAAGAGTGTGTAGTGCTCTGCTTGTTAGTGTAATACATCACTGCTTTGTTGTTCGTTTGAAGAAGAATGTTCTTGTGTTAGAGTATGTCCTTCAAGGCCCCGACTGCATAGAGGACGGCTCTCATTTCCAGGACGTTTATGTGAAGCCAGGACTTGTTCTGAGTCCATGTACCATGGGTGTGGAGCTTCTGGCAGTGAGCTCCCCACCCCATCAGGGACACGTCGGTGGTAATGGAGATATGATGATCCACTGGAGCAAAGGGATACCCTTCCAGAAGGATGTCCTCCTGCCACCACCAGGTGAGTGATCTCTTTAGAGGTTCTGTCACCTTGATGGGAAAGGACGGAGGGTGAGTGATTGGGGACCACTGAGTACTGAGCATCCACTGAAAGGTTCTCATGTGAAGATGAGCCAAGGGAACAGTGAACACCTAGGATGCCATGAGGCCCAGCATCCGCTGCATTGAGATAGCTCGAACTGAGCTGTGTTCTCTGATGTATCGGGCCATCTGTAAGATATCGCTCCTTCTGTCCTCTGGGAGAAAAGCTTTCGCACAGGAGATAGCCAGAAGAGTTCCTAAGAAAAGGAGTTTCTGGGAGGGCTGCAACTGCAATTTGTTGCGATTTAGCAGAACTCCCATGGACGTGAGGAATTCTGAAGCCTTGGCTACAGCGTCCAGAGTTCCCTGCCTGGAAGGGCTTGTTAGAAGCCAAGTCGTCCAGATATGGAAACCCTTGAATTCCAATTTTCCTGAGATGCGCTGCAAGAATTGCACAACACTTTGTAAAATCTTGCGGTGTGGAGGATAACCCAAAGGGCAGGACTCTGAACTGATAATGTTGATCAAACACCACAAACCTCAGGTATCTGTGGTGCTTTGGGTGTATAAGAATGTGTTGGTAAGCATCCTGCATGTCCAAGGAGGCTAGCCAATCATGTTGATGAATCAAAGTTAGGAGGATACTTAGAGATATCATCTTGAACTATTCCTTGTGAAGGAATTTGTTTACCTTTCTGAGATCCAGAGTAGGGCGCATGCCTCCCGTTTTCTTCGGAACTAGAAAGTAATGGGAGTAGAAACCTGTGTTTCGTTGGTCAAACGGAAATGAAAATTACGTACCTACCGTAATTCTTGATCTTCTTGGACGAGTCTCCACCACTCATTCACACTATTGGGATCTGTGCCGGAGGCACTAGGACCCATCGGGAGCAAAATTTTTGCTGGAGGGTCGGCGCCAGAGATGGAGCCGCGAGCCCCAGCTCACGCGGTAATGACTATCTCGGCGTCGACCCTCCAACTGCCTCAGTACCTTTTTTACCAAGGAGGTGCAGCATAACTAACCTGGAAGGGTAGCCTAACCTAAAAACCGGACATAAGATAGTCCGGGTGACCTGTATAAGAAGGGTCAACAAAGAAGTCTTCACAGCCTAAAGATCTGAGGGAGTGAAGACCAACAACAGAGGTGAGCTTGGGGGACGGAGGGTGGGCGTGAGAATGAGTGGTGGAGACTCGTCCAAGAAGATCAAGAATTACAGTAGGTACGTCATTTTCATATCTTCCTGGACATAAGTCTCCACCACTCATTCACACTATTGGGAGAGTGCCAAGCTAATAATCCCCTGAGAGGGCGGCAGGAGAGACCAAGAGCTCACGTTTCTAGGACAGAAGTCCATTAAGGATGGCTCTGCCAAAGGAAGAATGTCGTCTGGCATGGACATCCAGTGCATAATGTTTAACGAAAGTATGCACTGCGCTCCAGGTGGCCGCGTTGCAAATATCTGCAATGGGCACGTTGCGAATTTCCGCTAGGGATGCCGCGACCACTCTAGTAGAGTGAGCGTAAACCCTACCCTCCAACTTAACCTGCGCCATG
The DNA here is from genome assembly GCA_016271365.2 of Neoceratodus forsteri. Classification (NCBI taxonomy): domain Eukaryota; kingdom Metazoa; phylum Chordata; order Ceratodontiformes; family Ceratodontidae; genus Neoceratodus; species Neoceratodus forsteri. Next base: position 1,040,350,901 of record CM057456.1, on the reverse strand, counting down.
GAATAGCAGTGGCGAAGGCATGCCACTAACCATGCTGAGATACATCTGACAGCGACAGGTTGACCCAGCTGGGTCTCGCTGAAGGAGACAAACAGTTGCTGGGCTTTGCAAAAATCCTTGGTTTTATCTAGATAGAAACGCAAAGCTCTCTTAACATCCAAAGAATGAAGAGATCGTTCTCCTTCATTTTGGAAGTCCGCAAAGTAAGAGGGAAGGACCAGAGGTTGGTTTAGATGAAACTCTGACACAACCTTAGGAAGAAATTTCGGATGGGTCCGAAGGACTACTTTGTCCTTATGGAACACAGTGTACGGAGGATCTGTGACCAGGGCATATATCTTAGAGACCCTGCGAGCTGAGGTAATGGCCACTAGGAAGGCAGTCTTCCAGGTGAGAAAATTTAGCTCACAGGTGGCCAGAGGTTCGAAAGGTTTCCGAGTGAGCATGTCTAGCACAAGATTAATGTCCCAGGCTGCAACTGGACGTCTTGTAGGAGGTCTGGTATGCAGAATTCCTTTAAGAAATCTCTTAACCACCGGTAATTGAGCTAGTGTTAAGGAAAAAAACTGCTCATGATGCGCTGAAATGGCACTAAGGTGTACTTTGACTGTAGAGTACTGCAGACCTGAATTTGAGAGGTCCAAGAGGTACTCCATAACCTTATCTGGTGGACAGGAAAAGGGATTCAAAGAGGACTTTGCACACAGAGGCGGAAACTCCACTTAGCTGTGTGAAGTTTTCTGAGTGGCGGCTTCCTGCAGCCAGAAGAATATCTGAAACCCTACGAGAGACATTGAACCGGTTTACTTCTACTTCTTTAGGAGCCAAGCGTGAAGGTGAAGTGATCTCAGGTTGGGATGGACCACCGGCCCCTGAGTCAAAAGGTTCATCTGTAGGGGAAGTGGTCTCGGAGGAACTGCCAACATACTGTTGAGTAGTGGAAACCACAGCTGCCGAGGCCAAAAGGGAGCAATGAGAATCATCTTGTCCACCTGGGACTGGAACTTGAGGAGTACCCTCTGAATTAGAGGAAGAGGTGGAAAGGCGTAAAGAAAGCATTTTGTCCACCGTAGCCTGAACGCATCCTGACAGAAAATGCCAGGCCCTGGATTTCTGGAGCAGAAGAGAGGCAGTTTTGCGTTGAGTGGGGATGCAAAAAGGTCCAGATCTGGAGTTCCCCACTCTTTGAATAGTGACTGAACTATGGTCGAGTCGAGAGACCACTAGTGAGGATCTGTCTCTGTTCTGCTGAGATGGTCTGCCAGCTCGTTTTGTATTCCCGGTAGGTAGACCGCTTGAATTAGAGCCTTGTGCTCCAAGCACCATTCCCATACCCTCATTGCTTCCCTGCATAAGGGGTAAGAATAAGCACTGCCCTGCTTGCTGATGTAATACATCAGTGCTTTGTTGTCCATTTGAAGGAGAATGTTCTTGTGACAGAGAACGTCCTTCAACGCTCGGACCGCATAAAGGACGGCTCTCATTTCCAGGATGTTTATGTGAAGCTGGGACTCTACTTGAGTCCACACACCTTGAGTGTGGAGAGCCTGACAGTGAGCTCCCCAGCCCATTAGGGATGCATCCGTGGTAATGGAGACTTGATGGTCCAGAGGAGCAAAAGGATATCCGACCAGGAGATTGCTCTCTTGAGACCACCAGGTGAGTGACCTCTTTAAAGGTTCTGTCACTTTGATGAGATAGGACTGTGGGTGAGAGGTTGGGGACCACTGAGTACTGAGCATCCACTGAGTGGTTTTCATGTGCAGACGTGCTAGGGGTACAGCGAACACTGAGGATGCCATGAGGCCTAGCAGCCGTTGCATTGAGAGAGCTGTAACTGAGCTGTTCTCCCTGATGTGACCGGCCATTTGAAGGATATCGTTCCTTCTGTCTTCTGGAAGAAAAGCCTTTGCACAGGAGGTGTCCAGAAGAGTCCCTATAAAGAGGAGCCTCTGGGAGGGCTGCAGTTGTGATTTCTTGAGGTTCAGCAAAACTCCCATGGACGTAAGGAGGCGAGAGGCCGTCTCTATGGCATCCAGAGTCCCTTGCCTGGAAGGGCTTGCTAGAAGCCAATCGTCCAGATAAGGAAACACCTGTATCCCCACCTTTCTGAGGTACGCTGAGAAAACTGCACACCACTTTGTAAAAACCCACGGTGCCGAGGATAGCCCAAAGGGCAGGACTCTGAACTGATAATGTTGTCCCAGAGCCACAAACCTCAGGAATTTGTGATGCCTCGGGTGAATAGGAATGTGCTGGTAAGCATCCTGCATGTCCAGGGAGGCTAGCCAGTCGTGCTGATGAAGCAAAGGTAACAAGGTTCCCAGAGAAATCATTTTGAGTTTCTCCTTGGGGAGAAATTTGTTTAGATCTAGAATGGGGCGCATTCCCCCAGACTTCTTTGGAACCAGAAAGTGATGGGAGTAGAACACAGTGTTCCGATGATGCAGCGGGACCACTTCTACTGCCCTGTTGTTCAGAAGGCCCTGAATCTCGGAGGCGAGAAGGTCTGACTGAAGGATTGACAGCCTGGGCTGCCGTTTGGGAGGACGATCCGGAGGGGTCTCCAGAAGATTGAGTGAATACCCCTCGCGAATTATGCGAAGGACCCATTTGTCTGAGGTTATGGACTTCCACTGGCTGTAGAAGTGCATCAGACGACATCCCTCCGGAGAGGAAAATTCCACCTCGGGCAGCTGAGATGGGACTTGGGCCAGCAATTCATAAGGTAGCGCTGGGCGCTTTGGGCCCTTGCGCTTTCTTTTGTGTCTTCTTTTGAGGTTGGGCAGGTTGGTTTTTATGGAAACCTCCTCTGCCTCAGCCTCGAAAGGACTGACGATTATGAAACTGACGTTTACTGACATGCCCTCGAGAGGGGGCAGGAGGGGTTTGAGCCAACAATGGCTGACCTAGTCTTTTGTGCAGCTTCTAGAGCTTGCTCCACCTGAGGACCAAAAAGATATGCACCATCAAAGGGCAACGCCATCACCTGCTGCTGCGCGTCATTCGTGAAGCCCGAAGTGCGCAGCCAGGAATGACGGCGGGTGCAAATACCAGCAGCCGCTGAACGGGAAGCAGTGTCGAAAGCATCCATGGCTGCTTTAACCTGCTGGTTGTTAGATTCGATACCTCTGGTAATGGTTTGAAGAAGCTCTGGCTTTGCATCCGACTCCAGTAGAGCTTCAACCATTTGCTTGATAGAATGCCACAGGATATATTCATACTGGGAGAAATAGTCCCGGTAACTGGCAATACGCATACTTAGGGTGAGAAGCAGCAAACTCTCTTACCTAAGGTGTCATCTTACGTGATTCTTTGTTAATAGGTCGAGCTGTAGTAGTTTGAGGAAGAACGACCTTATCATTCTCTGCCAGGACTACAATAGGATCCGCAAAGGCTTGAGATGCCAAAATGGGACGATCCTTGGGGGCTGAATATTTCCTATCAATGGATTTAGCCACCGAAGGGGTGAGAGCAGGATTATTCCATACCATTTGAGACAGCATCTCGAAGGAAGGCTGAGCCAGAGAAGTCAAATCCGTAGGGATCTCCGGGGCATGAAGGTACTGGAGTCTTAACAATTTCCCAGGATCGATGTCTGTAGTCTGGAGAGAAAGTGTGGAACTCAGATTTTTCAGCAGAGACTTAAAGGACAGGTCCTCGACTACAGGCTCTGTAGCAGTAATAGATCCTGCTTCGTCCACTTCATTACCCAACCGAAGGTCTGGGTCAGGCTCAATGTCATCTCCTGACAGTCCAGGAGGGACTGTATGGACAGGAAATGAATGAAAATCAGAAGAGAGGGAAGAAGGAAACGAGGAGTCTTGAAAAGCAGAAGGGCCCGAGCCCTAGGCGCCAAGGAGGCATGACACCAGCAGCCTTGAGGACCAGGCGCGAAAATGGCGCCAAGAAGCTCGCAGCGCGCGAAGCCGCACAGTGCCAAAGATGGTGCCGAGCACACCATCGGCCGAGGCAGGCGCGAGAGAAGCTCGCATGGCGCCGAGGACGGCGCCGAAACACTCCAGACTCTGAAAAACAGGTTTTCAAGGAAGAAGAGCAGGAGATAAGGGCATCGGTGTGGCCCCCTGCGCCGTAGCCATGTGGGGGGGGGGGACACCTAAGCGTGGAGTCGACGGCACCGAAGAAGGTGCCGCGACCAGGAAAGTTCAACCGCCCTACCTGGTTGCCCAATGAGCCCGAAGGCCCACGAGTGACTGAGCCAGGTAGCTGAACCAACCTCTGAGCCCACTGCTCCATAAGAGCGGCCCACTGATGAAACTGCTCTTCTGAAGACCTACCTGCGGGTGGGGTAGGGCTCCGATGTCGAAGCCGTTGGCTACCAGAAGCAGAGGTTGGCGACTCCGAAGGAGGAGCCCGGCAACGAGCCCCGATAACTGAACATCTATGCGCAGACATATCAGAGGGCGACCTCGAGTGATGCCTTCTCTTTTTAGACCTGTGGGCCGAAGAAGAGCTCGAGGCCGAACGGTGCCGAGAATGCGACCGTTTATTTTTATGCTTCCGTGGGGACCGCCCATCCCCCCGGGCACTGGACTGACCGTTGTCAGACCCCCCCTCCGGAGAAGGCGGCGGACCGGACTCAGCCCGACTGACGGAACAGCTTTCATATGAAGTCTCCCTACCGTCACCTGACCTGCTCACGGTCGACTCCGTCAAAGTAGTCTGAGACTTCTTTAATTTTTAAATAAGAATAAACTAAGCAATACTTTATCGAGATAATACTACAAAATAACAAAACTGAAAACTATGGTGCTAGTTTGAAGTTTGACTCCCGGCGGGCGAGCGACGTAGTCACTGAAGCGCACTCGACAGCGGGGAAAAAAGGAACTGAGGCGGCTGGAGGTCGGCCGAGATAGTCATTACCGCGCGAGCTGGGGCTCAGAAATGCCATTCCTCAAGGGCTTCATCTCTGGCGCCGACCTCCAGCAAAGTTTGTTCTCGATGGGTCCTAGTGCCTCTGACGCAGATCCCAATAGTGTGAATGAGTGGTGGAGACTTATGTGCAGGAAGATCTACTTCTACTGCCCTGTTGTTCAGAAGGCCTTGCACCTCAGAAGCAAGAAGGTCCGACTGTACTGCAGACAGCCTGGGCTGTCGTTTGACTTTCTGAAAGATTGAGCGAATACCCCTTGCAGATTATCCAGAGGACCCATTTGTCTGATGTTATAGACTTCCACTGGTCGTACAACTGAGTCAGATGTCCTCCCACCGCTGAGGAAGAGTCCCCCTCGGGCAGTTGAGGTGGGACCTTGACCGAGAACTCAAAAGGTGGCACTGGGCGCTTTGGTACCTTGTGCCTTCTGTCGCTTTTTTCTTTTGTGGCTGCGGGGTGTGACTTTTGTTACAGCCCCCCCCCCCGCCTTTGCCCCGAAAGGACTGACGGTTATGAAATTGATGCTTATTGGCACACCCCTCCCCGAGAGGGGGAAGGTGCAGGTCGAGGTATCTTAATGGCTGTCCTAGTCTTCTGTGTGGCTTCCAGAGCTTGTTCCACCTGGGGTCCTTACAGATAATACCGTTGAAGGGTTAGGCCATGACCTGCTACTGGGCATCATTCGTGAAACCCTAAGTACGTAGCCAGGAGTGGCGACGGGTACAAATGCCTGCCGCCGCTGCTCGAGATGCAGTATCGAAAGCGTCCATTGCAGCTTTAATCTGTTGGTTATTGGACTCGATGCCCCTGATTATGGTGTTTTATTTTTATTTATTTATTTCAATCTAGGATTACAATACCTTTGAGCCTCATTACAAAGGTTCCACGCCAGCATGTGCAACAGTCATCATTTTTAGCTACAAACATATAGTCATTGACTTACAGACATGTAATAACCAGTACAAAGACTTGAGCTATGAGCAAGACAAGGTAAGGGAGGATGGGTGGTGGGGAAGTGAGGATAGGAGATTGGGGGAGGTGCAGAGGGTAAGGGAGTCACGGAGGTGGTTGGGGGGGCAGGAGTGGAATACGGGAGGGGAGGTGGGCGTGCGTGAGCCAGTGCAGCCAGGGGCCTTGTCAAGGGAATATGACAGGTAAGGTGCTAGGGTGCAAAGACTGATTTTAAGTGCGGGTGCTGGGGCATTTGCAGCGGGAACAGTGGAAATGTTAAGATAGGCAATCGCAGGATACAAGCAGTGAGAGGCGCAGCTTGGACTTAAAGAGGCCGAGTGTTGGAGCGGTCGCTATGTCGCTGCCAAGAGAGTTGAGCCAGTTGGATGCCCGATAGGCAAATGATCTTTGTCCTTGGGTCGTGCGACATCGTGGGATATGTAGTAGATGGGAATTGGATCTCCTTGTAGTGACGTTCCTATGTCTAGGCTTAAGGAGGGCACAAACACCAGGTGGGGCCAGACCCATTATCATTTTCTTGGCCGTGATGCACTTTTGGTATTTTATGCATTTGTCCAGTTGAAGCCATCCAGAATAGGAATAAAGGTCACATGTGTGGGTACGGCAGTGTGAGCCAGTGATGAGACGACAGGCCTTATCCAGGGAGGTTGCGATACGTTTTTAGAGCAGAGGTAGTTGCAGACCCATATATGATAAGACCACAGTCTGTGATGCTGACGATGGAGCTTTGGATGGCCACTGCCAGTGCTTCTGGGGTTAGGTGTTTCCTGTGCCAGAATAATATGTCTAACCTCACATTGGCAGACTTTGCAACATTGCTGATATGGACAGCATATGAGAGGTGTGGATCAAGGGTTTGCCAAGGTACTTGAACGATTGTGTTTGCTCTAGGATGGTGTGAAGTAGCTCTGAATTAGTTTCTGACTCAGGCAGAGCTTCTACCATTTACTTGAGCGAATGCCAAAGGACATACTCATATTGAGAAAAATAGCCCCGGTAGCTGGCAATACGCATACCCCGGGTGGAGGCAGCAAAGACTCTCTTACCTAAGGTGTTGATCTCACGAGATTCTTTATTGATAGACCGGGTTGAGGATGCCCGAGGGAGGACGGCCTTAAATTCTCTGCTAAGACTACAATGGAATCAGCAAAAGCTTATGAGGCCAATCCTTGAGAGTAGCATACTTCCTATTTATGGACTTAGCCACAGAAGGGATGATTGTTCCATACCATCTGAGAAAGGGTCTCAAAAGATGGTTGTACCGGAGGAGTTATATCCATAGGGATCTCCAGGACATGTAGGCATTGGAGTCTTAAAAGCTTCCCAGGATCAATTTCTGTAGTCTGGAGAGAAAGAGTGGAATTTTAATTTTTAAAGGAAAGGTCTCTGACCACAGGCTCTGCAGCTGGATTAATCCCTGCTCCTTCAACATCATCACCCAGATGAAGATCTGGGTCAGGCTCAAAATCATCTCCTGACAGTCCAGGGGGACTGTATGGACAGGAAAGGAGTGGAAATCAGAATGGAAATTAGAAGAGGAAAGAATCGCAGTCGATAAGCCCTGGAGACTGGACGGCGCCACACCAAGCATCGGCGGCTGAAGAACAGCACGGAGCAGGAAGTTGGCCATCAGACACAGCCCAGCACATGACGCCAACAAAGGCCATGGCGTTGACAGAGCCCCTGGCGCCACGGACGATGCAGACAGAGCCCCCGGCACTGCGGACGTCTCAGAGAGTGTGCCAAGTTCTAAAAACTGTGATTTGAAGGAAAAGAAGGAAAATTAACAGGAGATAGAGGCATCGGTGTGGACCCCAGCGCAGCAGCCATCTGAAGGGGGAAAACACCTGAGCACAGAGTCGACGGCACCGTAGAAGGCACTGTGCAACTAGGAAGGTCCAACTGCCCTACCTGGTCCCTCGAGCGGCTGGAAGGCCCGGGAGTTAACGGGCCAGGCAGCTGGACCAACCTCCAAGCCCACTGCTCCATAACAGCAGCCCACTGATGAAACTGCTCATCGGAGGCCCGTCCAATAGGCGGGGACGAGCTCCGACGTCGAAGAGATCGGGCACCAGAGCCAGAAACCGGTGACTCTGACAGAAGAGGAGACTGGTGCCTAGCCCCAATGACCGACTGTCGATGCACAGACATACCAGAAGGCGACTTCGAGTGATGCCATCTCTTTCTCGACTTGTGCGCCAAAGAAGAACTCAAGGCCGAACGGTGCTGCGAATGGGACAGTTTCCTTTTATGCTTTCGGGGGGACAGCCCAGCTCCTTGAGCACTGAACCATCCGTTGTCACACCCACCCTCGGGGAAGGCGGCGGACCGGACCCAGCCTGGCTGACTGAACAGCTTTCACATGAATTCTCCCTACAGTCTCCTGACCCGCTCATGGTCGACTCCATCAATGGAGAGCTGAAGACTTTTATAAATCAATTAAATTAAATCTACTCAGTACTTTCGAAGATAAATTACAAAACAAAAAACTGAAAACTATACTGCTATTTTGAAGTTTGACTGCCGGTGGGCAAGCGACATTGTCACTGAAGCACACTCAACGGTGAGGAAAAAAGGAACTGAGGCAGTTGGAGGGTTGACGCTGAGGTAGTCTTTACTGCACAAGCTGCGGCTCCAGCTCTGGTGCCGACCCTCTTAAAAAGTTTGCTTCTGCTGGGTCCTAGCACCTCCAGCATAGATCCCATTAGTGTGAATGAGTGGTGGAGACTTCATGTCCAGGAAGATCAATCAAGCAGGCTCAATGTGGACAAAGCTATGGGCCCGGACGACATTCACCCTAGGATACTCAAGGATCACAGAGTCTGCCTCAGGATGGCTGGCAAAAAATGGTTTCTCCAAAGGGGCCGCATACATTTTTTCTGCCTTTCACGGTATGGGTGGAATGACATTCGGCCTATACCAGGCAGCAAAGATGGCATCCTCTGGAAAAGGGAGGAAGGTGGTATCACAAAGGGCGGGGAAATCAGGTAACTCGAAGAAATCTATTACATTTTTGCTGATGGTGCCCTGCTCCTCTAAATCAAAACCCATGGCAGCCTGTAACTGCTGCATGATGAGGAGGAAAGTTTGGTCCTCTGGTGGGGACCCTGGAGTGTAGACCACAGAGTCCTAACTGCAGGTGGACACAGTAGAGCTGGTGTCCACTCACAGGGACTTTCAGCCCAGTCCTCTGGTTCCTCCTCTTAACCCTGCATTATTATATCAGGAATGTAATCAAAATTATCATTGACCCGGTGAATGGGTAGCAGGGAACGTGCCTGGGAGGTCGGTGGCATTCTAGGAAGAGGCTGAGACACAGCTCTAGATCTGAATCATCATAGGGTATTTAGTAGAAAGCCCTGTTGAAGGGCTTCCCAGAATGGGAGAAAGAGGCAGCAACCATCTAAGCAAGAAAACAAATGCCAGCACAAGTTTAGATAAATAGATTCCTATGATTAAGCGCCAGGGGGCGTGAAACGCGTTGGGAGTGTTATGCTATGAAGGAAACAGCTATTATGGAAGCAGGGTGCACTTATTTAAATAAAATGAAGCACTTTATATAGCACCATGAGAAAAAGTTCTCGCTTCGTTTGTGAATATTGACAACCTTCCAGGCTGATAAAGGGTTATACTCTGGTTGGTAAACTTGTGCTGGCATCTGTTTTCTTGCATATTTACCTGTTGTTGCCAAGTACAGTTCCCGGGTGCAGGCCTGTAACTTATTTTAAACCATCTAAGCGTGTCTGTAAAAGATGATAGCACAGTCGGAACATCGGCGCTCTTGAGGTCAATGGGTGCGCAAGCAGAAGTAGATGGGGGAAGCCCCGGACATTGATAGAGACGTACCAGCTGTACTAGGCCAGGCATTCCCAGTGCCGTGCCCTGATCTGGGAGTTGTGTCGATGATCGAGGGGGCGGTGAGCAGTGTCGCCGCTGTAGCAGTCGACGGTGTGGTGGAGGTTGCCCCTGCCGTGTTGAGGGGCAACCTAGAACGCGCCAGTGAGGTTCTCTCCTTTTCCTTCTCCTGGTGCTTAGATTTATGGTTCTCGGATGACTTTTCATGGGATTTCAACGACCTGGACCCGAAGAGTGGGCTGGCGACTATACCCTTTGGAAAGAACAGTCACGTAAGAATTTACCATAACAGTAGATCTTTGAGGGGATCTCAGTCATCAGGTACCACCGTAGGAACTTCACCGTCACTGAATGGGAATCCACACAGAAAATTTTCAGCAGTACAACTGGGGCCACCCACACCATTGATGTCACCAACCCTATGCAGGCATAGGCGGACCCACTCCTTCCTCAGTTCTTTCCCTATGGAGATGAAGGGAGCAAGGCTCATACCCTGGTGAACCGAGGAGAGATGGAGAGACCCAGCTCTAAATTAAAGGATGGAAATGACAGATAACCAGGTCCTGAACAGGAACTCAAAGAAGGGGGGGATGGCGGGAAGGAAAGCATGCCTGATGACTGAAATCCCCTCGAAGATCTACTGTTACAGTAAGTTCTTATGTAACTGTTCTATCTTCTTCGTGGGTATCTTAGTCATCAGGTATCACCGTAGAAACAAATACCAAGCAGTGACAGGTAGGAACTGATAAGCTGGAACTCAAACTTAAGACAGGTGACGTGAAACAACTTGCCCAGCCAAGGATCTTCTTAAACTTAAGGCAGAAGACCTTGCAAATTGAACCTGTCAAGGGACTCTATAAGCTTAAGACAAGAGTCCTTGTAGTACAGCCCTGCCAAAATCAGCATGGACTCTAGAGGCAATGTCCAGACTGTAATGCTTGGTGAAAGCGTGGACTGTACTCCAGGTGGCAGCTGCACAAATATCAGTGGCTGAGATCCCTTTGAAACAAGCCACTGAGGCAGCCACGGCTTTGGCGGAATGGGCTTTGACAGCACCAGGCAACTCCTTGATGTACTTGTTATAGCAGAACACAATGCAATTTGCCAACCATTGGAAAAACATTGCTTGGAAACTGAGGCACCCTCTCTACCTGGGGCAAAAGAAACAAACAACTGCTTAGACTTTCTGGACTCCTTAATCCTGACCAGATGATAATTCAAAGTTCTGCGCACATCTAATGTATGGAGCAGTTCTTCCCCTGGATTTGTACACTCTGGAAAATAAACAGGACAGTGGATAGACTAATTCAGTGCAAACTTAGAAACCACCTTAGGAAGAAACTTAGGATTTGTGTGCAAAGGTACCATCTTTGTGAAAAATCAAATAAGGCTCCTTGCACAAAAGGACCTGAAGCTCTAAAATTCTTGGAGCTTAAGTAATGGCAACTAAAAAGAGCATTTTCCAAGAGAGAGAGAGCGCAAATCTCAAGTCGAGATTGGTTCAAAAGGAGACAGGGTCAACTGTTCCAAAATAAAATTCAAAAGTCCCAAGCCAGGACAGGGGAACGGATTGGTGGTTTCAGATGCAGGATGCCCCTAAGGGAGGTGCGGGAGACATCCAACTGAGCAATAGTGCGGTCTCCCATGGGCTCATGGAAAGCCGAAATGCTGAAAGGTAGACCTTGAGGAAGGAATACTGGAGACCTGAGTCGGACAAAGAAATCAGGTAGTCCAGGATGTGCTTCACATGACAGGTGAAAGGGTCAAGGGAATGCTAGGCAGCCCAGATGGCAAACCGCTTCCATTTCATGGCATAAGTGGTACGGGTGGAAGGCTTGATGGCGGCCACTTCCCCTACCCTATTGGAGACCCCAAACCTGGCAAGGGCTACATTCTCAGGAGCCACGTATGCAAACAGAGGGAGCCGAGGTTTGGATGGATCAGGGTCCCCTGATACTGGGAGAGCAGATTCCTGCAGAGAGGCAGAGGAACCAGAGGTTCCTCTGCCAGCTGCTGAAGCAGAGGGAACAATATCTGTTGGGGCCAGAATGGAGTGACCAAAATCATGCTGGCCCCCCTCCATCTGCAGCTTGAGGCCTGACGGAGGTCCAAAGAGGAGGCCGCATAGACCTTGCAGACAGTGTGGTCCATATTTTGGACTCCTTGTCCAGGGGTTGGTCAGTGTTGGCTGAACTACCAGTACACCTGAACACAGAGGCGGTCACCAGACTCTCGGCTGAAGGGTGCTCTGTGAATCCCGCAAGGTACCCCATGGGCACTGCGTACTTGTGGGCCATGCGGGCAGATGGTGCTGGGCGGGAAGCATGACGCTGCCAAAGTTCAAGGGCCGGGCCAACAACAGCCTCAGCCACTGGAAAGGCCTTCATCGGGGTATTCCCTCTCTTAAGAGGGAGGCAGTATAGAGCAGTGGTTTAAGCCTCTGAGCTGCAAATCTGGTGACATCCAGCAGACCAGACCTGGGTTTGAATCCCATAGTTCCCACTTACATACTGTGTGACCCTGAGCAAGTCACTTAACTTCCCTGTGCTCCCAGGATGCACCTGTAAAAAAAACTTTCAGTTTAGTGTACTACTCCTGGGTAAAACTAAACAAAACAAAACAAACAAAAAAATAAATAAGATTGTCAGTGAGAGGATCTCCGCTTTTTCTGGATAGCTCCAGGGCATTCCAGTGATGAGGGCAGAGAAAGCGTGGAAGAAGGAAGCCCTCCCCATCCCTCTTGCGCCGACCGGGGCTCATCATCCCCGGATGTGAGTGCAAGCCAGTGACGTCCGAGTCCGAAGAGTCGTGATAAGAGTGTTCTACTGCCTAAGTCACCCTCGATCTGCTGAGGGCGGTCCGGGGTGACTGTTACCAACAGACGTCCGGGAAGCCCGGTGTCCTGTCGGTCCTTTTTCAAGGGTGCCCCTCCCTCAGGCTGTTTAGGCGGTGGTTCCACATGAATTGGTGGAGAGACGGGGATAGGCCTAAGCGGGAGATGGGCCAGCCCCACAAGTGGGGGAACTGAGGGTTTCAGTTCCGGAGAAGTCATCTCTGCCTAGGAGGTGAGAGAAGCCAGTGATGGCCGGGGTAGGCGGCGGAGCCGGCTTTGCCCAGTCAAGATCAGCTGCCAGCTGAGGTCTTCATAGCGCCCGGAGTTTGCCAGAACCTCTCCTCATCCGAGGAGGATGAGGACCTGTACGCCACCCTTCTTTTGAGTGCTTGCATGGCGCTTCCTCGGTCGATCATCTGAGGGGGTCCTGGACTGAGACTAGGGTCGGGGAGGCCGACTCAGTCAATCGGGAGACACCAGAATTGGTGAGACCCAGGGGTCTGGGACTGGTTCCTTGATGGGGACACCAGCAGGCTGGGTCTCCTCATCCACCAGGACCAGAGTCCTTTCCAATGAGTCATCGGGCACAGCCGGTGACAAGGGGTCGATGGGGTCAAGGATAATTTCGACCTCGTCGGCCACTTCCTCGGTCCCTTGGCCACATGGAAGGTCCAAAAAGCCAGCAGATGAGGTTGCGATCTTGACCGAGGTCGAGACCACGTTTTCTTGGGACTCTGACCTCTCCTGGTCCCAAGAGCGTCTCCGTCGGGATGAAGAAACCGGGTCCTTCTCCCTCTTGCTAGAGCGGGAGGAGTGCAAGCCCGAGGGCGCCTCACCCAGAGTGGGGAGAGACTGGCACATCTCCCTGAAGGAGCCCGTAAAGGTGGAGCCTAGGTTAAGCGGAACGAAGAAGCTTCGACTGGCCGAAGCAACAGCTGCTTCCTCCTCGAAGGCCTTCATCTGTTCCAGCTCTTCAGCAGAGCCCGCAGCCACAGAAACCGCCCACCTAGCCTCCTTCGATTTCACCGCAGGTTTCTTTTCTCTGGTCTCCCAGCTTCAGGCGTGCCTTGCGGTCGTCCAGGACGTTGTGATGGAAAGTCAGGCAAAAACTGCACAACAAGGTGTCACGGCCAACACCTAGGCAGTAAACGCACCTGAGGTGAGGATCGCAGGGGCAACGGCCAAATCCAGGGATGATTTTTCCTCCATAGTCGAGACAGCGAAAGTGCAATCGCCAACTCTAACGAGTTTAATTTTCGGTAAAACCGACAATTTGAAATCCAGGGCCTACGATGTGCTGAGAGCACGAGGGAACCTGTATCTTCCAGCAGAAACGAAGATTTGGCGTCATGGGGAGGAGCCAAGGTATATACCACCCAGGTGGGTGAGAGGAGCCAGCTTGAAGACTGCCAGCAGGATTTAAAGTGGAAGGGGACATGTCAAGAAGTGTGGATGAACAACATACCCATGCTCCTAGAAACTGCAATTTGCGGTAAAAGGGAAAAATGGCAGGAGATAGAGGCATCAGTGTGCACCCCTGCACCGCAGCCATGTGAGGTGGATAAACACCTGAGCGTGGAGTCGATGGCACCGAAGGCGGAGCCGTGTGACTAGGAAGGCCCAACCGCCCCACCCGTCCTTCTGAAACCAAACAGCCCGAAGGCCTCGGTGTCGGACTGACTGGCTTGGGCAACTGGACCAACCTCCGAGCCCACTGCTCCGTAAGAGCAGCCCACTGGTGAAACTGCTCATCAGAAGCTCCTCCAATAGGTGGAGAGGAGCTCTGGTGTCGAAGAGGTCAGCCACCAGAAACAGAAATCGTCGACTCCAACAGAGGTGGAGACCAGCGCCTGGCCCCAATAACCAACCGTCTATGCACAGATGTACCAGAGGGCGACTGTGAGCGATGCCGTTTCTTCTTTGACCTATGTGCCTAAGAACTTGAGGGCGAATGGTGCAGAGAATGGGACTGTTTCCTTTTATGCTTTTGGGGGGATTGTCCATCTCCCTGAGCATTGGATCATCCGTTGTCAGACCCCCCCCCCGCCGGGGAGGGCAGCGGACAGGACCCAGCCCGGCTGACCGAACAGCTTTTACACGAAGTCTCCCTACTGTCACCTGACCTGCTCATGGTCGACTCCGTCAATGGAGGGCTGCAGACTTCTCTTGTATAACTGTTAAAATTAGTAATGTAATTGGTACCGATTCGAAATAATTTACAAAACAATAAACTGAACTATTGCTCCTAGTGAAGTTTAACTCCCGGCGGGCAAGCGATGTCATCACTGAAGTGCACTTGATGGCGGGGAAAAAAGGAACTGAGGCGGTTGGAGGGTCGACGCCGGGATAGTCATTAACATGCACACCCGGGCTTGTGGTGATGCTTCCTAATGGCTCCATCTCAGTGCCAGCCCTCCTGAAAAGGTTTGCTCCCACTGGGCCTAGCGCCTCCAGCAAACTCCCATTAGTGTGAATGAGTGGTGGAGACTTTATGTCCAGGAAGATTCACGTATCTGAAGTTATGGTTCTCCATTAATTCAGATGGAGGGAGAACCGACCTCTGATCACCACCTCCTGGGCTTGTACCTGAGCAGGCGGGTTCGGCAAGGAGTCAAGCTGAGATGGGTACAGCTGTGGAAGCTGGTCCTGCAGTACTGGTATGCTTGGCTGCCGCTACAGAACTGGGGCAGACAAGTAAGACTGGGCTCTACGTTTACCCTGGGTACGGGGACCAGAGCCTGCCCTATTGGCCTGTCTACAAAAATCAGGATGTCCCCTACCACGCGGCTGAGTACGGTAGAAGCAGTGGATGGACTTAAGGGCCGTGAATGAGGCCTGCAGATCATTTATAAGGTCCTGGACATCTGGACCGAAAAGCTTGGTGCCACTGAAAGGGGCATTGAGCACTTTGTTTTGCACATCAGCTGTGAACCCAGAAACTTGGAGCCATGAATACCTACAAAGGCATATGCCAGTGGCAGCTGCACTGGCCACAGTATCTAACAAGTCATAAATGGTCCGTAGGAGATGTCTGTCAATGTCCTTAGCAGTTTGGAGGCAATGTCCTTAGCGGTTTGGAGGCATTGAAGTAATTCCTGCTTCTGGGCACCATCAGGAAGGGCTTGGGCGGTAGCCTTGCCCTTTCTCCAAGTGGTGTTCTGGTATTTCACCATGTGTGACAGGCAGCTGGCAATCCTCAACCCTAGGGTAGAGGAGGCATACACCCTTTTCCCCAAAATATCAATCCTACAGGACTCCTTGTCTGGGGGAAGGGAACTTAGGTGTTTGGGGGGGAAGGGAACTTAGGTGTTTGGGCACCTTACACCTGTTGTGTGCTGCCTTAATAACTACTGAGTCAGTTCTGGCCTGGGCCGCAAAGTGAGGAAGGCCCCAAGGGGCACTGTAGAGCTTGTCAGCCCTACGGGGCATAGCTGGTACCATGTCTGGTCTGTGCCAGGCTGCCATGGTAGCATTTTTGAGTGCTAGAAGCATGGGAGAAATAATCTTAGGGGGGAGACTCTGGGATCTCCAGGTAGTCCACCACATCCTTTCTGGTGGCATCCTCCTCCTCTGTCTGAAACCCCATAGTGGAAGACAGCTGCTTCAGGATGTTGAAGAAGGTAGCGTCCTCAGGTGGGGACCTGGGGGTATGCTTAACAGAGTCTTCACTGACTGAAGAGGCAGAGGACTTGTCTAAAGTGAGGTGCTGGTCCGCCTCCTCCTCACCTCCTCTGGAAGGATGAGGTCAGGGTGGTACTCCTCCTCAACGTCGACATCCTCCTCAGGATCTGCTGACATATGTGCTGTTGACAGTCCCTGGATAGATTCCCTTGGAAGACGAACAGGTGTCGACGATGATGGCCTGGTAAAGGACGCAAACTGCTGGACCAGCACATTAGAAAAATGGACAAGAATGTCATTCAAGTCTGACGCAGACAATGGAGGTGCGGCCGACAGCACAGTGGTTGACGACCAGGCTGGCTGACCCAACGAACCCAGAGCCTTTGGAGAAGGAGCAGGCTCTGAAGGAGCAGTCGTCGATGACGAGCTCATTGGAGGAGGGGTGGACGACTCAGAGATCGATGGGCGAGTGCCCTGGGTGTCGGGCGGAGGAGCTGTCCATAAGGGCCTGGAGTGAACAGAGACCTGGACAGCTGGTCTCTTCTTCAAGTTGGCTGCCGACGATGAGGAGCCCCCCAAAGAAGGCAAAGCCAATGGGGAATGGGATGGCTGGGGGAGCAGTTGCGATCCTGGTCTTTTCTATGACACCCCCCCCCCCCGAGGACTTGTCTTCCACCTGAGAGGTCTTGGAGCCAGGGTGACTTGGCGGCCAGTGCCCTGGAGGACACAGACTTGAAGATGGCTACCTGTTGTTCCATGAAGATCTTTAGAGTCTTCCAGCATCACCTAAGGGTGGTTTGATTAAACTGCTGGCAGAGCTCACAATCCGAGGCGTCGTGGTTAGGCCCAAGACAGCAGACACAAACGGAGTGCTCATCGTTGGAGGCAATCTTTTTTCCATGCCGGCAGTGATGGAAGAGAGATGTGCAAGGTTTAACTCTCAACATAAAGGAAAAATAAATCTCTTAAAGAGATTTAGGTAAGTGTTGGTAGAAAAATAGGTCATAGGCTGAAAAAGGCATGAACACGGGGATGGCTCTTCCACAGAGACTGTGCTTGCAAGTCAATGGCAGGAAAGAACTGAGGAGGAAGCTGGACCGCCTACACCTATATAGGGTTGGTGACATCGGCTGACGTTGACAGCATTAGCAGCCCCAGTTGTACTGCTGAAAATCTTCCGTGTGGATTCCCATTCACCGATGGTGAAGTTCGTACGGTGGTACCTGATGACTGAGATACCTCTGAAGTAGGTCACTAGCTTTCAATCTCTGGCACTCCCTTCTAGGACATCCTCAGCTGGCCAGGCTGCCTTCTCCTACTGTTTCTCCAAACTTTGGAATTCTCTTCCCCTTTCTATTCGCTCTGCTTCCTCCCTACACTCCCTCTCCTCGCTTCTCCTCAAATTTACTTCTCACTCTTGCAACTACACCGGATCCCTGCCTCTGCTCCTCTCTTCATATCCTTCCACTCCACCCCATCTTGTCTCTCCCAAACCCCACCTTGTCTCCCCCCCCAACTCCCTGCCCTAACCCCTGCTGCAATTTCCCATTTCACACTCTCCAACTGCACTCTTTTTTCCTCTGAATAATTTTGCTACCACTGACGTAATTTATTTGCCTCTGCACTTTCAGTATCACCCTCTTGCTATCCTCCTCGATGCATTTCTGCAATCCCATACCACTGTTCATAATGCTTAAATAACCTATCTATTGTAGCTTGACTGTGACACTTAGCAAATTGCTCCTATCTGTGTAATTGTCTATCTATTGTAGTTTGTTGCAGACACTTACTTCTGTTCTCTCCTGCTGTGTAAATTATGTTCCTATTGTTACTCACTGCCCTCCTCTTACTCCTGACACATCTGGAAATGAGCTGCTATTCGGCTCAGTATGGCTTTCCTGGTGAAGCGTTTGAAATAACTCAAAGATCAACTGGCTCAAAGATTACTGCACCTCTCCAGGAGGCAACTCATTTGTCAGGTGCCCCTCAGGGCTCTGTACTCAGTTTGATTCTGTTTTAGCTCTACAATAATAACCTAAACTGAGAGTCTGAGGATGTTTTACTTTCACTTTTTATGTAGCGGATACTATTCTATACATGCATAGGAGGTATGTGTCAAGAGGCCAAACCTCTCTCAAGCAAGGATTCAGCAAGTTTTAATCCTTTTTTTCTCTCTCTCTCTCTCACTTCTTGTTCCCTCCAGTCACTGACCCCTGGACCCTGCCTCAGTCGTCACCCAAGCTGCTCCAGCCCAGCCTGAGACCCTTCCTACCTTGGGACCTCACACCTCTGACCCACCCACGATACACCTGCAGACAACCCTATGCCCCCCCACCCCGGAGCGGGGCTGCCTTCAGCTCCTCGGCGTTTCCTTAATATGTCCAATTACCACAGGTGGAGGTGAAGATCGGAGGCAATCAGGACCCAGGAGGTCAGGATCCAGTGGTGGGCGTGGGGCTATGGTGCGATGTCTTCCATCCAGGCATCGGGGTGTTTCCTTGTTCTATGCGCAGATCTTCCTACCCCCTTCTCATTTGTGAGTGCAGATGTGCTATGATGTCCAGAGCGGCACACATGCTCCTGTGTGTGCCACACCGACATCTGCTGTGGCCCAGCAGCCCCCGATTTGGAGGACTGTCAGCACAACACCTCCTAGCGGTACTGTTGCTGAAGCCCTCTACTCACCCACCCCATAGAAGATGAGCAGTCCACCAAACGCTCAAACCTTCTCCTCCCCACCAACCCCCTAGGCTCACCCCCGAACTCAGGTTGTCGGCACCGCAAACAGTAGTGCTACCACTGTGTGGGCAGGCCAGTGGCTTCAGTCCTTCCTTACACTGAATAAGCCTATGCTTAACACAGAAAAAAAAAAATATATTTTTTGAGTCACACGCAAAGCTCAGATGCACTGACCAACACCTGGAGATCTCTACCACAGAAACACACATTTTGTTGACAGAATAGGACTTTAGCCCCATCCAGTCTGACCCTTGTCCTTGCCTATTCCATCACCAATGATCCTAGATGGTCACAGGTGTTACCACCCCCCCTTTCCTCTACCTAATATGCCTCTGTGCCTGTCCCACGCATGCTTGAAGCTTTTCAGTCTTTACCTCCACTACCTCCTCTGGCAGGCAGTTCCAGTCATCCACCACTCTTTCCATGAAGATGTACTTCCATACATCTCTCCTAAAATTCCCCCCCTTAGCTTCACTGCATGCCCCCGTTGTTATAGTGCTTTCCTTTCTCTGAACTAGACCCTCAATTTGCACCTCGTTCATTCCTGTGACTTACTTGTAGGTTTCAATCATGTCCCCTCTCGCTCTCCTCTCTTCCAGGAATACACGTTGCGTTCCTGCAGCCTTTCCTCATATGGCTTCTTCTGCAGCCCCCTCACCATTTTGGCTGCCCTCCTCTGTACTGCCTCCACCCTTTCATTGTCCTTGTGGAGGTGCAGCCAGAACTGGACACAGTACTCCAGATGGGGCCTCACCCCCCGCTAGAAATTCCTCTCCCAGTGCACCACAGAATCCTTTTAGCCTTTCTCACTGCTTTGTCACGCTGCCGAGATGCCTCGAGATCATCAGATATATGATAACCCCCAGGTCTCTTTCTTGCTTGGTAACTGTAAGCTCCACCCCCCCACCTTATACGTAGCCTCCGAGTTCTACAAAGTCAAGTGCATAATCTTGCACTTTTTGGCAATGAACCCCAGTTGCCACCCCCTAGACCATTCCTTTAGTTTCTTCAGATCCCTTTGCATTCTTTCCACCCTTCCTGAGTGTCGACTATGTTGCGAGTTTTAATATCATTCGCAAAGAGACACATCTTACCTTCAAGCTCCCTGCAATGTTGTTTATAAAGACAATGAAAAGGCCCAGTCCCAGTACTGAACCCTGAACCATTTACCACCACCTTTACCTCCTATCCCTTTTGACATCCAACTTGTCATTCCCCCAGGCTTTTCAGTTTCTTAACTTCCTGTGCTGCACAGTGTCCAAAGCCTGAAGTCCACACAGGCCACATTCACTGCTCTTCCCTTGATCCATCTCCCTGTTAACCCAGTCAGATACATCTACTAGATTAGTTTGAAATGACTCCCCAATGAAACTATGCTATTGGTGGTCCTGCAGCCCTTTGCCTCCAGGTGCTCCAAGAGCCTCACCTTCATTAGTGTCTCCATCAACTTCCCAACAACTGACGTGACGACTGACTGGCCTGTGGTTGCTAGCATCCTCTCTACTGCCACTTTTGTGCAGCGTGATCACATCGGCCCTAATCCAGTCCTCTGGAACTTTTCCCCATCTCTGCTGAGGTGCTAAAAAGTGCTCCCAGAGGGGCAGCAAGCTCCATGCTCAGATTAGGACTAGATGTTCAACGAAGACACATGCGGTGAAAAGAAATGTAAAGAACCATCTAAAGACACTGTCAACATGGGATTGCTTTGCTAATAATGCCCAATACCGTAGAGCACCATGCGTTCCAACTCACTACCATCAACAAATATCTGGCATGCTGCTGGACCCTCATCTTAGACAGAAGCTGTATGTTGAAAATCTAATTAAAAAAAAGAGGCTAAAAATTTGGCTATTCTTCAAGAAGAAGGACTGCTTTCCAACCTGTACATGTCTGCATGTAGTGAGCACAATATCTCCCTTACTGGACTATTAGAACTTACTATACGATGGAGAACTGTTCTTTATATCAGGCCTGCTTACACTGTAATAAATGCACCACATGATCGCCACCATTGTATGCTGTAGAAAACTGAATTGTCTAGACCCAAGTAACTGCAGGCGACTTCATCTTCTACACCTCATGTACAAATGCACTGCAAGCAAGGTGCCAGGCTACATCTTGGTCCTGTTAGAGCCTAGTCCTCTGGCGGGACTTGAATTTTGTATCCCCCACAATAAAAACCAGAGCCGGTATTGACTGCTTCTCTCATGCTGACCCTAAGACTTGGAACAGCTAGCCTATGGGCTTGCATCCAGTCTCTGGCCTCCCTTCCACATTTGGCCCATACTCAAGACGGCACCCATCTGCTGTATTTGCAACCGAGACCATGCTATGGCTAAGTGGGTACATTGACACAATGGGTCCAAGGCCGTGGCATGAAGTGTTTGACTATCTGTAGTGCTGTACTGAGCTACATTTTCTGGCTACGTTTTAGTCCATTTCCGTACGGGAAGTGTTTGTGAAATATAACTGTGATGAAATTATGTCTTATGTACCTAAGTTACACACTGTCTAACTCTTACCTTTCAACTGTAGCCAAAGCCTCTCTTGCCTTGCATTTCTGCTGGAGACCACTGAAATGAGTCCTTGACACAACAGTGTATCAGTCTCACAAATAAAATTATAACAACAACTTGGGAGTGTTTTTTCCCTAAGGAAACCTGGTTTGTAATTTGCCGTTATAAAGGAGTGTTTATAATGGCAAACACACGCTAGATTTCCATCGCTCTGTGCATGCGCCAGCTGTCTGTCTTCCTGTTCTCCATTCCGCTGAGCATTGCACCGCCACTTGCTCTAGTCTTGGCGGTAAGTAAATCTTTCAAACACAGACAGACTGGGGTGTTATATTTGAAACTTTTTGAGCCCTGTCTGTTATTTAAAACTGCTTGAAAGGAAGGAAACGTTTCAATCAGCCCCGGACTGCGCTGATAGCAGACCGGACCACGACTGAACACCGTTGTATTTTTTATTTTATATAATTGTTGTGGTGAAAAAAAATGCTCCACAGCAAACTGTATAAAATAAAACATGGGGTAGTGTGTAAAACTCAAATTTTACACACACCCTTGCTGTTGCATGTTTAAATAAACCCCTTGAGCTTCACTCTTGGGGTTTATGTAGCATCCAACACCTTGGGTGTGTGTAAAAAGTCCAGTTACATAAAAACTTACCGTAATAGTAGATCTTTGAGGGATCTCTCTTACAGCAGGTAACACTTGGGTTGTCACCAGAGGTCACTGTGGTGCACGGCAGCTCTTCTAGCAGTCTTTCACCAGGGGCCGCCCACCGATTACATGATACATAGATACATAGACAGTGTCGGCAGATAAGGGCCTATGGCCCACCCAGTCTGCCCATTTAAGTTTGTAAGTTCAGTTTATGTTTTCCAGGAAGTCTGTTGCCCCTTACCCCTGACCTCCAGAATTCCTTTATGTCTATCCCATGCATTCTTAAATCCCGTGATTGTTTCAGCCCCCACCACTTCCTCTGGCAGGGTGTTCCACTTGTCCACCACCCGTTCTGTGAAGAAATTCTTCCTCACGTTTCCGCTGAATCGTCCTCCCTCCAACTTCATCCCATGCCCTCTAGTCCTGGAACATCTTTTTCGCTTAAAAATAGTGCATTCCTGCACCCTGTTCCTCCCTGTAAGATACTTGTATGTCTCTATCATATCCCCTCTCTCCCTCCTCTCCTCCAGGGAGTACATGTTCAGTGCCTTCAACCTGTCCTCATAGGACTTGTGATGCAATCCATGCACCATCTTTGTTGCCCTCCTCTGAACCTTCTCTACCCTGTCTCTGTCCTTATGTAGGTAAGGTCTCCAGAACTGCACAGTGTACTCCAGGTGCGGCCTCACTGATCATTCTGCTTCCTATATGAGTGGGCGGTCCCTGGTATCCTCAGTTCCCCGCCAGATTCAACTCGCTAAGTGGGGATCTGAGGTACCATAGGTGTCCCTTCCCACGTGCTAAGTGGTACAAAGTCATTCTCTTAGTGAAGGAGGGGGATGGAGGAAGGGAACATACCTGCTGCAAGAAACATCCCTCAAAGATGCACTGTTACGGTAAGTTTTTATGTAACTGTACTATCTTCCTCAGGATTTATTTTATTTATTTAGCTTTTGTTAACCAGGTAGGTACACTAGACAAGACAATTGTCTATTTTCAGGTACGACCCGGGAGAGTACAGGAATAATATATTTAGGTACATACAATGACATTGTAAAAATTAGACATGTTACAGTTCACGTGAGGATACAGATTCAACACAGCATACGAAACATGGTAAGGCATAGATTATACAGTATTAACAAAAATAAACACCTTGTGGGAGATAAAAGCAGTAATGTTACAGATTCAACACAGTGTACGAGTGTGGTAAGGCATAGATTATACAGTATTAACATAACAACATAAACACCTTATGGAAGCCAAGAGCAGTTCCAGTGGCACAGTATCGAAATCCTTCAGATGTGACACTATATACAGCTTAGCAACCTCTTGGGAGTCTGGTCTTTTGTCCAGGAGTAGCTCCAGAGCAGAGGAGTGCTGGGATGGATCAATTCACGGGGTTTGGGCAGCCACAGGCTGAGGCAAGTTTAAGATGGTACCACAGGGAGGAACGGAGACACATCTGTGAGTGCGCGGCATGGACCTGGGCAGGGAAGGAGTTCCACAGTCTGGGAGCGAATGCAGCAAAGTCCCGCCCACCCATTTGAGTTTGTGTAGCCGGTGTCTTGAGGAGGGCCTGTCCCTGGGAACTAAGGGAGTAGGAGGAGGAGATGGACGGGACAAGAAATTTCGCAAGCCCTGGAGGGCTGCCAGTGCCAAGGACCTTTCCGGTGAAGCACCCTAAGACGAAGTCTATGTGGTTAGCGGGTGAGAGCCAATTTAGCCTGTTATAGAGGTCACAATGGTGAGAGAGATGGGGGAGCAGCGCAAGTGGCAGACATTATTGTAGGCAGTGGACCACCTAGTGAAGTGGATTTTGGATGAGCGGGCAAACAAGAGGGGCCCATAGCAGAACAAGGGTAGGAGCACCCCTCTGGCAAGTGCAATCCGAGCTGCCACAGTAAGATTACTTTTTGCTCTGTATGCCAGACCCAGTTTGCAGTTTACAGTCTTGCAAGTATTCTGAATGTGGCGGCCAAGGTCAAGCTGCGGGTCCAGCGTCACCCCAAGGTATTTAAAGTTGTCAGTAACTGGGATCTTGACCCCGTCAACACCAAAAACATATAGTGGAGTAGAGGCGGCCTTAATCTTGGTCTGAGACCCAAAGATCATGGCCTGGGTTTTCCTGAGATTTAGAACCAACTTATGTGATAATATCCATGATTGGATGTTCCTCAAGTCCTCGCTCAGGTGGTGATTTATGACCCCTATCTCAGGGGAGTGAGTCAGGATGACCAGGTCATCTGCATAAAGGACAGGCTTGCAGTGGATAGCAGCAGCCAGGAGTTTGTTCACGAATATGGAGAAAAGCAGGGGTCCCAAGACGGAGCCTTGTGGGACACCTATGGTAACAGGGATAGTGTTCAAGAACTCCTTCCCATACTTAACAAGTTGCTGTCTGCCACTTAGATAGTTGGAAAACCAGTTGAGCACCTCAGGTGACAGACCATAGGAGCTGAACTGGGTGGAGAGCATGGTGTGATCAACAAGATCAAAGGCCTTAGAGAGATCTATAAAGATGGCTCCAGAGAGTTTGCCTTGGTCCATAGCCGCTCTGATCCAAGATGAGACCATGACAAGGGCAGAAGTTGTGCTGTGCCCTTTCCTAAAGCCATGCTGCTCAGGGGACAACAGGTCATGAGACTGCAAGTACTCCGAGAGTTGCCCTGCCACGACCTTCTCGAGAAGTTTGCTGACCACTGACAGTATGGATATTGGACGGTAGTTTTCTATGAGTTTGGGGTTTCCTTGTTTAAGTATTGGGACCACCCTGGCAACTTTCCATACTTCCGGAATGACACCTGACGACAGGGACAGATTGAAGATATGGGTTACCATGGGGGCAATCTCACTGGCACCAAGACTCAGAAGTTTTGGCTCCAATCCATCATGTCCAGCACTCGAGAAGTGGGAAAGACCAGAGAGCAGTCTCTGTACCTCTTGCACCACCTTAAAAAGAAGGGGCAGGTAAGATGAGGATGGTGCAGCCCATTTTTCACCCTTCTCCCCTCCCCAATGGGGGAGTGACTAGGTAAAGGTAGATAGGTCCGAGAAGTACTGGTTGAATGCATTTACGATGGTCAGGGAGTTGTTGCAACTGGCACCATCGATGATCATATCCGAGGTCTCACCGCTCGGGGTCCCACTGACTATATTCTTAATGTTTCTCCAGAACCTCCTGGGGTCCCTAGCTGTGTGCAGCAGCACGGATTTGCAAAATTCCCCTTTGGCCACCCTAATAGCCTTCTTACACTGCTTTCTGAGCATCCTGTGCTGCAGAAATACGGCCTGTTCCGCCGTGGTCTTGAATTTTGCCCAGCACTTATCTCTGTACTCCATAAGGGTTAGCAGACTGCCCTGCAGCCACTTTGTCACCGAGCCCCTGACCCTCCGTCTGATGAGGGGGGCATGTTTATCCTGCAGCACCCTCAACGCAGTGAGGAAGTGACTGGCTGCTGATGAGAAGTCCTGTGTGTTCCATACTGCTGACCAGTCAGCTTGCTGGAGATCAGCATGGTAGGAGCCAAGATCAAACCTTGAGTAGTCTCGGACATGGATAATTTTATGTGGGATTTTCAGAGAAGGAATCTTCCACACCCCGTACACGAGGGAGTGGTCCGAGATGGAGTCAGAGAGGATGCCCAACGAGCTGATCCTCTCTGGTCGATTTGTCATGACCCAGTCCAGGGGAGAGCTCCCTCCACCATTGGGTAGGCATCTAGTAGGCTCCTTAATCAGTTGCGACAGGGAGAGACCAGCAAGGAGTGGTTCATATGCTTTAGAGTTGCAACCAAGCCAGTTTAGGTTGAGATCACCTAGAATAATGAGTTCATTATGTCGGGTCACAGCACCTACAGTATCCAGGAGGACGGACAGCCCCTCGGGGGATTGTAGGTGAATACAACATGTATCTTTTTGGTCATCCCGAGCAACAGCACCGTGTGCAGGAACTCACAAGGGGACTGCACAGGTTGTGGACAGGGTAGCACCGACAAGTTAAGATGGCTTTTATAACAGACCAAGATGCCACCCCGCCTCTTTCTTTCCTGGGCGATCAAGCCTGAGGAGGTCATAGCCCGGGAAGGCACATGCGGAGTTTGGTATGGTGGGTTTAAGCCAGGTTTCTGTTATTCCCAGAATGTCAGGGGTGTGGTGGGTGACCCAAGCCAGTAGTTCCGCCAGGTTGGGCAGAATGCTACGAATATTGAGATGGGCTATTTTCAGCCCTTTGACCGCCATCCTGCCCAGTGCAGCAGGGGCCGTTTGGCAAGGTGGGCCAGGGTTTAGCTTGATGTCACCTGATAGTGCTAGGGTCACCAGGAGTAACCATAGGAAATGTTTTAGGGAAGGGGAGCCATCCCTGGTGCTCACCCTACGGCCATATCTCCTGACCAGACGTGCATGGCACCGAAAGCACCTCAGGTCAAGACTACAGAGAACCCAGGGAGGGGGTCTGCCTTCCGCTAATAGGTTGGAGAACGTGAGATCAGTTTCCTCCCAGCGAGAAGCAAGTGCCCCATGGTTCACCCGCTCTAGGGACATCTGCACCAATATACCAGTGGATGCCAAGGACAGGGAGGATACCACAGGCTAGTGTGTACACGAGTGGATGCAGCGGTAGTCGCTTAAATAGGTACTGAGGGTTCCCCTTGTTCATACCAGTGATAGACTGACTGAGGGGAATGGTCCAGAAATCAGTGCTGGTCACTGGCCCCAACTCCATGGCCAGTGGTGATTCCCACACCACTACCAGACACCTGATACCACCCTGTTTTTCGGCAGTACCTACCTTTTATTACCACCTATCTATTGTCACCACAACAGTTCAGAGCTCATACCTCCAAGAGTACCAAACTAAGTCCCTAAGTTGGTGAGCACCCATGCTGTGTTGGTAGGCAGGTCACCTGTAACAGATGGTCTCTTGCAACCCGGTAATACACTTGGGATGATTCCCAAGCAGTGTACCCAAAAGAGGGTGGAATCAGGATAAGAGATCCAGTAGGACTGCGCAGCCAAAGACTGTTTTACGGCGAGAAGCAATATCTAAATTGTAATGCTTCGTGAAAGTATGAATGGTGGACCATGTAGCTGCATTGCAGATATCAGTGATCGAGGCTCCTTTGAAGCAGGTCGCCGTGGAGGCCTGGGTCCTAGTGAAATGGGTCTGTACTGTTCCCGATGGGGGCTTGATGTATATAATGTAACAATACTGATGCAATTTGCCAACCAACTAGAAATGGTTTTCTTGGCCTCCGGAGAGCCTTCCCTCATGAAGGCGAAGGTGAAAAACAATTGAGAGGTTTTTCTCAAGGATTTGGTATGGTTTATATAGTACCTCAGAATATGATGGACATCTTAAGTGTGCAAGAAATGTTTTCCCGGATTAGAATGCAATTTCATGGTCTGGTTTAAAGTATGTTCTGAAACCACTTTTGGTATAAACAAAGCACTGGTGCAGAGAACCACTCTATCTTTGATGAAGATTAAGTAAGGCTCTCTACACATCACAGCCTGAAGCTCGGAAATTCGGCGAGCCAAAATAACGGCTACCAGAAATACCATCTTCCAAGACAGGAAGTGGAGATCAGTGGTAGCTGCTGGCTCAAAGGGCACTAGGGTGAGTTTCTCTAATATGAAATTCAGATCCCAAGGTGGGTCGGGGTGCTTTATGGGAGGTTTGATATGAAGCATGCCTCTTAAGAAGATCTTGGCAAGATGATGTTGGTACAGTAATTTCCCTTCCCAGGGTCAATGAAAGGCCGAAATGGAGGCCAGATGAACTTTGATAGAGGAATAGCTAAGGCCCTTCTTGGCAAGTGAAGCCAGTCCAAAACTTTGGGTAAAGGACATGAAACTGGGTTTAGAGAAAGGGAAGCAGCCCATATAGAAAAGCATTTCCATTTAGCGTTATATGTTTCCATGGTTGGTGGTTTTCTTAAGGCCAAGAGAATGCTGGCCACAGAGGAGAAGACTTGAAGACATGAAAGCATCCTCAGGAGCCAAGCGTGAGGGTGTAGAGGCTTCAGGTTGGGGTGAAGGAGGGTGCCCCACTCCTGAATCAGGAGATCTGGTCTGACTGGCAACGGAATGGGGTCTGCCATGGACAGCTGTTGGAGTAGGGGAAACCACACCTGCCTGGGCCACAAAAGGGCTATGAGGATCATCGTGGCAGGTTCAAGTTGTAGTTTCAGTAAAGTCCGTTGCAGGAGAGGGACGGGGGGGTAGGGCATACAAGAAGAGTCCTGTCCACGGTTGGGACAGGGCATCAGTAGACAGTCCCCTTCTGTTTGGGATAATGGAAAAGTATTTGGGGAGTCAATGATTGTCAGGGGAAGCAAACAGGTCCAGTTGTGGGGTCCCCCATTAGCAGAAAACCATCTGAAGACCTTCTTGATGAAGAGTTCACTCAAGCGTGGAGGACTGGCGACTGAGTGTCTCCACCAGGGTATTGTGGCATTCTGGTAGATGGATGGCAATTATTGTGAGTTGTTGGAGTGTGGCTTCTTGCCAGACCTTCAGCGCCTCCCTGCAGAGAGCATGAGATCTGGTACCCCCTTCTTTGTTCAGACAGAACACCACGGAGGTGTTGTCTGATTGGAATAGCAAGGGTCCGGGACGAAGGTGGGGGGCAGAAAACCTGAAGGGCAAGGTGAACTGCCCTCATTTCCAACAGATTTATGTGTGGCAAAACAGTGAATTGGGGCCATTTGTACTGTGCCCCATAACGGCCGAGGTGAGCCCCCCAGCAGTCCAGAAGGGCATGCCCTGGGAGAGGTGGTGCCGGTGCGTCCACCAGTCCAGGCTGAGCAGAGAGAGGGGGTGACTTTCAGATTGTCGTCAAAGTCGCCCGACCGCTGGTGCCATTGATTCTGAAGCACCCACTGTACCAGTCTCATATGTAGATGGGTGTACGCCACTGTGGGAGTGGCAGCTGCCATATGCCCCAAAAGCCGTAAGAAATTTCTGGCTGTTATGTACTGCTGGGTTCGAGTGTGCGAAGCCAGAGAGAGGAGTTTGTCTTGTCTGTCGACAGGGAGGTAAGCTCTGGCGGAAACAGTGTTCAGAAGCACTCCTATGTACCAGAATGACTGGGAAGGCTGTGGGTTGGACTTCGGCCAGTTGATGGTAATACCCAGATTTTAAAATAGGGTAAGGGTGGCCTGGAGGGAGAGAAGCAAAGCCTGTTCGGAATTCGCTTTTATCAGCCAATTGTCTACATATAGGAAAATGAAATGTCTCTCTCTTCTCAGGGCCGCCGCCACTACGGCAAGGTACTTGGTGAAGACTTTCGGGGCAGACAAGAGTCCAAAAGGAAGTGCTCGTAATTGGTAGTGGTGTCCTAGCAATTTAAAGCATAGGAACCAGTGGTGGGCAGGGTGGATGGGGACATGCAGGTATGGATTTTTCATGTCAAGGGTGCATAACCAATCCCCCTTTTTTAACATTGGTAGTATGGATGTTAGTGTGACCATCCTGAACCTTTTGTACTGAATGTGTAAATTCACTTGTTCCAGTATCGATCTGAGGTCTCCCGTACGTTTGGTGACCAGAAAGAAATGGGAGCAGAATCCCTGCCTTAACTCAGAAGGAGGAACAGGATAAACGGCCTTTTTGTTTAGAAGTGCCTGAAGTTCCTCTTGGAGAATAGGAATATGGTCTGGTGGATAATGGACCGAGCGGGGTGGGTGCGGGGGGAGGTGGAGATGTAAATTCCAGCGTATGCCCTGTACGTGTGATTTAGAGTACCCACTCGTCCGAGGTAATGGCTTTCCAGGCCTCTAGATGAAGGCCAAAATGGCCCCCACAGCTTCTGAGGCCTGAACAAGGAAGCGGGGGCAAGCCCTAATGGGTCACTGGGCTGGGGGCCGGCCTGTCCTACCTTGAGGATGGGAGCGGGGGCCCTTCGAGGTTGGGGTGGTGGTCCTGGAGGAGGTGAAGGAATGTCTGCGGGAGCCACCTCGATAAGTTCCTCTATTTTTGCCTCTCTGTTTAGCTTGAAAGGTTTGAGAACGGGACTGGTATGAGGGCTGTGGTGTATGGTACATACCATGCACCATACAGAGAGTGCGGCCTGATGCCTGAAGGTCATCCAAGAGCGTTTGAGTGCTGGGGCCAAAACATTTGGAGCCATTAAATGGGGTACTGACCAGTTTATGTTGTATATCTGGTTGCAAACACGACACACGCAGCCAGGTATGATGGTGGAGGGTGACCCCCATAGCTGTTGCCCGAGCTGAGGTATCCACCGCATCATATCTCAATCTTTCTCCTGAGATGGAGGAAGTTTATTGACTACATCAATAGCTGAGGACCGGAAGGTACGTTGGTATTTCACCATATGTCCCATACAGTTCAAGACTCTCAGATTCAGTGTGCCTGCCTAGAAGAATTTCTTCCTTAATAAGTTTAGGCGGCGGGATTCCTTATCTGGAGGGAAAGAGCTCATGTGTCAGGGATGTTTGGCACGATCATGAGGGCATGCAATGACCACTGAATCTGCTTCCGGGTTAGATGAAAAGAAGGACTGATCAGGGGGAGCCTGGTAAATGTGATCCGCCTTCTGAGAAAGAGCTGGGACAGTCAAAGGCTGATCCCAGGTGGCCAGTACTGCATTTTTGTAGGTTTGGATGAGTGGGGGTACAACAACTACTGGGTCCTCCAGCAGTTCAAGGTAGTCTGCCATGTCTTTTCTCTGCATATCATGTTCCGTGGTGGAGAAACCCATAATTTTTTGAATTTGGACCATCATATCGTGAAATGACGGGTTATCAGGGGGCGAGGACGATGCATGGTGGGGAGGTTCCTCATGCAGAGATGATATAGTGGAGAGGGAGGATGGGAGTCCCACTCTTGGAGGTCAATATTTTCCAAGTTCTTTGGGATGTCTTCTGATAATTCTAGATCCTCGGAATAGTATTCGTCCTCATAATCAGATGGGAAACCAGGTAGAAAAGTTAGTCTCTCACCAAAAAAAATGTTTTGGCGGAGGCGTGGGCGACCGGGAGGGATGACCCCCCCATCACCAGGAGCTGGATGCTGTGAATGCCTCACTCTGTCCAGAACCTGCTGTAATACTGTAGCCATGTCCATTGATGCAGTAGTGGGAGGGGGGAGGTTTCTGAGAAACCAAGGGAATAATGGAGGAGAGTGGACGTGGAGTATAAGCTGGTTTGGAACTTGGATGAAAGAGACCATGGTCTCGGTCCAACTCAGGCTAGCCCCGATGCACAAAAGGCCTTGAAGGAGGAGGGGCAGCTGAAAAAGTGAAATCCATGGTGTTTCCCAAAGCACCCTGGGCTACTGTCAACGGGGCAGGAAGAGAGGAAGATTTAACATGTTTGATAGCCATCGTCATCGACGAGAGACGAGTCATCGTCGATGGGGCACCAATGGCAGTAGTATAAGGTTTCGCTGAAATTGCTGATAAAGTGCTAGAAAGCGCAGATGAAAGACAGTAAATTCCCATTGACGAGGAGGCAATTTTGGAAGGTGTCATCGACGAGGAAAGACCTGAAGTGGTCATCACTGAATGTTTAGAACAGGATGCTGAAGCATCCTTATCATGCCAGTGCTTCTTGTGTGAAGCACTGGTTGGGGGGTCCTTGGGACGGACCCCTTGCTTCTCTAAGACAGCGGATTTTTGTTGCATAAGGTAAGCCTGATTATCAAGCAATCGTCATTGAGGAGTTGCATGATTAAATTACTGACAAAGCTCGCAGAAGGATGAGTAGTGTGTGGGTCCCAAACAATGGGCACAGACTGAATGATTGTCAAAACGGTAGATCTTCCTACCGCAATGACAAGAACGAAATAAAGGTGATTTGTTTGATGATCCTTCTGACATCTGTCGATGAAGGAGTGGGAACGGGAAAAAGAATGTTCCGTTTGCTCAGTTTCTTGTCAATGACTGCTTACACTTTGCATTAGCTGCTGCGTGCAAGTTGAAGATGGCGGAAAAATGAACTGAGGCTACCAGAGACCGCCCACTGTTATATAGGAAGCAGGATGATGATGTCATCGGTGGGCGGCCCCGGTGAATGACTGCTAGAAGAGCTGCCATGCACCACAGTGACCTCTGGCGACTACCCAAGTGTTACCTGCTGCAAGAGACCATCCTGTGGAAGATCACTCGTTACACACACCACCCCATGCTTTATTCTACATATTATGCACTACAATTTGCAGGCTTCTAATTTCCAGCATTAAAAATTATAAATTTCAAGACTGCTTCAAAGTCTGCTTTAGACAGACTCTTGCCATATAAACAATTATTCCAGTAGTTAATAGGTCTGCTGTCACATTCCTGCATAAAAGCTTGTTTACTCTGGAAAAGGATCTCTCTCTCTCTCCAAGCTGATTTATAAATCAGTATGTCAAAGACTACACTTCTTGTCCTATGTGGCAATGATACTTACAGTGCCTTCAGAAAGTATTCGACCCCTTGGATTCTGTCACATTTTGTGATGTTGCAAACTCAAATTACAATACATTTATATGGGATTTTTTTGTCACGTATCTACACAAATTACTCTATAATGTCAAAGTGGAATGAAACTTCTGGAATTTTTTGTACATGTAATTTAAAATAAAAACCTGAAATGTCTTGATTTGATAAGTATGCACCCCCTTTGCTATGACACTCCAAATTGAGCTCAGGTGCATCCAATTTCCTTGTGAGATCACTCTAAAACTTGAATGGAGTCCATCTGTGGTCAGTTCAAATAGTTGACATGATTTCAGAGGAAATACACTTGTCTATATAAGGTTCCACTGTTGACAGTGCATATCAGAGCAGAAACTCTACCATGAAAACCAAGGAGCTATCCGTAGAACTCCGTGACAGAATTGTGAGGAGGCACAGATCTG
Source organism: Neoceratodus forsteri (assembly GCA_016271365.2). Classification (NCBI taxonomy): domain Eukaryota; kingdom Metazoa; phylum Chordata; order Ceratodontiformes; family Ceratodontidae; genus Neoceratodus; species Neoceratodus forsteri. Next base: position 1,040,317,951 of record CM057456.1, on the reverse strand, counting down.
GGGAAGGGTATAAAAACATTTCTAGGGTGTTGAAAGTTCCCAGGAGCACAGTCAAGTCCATCATTAGGAAATGGAAAGATTACGGAACCACCCAGACTCTTCCTAGAGCAGCTCCTCCCAAACTGAGCGACTGGGCAGAAGGACCTTGGTCAGGAAGTGACCAAGAACAATGACCACCCTGACAGAACTACAGAGTTCCAAGGCTGAGATGGGAGAACCTGTCCAGAGGACAACAGTCTCTGCAGCACTTCACAGATGTAGCCTCTATGGGACAGTGGCTAGACGGAAGCCACTCCTGAGAAAAGGCCACATAATAGCATGCCTGGAGTTTGCAAGAAGGCACATGGCAGACTCTGAGACCATGTGGCAAAAGATTCTCTGGTCTGATGAAACAAAAATTGAACTCTTTGGCCTGAATGCAAAGCGCTATGCCTGGCGCAAACCGAACACAACTCATCACCCACGTGACACCATCCCTACCATGAAGCATGGTGGTGGCAGCATCATGTTATGGGGATGCTTTTCAGCGGCAGGGACTGGGGCACTTGTCAGCTTAGAGGGAACAATGAATGGAGCCAAATACAGGCACATCCTTGAGGAGAACCTGCATCAGTCTGCAATAGACCTTGGACTGGGGCGAAGATTTACATTCCAACAGGACAACGACCCCAAGCATACAGCCAAAGCAACACTGGAGTGGCTTCAGAACAAGAAGGTGAATGTCCTTGAGTGGCCCAGCCAAAGCCCAGACTTGAATCCCATTGAGAATCTGTGGAAAGACTTAAAGATTGCGGTTCACCGACGCTCCCCATACAACTTGACAGAGCTTGAGCAAATCTGCCAGGAAGAATGGGTGAAAATCCCCAAATCCAGATGTGCAAAGCTGATAAAGACATACCCAAGAAGACTCAAAGCTGTAATTGCTGCCAAAGGCGCTTCTACAAAGTACTGACTCAGGGGGGTGAATACTTAAGTAAGCAAGATATTTCAGTTTTTAATGTTTCATAAATTTTTGTTACACAGTATAAATATTTTTGCCCTTTTAAATTGTTGAGCATGCTGTGTGAATCAAGGGGAAAAAATAATTTCAATGCATTAAAAATTCTGGTAGTAGCACAACAAAATGTGAAAATCCAAGGGGAGGGGTGAATCCTTTCTGAAGGCACTGTAACTGCAAAACTGTCACACATGTGTAAAAGGTATACTGTCAACCCTCCCCTCAGGCCTCGAAGTGTCAAGTTTAAAAAAAACAAAAAAACACGTTAAAATAAGTCACATTTGGTAGAAATTGCTGATGTGGGTAGTAGTTTGATTCTGGTTCCTTTTTTTTTTTTTAAATAAGTTATTTTTATTGATAAAGTTTCACACATTAAAATCTTTGTATTGCATATCACTAAGCATATAGTTAGGGATGCAACCGTAATTATGATCTACTTTTTACAGCTGCATGGGCGGAGCCATGCTGGTGTATTGCCATGATGTAGGAAAGAAAAATCACTGTGGTAGCATGTGACCGGAACGTGAGGCAGTTGTCCTCCACTAAGTGTTTCGACTGGAGCCGTGGCACACATTTCTGCCTCCTGCTTAATGAGTACAGTGGTGTTTGTCTGCTCCCCCCCCAGCTCTGTTGGCACTACACAGCACTATTTGCTTCCTGAGTGGGTAGTGTGTGCTCTGTCGTGGGTGCAGTTATGGAAAAGAATTCAGACGGTATAGACTAAGTAATGTGTCAGACAGAGTTATGGCTATATAGTGACGATGAGATCCAGAATCAGAATCAGACGATGGTGAGTTCAGATACCAATCTGGCAGATGGCAGTCCCTGGAACAGCATTTATTTATTTTACATAATTTTCCAGGATGGCACACTAATCTGCATGCTACTCATCTCCAGCTGTTGCCTGGTTTCCAGTTGCAGCCATGGCCTTTGGAGCTGCAGGTCAATGTATCTGTAATTATGGCAGCTCCTAAAACCTTAGTATGAACTTGAGATGTGCTCATTTTATTACTTCATAACCTAATTACTGTGTACATGATTATAGTTTTCAAATAAGGATATCCTGGAAAGTTTTGAAATAATCAATACCTAGTGCCAACAAAATGAATTTATAACATGTTTATATGTAGGGCTGTCACAATAACTTAATATGACACTATATCACAATGTTTCCTATTGTTAGGAAATATCATGACAATATATCACAATATTTCCTACTGACAATACTGTATCTCCGTATAATAACAAGGGCAGCATATCTGAATAGTTCACAGAGCTCCCAGCAAAGTTCATACTGTGTGTGGAAAGTAGCTTATCACTAGGAGAGGGGAGATTTTTTGAACATGTGAAACATGATGTGTTTTTGCCCAATTGCAGGTTTTAATAAACACATATAAGAGCAGTGCTATGCAAAACACAAACCTTTTACAGGATATCATGTTATCTTGCATTTTTGAGTATGTCACAACAGATATCTAGCAAAGCTGGGTACATTAAAATGGCATTCTGAACCCATTAAAGAGTAGCTTTGAGGAAAATAAAGACTCTCGCGCACGTGCGCACACACTCACATCACTGGATTTCTCAGTGAGACTAACCAGACTCTCATAAAACTGCTGTGCTGAATTATTTTAATTCATCTGAAAGTGAGAAGCTACATAGCCATTACAAGAAAGTACAGATACGTAAGAACTTACCGTAACAGTAGATCTTCGAGAAGAGCTGTTGCAGCAGGTTACACCATTAGGACTGACGCCATCAGGCGTCAGGACCCCATGGAAATTGGTCCCGGCCCCGACATCAGATGTAGTACAGAAGGAGGCGGTCCCCCCACAATCCTCAGTTATCCCGCCGGAGACTCCCGGCCGCTGGATGATATCAGAAGAGGAGACCGAGGATCCGCCATCAGATGGCCAAGACTAAGACAAATTGTCCCATCTTGTAAGATGGATGTTTGACTATGACCTACCTCCTCAAGAAGGGGGATGGTGGGCGGGAGGGTACTTGCTGCAAAAACTGTCCTCGAAGATCTACTGTTACGGTAAGTTCTTACGTAACTGTACTATCTTACTTCGAGATACAGCTCTTGCAGCAGGTTACACATTGGACTGATTCCCAAGCAATAGCGGCAATCATATGCCATCGGGAGGAGGAAAGACAGGGATTACAACCCTGCTCGAGCCTAGGACAGAAGTCCTTGGAGGGCGGCTGAGTCGGGAAACCTGCCCTCCGCCTTGAGCGATATCCAGGCTGTAATGCCTAATAAAGATACGCACCGAGCTCCAGGTGGCCGCAGTACAAATAGCTGAAGTGGAGACATTCTTCAGCGCTGCAAAGGAGGTGGCCACTCCTCTGGTAGAATGACCCTTGACCACACCTGGCAAGGGTTTACTGTGCTTGTCATACAACAGAAAGAGATGCACTGGATGAGCCAACGCGATAAGAGACTGTTTAGAAAGAGGAGCTCCTTTCATCCTCTCGACAAAGGAGACAAACAGTTGGTCCGATTTTCGATACTGTTTGGTTCTGGTCAGATAATATCTGAGACATCTGTGCACATCAAGGGTGTAAAGCAGTGCTTCTCCTCGATTGGTGTACCTGGGAAAGTGCACTGGTAAGTCGATATCTGGATTAAGGGTAAGGGCTGAGACCACCTTAGGCAGAAACTTAGGATTTCTCCTCAGGGATACCCTGTCCTGATGGAAAATTAAATAGGGCTCCTTGCACATGAGTGCATGCAATTCGGAGATTCTTCTCGTCGAAGTAACTGCAACTAAAAACGTTTTCAACGACAGAGCGTACTTCGCAATCCGCGACTGGTTCGAAAGGTGGCAGCATAAGCTGCTCCAGGACAAAGGGCAAGTCCCAGGGAGGAACCGGATCCTTGATAGGTGGCCTAAGGTGGAAGACCCCCCTTGAAAAAGGCACGAGTAGTGTCCAATTGGGCCACCGTCCGATGACCTACTGGGGCATGATAAGCCGAAGTTGCACAAAGATGCACTTTGATCGAGGAGTAACCTAGTCTGGACTGGAAAAGTGAAAGTAGGTATTCCAGAAGCAGATTTTTGGGACAATCTAAGGGCGAGAAACCACGCGCTTGAGCCCACAAGCAAAATCTGCGCCATTTCAAGGCGTATGTTGCGTGTGCTTGCGGTTTTCTGGATGCAGAAAGTACTTCTGCCACTTCTTGCGAGACCCCGTGTCACATCATGGGTATGTCTCTAGGAGCCAAGCATGTAGGTTCAATGAACGTAAGTCTGGATGGAGTAATGAACCCTCCTCCTGAGACAACAGATGGGAGCTGATTGGCAAAGGAAGCGGAGGTTCCCGGGATAGCTGATGCAGAAGTGGGAACCAGATTTGCCTGGGCCAGAAAGGCGCTATCAAGAAGAGCGTCGCGTGCTCCCTGTGAAGAACTCTCTGGATCAAAGGGAAAGGAGGGAAGGCATAGAGGAAGCTGCCCACCCAGGAAAGGGACAACGCGTCTCGCCAGAAAACACCAGGCCCTGGATCTAGCAAGCAAAAATTGGGCAGTTTTGCATTGGATGGGGACGCGAAAAGGTCTAATTCTGGAGTGCCCTTCTGTGGAACAGATCCTCTGCCACCTCCTGTAGAAGCTCCCACTCGTGGACCCTGGCCTGAGAACAACTCAGGCTGTCTGCAACAGTATTGTCCACCCCCAGGAACGTGAACTGCAATAAGGTTTGTGCCATGTCGTATTACCCACTCCCACACTCTCATGGCCTCCCTGCAAAGGGGGTAGGAGTGAGTGCCTCCTTGTTTGTTGAGGTAATACATCACCGCAGTGTTGTCTGTTTGCAACAGGAGAGTACTCGGTGGGATCTCCGACTGGAAGGCTTGCAGGGCGTAAAGGACCGCCCTCATCTCCAATAGGTTGATGTGGAGAGGAGATTCCTGGACTGTCCATGTGCACTGAGACCTCACCCCGTTCAAGTGCGCTCCCCACCCGAGCCCTGAGGCGTCTGTGGAGAGTTACCGTCGGAGACGGTGCTGTGAAGGGAACCCCCCCCTCGGAGAGGTTTCACGGGTCTGCCACCATTGCCAGTCCCGAATCACGGCCTTCGTGATTCGAACTGGCTGCTGCAGATGGTCTTGCCTTTGGTCCCACTGCACCCTTAACATCCACTGGGTTACCCGCATGTGGAGTCTTGCCATCAGGACTGTTGGAATGGCTGCAGCCATGTGTCCGAGCAGGTGAAGGACCAGTCTGGCCAGAACGGTCTTCTTCACCGACAGGTCCCTTTATGAGGGATCGAATGTGTTCCGCTCTGTCCGTGGGAAGAAAGGCTTTTCCCTTGACGGTGTCCAGAACTGCTCCTATAAACTGCAGTTTCTGGGACGGTACCAGAAGAGACTTCTCGGAGTTGATGAGGATACCCAGTGACTGAAAAAGGGCCTGGGTATGGTGAATGGCCGTCAACAATGCTTCCTTGGAGGGAGCCATGAGAAACCAGTCATCCAGGTACGGGAACACATAGTGGCCTTGTCTCCTCAGAGAGGCTGCCACGACTGCCATGCACTTCGTAAAGACGCGGGGTGCCGATGACAGCCTGAAGGGAAACGCTTGGAATTGATAATGGCGGCTCTGAAACTCGAAGCGCAGGAACCTCCTGTGCGCCTGAGCAATAGGGATGAGCAGGTAGGCGTCCTGCATGTCCAACGACGCCAAGAAGGTGTCCCTCTTCAGCATGGGGATTAGACCCGGGAGGGTCACCATGCGGAAGCGTTTGTAGACGACCGACAGATTGAGGTCGCTGAGATCCAAAATTGAATGGAGGTCCCCTGTTTTCTTTGGAACCAGGAAGAAGTGCGAATAATAGTCTAACCCTCTCTGGTTCTCTGGAACGTGCTCCAAAGCTTCCTTCTCCAGAAGCGCGAGCACTTCCTGTTGTATAAGCAGGGCATGCTGGCCCGAGTAGCGGGAAAGCAGAGGAGGCCTCGTGGGTGGGCTGCCTACAAATTCTATATAATGGCCTTTTTCGACCAACTGTAGCACCCACCTGTCGGTGGTGATCGACTGTCACCCTGGCAGGTGACCTGCGATACGACCCCCGACCTTCATTTCCCGTTGATCCTGAGGAGGGGTGGGGGGCGGGAAGGAGTCATGCTGTGGCAGCGTTAGATCCCACAGGTTGGGCCGACTTTGCAACTCGGTGGCCTTTGCCTGAGGATGGCTTAGCCTGGGCTTTTCGGGTGAAGGAGCCCCTTTGTTGCAGGCCGGAACGTGGTTGTTGCCTTTGTGTCTGGCCACAAACACGACTCTGGTTCCTGCAAAAGGAACTAAGTCGAGACCTGTACATAGCCTGCACAGATCTAACTGCCTTCCCGGCGTCCTGCAGTTTGGTGATCACCTTCTCAGAGGCTTTGCCAAACAAAACTTAGCCATGGAAAGGGACATCCATGATATTCTTCTGGACGTCCGGGGTAAAGCCGGAGACACGGAACCATGAGTGTCTCCGGAGACACACGCCTGAGGCTGCAGCTCTGGCCGAAGAGTCCGCAGAGTCGTATGCGGCTCTGAGCACCTGGGTTCCCACGTCCGAACCCGTACGGAGGTTGTTTAACAGCTCCTCCTTTTGACCACCATCGGGCATTTTTTCAACCAGGTCTTGTCCCTGCTCCCACAATGCATTCTGGAACTGAACCATGTGGGTGAGGTAATTAAGTGACCTGATGGCGCAAGTCACAGCCGCGTACGTGCACCTACCCAGGACATCCAACTGTTTGGACTCCGGGTCCGGTGGCTATGTGCTCAAGTGCTGAGGTCTCGGAGACCGGTCATGTGAGGCCGTGATGACCAGGGAATCGGCCAGAGGATGGTTTGCCAGGTACTGGTCCTCCCTTGGGGCCTTGTACAGGCGGTCAGCCTTCTTTGGCATTGCCGGAGTCAAAGGCGGACGCTTCCACACAGCCTTGGTGACGTCCGCGAAGGTGTCCACCAAGGATGGCACTACCACAGACTTTGGGTCTTTCTGCTGAACGTAGTGGGCAAGGCGTTGTCTCTCGGGGTCTAGTTCTTTGGCGTCCCATCCCATGTTCTCCTGGATAAGCCTCATGATTTCGGCTAACGAGGGGTCATCCGGAGGAGAACTGGGAAGGTCGCGTGGGTCTGGAAAAGGGACGCTGATGGGAGAAGGAGATCTGCAGCACTCAGAGGTGTCAGATCTGGAGTCCTCCACGGACGTGGTATACCGATGCCGTCTGGGTCTCTTAAGACTGGGGGACCCTGAAGTGGATCTTGAGGGAGGCCTTCTCCTGTCCGAAGATCTGCCCCTAGGAGGGGGTGTTGGCTCCCTGGGGGTCGATGACCGTCCTACTGACCCCCAGGGTGGGAGTGGGGGCGCAGGCGTTGAAGGGGTAGCCGGCGTAGGAGGAGGGTGTGTGGTGACCACATCCTTCTTGATGGTGTCCCACCAGAAGGTGAAGAGCTCCTTCACCTCTGACAGATTCAAGCCCGGCCAGCGGGCGGGAACGGTGGTCTGTCGCCCGGGGTTAGACGTCGAGTCCCGGGGTTTCCACTCCAGGAGTGTTCCGTGGAGCTCGAGGTTCGAGGTCGCCCGCCTGGTCCTCGGGCTGGGTAGTATCCTCCTCCTCCGACACCTTCCGACCGACGTCAGTAGGCGGTGGTGCGGTCCTCCCCTCTGCAATGGCTGACATCAGTCTCCCGGCCGACGTCCTCGAGGGCGAACGCCTGACCGGCGACGGGTGCCTTACTGTAGCCAGTTCCTGGGAGTGCCTGTTGTGCTTGGCCGACGTCGGATGAACAGACGTCGGGTCCGACGCCCGCTTCAGGGAAGTCAGTTCCTTAGTCTTGCGCTGGGGTGGTGGCGGCTGGAAGACTGACCTGACGTGGGAGTCCGGATGACGGGAGAAGACTTGTGGTGCTCCCCAGACCTGGACGAGGCCTTGGAAGGAGTGGATGAAGCCGAGGGCCTGGAGGTCTTGATAGGCTGCAGGGAGGAGGAACCGCTGGACGATCTAACCTGAACCGGGGGAGGCTGAGAGCGAGCCCTGGAAGGAGAGCGGTCTGACCTGGAGCCGGAGCTGCGGGAGTCCGAGGTCCTGGAAGGGGATCTGGGCCTTTCCTTCTCCCGGTGTTTTTCCTTATGCCTATGGGTCTTCCCAGACGACGACTCCTTGGAGGAAGGTTCTCTATCCATGGTCTTGAGTTTTTCCTCGAGAAGAAAAATCTGAAGGGCCTTCTGGTGGTGGATCCTGGTGCGACTATTGAAGCCCTGGCAGAAGGAGCAGGCCTGGGTATCGTGGTCGGGGCCCAGGCACACAGGCAGAGTGAGGATCCTTGAAGGGGAATCTGCTTGCCCGCAGGCACTGCCCGATGGGTGACCCTCCAAAGAGGTGTTTGGAGAGGACATCAGACGAATCCAGTATCTAAAGAGAAGAAGAACGTTAAAGTTCCTAGTCGTCGCACACTAGAAAGTGACCGAGAGGCCGATGCTGCGATGTCGACGGCAGGAAAAGAACTGAGGATTGTGGGGGGAACCGCCTCCTTATGCACTACGCCTGACGTCGGGGGCAGGACCGACGTCGGAGGCAGTCCCCGCTGAAGACTACTAGCTAGAAAATTTCCGTGGGGTCCTGACGCCTGATGGCTTCAGTCCTAATGGTGTAACCTGCTGCAAGAGCTGTATCTCGAAGTAAGATCTTTTGATCTGGCAGTTCTAAACTTCAAAATGGTGCAGTACACATGCAGATGAGTTTAGTCAGTTTTGTCTTGGTGTCAGAAGGGAATTTATTGTTATATGTGATGGTCTTTTGTTTTGTTTCTAAAGATCTCCATGAGTTCACACAGTATCCAAGTCGTATAAGGAGGCAGTTATATTTTTCACAAAGGGTGGTGAACCCCTGGAATGCCATCCCACAAGGTATAATACTCAGTAAAAACCAAAACAAATTAGATGCATGGATAATGGCAAATGGGATGAAGGGGTACTACGGGTTATGAGACGAAAGCTCTTTATAGGCATGATTGCCTTTGGCTCCCTGTTGCTCCTTAGTATGATCCACTGTATAATATTTAAACAGTGAAAATGTTAGGTTTTGCATCTAAGTGTATCAAATGTATACGGTGTTTAAATTCTCAGCATCTTGCTTAGCAGAATTTTGTAAGTACATGTGGTCCCTGTCCCATTGAAAACCTGTGTATAAAATCAGGGACCTAATCCAACATGGTAGCTACTTGACAAAGCCCAAACACAGAATGTTAGGGCACACCTTGCTGCTCCTGTGTACATATGCTGTATTACCTCACGTTTGGATGAAATGAAATAATTCAGAACAGGAGTCTGGTAATCCTCATTGATAAACCTAACGGTGTGTGCGTGGATTTTTTTTTTCATCTGTGCATTCCATCTCACTGCCTGCGACACAACATCTGACATAGTGGCCCAATTGCTTGGATACAAACAGTAACTTTCACAATGCTGATGACATCCCAGTAGCCATGTGCACCACTAAAGTCAGCAACTGACATCAAAGAGAAACAGTTACCATCTTCAAACAAACACAATTTAATAGGTATAACAAGTAAACTGATGTATAAATTGGATATTGAATAGACTAACCCAAACTTTGCATTTACTCTCTTGTGAAGGGGTAGGGTTTTTTACAACTCACTCATGGCTCCACAACTCAAGAGTTACGGTCAGCACCCTCTCCTGTAAATGTAAATTGCATAGCCCCTATGTCAATATCAAGGCACTTTACTCCTTACAGTGGCTGGAGGCTGTGTCCTGTGTTGTGCAGTACAACAGAGCAATCCAGACTACCATGTGAAAAAGATGATACGCTATGATACATCACATCTTTGTACAGAGCAAAAGAAATACATTTATGTGTTTAGTGAGTCCATCAAGATAGTTCTAATGTGTTCATTTAAGGTCTACTACAGCAGTATGCCAGCACACTGATGCCTACCGATACCTACAGATCATGGGTTTCAAATCAGTATACTTTACTGCATCCCCCATAAAAAGTACAGCATGGAGCTCATGTCTTCCTTCATCCTCCTGGTTCTCCATTATATCAGAACTGGCTTGTACATAGCACTAAAAAAGAGTTTGTTATGGTCTGCTCCATTTATGCAATGTTACAACATGCTTTTGCCAAGTGTTAACTCATGCTACGAAAAAGTACAGTTGCGTAAGAACTTACTGTAACAACAGATCTTCGAGAGAGGTTCCAGCAGTAGGTCATAACATGTAGGACTGTGCCCTCCGTCATCAGGACTGTACGGCAAATTTTGCTAGCAATGTCTGGTGGGGGACCGCCCACCCGACGTCAATGTGACCCTATAGGAGGGCGGCCCCGTGCCTGCCTTCCAGTTCTCCTGCTGGAGACCCAAAAGAGTGCAACACGAGATAAGGATATAGTCCCTGGAGCCCCATCCAGACAGGCCTGCAAGAGCAAACAGAAGACTGGGGGAAGGAGGGCAAAATATGACCTGCTGCAGGAACCTCTCTCGAAGATTTACTGTTAGGGTAAGTTCTTACATAACTATACTATCTTACTTCGAGAGAGTTCCTGCAGTAGGTCATAACATGTAGGACTGAGTCCCAAGCAGCAAACTGATCAGGACAAACTGAAGCATGGGAGGGAGGAAGGTCTGCAGAAAGTCCAGAGCAGTTCTATGACAGAAGACCCTGCAGGATGGCTAAGCCAAAACCTGCCCTACGCCTAGAGGCAATGTCCAGACTGTAATGTTTAGTGAAAATGTGAACTGAACTGCAAGTTGCAGCAGCACAAATATCTGCTGTGGACACATTCCTGAAAAAGGCAGCAGAGACAGCCACACCTCTGGTGGAATGACCTTTGACCTCACCAGGAAAAGGCTTGCTGTACTTCTGGTAACAGAGATGAATGCAGTTAGCCTCCATCTGGACAAGCACTGCTTAGAGACTGCCAACCCCCATACCTCTCAACTGTCCCTGATTTTGCCTCAAAATTTTACTCTGTCCCTCCTAAAACTTGTGTTTCCATAACCAAATAGTGGGAGTTGTAAGCACAAAATAATGTCAACCATTAAAGTTACAGACTTATTCTTCCTTAGAAAATGCATTCTACATCAAGTCCCTTACTCTGTCAGCTTCCTGAGTGGATACCATGTATTTTGAAGATGTGTCCCTGAATTTAGTCATTTGTCCCTGATTATTTTAAGCCTTGTCTCTGATTTATGAGACAGGAGGTTGAGAGGTATGCCGACCCCAGAGTCTTGGGGGCGAAGGAAACAAAAAAACTGGTCATCTTTACGAACGTCCTTAGTCCTGTTAATGTAGTAGTGCAATATCCTGTGCACATCTAAAGTAAGCAGGAGCGCTTCACCCCTATTAGTGTAAGCCGGATAACAGACTGGCAGTTCAACAGTTTGCTTCAAAGTGAACTCAGAAACCACTTTGGGAAGAAGCGTAAGATTTGTACGCAGAGCCACCCGGTCTCTGTGGAAAATCAGATAAGGCTCCTTACAAATCTGGGCCTGAAGCTTGGAGATCCTTTGAGCAGAAATAATGACAACTAAGAAGAGTGCCTTGCAAGACAGATAGCGCATCTCACAGCTTACTGCTGGCTCAAAGGAGGGTAAAGTAAGCTTTTCCAAAATAAAATTCAAATCTCAAGGGGAGGTGGGGTTACATATAGGGGGTTTCAGATAGAGAATCCATCTTAGAAATGTTCTGGATACCTCCAACTGAGCAATCGTCTTCCCATCTACCAGGGACTGGTAGGCAGAGATAGCAGATAGGTGGACCTTTAACGAAGAGTAACTGAGTTCTGAATCAGACAGGTGCAAGAGGTACTCCATCACCTGGGGAACCAGGCAAGAAAGAGGGTCCCGCTCTTTTGAGGCAGCCCAAATGGAAAACTGTTTCCATTTCATAGCGTAAGTAACTCTAGTGGATGGCATCCCTGTTGGAGACTCCACAACGGTTTGCGATTATGTCTGAAGGAACCATGCATGGAGGTGTAGGGACCGGAGGCCCGGATGCACCAGTCTGCCCTGATCCTGCGTTAACAGGTTGTGCCAAAGAGGCAGAGGTACTGGGGCGTTCCACAGCCAACTGCTGTAGGAGGGAAACCAAATTGCGGGCTGGGGGCGGCAGCGATCAGCAAAGTTGTGCCCCTTCTGCCTAAAGTTTCAGCAGAACCTTCTGCAGAATGGGAAAGGGAGGGAAGGTGTATAAGTATCTCCATGTCCAACAGAGAGATAACGCATCTAGCCAGATAACACCAGGCCCTTGAATGAGTGAGCAAAGCTTGGGAAGTTTTGTGTTGCATGCGTAGGCAAACAGATCTACCTCTGGACACCCCCAGTGGCAGAATATATTTCCTGCCACTTCATGGTGTAGTTCCCATTCGTAAGCTAGGGCTAAGGTACGGCTGAGGCTGTCCGCCAGGATGTTGTGTACACCTGGAACGTCCACGGCCGTGAGATATAGACCATGCTGGACTGCCCAGTACCAGACCTGCATTGCTTCCCTGCACAGGGGATATGATCGGGTGCCTCCTTGCTTGTTGATGTACCAGACCACGGACATATTTATAACAGTGGAATAGGACCCTGTCCCAGTTGTTAGAGAAAGTGTTTAAAATGCAAGGATCTGTCCTTTCCTGTCCATTTGTCTGTCCGGTTGCGCAACCAAATTTTCCTGTGAAACTTCGGACTTGATCAATCCGACAGGCTCGCAATTCTTTGCCCCTCTTATTGTCTCTCAGTCCTTGCTTGCTGTCTGTCTTTTCCTTCCTTGCATATCTCGATCTGCTAGTATAAAAATATGTGCAAATGATTGCATGGAAATGTAAAGTACAGTTACGTAAGAACTTACCGTAACAGCAGATCTTCGAGAGAGGCTCTTGCAGTAGGTAATTACATATAGGACTGAAGCAGGTTTACCTCTGGTGTTGGGTAAGGGGGAAGGAGTCTCCCGTCTCTGGCGTAGGGGATCCTGGGCAGGGTCCAGCGCCGGACGATGGCTCTCCACCTCCCTGGTGAGCTGAGCCTTAGCCTCAGCCCACCAGGCAGCCAGAGTCTCCTTCAAATCCACCGGCGGCTGAGGAGTGGGCGGTGGAGGAGGAGGAGCGGGATACGGATACTGAGGGTATCCGTAGGGCAAATATCCATAACCTGATGGCAGAAAGCCCGGTGTCAGGTATTGAGGTGCCGGATACTGCGGCATCGGATACTGCAGTTCTGGGTAGGACTGCACCGGATACCCGGGTGCCAGGGGCTCTGGTGGCATAGAAGGCCCTGGAAGAGGCCCAGCAGGCAGCCCAGGTAACGGTGGCCCTGCGGGCGTTGGGCCCGGCACTGCAGTGACATCCGATAAAGGGACATCGTCTGGTGTTGGGTAAGCAGACATCGGAGCCTGCGTCAGGGGATCCGGCCCTACAGGAGGGAGGCCTGATGTCAGCATATCCACGTCCTCTGTGACATCCGGGGATGGAGGGTTAAAATCCCCAGGATCCAGCACAGGAGACGTTGGAGCCTTGGTTAGCAACGGTAGCCATTGCGGTGAGCCTGGGACGACAGACTGGTCCAAAGGGTCCAACATAGGCTCCTTCGCTGGGCGTTTGTCAGAGGGGCCGACGTCCGTCTTACCGGCAGGATCCAGGTGGGCGTCGTAGCCAGTGTCTGACATATCAGAACCCTGGCCAGATGAGGGTCGTGATGAAGAGACGAACTTGACGGGCGTGCGAGGGACCATGCGCCCCCCCCCCAAAGGAGCTGGCGTCTTATCGGCCCTGTCCTGGCGGATGTCAGTGGCACTGGCGTCCGGCTTAGCGGACCCACTCGACTCAGAGGGCCGCATGGAAGCAGCCTTCCCGGAAGCAGTAGCCTCCTTTGCCCCGGAGGCACCTGAGGGCGAGCCCGACAGGAGGGGCGACACCGTCTTGGACACCGCCAAGATGGCCGTTGAGGAGTGGGCCCTAGAGGGGACGTTATCTTTAGAACCGCGACTTCGGCCAGAGTCGCAGGAGCCGTGGAGGAGTCCCGCTCCTGGTGCTTCTCCTCTTTATTGTGGCCTTCGGGGGAAGTGGAAGCCTGCCTGAGTTTCTTCAGCTCCTCCTCCATGGAAGCCATCTTTTTCTTCAGAACGTGGGCCTCCAGGGACTGCTGCCTCCGTTTTCAGGTGGCTGCGCTGAACTGCTGGCAGTCCTGGTACTTCTCCATGGGGTGGTCCAGGCCTAGGCAGAAGAGGCACAGGGAGTGACTGTCCTTATGCAGCAGTTGGGAACCGCACAAGTCGCGCTTATTTTTATGCGATTCGGAGGGCATCGGGGACGACATACATGGCCATTAGAAGTTGAAAAACATGAAAAAATGTCGAACAATTCGGTAAACTAGACCGACGTTAGACTGACGAGCGAAGGAACTTAACCGGGAGGAACTTTCACAAGTTGACGGCAGGAAAGAACTGGAAGGTGAGCATGGGGGACCGCCCCTTTACACTGACGTCACATGACGTCGGTCACCTGACGTGGGGGCGGTCCCCCGCCAGAGACTGCTGGCTAGAAATGTTTCCCTGGGGTCCTGCCGTCTGCCGGCTTCAGTCCTATATGTAATTACCTACTGCAAGAGCCCTCTCGAAGCAAGACCTGATGTTGGGATCTCTTTTGTTTAGAAAATATATAGTATTACTGTTGAAATACATATAATTATATTTTGAGATGACTGAAAAAAGCTGTTGGAAACTAGAGATTACCTTAGTGCAAATCTTTGAGCTTTTTGCAAAAGCTGTGGAAATGGGACCCCTCAGCTCAGGCACAATGTGTTCTAGTAGCTGCTGCCTGATCTTTACAAAAACAGGATACTTGCTAAGGATGGGGGTTGAAAGGACTTACAAGAGCTAAGCTGCAACTGCAAGAGAGATTAGAAGAAAAAGGGACACAGAGACTCAAGGAACACTACTGTTTTTTCTCCTCTGTACATAGTTATTCTGAACAAGTTTATTTTTTTTATGTTACGGCTACTGTAAATAAACATTTTTGGTGAATTCTACAACTGCTCCTGGTTTTCCCTATGCTTCCTGACCTGTGCCTCGACAGATGGTGTAAGAATTGGGATTTACGCCGTGCATACCTTAAGACAGGGGTTTTGTGCGTTGGTATTGGACCTAGTACCAGGGAAGCACAGAGGAAGGTATGGATTCTGTAGCAGCAGCAAGTCAAGGAGTGGTTACCAGGAGAATGGCAGCCAAACTAGCAGAGACAGAAGTCCAGTCTGAGACTGTACAGCCAGCACAAATTATGGAAAAAGAGCAGGCAGTGACTCGGGAAGCAGACAGACCCTAGTGCATGTTAAAGTGCTGGGAAAACACTGTAGAAATGGACCAGGTACTGGTGTCATCTGCATCCACGGGGACACTCGATACTATCCCACCACCCAAGTGACTGACTGTTATGGGTGTGTCGTACCAAATGAAAGTGGGGGTAGTACCCAAGTTACCTGTACCTGTGATTATTGGAAATGACTTTACAGGATTTACTGAGTTGATCAAAGAGGGAGTAAATCCCGATGTTTCGGCAGCTGTGGTGACAAGAGCTCAGGCAAAGAAAATGTCAGATAGTGGGGACACTTTTCCTTTCAAAGATTTCGATTCAGACTTGTTTGAGCACAGCTCCAAGATCCGGGAAATCCAGGAAAGAAAGGTGAAGCCTGAAGAAACTGTGGCAACAAATGACTGATGCACATGAAGGGTTAAAATATGAAAATACTTAAACTAAATTGATAACTGATTGTGATTTTCTTTCAGAACAAGCTGATGTTTCTCTCCAGGGTTATTTTAAGCAGCTGGGGGTGAAACCAAAACAGGGTGAACCAATGTTTAAAAAATGTAACGGGTTACTGTAAAGAGTTTGGGTTAGACCTCAGACACAGGAAAAGACAGAACACTTGGTTATATCACAGAAGTATAGAACACAGCTATTACAGATAGCACATGATAGTCCTATGGCTGGTCACTTGGGGATGGACGACACCCTTGCCAGACTGCTGTGTAGATTTTACTTTCCTGGAATTCATGAAGATGTTGCTACCTACTGTAATTCCAGTGCTGAGTGTCAGAAAGTAGCCCCAGTCACTAAGAAAGACAAGGTGCTCCTGGTGCCCCCCCTACCCTCGATAGATGTGCCTTTTGAGAGAATTGCAATGGATGTGGTTGGTCCTTTAGACAAAAATAAAAAGGGTAATAGATTTATTCTGGTAGTATGGCGGCAATGCTACTGGATAACCAGAAGCAGTTCCAATGCGTACTGTTACAGCCCCAGAAGTTGCAGCAGAACTTGCCAAAATTTTCAGCAGAGTGGGCATACCTAAAGAAATTATTACCGATCAGGGTAGTAATTTTGGTGCTGCATTACTTAAGGAGCTATACAGGCTGCTAGTTATCAGTGCCATATGAACCTATCACCCTCAGACGGTCTTGTTAAGCGATTTAACCAAACCCTAAAACACATGTTAAAAAGGTTTGTAAAAGGGGAAGGGAAAGACTGGGACTGATACTTGCCTTACCTACTTTTTGCTTACAGAGAAGTGCCACAGGCATCAACAGGGTTTTCACCATTTGCAGTGCTGTATGGTAGGCAGACAAGAGGGCCACTGGATGTGATAAAAGAAATGTGGGAAGATAACCCACCCAGAAACAATCTATAACATCTTATATATGTGCCCTAAGAAAGAAGCTGGCAAAATATGTTGAAATTGCCCATAGTAATCAGGAAGAGGCCCAAATTCAGCAGAAGGTTATGTTATGACCATGGGGTAAAAGAAAAAGTTTTCGAGCCAGGTGAAAAGGTTTTGTTACTGTTACCCTCAACAGAAAATAAACTGTTAATGAAGTGGCAAGGGCCATATAAGGTTCTTAGACATACTGGCACTGTTAACTACGAGATTGAGACCCCTGACAGGAAAAATCCAACTAAGATGCACCATACTAACCTCCTCAAGAAATGAGTTGAAAAAATGCCAAAAGCTTATTTTCTGTCAAGATATGGATCAGGAATTGAGGGTTCTGAAGGCTGAAAAACAAATGTATGGGTTTGAACGTTACTGTTTGCGGTAGTGTTATATAAAAACTGATAATGCAAATGTGCTTAATTGCTGAACGCAGCAAATGTAATTAGAGAATAGAAAGTTTTGGAAACCTGTTTGATAAAACAGGTTCCCTCTTAAGGAGGGGGTGTATGTGACATGGTGGAATAGGAGCCTGACACAGTTGTTAGGGAAAGTGTTTAAAATGCAAGGATCTGTCCTTTCCTGTCCATTTGTCTGTCCAGTTGCGCAACCAAATTTTCCTGTGTGACTTCGAACTTGGATCAACCCGACAGGCTTGCAATTCTTTGCCCCCTTACTGTCTCTCAGTCTTTGCTTGCTGTCTGTCTTTTCCTCCCTTGCATATCTAGATCTGATGATATAAAAATATGTGCAAATCATTGTATGGAAACGTAACTGATGTTGGGATCTCTTTTGTTTAGAAAATAAGCTGCAACTGCAAGAGATTAGAAGAAAAAGGGACACAGAGACTCAAGGAACACTACTTTTATTTTAGGTTACTTATTTATTGAAATTTCGGATAACGCCTTTGAGAATAAGCTCATTTCATAGGTTCCACATCAGACGAACAATACATATTGGTAAAGTATGAGATGGAGAACAAACAAAACAAGGAATTACAAGAGTGTATAACTAGAGAAGTTCCAATACATGTGGCATTGTACAAACTATGCTATGGTGCATATTTGATTAAAACCTGGAATTCAAAGGGTCATATTAGAGGGGGTGGGGTCTTATGAAACAACCCTTTACAGGAAAATGAGAACAGACTCAGCCTAATATTGAATAATCAACAAGGTAAGGGATGGCATCAGCCCAGGGGGTTCGTCAAAGATGAGAAGATATGGGACAACGCATTTTAAAGTGAGCAAGGGCGCTCAGGAGATACTACGGGGGAGGGGATGGGGGAAGCCATAGAGGGCCGAGGGGAAAGAAATGAAAATTACGTACCTACCGTAATTCTTGATCTTCTTGGACGAGTCTCCACCACTCATTCACACTATTGGGATCTGCGCCGGAGGCACCAGGACCCATCGGGAGCAAACCTTTTGCTGGAGGATCGGCACCAGAGATGGCGCCGCGAGCCCTAGCTCGCGCGGTAATGCCTATCTCGGTGTCGACCCTCCAACCGCCTCAGTACCTTTTTCACCAAGGAGGTGCAGCGTAACTAACCTAGAAGGGTAGCCTAACCTAAAGACCGGACATAGGATAGTCCGGGCGACCCGTGTAAGAAGGGTCAACAAAGAAGTCTTCACAGCCTAAAGATCTGAGGGAGTGAAGACCAACAACAGAGGTGAGCTCGGGGGACGGAGGGTGGGCGTGTGAATGAGTGGTGGAGACTCGTCCAAGAAGATCAAGAATTAAGGTAGGTACGTAATTTTCATATCTTCCTGGACATAAGTCTCCACCACTCATTCACACTATTGTGAGAGTACCGAGCTAATAATCCCCCGAGAGGGCGGCAGGAGAGACCAAGAGCTCACGTTTCTAGGACAGAAGTCCACTGAGGATGGCTCTGCCAAAGGAAGAATGTCGTCTGGCATGGACATCTAGTGCATAATGTTTAACGAAAGTATGCACTGAGCTCCAGGTGGCCGCATTGCAGATGTCTGCAATGGGCACGTTGTGGATTTCCGCTAGGGATGCCGTGACCGCTCTAGTAAGTGGCGTAAACTCTACCCTCCAACAACCTGCGCCATGGAATAGCAGTGACGAAGGCACGCCACTAGCCATGATGAGATACATCTGATAGCGACAGGTTGACCCAGCCGGTCTCACTGAAGGAAACGAATAGTTGCTGAGCTTACGAAAATCCTTGGTTCTATCTAGATAGAAACGCAAGGCACTCTTAACATCCAAAGAATGAAGAGAACGTTCCCTTCATTTTGGAAGTCCGCAAAATAAGAGGGAAGGACCAAAGGTTGGTTTAGATGAAATTCTGACACAACCTTAGGAAGAAATTTAGGATGAGTACGAAGAACTACTTTGTCCTTATGTAACACAGTATACGGAGGGTCTGTGACCAGGGCATGTATCTCAGAGACCCTGCGGGCTGAGGTAATGGCCACTAGGAAGGCAGTCTTCCAGGTGAGAAATTTTAGCTCACAGGTAGCCAGAGGTTCGAAAGGTTTCCGAGTGAGCATGTCTAGCACAAGATTAATGTCCCAGGCTGCAACTGGACATCTTGTAGGAGGTCTGGTATGCAGAATCCCCTTAAGAAATCTCTTAACCATAGGTAACTGAGCCAGTGTTAAGGAAAAAACGGGCTCATGATACGCTGAAATGGCACTAAGGTGAACTTTGACTGTAGAGTACTGCAGACCTGAATTTGAGAGGTCCAAAAGGTACTCCAAAACCTTATCTGGTGGACAGGAAAAGGGATTCAAAGAGGACTTTGAACACCAGAGCGAAAAACGCTTCCACTTGGCTGTGTAAGTTTTCCAAGTGGCTGGCTTCCGTGCAGCCAGAAGAATATCTGAAACTCTTCGAGAGACATTTAACCGGTTTACTTCGACCTCTTCAGGAGCCAAGCGTGAAGGTGAAGTGATCTCAGGTTGGGATGGACCACTGGTCCCTGAGTCAAAAGGTTCATCTGCAGGGGAAGTGGTCTCGGAGGAACTGCCAACATATTGTTGAGTAGTGGAAGCCACAGCTGCCGAGGCCAAAAGAGAACAATGAGAATCATCTTGTCCCCCTGGGATTCGAACTTGAGGAGTACTCTCTGAATTAGAGGAAGAGGCGGGAAGGCGTAAAGAAAGCGTTTTGTCCACCGCAGCCTGAACGCATCCTGACAGAAAATGCCAGGCCCTGGATTTCTGGAGCAGAAGAGAGGCAGTTTTGCGTTGAGTGGGGATGCAAAAAGGTCCAGGTCTGGAGTTCCCCACTCTTTGAATAGAGACTGAACTATGGTTGAGTCGAGAGACCACTCATGAGGATCTGTCTCTGTTCTGCTGAGACGGTCTGCCAAGTCGTTCTGTACACCTGGCAGGTAGACCGCTTGAATTAAAGCGTTGTGCTCCAAACACCATTCCCATACCCTCATCGCTTCCCTGCATAAGGGGTAAGAATGAGCACCGCCCTGCTTGTTGATGTAGTACATCACTGCTTTGTTGTCCGTTTGAAGGAGAATGTTCTTGTGACAGAGAATGTCCTTCAACGCTCGGACCGCATAAAGGACGGCTCTCATTTCTAGGACATTTATGTGAAGCTGGGACTCGAGTTGAGTCCACACACCTTGAGTGTGGAGAGCCTGACAGTGAGCTCCCCACCCCATTAGGGATGCGTCCATGGTAATGGAGATTTGATGGTCCAGAGGAGCAAAGGGATATCCTTCCAGGAGATTGCTCTCTTGAGACCACCAGGTGAGTGACCTCTTTAAAGGTTCTGTCACTTTGATGAGATAAGACTGCGGGTGAGTGGTTGGGGACCACTGAGTACTGAGCATCCACTGGGTGGTTCTCATGTGCAGACGTGCTAGGGGTACAGTGAACACTGAGGATGCCATGAGGCCTAGCATTTGTTGCATCAAGAGAACTGTGACTGAGCCGTTTTCCCCGATGTGATGGGCCATCTGAAGGATATCGTTCCTCCTGTCTTCTGGAAGAAAAGCCTTCGCACAGGAGGTGTCCACAAGAGTCCCTATAAAAAGGAGCCTCTGGGAGGGCAGCAGTTGCGATTTCTTGAGGTTGAGCAGAACTCCCCTGGACGTAAGGAGGCGCGAGGCCATCTCTATGGCATCCAGAGTCCCTTGCCTGGAAGGGCTTGCTAGAAGCCAATCGTCCAGATAAGGAAACACCTGTATTCCGACCTTTCTGAGGTGCACTGCCAGAACTGCACAACACTTTGTAAAAACTCGCGGCGCCGAGGATAGCCCAAAGGGCAGGACTCTGAACTGATAATGTTGTCCCAGAGCCACAAACCTCATACTGGGAAAAATACCCTTGGTAACTGGCAATACGCATACTTAGAGTAGAAGCAGCAAAGACTCTCTTACCTAAGGTGTCTATCTTACGAGATTCTTTGTTAATAGGTCGAGCTGTAGTAGTTTGAGGAAGAACGACCTTATCATTCTCTGCCAGGACTACAATAGGATCCGCAAAGGCTTGAGATGCCAAAATGGGACAATCCTTGGGGGCTGAATATTTCCTATCAATGGATTTAGCCACCGAAGGGGTGAGAGCAGGATTATTCCATACCATTTGAGACAGCGTCTCGAAGGAAGGCTGAACCGGAGGAGTCAAATCCGTAGGGATCTCCGAGGCATGAAGATACTGGAGTCTTAACAATTTCCCAGGATCGATGTCTGTAGTCTGGAGAGAAAGTGTGGAACTCAGATTTTTCAACAGAGACTTAAAGGACAGGTCCTCGACCACAGGCTCTGTAGCAGTAATAGATCCTGCTTCGTCCACTTCATCACCCAACCGAAGGTCTGGCTCAGGCTCAACGTCATCTCCTGACAGTCCAGGAGAGACTGTATGGACAGGAAAGGAATGAAAATCAGAAGAGGAGGAAGAAGGAAACAAGTGAAAAGAGGAGTCCCCGAGAGCCCCAGGCGCCGAGGAGGTGCACGGCACCGAGAACGACGCTGCGAGACCGTACGGCGCCGGGAAGCCGCACGGTGCCGAGGACGGCGCCAAGCGCAGCATCGACGCCGAGGACGGCGCTGAGAGGCCACATGACGCCGAGGGCGCCGAAAACACTCCCAGACTCCGAAAAACAGGTTTTGAAGGAAGAAGAGCAGGAGATAAGGGCATCGGTGTGGCCCCCTGCGCCGTAGCCATGTGAAGGGGGGAACACCTAAGCGCGGAGTCGACGGAACCGAAGAAGGTGCCGGGCGACCAGGAAGGTCCAACCGCCCTACCTGGTCGCCCAAAGAGCCCGAAGGCCCACGACCGACCGAGCCAGGTAGCCGAACCAACCTCCGAGCCCATTGCTCCATAAGAGCGGCCCACTGATGAAACTGCTCATCTGAAGACCGACCTTCGGGCGGGGTAGGGCTCCGATGTCGAGGCCGTCGGCTACCAGAAGCAGAGGCTGGCGACTCCGAAGGAGGAGACCGGCCACTAGCCCCGATAACCGAGCATCTACGCGCAGACATATCAGAGGGTGACTTCGAGTGATGCCTTCTCTTTTTAGACCTGTGGGCCGAAGAAGAGCTCGAGGCCGAACGGTGCCGAGAGTGCGACCGTTTATTTTTATGCTTCCAGGGGGACCGCCCATACCCCCGGGCATTGGACTGACCATTGTTAGACCTCCCCTCCGGAGAAGGCGGCGGACCGGACCCAGCCCAACTGACTGAACAGCTTTCATACTAAGTCTCCCTACCATCACCTGACCTGCTCATGGTCGACTCCGTCAAAGTAGGCTGAGACTTCTTTATTGTATTTATTTTAAAAATAAGAATAAATTTAAGCGATACATTATCGAGATAATACTACAAAATAATAAAAACTGAAAACTATGCTGCTAGTTTGAAGTTTGACTCCCGACAGGTGAGCGACGTCGTCACTGAAGTGCACTCGACGGCGGGAAAAAAGGAACTGAGGCGGTTGGAGGGTCGACGCCAAGATAGGCATTACCACGCGAGCTAGGGCTCGCGGTGCCATTCCTCGCGGCGCCATCTCTGGCACCGACCCTCCAGCAAAAAGTTTGCTCCCGATGGGTCCTGGTGCCTCCGGCGCAGATCCCAATAGTGTGAATGAGTGGTGGAGACTTATGTCCAGGAAGATTGGAAGAAATCAAGAGGAAATGTGAAAGGAGAATGATTAGCAACTTAGTACACTTATTTACATACAAAGAACAGTTATGCATAAGGTCAGGATAGCATAAGGCTAAGTAAGTAAGTAAGTGCTAAGGTAAGTAAGTGCTGGTCACAAGAAGGAAGGTTATTGGAAGCAGTCACAACTGGCATCAGCAACTAGCTGTTGCTTAAGTTTAACCTTGAAGGAGCCCAAGGTGGATTCTGAAGTGATGTCATGGTGCAGCGAGTTCATCCATAGCGGGGGCACAGTAGGCAAAGGACCTTTGTCCCAGAGAAGTGTGACAGCGGGGTATATTAAAAATCTGGCTAGTAGAGCTTCTGGTGCAATGACAGTTGATAGTGGGGGCAATAAGCTTTTGCACTCCTGGGGGCATTTTGCCTAAGCTTACATTTTTGGACAGTAAACATGTTTAGTACATGAGTCTACCTGTGAATTGGAGTCAGTTAGCCTGAGCGTACATGTCGCAGGTATGGGACAGATGGGCTGAGCCGGTAAGGAGCCCGGCATGCTTTGCTGAGTGCAACTATGATGCGGCGAAGAGTTGTTTCAGTAGCTGATCCATAGATTGGTAAGCCGTAATCAATAAGCGAGACAAGAGAGCTTTGAATGGCCAGGTTAAGAGCCTCTGGGGTCAAACACTGCATATGCCTGTAAAGTAGCCCAATGCGGGTGTTAACAGCCTTAGCAATGTTGTCAATGTGATAGGCATAGGTCATTGTACTGTCAAAAGTAATCCCCAGATATTTAAAGAGCTGAACTAGCTGCAGGGGAGAGCCCTCTTCGTTGGTGATAGAGTGAGGGTAAGTTCTATGCCTATTTTGAGAGCTGGAGAACAGCATAGTTTTAGTCTTATTGTAATTCATAACTAACTTGTGCTTATGGAAACATCTTTCTACAACTACGAAATTGCTCTGTAGCCTAGATTCAAGAACCTTAGGGTCTGGATCACTGGTAAACAGGACAGTATCATCAGCATATAAAAGGGTGTGACCCTGACAGGAGTAAGGAAGGTTGTTGAGGAAAATGCCAAATAAAAGAGGGCCCAAGATGGACCCTTGAGGAACTCCAGATAGGACAGGTCTGCTATCCGAGAGGGTGTTACCAATCTTCACCTGCTGTGTACGGTTGTGCAGGTAACTTTCAAACCAGGCTGCACTGTCACGAGCTAGGCCAATGGTGGTAAGCTGTTCGACCAGGAGGGCACGATTCACTGCGTCGAAAGGTTTGGTTAAATCAATGAAAGCAGCACTGACCAGGTGTACTTGATCTAAGGAGTGGTGAATAAAGCCTGTGAACTCCACAAGGGCGGTAGTGGTACTATGACCATTTCTGAACCAGTGTTGCTGCGGGTATTGTAGCTGATTTTTTTCTAAGCATTCAACCAGTTGGTCAGCCACTATATGCTCAAGAGCTTTCGAGAGTGGGGGCAGGATAGAGATAAGCCTGTAGTTCCCAGTAACTGTGCGATCCCCAGACTTATTAACTGGTGTCACAGTGGCAGATTTCCATTTCTGAGGGAACTGAGAGTAACTAAGTGACATGTTAATAATATGTGATAGAGGGGACAGAATTTATCCAGCGTAAGGGTTACAAACTTAAGATCCAGGGTGTCACCACTAAATCTTGATTTCCCTAGTCCCTTGAGTAGGTAATTCCTGGCTTCATGGGCTGAGGGTTTTGAAGTAGAAAGGAGGATGAGAAGCGTGCTGAGCCTCTTTCCCAGAGTAGTCACTTGTGAGGGGGGTGAGAGAAGTAGCCAGGTGGCTGGACACCACTCAGGTCTGTGAAGGCACTATTAAAAGTGTTAGCAATAAGTTTGGGGTCGAGTAAGGGTACACCATCAATGTTAAGCATGGTAGGGGCAGATCTGAGGTCTCTCCCAGTGACCTCTTTAAGGTTAGTCCAAAATTTTATGCCATCATTCCAGGTCTGAGAGAGCAATTCCTTATAATATTGATTTTTAGCTGCACGAATAGCCCTCGTCCAGTTGTTTCTAGCCGCTTTGTACCTCTGGATGTCGGCCTGGTTACACAGGGACCTGGACCTGTGCCATAGATGGTCCCTGGCATTCAGAAGCTCAAGGAGGTCTGGAGAAAACCAGGGATTACAGCAGCCTTTGATTTTACACTTTTTATGGGGGGCATGCTTATCACATATAGCGTTGAGCTGAAGAATGAATTGGTCGAGGGCAATGTCAGCGTTGTTAGTTGTGTAAACCATTGACCAGTCCTGATTACGCAGGTCAGCTTTTAGTGATTCAAGATGCCCACGGATGAGTACCCTGGTGGTAATTGTTCTAGCGGGTGGTTTAGAGAATTTGTTCGCCCAATGAAACAAGACTGGGGAGTGGTCACTGAAGGCATCTGGGAGTACGGTTGTGTCCGATATATTATCAGGGTGGTTAGAGAGCACCCAGTCCAGTAAGGTACCTGTCCCAGTTTTATAGTCGATTCTAGTGGGGGACTAAACTAGCTGGGTGAGGTGAACTGCATCTCTGAAAGGGCTTGTGTCAGGAGAGAGCCAACAGATATTGAAATCTCCTAACATGATAATTTCCGAATTAAGACTCAGAGCTAAAACACTCCAGGAGTGAATCAAAGCAGGAGGCCGTCTGTCTGGGAGGAATATAAATTTAAAACACAGTAAGGGTTTTATTGTGTGCACCTAGAAGCACTTTTATGGCAAGGGCTTGCATATGGTCATCAGTTTTGGGCAGAGTTAGGATGAGACCCTGAAGGCTGTTTCGGAGGCAAATCACACAACTGCGCCCAAGCTTGGAGAGATGATCCTGTCTAAAGACTGTGTAGCCTGGGACGGAAATTGAAGCATCCGCTACTTTTGGAGAAAGCCATGTTTCTACGACTGAGAGGATGTCTGGGTTATGTTGTAAGATCCATGCATTCAGTACCTCCATTTTGGGGAGGAGGCTGCATATATAAAGTGAGGCAATTTTAAGTAACCCAGTGGATGACTGTGGGTACGCCTTAAGTTATGGAGGGCCAGGGCTGGGGTGAATATTGCCAGAAAGGAGCAGCAACAGTAAGGCCAGTCTACACAGATATTCCTTTAACTGCTTATTGCTGAGTTTGTGAAGCTTCCTCTGAGTTGAGCACACTTTACAGTTGGCTTGTAAGTTGAAGATCCCAGGGAGGAGTGCCAAAGGGGGTAGCCAGCTAGGGCGATGACATGGCAACCCCCAGTCACCAGGTGAATGCAGGTTACATGGCACAGTAAGAGAGTCACAGCATTGGGATAAGGTGATAGTACTAATTACAAGAGACATTATGATACCAAGGGGTGCAGCAGTAAGGGCACACGCAAGGTCCCAAGCACAGTGCAAGGTTAATTATACCGGTGTTTTTTTTTTTTTTCTTTAGAGTACAATATGCTGAAAGTGAGAAACAAGGGAGGGGATAACGGTGTTTAGAACAAGAAAAAGGCAGAGGCAAGTTGGACAAGTGGGTTGGAGGATTAATAGGAAAAATAAGATGCTTCTAGTGGCAGATCAGCATAAACTGCAAATGGGAAAACTTAAATCAACTCTAAGAGTGAGAAATCAAAACATTTCATGCAGAGCTCAGTCCTAGCATTAATTTATTGGCAGCAGTTCCTAGAGGACTTCTGGATTGCTGCACATAGTGTGAGGAATACTGGCAAACAGGAGCAAGCGAGATTCCTCCAGGGGTAGATGCCAAAATTCAGAGTTCCAACCCGTACCTTGCTTGGAGGGTGAGCTTCGTGCAGCTTCGCCTTAGACAAGTTATCAAACTGCAGAATGCAGTTTGCTTGAGAGGAAACAGCCCGAAAGGGAACAGTAGTCCCTTGTTTTTTCTCCTCTGTACATAGTTATTCTGAACAAGTTTTTTTTTTTTTTTTTTTTTATGTTACTGCTACTGTAAATAAATATTTTTGGTAAATTCTACAACTGCTCCTGGTTTTCCCTATGCTTCCTGACCTGTGCCTCGATGACAATAGTGTCGGTCTGTACCAACTATGTTCCTGCTGTCAGAAGGGACTGCAAGGCCTGAAGGGCGTACAGGACCGCCCTCATCACCAGAATGTTTATGTAGATCGAAGATTCCAACTTGGACATTTTCCCCTGTGTTTGGTGGTCTCCCTGGTGAGTTCCCCAACCCAGATCCGCTGTGTCTGTGGCGAGAGTCGGGGGGAGGGTCTGAATGGTGTTCCCCAAGATATGTTTAGAGGGTCCTGCCACCAAGAAAGGTCCTTCCTGAGTGCACTGGACTTTCAGAATGGGATGATCTAGGTCTGTAGCCTGATCCCATTGGACCAGTAAGGTCCACTGGGTGACTCTCATATGCAGCCTTGCCATAGGTATGGTCGGAATGGCCACGGCCATCAAGCCAAGGAAGCATAAAAACACCTTGGCTGGAGAAGGCTTCCAGCTTGGCCTGCTCCTGCAAAGTATCAACTCTGTCCAACGGGAGGAAGGCCTTGCTCATGTCCAGTACCGCTCCAATGAATTGGAGGCACTGGGATGGGACCAGAGACAACTTGGAGTAACTGATAGTAATACCCAGTCGTGCAAAAAGGTCCAGGGTGGAGGACAGGGAATCCTCCAGGCTGCTCCTAGACGAGGCTGTTATGAGCCAGTCATTCAGGTATGGGAACACAAATTCCCTGGCAACGAAGTGCTACTGCCACCACCGCTAGGCACTTGGTGAAGACTCTGGGTGCCAAGGAAAGGCCAAAGGGGAAGGCT
This sequence comes from Neoceratodus forsteri, assembly GCA_016271365.2. NCBI lineage: Eukaryota > Metazoa > Chordata > Ceratodontiformes > Ceratodontidae > Neoceratodus > Neoceratodus forsteri. Next base: position 1,040,290,388 of record CM057456.1, on the reverse strand, counting down.
TTGAACTGGAAGTGCTCCCCTTGTAAGGGAAAACCGCAGGAAGCGGCGGTGGCCTGGGAAAACCGGAAAGTGCAGGTACGTGTCCTGCATATCCAGTGCACAGAGCCAAGGGTCTATCTAGAGCAGGGGCAGGAGTCCCTGGAGTGTCAGCATGCGGAACCTTTTGTACTCTACATAAAGGTTCAGCTGGCTGAGGTCTAAGATGGGCCTGAGATCGCTCATCTTTTTGAGAACGAGGAAGAAATGGGAGTAATAACCTTTTCCCCTCTGTGCCCAGGGAACTGGTTCTATTGTGGATTTTTGGAGTAGAGCATGGATCTCGCCCCTTACCAGCGTTACGTGGTCTCAGGGATAATGAGATCATCTTGGAGGAGAGTCTGGAGGTTTTTCCAGAAACTCAACAGTGTGCCCTCTTGCTACAAGTTGAATGACCCAGGAACCCGAAGTGATGCCCTGCCACTCTGCTAGGTGGAGGGCAAATCTTCCTCCCACTGGCTCCACACTGTTTGGAGATGGAGGTGGGCTGAAGTAGTCAGGAGGTGGAGGACCGGGGAAGGGAAGGCACTGCCTGCAGCTCGTTGGGTCTGGAAGACAGGGGAGAGGTTAACGGCAGGTTCCAATGCTCTCCTTTTGTTTTGACGCCTGTTAAAAGACGGTTTGCCGTGGCGCTTTTGCTGGTGCCAAAAGGGCTACTTGGGCTTGAAGCCCGCCTTGTACATTGACTTAACTGATCTCAGGGCCTGCCTGCTGTCCTGGAGGCACGTGATGATGTCCTTGGTATTGCTTCCAAAGAGGATGGATCCTCAGAAGGGGGCGTCGTGTATGGCTACCTAAACATCCTGGCACGGCCCGGAAATATGTAGCCAAACATGGTGCCTGAGGCAGACTGCTGGTGCCAAGGAGCGAGCCACAGCATCTACAGAGTCGTAGGTAGCCCTCAATGCATGCGCCGTGGTGGAACAAAGCAATTGTAGTGGGGGGTGGCAGGAAGTAGGCTGTTGGTTAACTAGAATCTGCAGCTTATCCAGTAGGTAGGGAAATGGGCAGTCTGGGTGGGCCAAGTGGTCCTTATCTGCCATCAAAGTCTACGTTTCTATGTTACAAGAGATCTTAGACAGCCTCAGGGCCTTGGTGAGCTCCGACTTAAGGTCTGAGTCCTCCACCGTTTGCAGCCTAGCCTTGAGCTGAGCCATGGTAGCTTTCTGGTATGAAATCATATGTGCTACATAGTTCAAGGAACATAAGGCACATGTAGAGGAGGAGTAGATCTTACGGCCGAACTGATCTAACTGCCTCGACTCCTTGTCAGGAGGGGAGGTACTCATATGTTTAGGTCTGGCAGTACAGTTGTGAGCTGCAGCAATCACTATGGAGTTTGCCTTTGGGTGAGTGCACAGATAAGGAGTGCTCTTAGGAGAATGGTAGGCCCGGTCTGCCTTCTTGGGGATGGCCGGGATGGAGTGAGGAATCTGCCAGATAGAGGAGATAAGATCCTCGTGGGGCTCTGTCCACGGGGGGATCAGAAAGGGTGATGCCTCCGCAAAGTCCAAGTGCTCTACCAGGTGTTTGCGTTTTGAGTCGTGCTCCCCCGCATTCCAACCATTAGCTTGCTGGTAGGTGCAGAGGAGTTCGGTGAAGGAGGGGTCTTCGGGAGGAGACTTGGGAGACTCCTTACCCTTGGAACACCGTAACTTCCAAAAGGTTTCCAGAGAACGATTCAGAGGAGTCAGCTTCCAAGTCCAAGGATTCCCCTGTCAGAGGTCTTAGGCTTGGTCAGAGTGACCTCTGGAGTAGCACCCCCAGAAATGTGCGCCATGGTGGAACGGCCTGACCTATGTGAACCCATGGGAGACAAGCAGCGTGGGGTGGGGAATGCCACTGGGGCCGGCAGTCTCTTGTCTAAAATCTGCCACTAACTCGGATCTGGCCTCCCACCACCAGGTCTGGAACATGGCCTGGAGGTCCTACTGAGGCTGAGGTGGAGGCCAGAAGTACTGGTAACCCATCATGGGATAATGAGGGGTAGGGTAACCTGGAGCCTGATGAGAAAGGCCATAGCCCGGTGCTGATTTCCAAGGTAAAAGCCATGGGCGAAAGGAGGCGACGTCGGGCCTGACAGCGGGTAGCCTGGCATCGGCAGGCCCGGGTAATGTGAATAGCCCAAGGGCAGACCATGGGGAATACCCTGATGGTCCAAGGGGGTCCCCAGGGGCCTCGAAAGACGGCAAAGCAGAGGAACTGGGCAAGTTATCCAGCGTCACGAGTCCCGGCATCAGGATATCTATAGTCAGGGCTGGCGTCGGGAAGCCTGGCATCTGGTTTTCAGGCATCGAGAAAGATGGAATCAAACTCAGGGGGCCTGACAGAGACTCCAACGGGAGGTGGACCAAGGAGTCATACGGGGCACCTTAGGTCAGAGGCCCGGAGCCCGGCAGAGGGGCCCCTGGTGTCGGGGCTGAGGGATGGTCCGTGTGATAGGAAGATCCCTGGGAAATGGTGGAGGAACCGACTCCAATGTAAGGGTCCCAGGAGTGTTATCCACAAGTTCCTGGAGGGTTACCCGTGCTGGAGTGGATGAAGAAAATACCACGTCCAGGGGACCCACTTCCTCCTCCATCCTGGGTAGAGGGTCAGGCACAGGCGGTTCCACCATCAAAGGTGGAGGGGAAGGCTCCCTGTCAAGGGAAACCTGACAGGAGGGCTGGCCTTGAGAGATCAGCAAGCTCAGCCGGACGTCGGGTGTGTCGGTATCAGCCCCGATGGGCGAGCTTCGACCGAGCGGACACCAGAGTCCGCTGCGTCCAACTTATTGGTCAGTGGAGAATGATCTGGGTGGGCGAGGGAGGAGCCCCTGACTGGCTTATCAGCTGATGTTGGGCAGGTTCCCTCTGGGCGAGAACCCGACTTATCGACGACTGGGCGGCTTACCGGTGGTAACCAGGCGTCCGCTGGAGGTCCCGGCGGTGACTTATTGATCAAGAAGCCTGTTTTAATGGGCTTAAGAGAAGTGGAGGTACCGGAGGAACCGGACGACGAGGCCTGGACAATCACCAGGGGAGGTGGCCGAGGAGCGGTCTTATCTGCAGGCTTGAGCCCCGCGGCCTTACTGGTAGAGGGACGTTCTAGGTCCTCAAGGCGCTCCCGCTCCCAGTGCTTCTCTTTGTCTTTCTTCTTTTTATTTTCCACCGAAGGGAACAAGCGGAGTCCCTCAGCTTCTGCATCTCTTGCTCCAAGGTGGCCATCCTGGACTTCTAAAGATAGGCTTCTAGGGCCTGTTGCCTGCGTTTGCGTGTGGCCTGATTGAAGTGCATGCAAGCCGGGCAGGCCTTGATGTTATGGGCTGGGCCTATGGAGAAGAGGCAGAGTTTATGGCTGTCTTTGTGAAGGACCTGCAAGCCGCACTTCTTGGTCTTCAGAGGATTGGATGGAGAAGACATAAAACTAAAGAAGAACGAACTATTATCGACAGAAAATAAAGAAATACTTATCAAAATGGCGATTGACTGGAGCAACGTTCACCGCAAGGTCCCTGTGCAGGTCGATGGCGGGAAAGAAATGGAAATGACGTACCTACCGTAATTCTTGATCTTCTTGGACGAGTCTCCACCACTCATTCACACTAACTAGCACCCATCAGGAGCAAACTTTTTTGCTGGAAAGTCGGCGCCTGAGATGGCGCCACGAGGAGCAGCACCGTGAGCCTCAGCTCGTGCGGTAATGAATATCTCAACGTCGACCTTCCAACCGCCTCAGTACCTTTTTTTCTGAGGAGGTGCAGCCTAACTAACCTAGAAGGATAGCCTAAACAAAAACCGGACATAAGATAGTCCGGAAGACCCGTATAAGAAGGGTCAACAAAGAAGTCTTCACAGCCTGAAGAATTGAGGGAGTGAAGACCAACAACAGAGGTGAGCTTGGGGGATGGAGGGTGGGTGTGTGAATGAGTGGTGGATACTCATCCAAGAAGATCAACAATTACAGTAGGTACGTAATTTCCATATCTTCCTGGACATAAGTCTCCACCACTCATTCACACTAATGGGAGAGTACCGAGCTAATAATCCCCCGAGAGGGCGGCAGGAAAGACCAAGAGCTCACAGATTTAGGACAGAAGTCCATTAAGGATGGTTCTGCCAAAGGACAGATGTCGTCTGGCATGAACATCCAGGGCATAGTGTTTAACGAAAGTATGCACTGAGCTCCAGGTAGCCGCATTGCAAATATCTGCAATGGGAACGTTGCGGATTTCTGCCAGAGATGCCGCTACCGCCCTAGTAGAGTAAGCGTACACTCTGCCCTCCAGCTTAACCTGCGCCATGGAATAACAGTGGCGAAGGCATGCCACTAGCCATGCTGAGATACATCTGATAGCGACAGGTTGATTCGCGGGTCTTGCTGAAGGAAACAAACAGTTGTTGAGCTTTACAAAAGTCTTTGTTCTATCTAGATAGAAACGCAAAGCTCTCTTGATGTCCAAGGAATGAAGAGAACGTTCTCCTTCATTTTGGAAGTCCGCAAAGTAAGAGGGTAGGACCAAAGGTTGGTTTAGATGAAATTCCGAAACAACCTTAGGAAGAAATTTAGGATGGGTTCTAAGGACTACTTTGTCTTTATGGAACACAGTATATGGAGGGTCTGTGACCAAGGCATGTACTGTATCTCAGAGACCCTGCAGGCTGAGGTAATGGCCACTAGGAAGGCCGTTTTCCAGGTCAGAAAGTTTAGCTCACAGGTAGCCAGAGGTTCGAAAGGTTTCTGAGTGAGCATGTCTAGTACAAGATTAATGTCCCAGGCTGCGACTGGACGTCTTACAGGTGGTCTGGTATGCAGAATTCCCTTAAGAAACCTCTTAACCACAGGTAACTGAGCCAGTGACAAGGAAAGTACCAGCTCATGATAAGCTGAAATGGCACAAAGGTGAACTTTGACTGTAGAGTACTGCAGACCTGAATTTGAGAGGTCTAAGAGGTACTCCAAAATTTTATCTGGTGGGCAGGAAAAGGGATTTAAAGAGGATTTTGCACACCAGAGCGAAAAACGCTTCCATTTGGCTGTGTAAGTTTTTCTAGTGGCTGGCTTCCACGCAGCCAAAAGAATATTGGAAACCCTGCAAGAGACGTTGAATCTATTCACTTCTATCTCTTCAGGAGCCAAGCGTGAAGGTGAAGCGACCTCAAGTTGGGATTAACAACCGGCCCTTGAGTCAAGAGGTTCGTCTGAAGTGGGAGTGGTTTCGGCGGAGCTGCCGATATACTGTTGAGTAGTAGAAACCACATTTGTCGAGGCCAGAAGGGAGCAATGAGGATCATTTTGTCCCCCTGGGATTTGAACTTGAGAAGTACCCTCTGAATTAAAGGAAGAGGCGGAAAGGCGTATAGAAAGCGTTTTTTCCACTGCAGCCTGAACGCATTCTGACAGAAAATGCCAGGCCCTGGATTTCTGGAACAGAAGAGAGGCAGTTTTGTTCTGAGTGGGGATGAAAAAAGGTCCAGGTCTGGAGTTCCCCACTCTGCGAATATTGACTGAACTACGGCTGAATCGAGAGACCATTCGTGAGGATCTGTCTCTGTTCTGCTGAGGCGGTCCGCCAGTTTGTTCTGTACTCCTGGCAGGTAGACCGCTTGAATTAGAGACTTGTGCTGTAAGCACCATTCCCACACTCTCATCGCTTCTCTGCATAAGAGTGAGCGCCGCCCTGTTTGTTGATGTAATACATCACCGCTTTGTTGTCCGTCTGAAGGAGAATGCTCTTGTGACAGAGAATGTCCTTCAATGCACGGACCGCATAAAGGACGGCTCTCATTTCCAAGACATTTATGTGAAGCTGGGACTTGACCAGAGTCCACGTACCTCGAGTGTGGAGAGCCTGACAGTGAGCCCCCCACCCCATCAGGGACGCGTCTGTGGTAATGGAAATCTGATGATCCAGAGGAGCAAAGGGATACCCTTCTAGGAAATTGTTCTCTTGCGACCACCAGGTGAGTGACCTCTTTAGAGGTTCTGTCACCTTGATGAGAAAAGACTGCGGGTGATTGGTTGGGGACCCCTGAGTACTGAGCATCCACTGAGAAGTTCTCATGTGAAGGCGCGCTAGGGGTTCAGTGAACACTGAGGATGCCATGAGACCTAGCATCCGTTGCATCGAGAGAGCTGGAACAGAGTTGCTCTCTCCGATGAGACGGGCCATCTGAAGGATATCGCTCCTTCTGTCTTCTAGCAGAAAAACCTTCGCACAGGAGGTGTCCAGAAGAGTTCCTATAAAGAGGAGTCTCTGGGAGGGCTGCAGCTGCGATTTTTTGAGGTTTAGCAGTACTCCCATGGACGTGAGAAAGGTTGAAGCCGCGGCTACGGCGTCCAGAGTTCCCTGCCTGGAAGGACTTGCCAGAAGCCAGTCGTCCAGATAAGGGAACACTTGAATTCTGATCTTTCTGAGATGCGCTGCGAGAACTGCACAACATTTTGTAAAAACTCGTGGCGCCGAGGACAGCCCAAAGGGCAGGACTCTGAACTGATAATGCTGTCCCAGAGCCACAAACCTTAGGAATTTGTGATGCTTCGGGTGAATAGAAATGTGCTGGTAAGCATCCTGCATGTCTAGGGAGGCTAGCCAGTCGTGCTGATGAAGCAAAGGTAACAAGGTTCCTAGTGAAATCATTTTGAATTTCTCCTTGGGCAGAAACTTGTTTAGTTTTCTGAGGTCCAAAATGGGGCGCATGCCCCCGGTTTTCTTTGGAACCAGAAAGTAATGGGAGTAGAACCCTGTGTTCCGTTGGTGCAGCGGAACGACTTCTACTGCCCTGTTGTGCAGAAGGCCCTGGATCTCGGAGGCGAGAAGGTCTGACTGAAGTGCTGACAGCCTGGGCTGTCGTTTTGCGGGACGATCTGGAGGGGTCTCCACAAGATTGAGTGAATATCCCTCGCGGATTATCCAGAGGACCCATTTTTCTGAGGTTATGGACTTCCACTGATTGTAGAAGTGCGTCAGACGACCTCCCACCGCTGAGGAAAAGTCCACCTCGGGCAGCTGAGGTGGGACTTGGGCCAAAAACTCAGAAAGTGGCGCTGGGCGCTTTGGGTCCTTGAGCCTTCTGTTGCGTTTTCTTTTGAGGCTGGGGGGCTTGGTTTTTATGAAAACTTCCTCTGCCTCGAAAGGACTGATGGTTATGAAACTGGCGTTTATTAACACCCCCTCGATAGGGGACAGGAGGAGGTTGAGCTAACTTAATGGCTGACCTAGTCTTTTGTGTAGCTTCTAGAGCCTGTTCTACTTGAGGGCCGAAGAGATACACATCATCAAAAGGCAATGCCATTACCTGCTGCTGTGCATCATTTGTAAAACCTGAAGTGCGCAGCCAGGAATGACAGCGGGTACAAATGCCGGCCGCCGCCGCTCTGGAAGCAGTATCAAAAGCATACATAGCCGCTTTAACCTGCTGGTTGTTGGATTCGATACCCCCTGGTAATGGTCTGAAGAAGCTCTGACTTTGTATCTGATTCCGGAAGAGCTTCAACCATCTGTTTGAGCGAATGCCAAAGAATATACTCATATTGAGAGAAATAGCCCTGGTAGCTAGCAATACGCATACCCAGGGTGGAAGCAGCAAAGACTCTCTTACCTAAAGTGTCTACCTTATGAGATTCTTTGTTAATAGGTCGGGCTGTAGTAGTTTGGGGAAGGACGACCTTATCATTCTCTGCCAAAACTACAATAGGATCCGCAAAGGCTTGGGATGCCAAAATTGGTCGATCCTTGGGGGCTGAGTATTTCCAATCTATGGATTTAGCCACCGAAGGAATGAGAGCAAGATTACTCCATACCATTTGAGACAGCGTTTCAAAGGATGGCTGTACCGGAGGAGTCAAATCCGTAGGGATCTCCGGAACATGGAGATATTGGAGTCTTAGCAATTTCCCAGGATCGATATCTGTAGTTTGGAGAGAAAGGGTGGAAATCAAGTTTTTCAGCAGAGACTTAAAAGACAGGTCCTCGACCACAGGCTCTGCAGCAGGAATAGACCCTGTTTCTTCCACTTCATCACCCAGCCTAAGGTCTGGGTCAGGCTCAATGTCATCTCCTGACAGTCCAGGAGGGACTGTATGGACAGGAAAGGAGTGAAAATCAGATGGAAATGAGGAAGGAAGGGTTAGGGAGGAGTCCTGAGATGGACGCCCTAAGGACTCCCAAGCGCCCAGAGGCACGCAGGCGCTGAATACTGCGGTGCCAAAGCATACGGCACCGAGGATGGTGGCGAAGCCGCCGCGGCACCGACAATGCATATGGCGCAGAAGGCGGTGCCAACAAAGCGCACGGCGCCAAATAACTGAATGGTGCCGACAGACGTCCCAGCGCCGAAGACGGCGCTGAGCGCGCCTTCGACGCCGAGGGTGTCGAAAACACCCCAAGACAAAACAGGATTTGAGGAGAAGGGAGGAAGAAGAGCAGGAGATAGAGGCATCGGTGTGGCCCCCTGCGCCGCAGCCATATTGGGGGGGGCACCTAAGCGTGGAGTCGACGGCACCGGAGACGGTGCCGCACGACCAGGAGGCTCAACCGCCCTACCTGGTCTCCCAAGAAGCCCGAAGGCCCCTGGTGACCGGACCAGGCAGCTGGACCAACCTCCGAGCCCACTGCTCCATAAGAGCAGCCCAGTGATGAAACTGCTCATCTGAAGACCTACCAGAGGGCGGGTGGGGCTCCGATGTCGAAGATGTCGGCTACCAGAAACAGAAGCTGGCTCGAAGGAGGACACGGCAACTAGCTCCAATAACTGACCATCTATCGCAGACATATCAGAGGCGACCTCGGTGATGCCTTCTCTTTTTGACCTATGGGTCGAAGAAGAGCTCGAGGCTGAACGGTGCCGAGAATGCGACCGTTTATTTTTATGCTTTCGAAGGGACCGCCCGCCCCCTCGGGCACTGGACTGACTGTTGTCGGACCCCCTCTCCGGAGAAGGCGTCGGACTGGACCCAGCCCGGCTGACTGAACAGCTTTCATACGAAGTCTCCCTACCGTCACCTGACCCGCTCATGGTCGACTCCGTCAAAGTAGGCTGAGCCTTCTTTGTAAATGAGAATAAACTTAAGCGATACTTATTCGAGATATTATTACAAAATAATAAAACTGAAAACTATGCTGCTAGTTTGAAGTTTGACTCCCGGCGGGCGAGCGATGTCGTCATTGAAGTGCACTCGCCGGCGGGGAAAAAAGGAACTGAGGCAGTTGGAAGGTCGACGCCGAGATATTCATTACCGCATGAACTGAGGCTCGCGGTGCCGCTCCTCGCGGCGCCATCTCAGACGCCGACCTTCCAGCAAAAAAGTTTGCTCCCGATGGGTCCTAGTGCCTCCGGCGCAGATCCCATTAGTGTAAATGAGTGGTGGAGACTTATGTCCAGGAAGATATGGAAGGCAGGCACAGGGACCACCCACTTACAGGGCCACAATGACGCTAGTCACGTGATGTCGGGTGGGCGGTACCCCGCCAGACATTGCTAGTAAAAGTTTATCGTGTGGTCCTGATGCCAGGGGGGCGCAATCCTACGTGTTATGATCTACTGCAGGAACCCTCTTGAAGTAAGATCAGCTAGTTAGAGCATTTCCTGGGTTTCTGATATGCGATTCCACCATGTATGCATGACACCACTTTTCATTAGTATACGCTCCATCCATGCCTTTGTGCTGCTCTGCAAACTGCTTTGTGCCACACAAACTAGTTTCCAATATATGGACTGGCTCACAAACTATAATCTAATACTAACATCCCAGTTTGCGCAGTACAAACTGCACACAGTTATCACACAGCACAATATACAGTAGTATACAGTACCTTGATAAGTGATCTTGAATTTTTAACCTTCAATGCAATGTCATGTTTATCTCCCAAGTCTCTTCTTTTCTCTCGGATTCCTGTTTCTTCACCCCTTACCAGTCTGTGTTTTGGAAAGACCACACCACTATCACCTCCCTTCTCAGGCTCATGGATTCCATCTTTCTCAGGGATGGATAGTGGCCAAATTACATCTGCCATTTTTGTCGACCTCGCTACCGCTTTTGACACTGTCTCCCACACCCTGTTACTGCACTCAGTCTCCTCAGCTGGTCTCGTGGTGTCAGCTACACACTGGTTTAAATCCTACCTCTCTGCCAGGACCCAGTCTGTCAGAACTACTGATTCCAGTTCCCCTCCACTCCATATCAAAACTGGAGTCCCACAGGGCTCAGTGCTTGGGCCTTTGCTCTTCTCTATATTCCTAAATGACCTGCCAACTGTCTGCACCTCCTCTTCCATCCACATGTACGCAGACGACACTGTCATGTTCACCACTGGTCAGTTCCCTTCAGATGTGGCAACAAGATTACAGCATGACTTCGACCAGCTTCAGCTCTGGCTTGCCTCACATTAACTCTTCTTAAACACCAAGAAAACAGTCTCAATGACCTTTGGTACTAGGCAGAGACTCTCTCGGTTCCCAGTCCTCCCCACATTCCACACCCCTGATGGGACTTCTCTGGAGGACACATCCTCATTTAGATACCTTGGGGTTTCGCCGGACCAACACCCCACCTTCCCAGGGCACATAGACGCCATCCTGAAAAAACTGCACCCCAAGCTTGGTGCTCTATACCGGAACCATAGATGCATCCCTCTTATGGCAAGTCGTGAGCTCGTCCAAAAGATGATTCTCCCGATTTTTGACTACTGTGATGTACTATACAGTGCCACTCCCAAGTCTTCCCTAGACAGACTGGACACCCTTTTCAACTCCTTCTGTCATTTTGCTGTCGACTCCCCTCCTCGCTCTCACCACTGTGATTTCTATCGCTCCCTGTCATTGCCCTCGCTTGCTGCTAGATGCCTCTCTCATTGCAACAAATTCACCTTCAAATTCTGGCTTGGTTCCCTTTCTCCTTATCTAACCTCCTCTCTCTCTTTGCATCCCTCCCCCCCCATTCACTCACTAAGGTCCACCGACTGAAGCACCCGAGTGGTCCCGCACCACTCTACCCAAATAGGTCAGACTGCTTTCTCATACCGCTTCCCTCAACTCTGGAACTCCCTCCCAGCCCAAATTCGCCACTGCTCTCCCTACTCCCTCTCCTTAGGACTCAAAAACTTCCTCTCCCCTTCCTGCACCTGCTCTTCTAGTACTTAACCCCCCCTCCCCTTTTTTCCACTTTGTCTTCCATCAGATGCTTGTTCCTCTTACCTGTATCAGCTATTCACGCACTTAACCCCCCTTGCCCCCTACACCCTATTCTCCTCCAACCCCAGACTGTCAGTTTCCCTGCCCCCCTTTCCTTTCCTTCCTCCCCACTGAAATTCTCACCTACCCAGTCATCTGATCCCCTCTCTTACCCTTCTCTCCAGCACTTAGCTATATGTTGTTGTGAGCTGTCTTTCAAATGTGTATCAAGTTCCCAGTAGCATGAAGTTGGTTATACAAGTAGTCTACTTTGTATTAGTATATGCGTTCAAGTATGTAAACTATATTGTATTTGTCTCTGCATCTGGCTGGTTTTTATTTTGCCTGTAACTGCAATGTACTCCCCCCCTCCCCTCCAGATCGCACCGGGAGCCGTGCAACGTGTTGCACAGTGTGCCTTCCTGGTGAAACATTTCAATTAATAAAATAAAACATTTATCTTCCCATTTTTATGGCTGCATGGACAGAGCTCTGCAGCCATACTGTTATCATCTCTTCTAGCACTGTGGAAGCATGTGTTCAGAAAGCACTCCAGCATGCTTCCACAGTGCAGGGGCACAGTTCCATTCCTGTGTGTTTCTGCGGCCCTTTCCCTCTGCCAGGCATAAAACACACCCTCTTCGTGGGGGCTACTTTTTGTCCTGCAACTGCGGAACAGACAGCACCATGCCCAAGATGGCCACCAAAGATACTTGTGCATGCACAGTTCTGTTCTTGTGGCCATCTTCCGTACAGCTGACTCTGGTGTGGCGAGAGCTTAGATTACGGTTTTACTAAGCTCTCGCCTCTCCAAGCAGCTGTACCAGCTCTGACCAGAGTTTGTTTCTTTTTGCAACTATTCTACTCTGATGAGCACACAGGTACAAATCCTCCTATTACAAACAAGAAAGAGAGATCGACCCTTGCATGACCCAACGTAATACATACCTCGTTATCAGACATTACATGAATGCTGCGGATAGCACTCTTTGTAATGGCATTGTTCCTGTGGTTCAGAGCCTGAAGGATCTTTGGAAGATGGCCTAGGGGTGGCACTTGGTCTAATAACTGAGGCTGGGTGCTGAAGAGACACACCACACTTGTTGTTACTGTTTCTAATGTTTCACCCTGTGAAAATACAAAAGAGCATTAATATAAATACTGCTGGGTACAATGTGTTATAAATTATTCTTTCATTATCCCCTCCCGGGGAGACCTTGGCTGGATCCTCCTTCCATGACTGCCAATCCTTTTCCTACCTGAGGAAGTGCTACCACCACGGCCAGTCTACACACAAGATCCACTGCTCAGATACATCATGCCCCAAGGCCAGATCAATCCTCGGGGATAATTGGCCTCTTTTTCATCGGGGATGAAATGTGAAAGATAGCAGTGGGAACAGTCTCCTCTGACAGAGAGCACTCCTTGCTCACCCACAACGTGACAGGAACCAGCCAACATACACTCACAGTTTGACTCCAATTCCCTTTCTCCAACAGTGGGTGTGCACCGTAGGATGGCCCTTCTTGTAAGCCACTAAGCATCTGGAAACACTCATCTAGCCTATGTGACTGCATGTTACTGAGCCAAACTGGATTTCGACACCGCCACGTCAGATGTCAAGCAGCCTGGTTATGCCAGTGGTAGGGATGCTTTCAATTGGACCTATTTTTCCTGCACACTCCTTTACCCTGAACCACCAAGAGGTGGTTATGCACTGGTAGGTGTTCCCCTCCCTTGCCAGGATGTGTCCAGGAAAACAGGCTACTCACCTGTAACAGTAGTTCTAGGAGTGGTATATGATGTTCATCCACATTTTCTGGCAGTTGCCTTTCCCTTTAAGACTGGCCAGAATGTTTCAAGCTGGCTCCTTCCACCCACCCGGGTGGTAACTCCCTCAGCTCCACCCCATGACGCCAGATCTTGCCCGCTGCAAGCAGCTGTGTGCCAAAGCCAGGGGAGGTCAGGTGGGTCTGTGTGGATGAACATCATATACAGCTCCTAGAAAGTACTGTTACAGATGAGTAACCTGTTTTTCTAGGGATGTGGATATGATGTTCTAGCCACACTTTTCTGGCAGATTCCTAGCGGTTCTCCAGTTGAGGGAGGCAAGGTACACACCCCCTACTACGGGAACAGAGATTGGAGAACTGAGGACACAAAACCAGCATCCAGGAGTGACTCAAGGTCGATGTGGTAATGGGAAACCGGTGAGCCACAGTAAATCAACACACTGACAGTGAAGCCCAAAAAAGGACCATCACAGTGACAGTCGCTGTAATGGTGCAGGTTTCACTGACACTGTTTCTCCCAGTGTTCTGCCCCCTCCCAGAAAAAACTTTGACCTAGAGTTGATTATATTTAAACGTGTTGAGTGCAGGGGGCACAGCCCCCTGCAAAAACACTTATGGCCCCATGCTGAGTGTCAGTATTGTCGCCACTGTGAGGGATGTTGGCGGAATGTCTGTTGACATTCTGTGGTGCTTCCATGGGAAATGAAGGTGTGTTCTGACCTCTAGGTAGCAGCTCTACAGATTTCCTGGACAGGGACATCTCTGGAAGCAGACACCAAGGCAGCAGTGTGGCGGGTGGAATGAGCCCTTAGCCATATGGGAGGCTCCCTACCCGCCAACCTATGGCGGAGATCAATGCAGGAAAGAAAACAATACTTACCATAGTAATCTTGTTTCTTCCACGGGGATTTTACTGTATTCTGACAAATGCAGTATGGTCTTACCACAGGACTGCCCCGGAGCCGAAATGGTTAACAGAACCTATGTTAACAGTGGAATGTTAGGCTCAAGCTCAGTTTTCAAACCACTGTCCCTGGTTGCACTTCCTGCAACCGTCAGATTTTTACAAAGCATGCAGAAGCTAAAGGCAACTAACCCCCTTTTCAGGACAACACCCTTTTCAACAGCAAAGGCATCTCTAAGACTCAAGTCACAGATGCCCAAGAAATTAAGAGGTACACCTACAGGTTTGCCATATGATATGGACAGCTAACATGCAGTGCCCTCTAGGTTCTAGTGGGGGGTGGGTGGGTGGAGTTCAGAATACAGTAGGAGTCCTTTGGAAAAAACAACATTACTATGGTAAGTAATGTTTTCTTCAAACCCCAGGAAATCTTACTGTATTCTGTCAAATGCAGACTACCCAAGCAGTACCTTTGGGGATGGGCAGAGAAATGAAAATTACGTACCTACCGTAATTCTTGATCTTCTTGGACGAGTCTCCACCACTCATTCACACCAGTGGGATCAGCGCCGGAGGCACTAGGACCCATCGGGAGCAAACTTTTTGCTGGAGGGTCGGCGCGAGAGATGGCGCCGCGAGGCATGGCGCCGCGAGCGGTGGCTCACGCAGTAATGACTATCTCGGCGACGACCCTCCAACTGCCTCAGTACCTTTTTTACCAAGGAGGTGCAGCGCAACTAACGTAAAGAGTAAACCTAACCTTACAAAACGGACATAAGATAGTCCGGACGACACGTGTAAGAAGGGTCAGCAAAGAAGTCTTCACAGCCTAAAGATTTGAGGGAGTGAAGACCAACACAGCGGTGAGCTCGGGGGATGGAGGGCGTGTGAATGAGTGGTGGAGACTCGTCCAAGAAGATCAAGAATTACGGTAGGTACGTCATTTTCATATCTTCCTGGACATAAGTCTCCACCACTCATTCACACTAGTGGGAGAGTACCAAGCTGATAATCCCCCAAAAGGGCGGCAGGGGAGCCAGAGCTCACACGTCTAGGACAGAAGTCCATTAAGGATAGTTCTGCCGAAGGCGGAATGACGCCTGGCATGAACATCCAGTGCATAATGCTTAATGAAGGTATGCACTGAGCTCCAGGTGGCGGCACTGCAGATATCTGCAATTGGAACATTGCGAATTTCCGCTAGGGATGCCGCGACCGCCCTAGTAGAGTGAGCGTACACTCTACCTTCCAATTTAACCTGTGCCATGGAATAGCAATGTCGAAGACATGCCACTAACCATGATGAGATGCATCTGATAACGACAGGCTGACCCAGCCGGGTCTCGCTGAAGGAAACAAACAATTGCTGAGTCTTACGAAAATTCTTGGTTCTATCTAAGTAGAACATGAGGCTCTCTTAACATCCAAGGAATGAAGAGACCGTTCTCCTTCATTTTGGAAGTTCAAGTAAGAGGAAGCACCAGAGGTTGGTTTAGATGGAATTCTGACACAACCTTGGGAAGAAATTTAGGATGAGTCATGAAGAACTACTTTGTCCTTATGGAACACAGTATACGGAGGGTCCGTAACCAGGGCATGTATCTCAGAGACCCTGCGGGCTGAGGTAATGGCCACTAGGAAAAGCTGTCTTCCAGGTGAAATTTTAGCTCACAGGTAGCTAGGGGTTGAAAGGCTTCCGGTGAGCATGTCTAGCACAAGGTTAATGTCCCAGGCTGGGCGGACGTCCTAACAGGGTCTGGTATGCAGAATTCCCTTAAGAAATCTCTTCACCATAGGTAACTGAGCCAGAGACAAGGAAGAAACGGCTCATGGAACGCGAAATGGCACTAAGGTGAACTTTAACCGTGGAGCACTGGAGACCTGAGTTTGATAGGTCCAAAAGGTACTCCAGAACCTTGTCTGGAGGACAGGAAAAGGGATTCCAAGAGGACTTTGCACACCAGAGAGAAAAGCGTTTCCACTTAGAAGCGTAAGTTTTCGGTAGCTGGCTTCCGAGCAGCCAGAAGGGCGTCTGAGACTCTCGAGAGGCGTTGAACCGGTTCACTTCTACCTCTTCAGGAGCCAAGCATGAAGGTGAAGTGACTCAGGTTGGGATGGACCAACCAACCCTGAGTCAAAAGATTGATTTGCAAGGAAGTGGTCTCGGAGAGGCTGCCGACATACTGTTGAGTAGAGAAACCATAGTTGCCGAGGCCAGGAGGAGCAATGAGAATCATCTTGGTCCCCTGAGACTCGAACTTGAGGAGAACTCTCTGAATTAAAGAGGCGGTGGAAAGGTGTAAAGAAAGCGTTTTGTCCACCGCAGCCTGAACGCATCCTGACAGAAAATGCCAGGCCCTGGATTTCTGGAGCAGAAGAGAGGCAGTTTTGCGTTGAGTGGGGATGCAAAAAGGTCCAGGTCTGGAGTCCCCCACTCTTCGAACAGTGACCGAGCTACGGCTGGGTCGAGAGACCACTCGTGAGGGTCTGCCTCCGTCCTGCTGAGGTGATCTGCTAAGTTGTTTTGTACACCCGGCAGATATACCGCTTGAATTAGAGACTTGTGCTCCAAGCACCACTCCCACACTCTCATTGCTTCCCTGCAAAGGGGATAAGAGTGAGCACCGCCTTGCTTGTTGATGTAATACATCACAGCTTTGTTGTCCGTTTGAAGGAGAATGTTCTTGTGACAAAGAACATCCTTCAAAGCTCGGATCGCATAGAGGACCGCTCTCATCTCCAGGACATTTATGTGGAGCTGAATTTCGAGCTGAGTCCATACACCTTGAGTGTGGAGAGAGAGTCAGTGAGCTCCCCATCCCATTAGCGATGCGTCTGTGGTGATGGAGATCTGATGATCCAGAGGAGCAAGGGAATCCTTCCAGGAGATTGCTCTCTGAGACCACCAGGTGAGAGACCTGAGGGGCTCCGTCACCTTGATGGGATAAGACTGGGGTGAGAGGTCGGTGACCACTGAGCGGAGAGCATCCATTGGGTGGTCCTCATGTGTAACCGAGCTAGGGGTACAGTGAACACTGAGGACGCCATGAGACCCAACATACGTTGCATCGAGAGAGCTGTGACCGATTGGTTCTCCCCGATGTAACGGGCCATCTGAAGGATGTCGAGTCTTCTGTCCTCTGGAAGGAAAGCCTTCGCGGAAGAGGTGTCCAGAAGAGTCCCTATGAAAAGGAGCCTCTGGGAGGGCTGCAGCTGTGACTTCTTCAGATTCAGCATAACTCCCATGGACGTAAGAAGGTGAGAGGCCGTTTGAACAGCTTCCAGAGTCCCTTGGCTGGAAGGACTCGCTAGGAGCCAATCGTCTAGGTAGGGAAACACTCGGTGTCCGAGCTTCCTGAGATGCGCTGCCAGAACTGCACAACACTTTGTAAAAACTCGCGGCGCCGAGGATAGCCCAAAAGGCAGGACTCTGAACTGATAATGCTGACCCAGAGCTACAAACCTCAGGAATTTGCGATGGGTCGGGTGGATGGGGATATGCTGGTAAGCGTCCTGCATATCCAGGGAGGCCAGCCAGTCGTGCTGATGCAGCAAAGGTAACAGGGTACCTAGGGAAATCATTTTGAATTTCTCCTTGGGGAAGAATTTGTTTAACTTTCTGAGGTCTAGAATGGGGCGCATCCCACCAGATTTCTTTGGAACCAGAAAGTAATGGGAGTAGAACCCTGTGTTTCGCTGATGCTGGGGCACCAGTTCTATTGCCCTGTTGTTTAGAAGGCCCTGGATCTCGGCGGTGAGGAGGTCTGACTGAGAGGTCGACAACCTGGGTTGTCGTTTGGGAGGGCAATTCGGGGGGTTTTCCAAAAGATTGAGAGAATAACCCTCGCGAATTATCCAAAGGACCCATTTGTCCGAGGTTATGGACTTCCACTGATTGTAGAAGTACATCAGACGACCTCCCACCGGAGGAGAAAGTTCCATCTCGGGCAGTGTGGATGGAACTGGGGCCGGCAATTCATAAGGTAGCGCTGGGGGCTTTAGGCCCCTGCGCTTTCTGCTGCGCCTTCTTTTGAGGTTGGGCAGGTTGGCTTTTATGGAAGCTTCCTCTGCCTCTGCCTCGAAAGGACTGGCGACTATGAAACTGACGTTTACCTACATGCCCGAGAGGGTAGGCGGGGGTCTAGCCAACTTAATGGCCGACCTAGTCTTCTGAGTGGCCTCTAGGGCTTGCTCTACCTGAGGCCCAAAAAGATAGGAGCCATCAAAGGGCAACGCCATTACCTGCTGCTGAGCATCATTCGTAAAGCCAGAAGTACGCAGCCAGGAATGGCGTCGAGTATAAATACCTACGGCTGCTGAACGAGAAGCAGTGTCGAAAGCGTCCATGGCGGCTTTGACCTGTTGGTTATTGGACTCAATGCCTCTGATAACGGTTAGAAGGAGCTCTGACTTGGAGTTGGAATCTGGAAGAGCTTCAACCATTCGTTTCAATGAGTGCCACAGGATATACTCATACTGAGAAAAATAGCCTTGATAACTGGCAATACGCATACTTAAAGTGGAGGCAGCAAAGACTCTCTTACCTAATGTATCAATTTTACAAGACTCTTTGTTAATAGGTCGAGCTGTAGTAGCTTGAGGAAGAACGACCTTGTCATTCTCTGCCAGGACTACAATAGGATCCGCAAAGGCTTGGGATGCCAAAATGGGACGATCCTTGGGAGCTGAATATTTCTTATCAATGGATTTAGCCACTGAAGGAATAAGAGCAGGATTATTCCATACCATTTGAGACCGGCCTCAAGGAGGGTTGAATCGAGAAGTCAAATCCGTAGGGATCTCCGAAGCATGAAGATACTGGAGTCTTAATATTTTCCCAGGATCGATGTCTGTAGTCTGGAGAAAGAAAGTGGATCTCAGGTTCCTCAACAGAGACTTAAAGGATAGGTCCTCACCACAGGCTCTGTAGCGGTGAAGGATCCTGTTTCCTCCACTTCATCACCCAACCGAAGGTCTGGGTCAGGCTCAACATCATCTCCTGATAGTCCAGGAAGGACTGCTTTGGACAGGAAAGGAGTGAAAAATAGGAGAAGAAGAAAGAGCAGACAGAAAGGGAGAGTCCCCGAGGGCCCCCGGCGCCGAGGAGGCGAAAGGAGTCGAAAACGGCGCCGAAGAAGCACGCTGCACCGCAGCTGCACTGCGCAAGCCCGGCGGGCGCAAGAAGACACACGGCGCCGCTGAGACTCGCTGGCACCACGGACGGCGCCGAGAAGACTCCAGCGCGCGCCACGGGCGCCGCAAGGCCCTCTTTCGGCGCGCCGATAGCGCAGCGACTTCACGAAGGCGCCGAGGACACCCCGGAACCTGGAAACAAGAGAAGGAAAAACCAGGAGATAAGGGCATCGGTGTGGCCCCTGCACCGCAGCCATGTGAGGGGGAACACCTTAACGGACAAGCAGGCACCAAGGAGGCGCCGCGCGATCAGGAAGGTCCAACCGCCTGCCTGATCGCCCAACGAGCCCGAAGGCTCCAGGGCAACCGAGCCAGGCAGAAGAACCAACCTCCGAGCCCATCGCCCATAAGAGCGCCTCTGATGAAACTGCTCATCTGGAGCCCTACCTATACGCCGGTGGGGCCTGGCGTCAAGACGGCAGAAACCGGAAGTTCGCGGATCCGGCGAGGAAGACCGCAACTAGGTACGATAACCCACCGTCAACGCTGCAGACGATCAGAGGGCGACCTCGAGTGATGCCTTCTCTTTTGACCTGTGGGCCGGAAGAAGAGCTCGAGGTCGAACGGTGACGCAGAATGCGACCATTTGTTTTATGCCGGCGGGGACTGCCCATCCCCCCGGGCATCGGACTGACCGTTGTCGGAACCCCGCTGAGGAGAAGGGGGCTGACCGGACCCAGCCCGACTGACTGAACAGCTTTCATACGAAGTCTCCCTACCGTCACCTGACCTGCTCATGGTCGACTCCATCCAGTAGGCCGAGAATTCTTTACTATAAGTTAAATTTTAAAATATAACAGAAAAGAATAAAATTAAGTGATACTACTATCGAGATAAAATTACAAAAAAATAAACTGAAAACTATGCGCTAGTTTGAAGTTTGACTCCCGACAGGCGAGCGACGTTGTCACTGAAGCGCACTCGACGGCGGGAAAAAAGGAACTGAGGCGGTTGGAGGGTCGTCGCCGAGATACACATTACTTGAGACACCGCCGGTGGCGCCATGCCTCGGGCGCCATCTTCTCACACCCTCCAGCAAAAGTTTGTTCCCGATGGGTCCTAGTGCCTCCGGCGCAGATCCCACTAGTGTGAATGAGTGGTGGAGACTTATGTCCAGGAAGATCCTATTTAGGAAACAGTCTCTGCAGCACTGCTGTGCCAAACCTGGCATCACTTCTAGCTTGGGTATGCAAGCAGTAGTGCTTGGTGAATGTGTAAACAGTTTTCCAGGTAGCTGCTTTAAAGATTTCCCACAGAGGAATGTCTCTTGAGGCTGCTATGGAAGCAGCTGTTCCTCTAGTAGAGTGGGCCCTGAGACCCGCTGGAGGCTGTTTGCCCACCTTACCATAGCAAAACTGGATACAGGCCACTATCCACCTTGTGATGGACCTTTTTGTGGCTGGTTTTCCTTTTTCTACTTCCCCGTAGGTCAAGAAGAGTTGGGTACTATCCCTGCTGTGTGGTTCAGGTAGTAGCTGACAGCTCTCTAAACATCTAGGCCATGCAGGCTACGTTCCCCTGAAGTGGAATGGTCAGTGAAAAAGACTGGCAGTGTAATGGACTGATTAATGTGGAAGTCAAGATACCATCTTGGTAGCTGGCCTAGTGGCGCTGTGGGTTGATGCGCTGGATGCTACACCTCGCTGCACACCAGCAACCCAGGTTCGGGAACGTGCCTGGGTCATCAGGGGTTGGCTGGGGAGGAAAAGGACTGAGCGTCCGTAGGACTGCTCTCCTTTCCCTGGGGTGGGACTGGGGCATCCATCACACTACAGTGGCCCCCGATGGAAATCAGGCGCACTATTGGAGCTGTGTACTTGTGGAGTGGAGTACAGCAGACATCGGCACGTAGTGCCTCGACATTATTGCATGTCCGCACTTCACGGGGACACTACAGGAGGAAAAAATGGCAGACGACGAGGCAGCTTGATGGCCGCACTTCAGCAACCAGGGGGCCTGTCATGGAATCGCACTGTGGTAGTAGTTCCCAGCACGGGGGACATGGGGGTCCCCCTTGCGGGTACGGCGCTGTGCCAGACAGTACGGGAGTGAACCTATGGGCTGATCGAGGATGAAGGCAGCGGCTGCAGGTAGGCAGGTTGGGCTGCGGGAGTATAAAAATAATGATATGATAAAAAAAAAAAGATATCACCTTAGGCAGAAAGTTCTTGTTAGTCCTGAGGACAACTTTGTCCCTATGGAATGCAATGTAATCAGTCTCCATGGATAAAGCCTGAAGTTCACTAATCCTTCTGGCAGAAGTAAATGCTACCAAGAACACCGTTTTCCAAGTTACATACTTGAGATCTGCCAAGGAACATAGGCTCAAAGCATGAGCTGTGCAATACATATGCTGAGATTCCACACTGGGGTGGGATTTCTGTGTGGGGGATGCAAATGCAGCAGCCCCTTGAAGAATTTTCTGATTACTGTGTTGAAAGCCAGAGATGATGCCTTGCCTGCTGATAAGAAAGCCGAGACAGCTGCCAAGTGCACTTTCAAAGTGGATGGCCTTAGACCAAGGGAATGCAGGTGGGTCAGATAATTCAGGACCACTGACAAACCTGCCTAAGTGTAGTCTACATCTTTGCTTTGGCACTAAATAGAGAACCTTTTCCATTTGGATGTGTAGGTCTTCCTAGCAGAGGGCTTTCCAGAGACCATGAGATCTTCCATGACCCCTTCCGAGAGATGCAAGTCAGCGTACTCTAAGTCCTCAAGAGCCAGGCCTCGAGTCTGAAGGTTGGGGGTATAGGATCCTGCCCTGGGAGGAAGTCGGCAAGTTGTGTTTCCTGGGGAGGCTGATCGGTTTGGCCACTGACAGTGCCAGAATCAGGGAGTACCAGGGCTGCCTAGCCCAGTCTGGGGCAATGAGGATCACTGTTGCCGGCTGGGATCTGAGCTTGTTCAGGACTCTTAGCAAGAGTGGAAATGGAGGGAAGGCATACAGGAACTTCCCTGTCCAACCAACAGCAGCACATCCAGTGGGACTGAGCCCCTCGCTGGGGGCCTGCAGCAAAACTGGGAAAGCTGATAGTTGCCTGAGGCTGCAAAGAGGTCTACCTCTGGAATGACCCACCTTTTGAACACGATCTACAACACTTGCTTGTTCAGGGACCACTCGTGGTGGTTCCGACTGATTCTGCTGAGAGTATTTGCCAGGACATTGTCCTTCCTTGGTAGGTGGACTGCTGAGAGAGAAATTCCCAGAGAGTATGCCAGGCTTCAAATTTTCATGGCATCTGTGCACAGAGGGGTTGACCTTGTTCTTCCTTGCTTGTTTATGTAGTAAATGGTGGTTGTGTTGTCTGTCCTGACCTGTACCACTTTTCTCTGTAGCATACTGGTGAAAGACTGGAGTCCCAGGAAGACTGCTCTTAGCTCTAGCAGGTTTATCTGTAATAGTGACTCCTGCTTGAGCCATGTGCTGTGAGCAGTGTGCTCCTCCAGATGTGCCCCCCATCCCAGGAGGGACGCATCCGTGGTTAGCACTAAGGAGGTCTTTACCTGCAGGAATGGTATACCCTGTCTGAGACTATCTTTTTCCAGTCACTACTGAAGTGCCTGCAGGATAGTTCCTGTGACTGGCAGCAGCTTTGACAATGAGTCTCTTTTCTGATGCCAGTGCAACTTGAGATGAAACTGAATGTCTCTCATTTGGAACCTTGCCCCTGACACTGTTGCTGTGGAAGGTGCCATGTGACCCAGCAATTGTAGGAAGTGTCTTGCAGGCCTTAGCCTGTGCAGTTTGAAGGTACTTGCTAACTGTATCAGGCTGTCCATTCTTGCCTGTGGAAGAAAACCTTTCCTCTCACGGTGTCCAGCTTGGCTCCCATGAATTCCAGGAGCTGTACTGGCTCCAAAGTGGATTTTCTCAGGTTGGCTAGGAACCCTAGTGACTGCAGAACATCCTGTGTGAGTGTCATGGACTCCCTTATTTGTTGAGGGGATTGTCCTACGACTAGCCAGTTGTCCAAGTAAGGGAACTCTGCCACTCTCTGCCTCCGTAGGTGTGCCACAACCACAGCTAAGCATTTTGTGAACACACTTGGAGCAGAAGCAAGTCCGAAAGGCATTGCCATGAATTGGTAATGTCCTGATGGCAGTCTGAGTCTCGGATACTTTCTGTGGGACTGCCTGATGGGGATGTGGAAGTAAGTATCCTTTAGGTCTAGAGATGCAAGCCAATCCCCTTGCCTTAGGGTTGGGAGGATTGCTGCCAAAGTCACCTTGAATTTTGGTTTTAACAGATGTCTGCTTAGGTGCCTGAGATCTCGTATGGGTTGCCACTCCCAGGTTTTCTTTCTTGTGAGGAAGTATCTTGAATAGAGGCCCTTTCCTCTTTGTGCCTCAGGAACTGGCTCTATTGCCCTTTGAAACAGAAGGGTCGATACTACCCCCTTCTAACAGTAAAGTTTCTGATGGGGAAGAGGGTCTGAAGACCCTTGACCTCAGCTTTAGCATGAACCTGAAGCTGAGAACAAGGCCTTGGCCCACTACCTTCAAGACTCACTTGTCTGTGGTAATGGACTGCCATTCCTGGATGTAGTGGGCCAGCTTGCCCATTACGGGGTTGGGAGGCGACCCGAGCAGACACCTCAGGGTGTCTGCTTGGCTTGGGCTGCTGTCTGGGCGCTGGGGCTAGTATGGTTGCTGCCTCTCCTGCCATTGCCCCTGAAATAACCCCTCTGCGATTGGTACTGGGGAAATGGTTGAGGCTGAAAAAATGGCCTACAGTGTCCCCTACCTCTTCTCCCCCTAGTCTGATGCTTCTGGGGTGTAGATGCCTTTTCCTTGGCAGCAGCCCTTTTGTAGGCTGTTTTACAGTCATCCATTTTCTTCATATAAGCCTCTGCCTGCTCCCCGAACAGAAATGTAGGCTCACATGGGAAATCAAAGGCCTTGGATTGTGTGTCTTGGGTCAAACTGGTGGTTCTGAGCCAAGCAAATCTTCTAAGAGACACAGAAGCAGACATCTGTCTGGCAGCAGTGTCATTATTGTCCACAGCTATCCTGACAGCTGCCATAGGGGCTAGGACAGATTTTATTTCCATAACAGTGTTCCATAGTGTTCTTTGATATCTGGCAACACAGGCCATATAGGATGTTTGCCTGATAATCAGAAAGGATCCCACATAAACCTTCTTGGCTACAGAATCCATTTTTCTGGAATATTAGTCCGGTGAGTGTGATGCCAAAGGTATGCCAATCACCTTATCACAAGTTGCAGCCTGCACCACCCCTTCATGGCTTGGGTGCCCAAGGAGAAAGTCTGCTCTACCCTTAGCCATTAAGTATTTCTTGTCCACCTTTCTATTCACTGGTGGCACAGAAGTGGGAGTCTGCAAGACCTTGTTCACCTGTTTCTTCAAGGACTTATGGATGGGCAGTAACAGCCTTTTAGAGACTGGAACGTCCATCATCTCCATATAGTCCTGTTTTTCCACCTCATTGGTAGACTCCTGAGTGGGGAGGTCCAGAGATTGAGCCACTTGCTTTACAAAAGCAAAGTGGGATGTATAGTCCTCAGTCCCCTTGTCAGGGGATCAGGAGAGATGTCCGGTTCAATTGGCTCTCCACAGTCCTCATCCTCTTCGTCTCCAAAAGGTTCTACCCCTTGTTCCAGTGAACTGGGAACAGAGGAAGAACCGGAGGTTTGTGTATGCGACTGTTTGTCAACCGGAACCGGAGTACTCAGTTGAAGTGACGGGATAATTCTTATAGCATTCGCTATCTCCTCAGTGGTTGGAACCGGTGTCTTTTTTGGTTGCGGTTCATGCGCTGTATGTTTCTCTTTTTTCTTTCTTTTCCCTGTGGTTGCAGGTTCAGCGGCAGTATCTGCAGGCCATTTTTTTACCAGAAGAACCATCACCCTTGTCAGAGGGCTGTTCCTTTGGTTCTTTATGGCTGGTTGCCAGTTTGTCTCTAGCTGGGTCAGCAGCTTTCTCAGACATCTTCTCCTGCAGTTGTTTAAGTCTCCTCTCATGCGTTGACTGAGGGAAGTTGTTGCAAATATCACAGTCCTGTTTGAGGTGGTCAAACCCCAAGCAAAATACACAAATCAGATGAGGATCTGCTTTAGCGAATGGTTCCACGCACTCAGTTCAATGTTGGAAATCTGTGGGTTCCCGTTCTTTTCTTGGTCTGTGATATTTATCCAAAAGACACTTTTTTTATTTTTTTTGTGGGGTCAGTAAAAACCAAACAACCAAGAGTTACCCCGGTAACATTTTTCTAAATAATAGTGTACTTACCTTAACAGTCGGAAGAGAAGACAATTACTGAGATTCACCTTGGAAAATATAAGAAATTACCGGTTCCTTCTCCTTTGAGAAAAACAGATAAGGAACCGAATAAACTCCCCCGATGAACACTAATCGAGTCCAAGTCTACCTGTGAACCAAGGACAGTGCTTCAAAAACTGAAATAACTAAGTGGACTTCGACAAACCGAGAGAAAATAAACTTCTTCAAATAAGTGAAGGAGAGCCCTCCGGAGACGTCTTACTGAGGTAAGCAGAGTAAACAATCTGGCAGTTGCAGGAAGTGCAACCAGGGACAGTGGTCTGAAAACAGAGCTTGAGCTGAACATTCCACTATTAGCATAGGTTCTAGTAACCATTTTGGCTCCGGGGCAGTCCTATGGTGAGACCATATTGCATTTGTCAAAATACAGTGAGATTTCCTGGGGTTTGAACAATTCACCTGCCAACTGCCGGTCTGCCAGGTGCGGCTTTGGCATAGGTGAAAAACAGCTGGTGAACCTCTCCCCGAACTCCAGCCATGCGTCCCTTGTAATAAGCGAGCGCTTGCCTAAGGTCCAGAGAATGGAGCCTGTGCTTAGCTTCCGAGGTGTGACTGGTGACATACAATGGGAGAATAATCACCTGGTCAAGGTGAAACTCTGACACAACCTTTGGGAGGAATTTCCGGTTGGGGCGAAGGATAACCTTATCCCTGTGGAAGACTAAGTACAGAGACTCCACCAAAATAGCCTGGAGCTCGCTGATCCTTCTGGCTGACATGATAGCCACCAGGAAGGCAGTCTTCTAAGACAGGCGAGACATTTCACACCTGTGCATCAGTTCAAATGGCTTGCCAATGTGCTTTGCCAGTACCAGCAACAAGTCCCAAGGTGGTGGTGGTTCATGCACTGCCGGGGAAATCTGGTCAAAGCCTCTGAAGAAGCACCAGACCACCTTCTACTGCGCTGACTGCTGACCGTCCCGCACCCGATAAGCAGAGATGGCTGCCAGGTACACCTTCAGGGTCGTCGACTGAAGGCTTGACTGACAGAGGGACCACAGATAGTCAAGGATGCTAGCCACTAGACAGGATAAAGGGTCCTTGAATGCCCCCGTGAAGGAGGCACTCATTGAAAGCAGCATGAAGTCTGAGGCTGAGGAGGTGTAAGCTGTGGCCTGGGCCAACACCTCCTCAAATGCCGCTAACTATTCAGCAGACCCCCCAACGGGCCTAAAGTAAGTCGGGCACAATGGTCCTCAAGAAGGGAGGGGTGACAGGTGCGACAAAGTTTGCAGGCCTGGGGATCATGCTCATGTCCCATGCAGTAGATGCATGTGGTGTGCAGATCAGTTCGGGAACCCCAGGGTGGACTTCTCATTGTCCATCATGGTCTGAAGGTGAAAGCGAGAAGACATTTAGAAAATGCTTGGAAGTAAATCCGAAAATTTGTTTAGCACAGGACCTACTTAGCGCGAGAGCGATAAGGAGGAATCTACTTCTTCCAGTGGAAAGGAAGACCTGGCGTCATGGGGCGCAGCTGAGGGAGTTCACCGGGTGGGTGGGTGGGTGGAGGAGCAGCCTGAAGACGCTCCAGACAGTCTTAAGGCGAAGGCAACTGCCAGAAAGTGTGGATAGAAAATCATATCCACGTCCCTAGAACTAAGATGGTTACCTAAGCCTATGCAAACGTATGCACAGCTTAACAAGCTCGGACAGTGAACTCAGGCCACCTGCATGGTGAACTAATGTGCCTACCAGTGAGCCACTGGGGAAGTACACTGCACACATTTTTAAAGCCTGCAGCACAGAGAAATAATACCTGTTCACTGTCATGTGCTAGTCACACTCTTATGAACTACACTCAAAAAACAAGCTTGATGTCTGAAGTACAGTACCAACTGCTGTTGATCAGAAGTATTCTAATCAGGCTAAATATTCCAATGCACCAAAACCAAACACAAAAATGAAAGTTACATACTTACTATAACTGGTGATCTTCCAAAATACCTTCTCTATTGATAACCACTTATGGGTCTGGATCGGAGTCACTAGGACCCTGCGAGAGCAAAGCTTTGGCCAGGAGGCCAGCAATGGCTACTGGGCACAGTGTCTCTGCACCCCCACAAAGTGCTGCACACTAGTAAATAAGTGCTGCTGGCTCCCTCACCAACCTCAGTTCTGTTTGTCAGGAGAGGAAACAAAAGTGGTAAAATAAGGAAGAGTTGAGACATTCACTGTCACAAAAGGAATAAAAAAAATTTAAGAAATAAAAGAACAACAAAATAAAAAAAACAGTACCAACTTCTAGAGAGAGAGAGAAGAAAGGGCAAATTAAAGTGGCAGAGATAGCTGGTAAGGGTTTAACAAGCCAGAGCCTCAGGTTACCAAGAGCCAGAAAGCCCAAACAGTGGGAGCAAGACAGCAGCTCTGTAACATGTGACATCTGGCAGATTAAAGAAAAGGGCGGAGAACAGAAAGGGGACCACCCTTTGCGACTGAGATGGTGCAAGCATGCCAAGCAGTATAACATTAAGACTCCTCACAAGTGAAAAGCATGCTACCAGCAGTAAAAGTATTCTTTTTTAAGGAGTCAGACTATGTCCCCCACACCAGAGAGATAGGACACAGGAAAATTACTGGTGCATATGGCAGGGCTGTTTAGCCCTAAGGAGTACATGAATGTCCCTCTCCCTTTCTCGTTATCCTTCAATCTGCTGGACCAACAGCCACAGTGGGATAGGGAAAAACATGCCAACCAAGAATGAGGAAAAATCCAACATACTGTAAATGAAAATCAGAGCAGAAAACCAACAAACCTCCTCCTGTAAGCAACATGGATGTACCCTGTGCCAAAGCCGGCTAATGCTGATCCAATCCAGTGCTTAGCACATACCAACAAATAGGCCTACTTTTAGATTTGGATGGTACCCAGTGGGTATAGGTTGCATTTAGCAAATAACACTGATATAACCAATAGAGAGGCATAATGCCCGGGGCAGGGAAAAAGGAACGTATGGACAAAAAGAAAAAAAAAGTTACTCATCTGTAACCATAGTTCTACGAATAGTATATGGTTCACATCCACACGATGGCAGAGAGTGCTGATTCGTTTGAATGTCTGTAAGCTAAGCTCCTCCCACCACACAGGTGGTATGTCCTCTGGCTCCACCCCATGAAGTTAGAAGTTGCACGCTAAAAGCAGGGATCTGTGTGTCACTTGCCAGGGGAGGTCGGGTGAGTGGAATGGATGTCAGCCTTATGCAACTCCTAGAAAGTACAGCTGCATACTTACCGTAACAGCAGATCTTCGAGGGGCATCTCTTGCAGCAGGTAATACACTTGGGTCGTCCCCAGAAGGCGCTCTTGAGCACGGCAGCTTTTCTCTAGCAGTCTTTTCCTAGGGGCCGCCCACACATGACATCATCCTGCACCTATATAAGAGTGGGTGGCCCCAGGCATCCTCAGTTCCCCGCCGGATTCAGTTTGCTAAGCTTAGGACCGAGGGAGATCCGAGGTACCATAGGTATCCCTTCCCATATACATTTCAATCAAAATTGTTCTCTTAGAGAAGAAGAGGGATGGAGGGAGGGATCGTACCTGCTGCAAGAGTTTCCCCTCGAAGATCTACCATTACGGTAAGTAGTACGCAACTGTACCATCTTCCACGGAGGATGATCTCTTACAGCAGGTAATACACTTGGGATGACTCCCAAGCAGTAAACCCAGGAAGGGCGGAAGGAGATATTCTCCTGAACTGGAATGCTCAGGGAAGTACACTGGCAGTTCTATAGACTGATTTAAGTTCTTCTCCGAGACCACTTTAGGTAGAAAGGAAGGATTGCGCGAAGGGACACTCTGTCTTTATGGAAGATTAAGTACGGTTCCTTACACATTAGGGCATGCACCTCAGATATAAGTAGAGCTGAAGTGACAGCAACTAAGAATAAAGTCTTCCAGGCCAGGAAACAGAGTCGACAAGTAGCCACAGGCTCGAAAGGGTCAAGTGTCAGCTTTTCCAATAGGAAATTCAAGTCCCAGAGAGGGGTAGGCCGTCTAATAGAGGCTTTGAGGTGTAACATACCCCTTAGAAACATCTTGCCAAGGTGGTGTTGATAAAGCAGTCTCCCTTCTAAAGGTTCATGAAAGGATGAGATAGAGGCCAAATGGACTCTGATAGAGGAGTAGCTCAAGTCCGTCATGGCGAGCGAAGCCAAGTAGTCTAATACCTTAGTAAATGGACATGAATAAGGGTCCAAAGACCAGGAAGTGGCCCATATAGCAAAGCGTTTCCATTTGGCATTATATGTTTCTCTGGTGGATGGTTTATGGGAGGCCAAAAGAATGCTGGCCACTGGTGAGGAGACTTGAAGGTGGGCTATGAAAGTGTCCTCAGGAGTCAAGCATGAAGGTGTAGTGACTTCAGGTTGGGGTGAAGGAGAGTTCCCTGATCCTATGTCAACAGGTCTGGCCTGATGGGCAACGGGAGTGGATCCGCCACTGATAATTGTTGAAGTAGAGGAAACCACTCCTGCTGAGGCCACAGGGGCTGAAGATCATGGTGGCAGGTTCGAGTTGTAATTTCAGTAGAGTCCACTGCAGGAGTGGGACCAGGACGGGACTGGGGAAAGCATATAAGAAGCGTCCTGTCCACTGTTGGGACAGGGCAGCGATAGACAGTCCCTTTTTGTTCGGGATAATGAAATAGTATCTGGGTAGGCAATGATTGTCGGGGGAGGCAAAGAGGTCGAGTTGCGGGGTCCCCCACAACCGACAGACCATCGGAAGAACGTCGTGATGAAGTGTCCATTCGTGCGTGGAGGTCTGGCGACTGAGAATGTCGGCCAGAGTATTGTGGCGTCCCGGTAGATGGACGGCAATCAACGAGAGATATTGAAGTATGGCTTCCTGCCAAACCGCAATCGCTTCCCTGCAGAGAGCATATGATTTGGTACCTCCTTGTTTGTTCAGGTAATACACCACTGAGGTGTTGTCTAATTGGATCAGTAGGGGTCCCGGGATGAAAAACCTGAAGGGCGAGGGGGACCGCTCTCATTTTCAGTATATTTATATGAGGCAGGATGGCGTACTGATGCCACCTGCTCCGGGTCATGTAAGGACCCAGATGTGCCCCCCAGCCATCGAAGGAAGCAACCGTGGTCAATGTCTGCTGAGGAAGGACGGGACTGGAAGGGCATGCCTTGACATAGATTGGCACAACAGGTCCACCAGACTAGGGTTTATCGTAGAACGGGAGTGACCAGGATTTTGTCCTTGAAATCTCCTGTTTTTTTGCTTCCACTGATTTTGAAGAGTCCATTGGATTGGTCTCATATGTAGACAGGTAAAGGCCACCATGGGGATGCTGCGGCCATATGTCCCAAAAGGCATAACAGGTGTCTGGCTGTGATGAATTGCTGAGTTTGTATCTGGGAAGCCAGAGATAGAAGTCTGTCCTATCTGTCGGCAGGGAGATAAGCCCTGGTGGAGGTGGTATCCAGAATGGCTCCTATGTACTGGAGCAGTTGGGTAGGAGTTGGGTTGGATTTGGGCCAGTTGATCGTAATTCCTAGGGACTGGAACAGATTGAGGAATACCTGTAGGGACAAAAGCAGAGAGGTTTTGGAATCCGCTTTTATATGCCAATTGTCTAAATATGGGAAAACTAAATGTCCATCCCGTCTCAGAGCTGCCGCCACCACCGCTAGGAACTTGGTAAAGACTCTTGGAGCAGATGAGAAACTGAACGAGAGTGCCCGAAATTGGTAACGTTGTCCTGGCAAGTATAAGCAATGGAACCGGTGATGTGCGGTGTGTATGGGGATATGCAGGTAGGCATCTTTCATGTGTAATGTGCACAGCCAATCCCCTTGTTTTAACATTGGCATAATGGATGTTAAAGTGACCATGCAGAACCTCTAGTACTGAATGTGTAGATTCAGTTGTCTGTGGTCTAGTATAGATCTGAGATCCCCGGTGCGTTTGGGTACCAGAAAGAAATGGGAGTAAAATCCTTGATGGCTCTCTGAAGGGGGGACTGGATAGACTGCATTCTTGTGAAGAAGTGCCTGGAGTTCTTCTTGAAGAATGGGGATATGGTCGGGTGGGTAAGAGACAGAGAGGGGAGGATGGGGGGAGGCAGTGATGTGAGTTCCAGCGTGTGCCCCACCCGAATAATCTGAAGCACCGACTCATCCGATGTTATCACTTGCCAGGCCTCTACATGGAGGGCAAAGTGACCGCCCACGACTTCCGAGGCCTGGTCGAGGAAGCCCGGGCAACACCCCGGTTGGTCACTGGGAAGTGGGCTGACCAGCTCCACTCGGGGGGGGTGGGAGCAGGAGCCCTTGGAGGTAGGAATGGCGGTCTTGAAGGATGGCTGAGAACAACTAAGGAATTCACCTCTATAGGTACCTCTGTGTTTGCCACTTCTCTGATTGAAGAGAGGACTGGGAGCAGTACAGGTAAGATGTCTGTGAGGAATGATACATGCCATGTACCGTCCATAAGGTCTGACCTGAAGCCTGGAGATCATCCAGAAGCTTCTGGGTGCCAGGACCAAAAAAGTTTGGATCCAATGAAAGGGGCATTTACCACTTTATGCTGTACATCTGGTGTAAATTCTGATACACGTAACCAGGCGTGTCATTTGAGGATAACACCTGTGGCCGACATACGAGCAGAAGTATCCACCGCATCATACCCCAAACGGAGTAGATGTCAAGAGATGGAGTTACCAGTGGAAACTGTTGACAATAATTGGTCCTTCTCCTGAGAGGGAGGGAGTTTATTGACTGGTCCTACAGCAGAGGACCAGAGGGTGCATTGGTATTTGACCATGTGTCCCATATAGTTTAAAATTCTGAGATTCATGTTCACCGCCTATAATACCTTCTTCCCGAGGTAATCGAGATGGTGGGATTCCTTTTTTTTTTTTTATTATACTTCATCTTTATTTTCTTCACATGTGGATAGTATCTTACATTACATCTCCCTCAATTACAATCATATCCTTATTTCCACATTTCCCATTCTCAAGATCTTAATTTCTCTTATACTTTAATCTTTTTTATATAATACAAAACTTAAGCCTAATTTCTGTATGTTTACTCATCTTTCTTATCCTTCATTATATTATTCACCTTTTAATAGTCGAATGCATTATACCTCTGTTTATGCCCTATCAATATTCTTTATGTTTTATTGTCTCCAAACCACCAAAAACCTATCTTTCCTCATACTGTCCCTCTCCTCAGTCTACTTATATATCTTATGAAGTCTGAAATACAGGGGACGATAACTGATTTATTTTCAATTTTTAATTTTGGAGGGAAAAGTACATCTCTTTCCCCCTTCCCATTCCTCCCCAACTCCTTCAGACCTCTCCACCTCTTTCTCCAATCTCATTCCTCTCTATTTTATTTTATTTCCCCCCTTACTCCCCTCAGAGTCAATTCCCAAAATCTATTCCTGCTCCAATTCCCATCTCGTCCATCTGTTTTGATATTGTGGTAGTCTTTGTCTCAGGGAGTATGTAATCCTTTCAAACATCTTTATCTTTACTACCACCTCCCTCCATTCCATCATTGTGGGGGCACTTGGCAAGAGCCACCTCCTGGTTATGGCTTTTCCAGACGCAGCTATCAGTACTTTCCATAGGTATTTGGCTTCACGCCCTCTCAGCTCTAACAGGTATACCCCCAGTAACATGTGCTCTGGCCCTAGTTGTGTTGTTATGTTAAACCTTGTGCTCATATCCCTCCGTATCCCTTCCCAGTATTCCTTTAAATCAGGACATTCCCAAAAGATATGTGCTTGGTTGGCAATCTGAGCACCGCAGCCTCTCCAGCAGCTACCTGTTATGACTTTATGCCACCTAGCCATTTGTATTGGTACTCTGAAATATCTGGATCTTAGCTTCCATACAAATGCCCTCCACTCTGGGGAGGATGTGGTGTTCCAGGTGTTTTGCCAAATTGCCGTCCACACTCCGCAATTCAACTTGATCCACAGTTCTTGCTCCCATTTAGCTTTAATATAGTCCGTTGAGTACTGGAGGTCCCTGATATAGTTCTGGTACCAAATTGAAATAGCCCCTTCCCCTCTGCTTGAACTCCATATTGTCTCAAATGCATTTGGAGCTGAGTATCCTCTCGCTCTTTTAACTGAAATATTCATCTGCTCCCCTATAAAGTCTCTAATCTGATAATAGCGAATAAGCTCCTTTCCCGTCCAATTAAACTTAACTTGTGCTTACACAAATGAAATTACATTTTCCCCCTTTGAGGAACTGCCAGGGAGCTCTATATCCTTGCCCCTCCTGTTTTTTATACCAGGGATCTCCAGCTGCCGGACTGCTCCCTGTATTCATGGTCCACCACATGTACTTCCACAGGTATACTCTGGTAGAGCCTTTGGACAACCCCTGTCTATATCCCTGTATTGCTGTTGCTGTCCCCAGATAGGGCGTACATGTCCACTCCTCCCTGGGGTGTAGCAACGAACACTGTGCTAATATTGAGGGAGTCAGTGCAACCTCGAGGTCTATCTCCTTCCATCTAGCCGTGTAGGCCATATGTTGCAGTAACAGTATTATTCTAGTCTGAACTGCTATCCAGTATCCCTTCAAAAGAGGAACCGTAAGTCCACCCATTTTCTTAGGGAGATACAGAGTTTGTTGTTTAACTCTGGGCTTTTTACGTAGCCAGATGAAATTCAATATCGCCTTTTGCCATGCTCCTAATTGTTTGGGGATAAGGGGGCAGGTACACATTGAAATAAAAATAAAAAACGTGGCAGAACATTCATTTTGACTGCCTGTATCCTCATGGATAGAGACACTGGAAGAAGTCTCCATCTCTGTATATCTTTTTGTATTTGCTCTACCAGTATAGGATAATTTATCTGAGGAATCCGGGAAACTGTTTTATCTAATTTTATCCCTAAATATTTCAAGCAGGAAAGATCCCACCTCAAAGGACATAAACTTTTTATCTGCTGGGACGGGGTGTAATTTAATTTCAATATCTCTGTCTTAGTATCATTTAGTGTATATCCCGCATAATTCGAAAATATTTTTAAATGTTTAAATAGATGTGGTATAGATTCTTCTGGGTTGGTTAAATAAAATAGAATATCATCAGCATATAGGGCTAATTTTTGCTGCATCCCCCCCAGTTGCACACCTTTAATCTCAGAGTTACCTCTAATCCCTTGTGCCAGCGGTTCTAAATATAGGGCAAACAATAATGGCGAGAGTTGGCAACCCTGCCTTGTTCCCCTCTCTAAACCGAATGGATCTGAGTGATGCCCATTTGCTCTTACATAAGCCTTGGGCGTCTCATAGATTTTCCCAACAAGGTCGATAAATTGTATCGGAAACCCAAACCTCCCTAACACCGCTCTTAAAAATCCCCAATCGACCTTATCGAAAGCCTTTTCAGTGTCTAGACTAAGCAGGACCACTGGTTGCTTAGTACAGTTCAAGTAGTCTAATACGTGCGTGGTTTGCCTTAAATTATCCTGTGCCTGTCTCCCTGGAATAAATCCAGTTTGATCTGTTTGTATTAACTGTAGGAGTATTTGTTGTAGTCTTCGGGACAGAACTGCCATAAATAACTTATAGTCCGTGTTAAGAAGGGAGATTGATCTATATGAGGGACATAACCTAGGGTCTTTACCTCCCTTAGGAATTACTGAAATGATAGCCTGTGACCATGATTCTGGTGGACGTCCCTCTGTTAAAAGAATTTCATTGAAAACTTTTAGTAGTAGGGGAACAAACTGTTTCTGAAAATGTTTGTACATTTCGGCAGGGTACCCATCTGTCCCATGGCATTTATTTGTTTTAAGTCTAGATATCTCTCCTACCAGTTCCTCTCTAGCCACCGGATTCATCAGTAGGGACCTGATGGCATACATCCCAGGGTACTTAAGGAGCTAAAGGAGGAACTAGCAGAGCCATTAGCAGAATTGTTTAGTGAGTCTCTGAGCACAGGAGAGGTCCCAGAAGACTGGAGAAGGGCTCATGTGATCCCGCTCCACAAGAGTGGTAGCAGGGAGGAGGCGGGGAACTACAGACCAGTCAGTCTTACCTCAGTAGTGGGCAAGATTATGGAGGCACTCCTTAAGGAAAGGATAGTGCAACACCTGGAATCCATGGGGGCACAGGATCCAAGACAGCATGGGTTTACAAAGGGAAGGTCTGTCAAGCTAATCTCATAGATTTCTTTGACTGGGTAACCAGAGTGGTGGACCAAGGGAGCAGTTGATGTCGCCTACCTTGACTTCAGCAAAGCTTTTGACACTGTTCCACATAGAAGATTGATAAATAAGCTAGGTAGGCTAGGGTGGGTCAGAAGTTGGTCAACTGGGTGGCAAACTGGTTGACTGGCAGAAAACAAGAGTGGTGGTAAATGGTATACAGTCAGAAGAGATGCAAGTCACAAGTGGGTACCTCAGGGATCAGTCCTGGGGCCAGTCCTATTCAACATCTTCATTAGTGACCCACGAGATGGACTAGAGGTGAGCTTGTCTGTTTGAGATGACACCAAGATCTGCAACAGAGTAGATGATCCAGATGGGGTGGGCAGAATGAGAAGAGATCTGGATAAACTAGCAAAATGGTCAGAAGAGTGGCAACTGGGATTTAATGCAAAGAAGTGCAAAATCATGCACATAGGGAAGAGAAACCCAAGCCACTATAGACTGGGAGGAGTTGCTAGCAGTCACAAAGGAAGAAAGAGACTTGGGCATCATCATCACTGATGACCTAAAATCATCCAAGCAGACCTCTAAAGCAGTAGGTAAGGCTAGGGGGTGTTAGGGTGTATTAGTAGGGGTATCACAAGTCGTAAGAGGGAGGTAATAATCCCTCTGTACAAGACATTGGTTAGGCCCCATCTGGAGTACTGCGTGCAGTATTGGAGGCCACACCTTCACAAGGACATTAACCAAATTGAGGCAGTCCAGAGAACGGCAACCAAAATGGTGCAGGGACTGTATCAGAAGACATATGAGACAGATTAACGGAGCTCAATATGTATACCCTTGAGCAAAGGAGGAGAGAGGTGATAAGATCGAGACATTTAAACACCTAAGGGCATAAACAAGGTGAAAGAGTCTAACATGTTTAAATATAAGAAAAATAGCAGGACAAGAGGACACAGCATGAGATTAGAGGAGGCCGATTAAGGGGAATATGAAATTCTTTTTCACAGAAAGGGTGGTAGATGCATGGAATAGCTTACCACAAGAAGTGGTGGCTATGAATACAGTGCAGGGCTTCAAACAGGCATGGGATAGGCATAAGGGAGCAATACAAATGACTATGAATAGATAGGTCACTGACAGAGCAAAGGCCGATGGCACATTTATAAGGTAGAAAAAGAAATGGGCAGACTGGATGGGCCTTGCGGTCCTTATCTGCCGTCAGTTTCTATGTTTCTATGTCTTTATGCCATTTCCAGAACCCTAGGTAGCGGGATGCTTCGTAAGTATTGTTCTATATCCTGCTTCTTTCATGTTGGGGGAGCTGTATATAGCTCTTTATATGTTCTAAATGCTTCTACAGTCTCTGGATTATTTAGTAGCCCCCTTTTACTCTGTGGATGTATTAACTTAGTTATATGCGCTTTTGCTCTTTGGGTACGTAATTTGGCTGCTAGTACTCTGGTAGCTTTGGGCCCCCCTCATAGTATCTTTGCTTAATGAACAGTAATTTTTGCTCAGTATAGTAGTCCAATTCTCTGTTCAGGTCTTGTTTGACTTTACTTAACTTTTTAAAAACCTCTTTGTTGTATTTCCTTTTAAGTTGGCTTTCTAGGTTATCTAGTTCTCCCTTTAATGCTTCTATTCTCTTTTCCCTTAGTTTCTTTCTGTAAGCCGCAATAGCTATCAACTTCCCTCTCAATATGGCCTTAACGTCCCATACTACAGCTGATGTTACTTCTGGTGTTGTATTTTCCTCTATAGCTTTTTTAATGGTATCTACCATTTCTTGCTTGATTTCTTTATCTTGTAACAATGAGACGTTCAGTCTCCAAAATGTTCTCTTCTGGAAGTCCCCTAACTTCATGTAAGAATATCGGGGCATGGTCTGGCAGTACTGTACTGCCTATCCAGCTGTCCTTTACCTCCATCATTATTTCTTTTGGCATGAGGAAGTGATCTAATCACGAGTAACTTTTACACGGTGGGGAAAAAAAAGGTGTAATTCCGTTGTTTAGGGTGGCCCACTCTCCATGCATCTACATACCCTATCTCCCCAAGCAACTTCACCAATTTCTTCGAAGTTCCCCTCTCCTTGCCCCCCAATAGCTGTACTATCCAGATACGGATCGAGGGTTATGTTCAGGTCTCCCCACGATAACTTGCCCTCTCTGCCCATTCCCGCAATTTCAATAGTATCGATCTATATACCTGATATTGTGAACCAGAGGGTACATAGACTGACGCATGAGGTTAACAATCTTCCTGGAATTTACCTTTAAGGAATACATATCTCCCCTCCTTGTCCATACATTTGTCTATTGTTTCGAATACTGTTTTATTTGGTATAAGTACTGAGACCCCCCTCCTTCTACCCCGCCCATATGAGGCACTGACTTCATAGTTGAAGCCCATTTTCCCTAATTTGTTATGTTCAGCGTGAGTTAGATGCGTCTCTTGCAAGAAAATAAAGTCAGGGCCTTCCTTTCTCATTGCTGCCAATATTTTGCTTCTCTTAATGGGATTGGTCAATACATTAACATTAAATGAACAGATTAGTGTTGTCTTATCCATCTTCATATTTCTTTCTATTCTTTCCTTATCTACCAGTAATACTTCTCTCTCTCTTTTCAATCTTCTCTGAGGTGGTGGTCGCTAGACACCTTCGGCAATATGCATTCGTTCCCCCTTCCCTTTCATACATTTTAGGCTTATTAAACTGCTGTGCACACAACAAACTGTTTCCCAACCTATCGAGAGATCTAACCATCTCGATCTCTCAGCTCTTTAATAGTCTACTATATGTTCCTATGAACAAGTAAAATATAAACATTTATTAACCAACTCAACAGAACACAACTTTTCCCCCTTCTCAAAAGAGGAAAATAACAAGGTGGTTGCTTCCAAGGCAGGGGATCCCAACTTCATGGTTCCCTTTCTCTGCCCTCCAAAGATGTATTTGAGGACAGACTCAAGTGGATCTAATCCCATTTTCCTGGGGTGTTCCCTCGAGAAAGCTCTCTCTATAGAGTGGCTTTAAACTAAGTTATCCCCTTCGGACCGCCTATCAGCGCAGTTGGAGTACTATAATGTGGTACCTCCCTTTCCAGCCTCCTCCCCACCCATTTCTTTTATTCCTTTCTCTTTCCCCATTATCAAGCTCTATGTAATGTACAAGCCATCTTATTTCTTGCTCGTCTTCTTTATATATGAATATCTCTCCTCCCCTCCTTCTTTATTTATATGTTTCTGTTTATTCAGGAGTGTGTTATCTAACCCAACTATAACCCTTCTTAAATCCCCTGGGACCCGATCCATTTCTTGCTTTTGATTGAATACCCCTGTCTCTTGCTTCTAAGTTGTTTCCCTTAGCTGTTGTCTCCCATCTCAGGAAGCAGCCAGGGACCTTGCATGCAAATCTAAATAAATTCCATCTCCTGCTTTTCTTGCTGTTGATACTGGCTCCATCTATAGGCTTAGGGAATCTGAAATTTGTTCTCTCCTCCAATACAAACAAAAAGGAGTACCCCCTCCCTTTTATCTTTTCCCACCCCTCCTCCCTCTAATAAGAGGGTAATTCCAGACTGAACGATCCAGCAGCATTTTTGCAAGCAATTCTAGGTCATCCTTCATGAACTCTCCCCCTTTTCACTCCCATGTACTTTTCGTGCTGTTACTAGCTCGATTTAAGCACTCTTCTATTAAGCTCCCTTATTTGTCTGCAACCTGCTGGGTTTCTCCCTGTATCTGAATACCCCCTTCATATATTCCTTCAGTAACTTAACGTCAAGTGACCTTTTCAGATATCCCTTCCAGTTTATTTAGTTCTACCCCTTGAATCGTCCCAAAACCATTATTACAATTCGGCAATCAGTTCTACATGTACTGCGATTTTTCTAGGGATGCAGCTCAGTCCTTTCATGCAATCCCACCGAGTCCTCTCATTTACTCAGAATTTGCTCTGGATAAAGTCTCTCCTCCACCATAGTTTCGAGTCAAACAAAAGTACCTGTGAGCTCTTTCGGCTCTGTATACATTTCAGCCTTCCATCCCAGATCCATCACGTTGTTCTCTCTGCGCGTTACCCCTCTCCATCTTTTTTAGCTTCTCGAGTGTTTCTCTGAGCACCCTCACTGGTGGCATTCCCTTGCGCTGTATTGCCACTTGAAAAACGTCCGATGGGAACCTCTGGCTTCTGCTGATCTGTTCCCTGTCCTCCGTCGACAGCATTATTCCCTTTTGTGTTAACGCCTCCATTGCCTTATTTGGAGACCCATACAGTTGCATTCCCTCTGGCCAATGTACCATCAGCTTCGCCGGGAACGGTGTCTGGAACCTAATGCCTCTTGCTTTCAATGCTCTCAGGATTGGGGAATACTGCTGCCTTACTTGCTGAATTTCTATCAGGTAATCATGATCCATCGTAAGCTTAGATGTTAGATAGGTCAGTTCTTTTTTCGCCCATGCTCTCTGAAGTAGATCTTCCTTTGTTTGATAGCTCGAAACCAGGAATATTACAGAGCGAGGACGCGCCTTCGGGTCTTGGGGTCTCTGTCCAAGTGACCGGTGGGCACACTCTACCTTTAAATTGTAATTTGGTGGTAGCTCTAGTATGTCTTTTAGAAGGTTTTCCACAAATGCTGACATCTGAGCCGTCTCTGCACCCTCTGCCAGCCCATACAATCTCAAGTTGTTTTGGCGGGATCTGCTTTCAAGAGCAATACTTCTTGCCTGTAGCCATATCGTTTGCTGGATCAGAGCCCCCACTGCTTGACTGAGGTAGGTCGATGTGTCCTCCACCGCCGAGATCCGAGCTTCAGCCTCCTGTATCCGATTATCAAGCTTTGCGATCTGCTGTGAA